>OZ007593.1:2970346-4174270 GCA_963931845.1 Maratus michaelseni
ACAAACTACATGACAATTTCAACACTACATATAAAAAGGGAATTTATGATTAAGATTAACAAATATGTAGAATATCCCACAGTATATCGCTGAAATTTCTCATTTCTTTAACCTTACATATTTATGCAATTATTACAGGGGTAAAATCACTCAAACTGAGAAAAAAAAATAGAAAATTTTCAGTTTTACACACCTAAATGATACATACTTTTTGCTTTTCAAAAATTATTTGTTTTCAAATACAAAAAAAAAATCTAGATGATAAATACTGCATTGTGAGAAAAAAATACTTAAATTCTAAATGAAAATCCTTCTAATAAATATTTTACCTACAAATCTTGCAATGTTAAGGTATAATTTTACAATGCTGAGATAAAATGTAATTATTTTTTGAAAATTCTCAGATTTTATCATATGTAATTTTTTCTTTCATAAAATGGTTTGAAACCAGCATTTTAAACTTTCAATGAGCATAGATTGTACTTTGAGTTAACGAATCAATAAACAAAATGAAAGAAAGATTCAAGTTAGGTAATTGTAAAAATATTATTTTTAATGACAACACAGAAAATAAATACTGTATTGCAAAAAGGATTTTGATCAGGAAGAATAAGAAATTTTCAAAGGTGAAAATTAGTACAAAAATATTTTGAAGTTCGATTTCATTGATGCATTGTAAAATTATGTTACCAGTCTTCCTTTTAATAGAGGAATAGAAAAGTATAGTCACCAATCAATTAGATATAATATTCTTCACTTTTAATTGATTCTCAGATCCGATGATGATTCTAAAATCTAAATTTGTAAAATAGAAGTGATATTATACCACCATATTCACACACGTGTGATATTGTAGCATGTTAAGATTTGATTATATATTCATTTTTACTACAAATAACAAATAGGAACACAATAAATACGTAAGTATGGAGTAAAATATAGTTTTAATATTGCATGCTAAAGAAGGAGAGGGACAAATGAAAAAAGCAGATGTTTCATGGGAGTGAATGATTTTTGTTTATTATAAAGTCTTCTGAGATACAGATTTTCTAGCATAACACCAGATGTGAAATCCTGAAAAATAAAAGAAGCTCATGTGCTAAAGGAAATTTCAGAGTGAATAACTCTATTATCCAAGATTCCAATGGTTATAAAGCCACACAGAAAGATTTATGAAAGTAAATTATGCAAAAAGTTTATCTTTCATAGACAGCTTTAAATGATAAGGAATGCTGAGCTAGTCGGACCAGCACTAGAGGTATTGTGAAGAATCTGTGACTGTATTCATGATTCAAATAGTATCAGTTTGTAAATTAATTTATGCTAAGTGTGACTAGTAAAGAAAATTTATCCATTTTATATAAAAAATGAGCCAATACTGAACACTTTATTGTATTTTTCCTGCAATCCACATCTTCTTGCAGTCAATCAATAAACAAACTTTTGTATTATAAAAGGTTTTTCATGAAGCCTTTAACTAAACAACTCTATAAAAGTATAATTCCACTATTAAGATACTCAAATAACATGAGATTAGACTGGAAATATTTTAATTTGTTCCATCGAAAATTATAAATTAATGAAAATTTCACTTCCGAATTATTTCTCCCAATTTTTTCAAAAAAAAAAAATAAATAAAAGAATTATACAATAAATAAATAATTTTTAGGAAGATTTTGCCAATTAAATTTAATGAATTAAATCTTTATTTATTGTTTTTTTATCAAATACTTACCACTAAACTCAATTGTTTTCTTTAAAATTTCTTTTATTTTTATTTTATAGAAAATAATTAGAAAATGTACACATACAATAAATATTGAAATATTTCTATTGTGTCTTACATTAGAAATACTGCAGAATAAACGTTCCACTCCAACAATGAGAAAGCTGAACAAATGTAACTTAAAAAGAAATAATCCATTTTTGTTTGGTACAACCAAAAATACTTTTGGAACAAGATAAAGTACTATACCTCATTCTTAATTGTATCACCCCAAACCTTTATGTAAACGAATTTTAACGTTTTATCTAATGAAACCTTGAAAAGTCGTCTGGACACAAAAGGTTAAAAAAGCTGAATTGGGGTGTGGACAGAAATTATGAGGTTTGGTATAGATATTGGATGGGTCTCTCTTTCATATGCATATATTTAAAAAAGAAATCGGTCCCTGGCAGCCTGCTTTCAGCTTAGAAACTGGAACAACCATATCTTTGTCTGTTTAGTAGTGAACACAAGTTTTAGATTTAACAAAATTAATCCATAACTCCAGATTTGAAAAATACATAATATATATTTTTTATTACAAATTTATAATATGATGGATACAATATTTAAAACTAAAATATTAAGCACATTCATAAATTTACGTATCACAATGTACTATAATTATAAACATAAGATTTCATTTTGTTTAATTTAAATTTAATCACAGCATAAATGTTTTATTAATCACAAATCCCAATATCATGAATAAATATTTAAACTTTTAAAAAGATTAAGAAAATACCTTATTATAATCGGACAAAAAATCTTTCATTTTACAAATGAGAATTTTTTTTACATAATTATACACATTTAAATTCAAATTTTATTTACAAAAATCTTCACTGCAAACAGGATAAAAAAGGCTTTCTTTGGACATTAACATGATGAATAAAATGAAATGTTTGTGAATTTTCAAAAAGAAGTCTTACATGTTAGGTTGGATATAAAATGTTATTTAAATTAGATTTCACAACAAAAAAGTTCTCTTTTATATGCATAAACAAGTGGTACACCTTTTAAATTAGATTTTGCAAAAATCCTTTTCTCACACACTGCACATGATTCAAGGTTTTTGTACAAGATATGTGTTAGCTGTGTGCATTTGAACATTCAAATGAGATTTTTGAGAATACCCTTTATTAGATACTTCACAAAAGAAATGGTCCTCTTTAATATGACTTTGCATATGACTATTTAAATGAGACATGCAAGAGAATCCATTTTTGCAATCCTAAGAAGAGAAATTTTTTTATTTAGCATGAATTAGACAGTGTCTATTTAAAGTAGATTTTAGAGAAAATCTTTTGCTGCACAACTCACAAGAGAAAGGTTTCTCTTTAGTATGAATTCGGAGGTGGGCATTCAAATGAGATTTTTGAGAAAATTCTTTGTTGCACACCTCACAAGAGAAAGGTTTTTCTTCAGTATGAGTTCGCAGGTGTCTATTTAAATCGGATCTTTTAGAAAATCCTTTGTTGCACATCTCACAAGAGAAAGGTTTCTCGTTAGTATGAATTCGGAGGTGGACACTTAAAGAAGATTTTTTAGAAAATCCTTTGTTGCACACCTCACAAGAGAAAGGTTTCTCTTTAGTATGAACACGCAGATGGACATTTAAATCAGATTTTTGATGAAAACCTTTATTACACACCTCACAAGAGAAAGGTTTCACTTTAGTATGTCTTTGTAAATGACTATTTAAAGAAGATTTGTGAGAAAATCCTTTGTTGCACATCTCACAAGAGAAAGGTTTTTCTCCAGTATGACACCGAAGGTGCCTATTCAAATTAAACTTTTGAGAAAATCTTTTGTTGCAAACCTCACAAGAGAAAGTTTTATCTTCGGTGTGAATTCGCCGGTGTTTATTTAAATCAGAATTCTTAGAAAACCCTTTGTTACACATCTCACAAGAGAAAGGTTTCGCTTTAGTGTGAACACGACGATGCTGACATAAGTGAGACTTATAAGAAAACCCCTTGTTGCACACATCACAAGAGAAAGGATTCTCTCCAGTATGATACCGAAGGTGACCATTGAAATGAGACTTTTGAGAAAATCCTTTGTTGCAAACCTCACAAGAGAAAGGTTTCTCTTCAGTATGAGTTCGCAGGTGTCTATTTAAATCGGATGATTTAGAAAATCCTTTGTTGCAAACCTCGCAAGAGAAAGGTTTCTCTCCAGTATGATACCGAAGGTGGCTATTCAAATTAGACTTGTGAGAAAATCCTTTGTTGCACACCTCACAAGAGAAGGGTTTTTCTTTAGTGTGCACACGACTATGCTCATATAAATGAGACTTATAAGAAAATTCTTTGTGGCACAGTTCACATGTGAATAATTTCTCTTTGATATGAACATAGTGATGCTTATTTAAATTAGACATCACAGAAAATCTTTTGTTTCACACCTCAGAATTTAAAGTCTACTGTTGTATATGAAGATGAATATGCCTATTTAAATTAGATTTGTCATAAAGTGTTCAATTGTAGATCTCACAAGTGAAGTAGTTTTTCCTGGTTCACAGTAAGATGATGTATTTTTAAATTAGATACATGTCAAATGTTTTACCATAAAACTTGGAGTTCTACCAAAAAATGGAGTTCTTAAAACAAAGACATAATTGCAGAGTAAAATTAGATTTGCGAAAAATGTATTTTGCATCACACATGTAAAAGATGCTTTTAAGTATTTTAAACAATTTGTTTTCTTTTGACTACTAAATGAAAAAATAAATGACTTTCCACCAGAAATGTAGCCACTTTTATTGAGTCGAGCACATTTTGAAAGCAGAACTTATATATAGAGTATTGACAATATAAAAAATTTGTAAGAACGATATATATATTTACAAATATGTGTAAATATATAATTGATGCATTAAAAAGGGATCTTTCATGAATGAGGGTAAACACTACATTGCTAGTGCTAAATCTACATTACTACTATTTGAAATTTTCTAAGTAGTAAATTAATTTCAAACACTTGACAGCTTTTTAAAGATTGTTGTTTAGTAATCATAATCTAATTCAATGATGCAGGTGAAATTTAAAATAAAAATTGCCCACTAGTTTAGAAATTTTAGAAAATTCTCACTAAATAATTTCTTTATGTCAAGATACATTGAGTGGAAAAAATACACTATATAGTCTTTAAACAGAAGTTGCGTTCTGAATTATTTCTGGTGTATGTTGAGAATAAATTTCACAAACATCTGCACCTGAAATATAAATAAAAACATACACAATAAATTATAAATAATGGACAGAATATAAAACAGAACTCATGTTTGAAATATTTTCATGGTATGTTCAGAATAAATTTCACAAACATCTGCACCTGAATAAAAAATATATATATATATACACTAAATTAAAAATAATCGCAATAAAAATTTTTTTATTTCATTTTATTCCAATTAGTAGGATTGAATTTAAATATTTTATGTGCAAATATTTTTACAAAACTGTTAAAGGATGGATAACAACTAAGTACATTGAAATATTTGTTTTTTTAATCCTTTTTCTAATTTTTATATAGAGAAACTAAAAATGTGGATTTATTAAACAAGTTTTAAAAAATAAGTCTACTTTTTTAATTTTGCGAAGATTCTGAGAAAAGTTATGTTAGTAGTTCAGAATTAGCTCTGTATTCAATGTCCATCTCTGTCATAACTACAGATCCAGACCAACCAACCCTGAAACTATGACACAGGGGAAAGCACATGATATGAAGAGATGAAATGTGAGAAAGCTCGAAAAGAAGCTAATTTTAAAAGAATTTAATTAGTTATATTTTTAATTATTAATGTTTCGGAAAAAAGTACTTCAGAGCTAAAATATTTTGCATAACTCTTTCGTTATACATCTTTGTAAACAGATTAAGATCTATTTATCATTTACTAGCTTTGCCTGTTCCTCTGCTCACATAGAATGTAAGCACTGCAATTCAGTATGGAAATTTTGCACTAAGTTTTTACATTTTAATTTTCCATCTTTCATTTAACTACTAGTGCAATTCCCATAAAAATACATTTAGTACAACTTCATAAAAAAACTAATTTTTCATAATCGTGTTCACCTAATTACAGATCCTTCACCTGTAGGATAGATCTATATCTATGCAAACTATTAGTTATACACTAATACATTCCCCCAAATATCACCTTTAAATACTAATAAACCCAAATAATACTTTTTAAACAATATGGATCTTTACATGCTTCCCCATTGCTGAAAACAATATGAATGGCATTGTGCTATTATATATTCTAATGTGCCGACAACATTTCAGCTGTTAAGGACCAACTCTTTTATTTTATCATTTACAGTACGATTTTGTAAAGAACAATATGGAATATACGAAAATCATCCCTGAAAATTATTTAACTGACAGTGCAAGTCTCACCAAAATCTGTCCAGTAGAACATTTTTAAAAGGCTAAACTTTCATAATCAGGTTCATCTGATTAAAAAACTTACCTCATAATTCTATTACTAAGAAATGTAGAACAATATCTTCTATACTAAAGCCAACCCTGAAAAATTATCTAACTAACCGTGCAAGTGCCATCAAAGTCTATTTAGGAGAACTCAAGTTATAAGTGGCTGGAACGAAATTCCGACTTGCATTTTATATACTTGTATATTGTCAAAGGATCAAGGACAGAGGAACTGATTATATAAATATCAAATAATTGGAAAACCCTTTGTATCATTAAAGTTGAATTTGTTTCCTTAATAAAAGGCTATCAATATTGAAAAAGGCTATCAATACTGATTATATAAATATCAAATAATTGGAAAACCCTTTGTATCATTAAAGTTGAATTTGTTTCCTTATTCTAGTTAAGAAATAAAAACAATTCAATCACTCATTAGAAACATCTAATTTCATTTTGTTTAATTAAATATCTTGAACAAAACAACTTATTTTTCTGCTTTTTTGTAATCCTGAATGCTATTTTTCAATTTAAATCGTACAAACCCAAAGGAAGAAACTGTTTTTTCATTAACAGTCGATGCTTTCGTTATCAAAAGTTGTTGAATACACGATTATTAAATTTGTTAAATTGATCGTTTTGATTTTCGTACAATTCATGTGTTGTTATTTCCCTTGTAATGGTTTATTTTAGAAACAAATCTTGAGAAGACAATTATGTTCCTTGACTTTTTATTATTAGGAGCATCAAGAACATTTCAAAACACTTTTTTAGCTCACAGGCTATCAAAGCCTGAGAGCTTATGTGCCCGCCGGTTCTGTATGTATGTATGTACGTAACGCGATAACTCTTCATAGAAATATTTGTTTTCCTTCAAATTTTGTTTATAGGTTCACTGTGTTAAGGCGCTTCCCTGATTAGTTTTCGGGATTGATTGGTTAAGTATAAAGGGGGGAACGGGGGCTAATCCCCCCCTAATTTATATAAATGGGTTTTTCATGCAGAATTATCCCATTTGCTTCAAAATTTGTTTATAGGTTCACTGTGTTAAGGTGCTTCCCTGATTAGTTTTCGGGATTGATTGGTTAAGTAGAAAGGGGGGAACGGGGGGTAATCCCCCCTTAATTTAGATAAATGGGTTTTTCATGCAGAATTTTCCGATATCCTTTAAATTTTGTATATAGGTTCATTGTGGTAAGGAGCTTTCCTGATTCGTTTTGGGGGTCCATTGGTTATGTATAAAGGGGGGAAACGAGGGGGGTATCCCCCCTTAATTTAGATAAATAGGTTTTTCATGCAGAATTTTCCGATTTCCTTTAAATTTTGTATATAGGTTCACTGTGGTAAAGAGCTTTCCTGATTAGTTTTGGGGATCTATTGGTTAAGTACAAAGAGGGGAAACGGGGGGGGGGTAACCCCCCTTAAATTAGATAACTGGGTTTTTCATGCAGAATTATCTGATTTCCTTTAAATTTTGTATATATGTTCATTGAGGCAAGGAGCTTTTTTGATTAGTTTTGGGGGTCCATTTGTTAAGTATAAAGGGGGGAAACGGGGGTACCCCCCCTTAATTTAGATAAATAGGTTTTTCATGCAGAATTTTCCGATTTCCTTTAAATTTTGTATATAGGTTCACTGTGGTAAGGAGCTTTCCTGATTAGTTTTGGGGATCCTTTGGTTAAGTTTAAAGAGGGGAAACGGGGGGGGGGAGCTAACCCCCCTTAAATTAGATAAATGGGTTTTTTATGCAGAATTATCTGATTTGCTTCAAATTTTGTATATAAGTTCATTATAATAAGGCGCTTCCCTGAATAGTTTTGGGTGTTCATTGGTTAATTATAAGGGGAGGGAGGTGATCCCCCTTAATATATTGTCGATTTCTTTATTTTCGAGAGGCTTATTTAAAATTCTTTGAAATAAGAGTATAATATACAATTAGTGTGAATGGCCTGTGAGCTCAATGCCCTCAGTTTAACTTGGCATTTTTATTTTTTATTTTCTGAATATTTAAGACAAGGATTTTTCCAGTTCTAATAATTCCAGGCATTTTCTTTTTTGGAGCTGATGTAACATGTATGCTAAAAAATGTGCAAGTGTAAAAAGCCAGAGTATTGAGCATTAAGGTACTTTATAAGCTTTTTATCTACCTCTTTAGTTTTTTCAAAAAAATTTCTAGATACTCACCAGCAGCAATGTTACAGGTAATTATTAAAAATCAAATTGCAACATTTTGTTGTAATAACTATGTAACTGGGAAATAACAATTAGTTTGTCCATACTCTTCAATATGCGATATTTTTAAAAATTATTATACAGTCAAACTTCTTTATAGGAAGATCGGATTTAACAAGAACTCAGTTTAAATGAAAAAAGAAATGAAATGATTAGTATAATAAGAAAATATATAGCAGAGTTATTTTTTATTGAGTGGATTTAAGGAAATTTCATTAAGATTCTCTGAAATAAAAGAACAAATATAACATTAAATGATGATTATTAATTAGCATATTTTATGTACAGGGTGGTTATAATATAAGTATCTATATTTGGAGCTGTCTACAGCTTGAAGGAATAACCCGAATGAAACGAAAATCGGTACACTAACAATTCGAGAAGGGGAAAGAAGAATGGAACAATAAGAAAAAACAGTTGCAATAATCACCAACAGATGGCACTACGGGACCTGTCAGTGCAAACATCGTTTTGTACCGTGGAGGTGTCGCAAACTATTTTTTAAAATTCTAATACAGCAAGGTTGCTACACCCAAGTATTATTTTTCTTACACATGAAGCACTTTTACATGCAATATAGTGACCACGTCATTAAAGAATTTTTTTAAGATTTCAATACAGCATGATTACTGCATCCAGTAATGTTTTTTTCTTGGGTTTTCATGATCGTGAAGTGCTTATACCTGTGATATAGTGATAGCCACACTAACAAATATAATGTATTTTCTTTTTTTTTTCTACTTTGCAATGATTGTTAAAATTTTTTGTAATATTGATTTATTGATCATTAAAATATTGCTTTGGTACTTTTCCATTATACGGACACCATTGTTGCCAAGCATACAGTTACACTCATTATGCATTAGCATACATTTTGGCATGGTGTCCGTATAAAGGAAAAGTACTGTTGCTGCTTATTTCTCATATTATCAGAACAATCATAAAATTATTTACCAAATTAAAACACTGAAGAAACAAATAGAAGAATGCTGCCATTCTGTATTTTATAATAGTTACAGATAGTAAAATTAATTAATTAAGAGATAAAATGTCTCTGAGAATAGTGTGCCTTTATCTAAGAAAAGTAGTGACATATCGGATATAAAATATGATTTGTTCAGATTATTTTGGACAAAAGAATACTTCTTAAGAAATATTTCTAAGAATTAATTTAAATGATCATAGGAATTAATTAATTTACCGTAAAATCCCGTTAATCCGCCCCCCTAAACACGATGGAAAATCGTAAAATAAGCAGGGGGGGGGGGGCGCTTACACGGTATTAAAACTGCAGTATATGATATTTATGCGTGGGTGGGCGGGGGGAGAGCTGATCATCGCAAAGCATGCATTATTTTAATAAAGTAACAAAAGAAACACATTTTGAAAAAAAAAATGATAGACAAAATAGAAAAACAGTAGAACTTCACGATTAATGGTGATTTCAGATTATAGAAAATTCTGGATTTCAGAAGCTTTGAAACTGGAATGCATTTAGATAAATACCCTAATTTCCTGAAAATTTCACAAGATCTACAGGACTAATGTTCAGCCATAAGAGAAAAAATATTGAATTTATTGCAAAATATTTCAATTTTTAACTTTTGTATTTAATATAACACTTGATAAATAAATAAATCTGAAATAAAAAATTGATAATTCAGTACAAAACATTTGCAATTCTATTACACATAAATAAGAATAAATTCAGAAGATTTACATTACTTAGTATAAAATTATATTTAAGTAAGGTAATTACTTAAATATTTGTTTAAATTAAATATAAAATCCTTGTACTAATTATTTTTTTTCTTTTGTCTTATTTATAATTTAATATTACAAGATCAGCGAATCAGACAAAGATTTGTCTGGCGCCATCTGTCGAAGTAAAAGCTTACTACGCAATTCGATTATCGTTTGAATCGAATATCGCCGTATGCGGAGAATGAATAGCTATAATGGATGAAGCATAGAGTGCGATGTTTGTAAACTAAATATGAGTTAAAAACTATTGTAAAGCATGAAATAAATGGATTTAAGGAATCAGTTGTTAATATAAAACAGAAATCAAAAAATTATTGGTAAGTTAAAAGTACTTTAACATTAATAATTAAGTTTTTATAATAAAGGTACGTTGATATGTACTGTTTATGAACTTTATACTGAAATTAAATAACTATAAATAAAGATGACATATGAGTAAATGGTAATGAATGCTTGTGTTTCCAGAGTGTATCTGAGGCAGTAAGACCTAGATATGAAATAATGGTATGACTTTTCTTAACAAGATTTAATAAGTTACGCGGTCGCGCCATCTGTTGATTTTTAAGAAAGATATTTGCAAATTTACTCAAAAAAATATGTTTATTGACATTTGCAAAGATATTGAGTAGGAAAAAAATCGCAGATAATCCACAGCGGCGTATAATCGGCATTACAAGAAAAATAAAGTTTTTTAACGTATAATCCGCGGATTGTAGGCAGGAAATTAGGATAATAACACTAATATCTGTCATTAATAAGATAACAGAAAAATAAAAGTAATTTAATAATTTAAAATAATTAAAAAACACTGAGAAATTGCAGTTGAAAATGTCCTGAAGTAATTTCGAGAACTGGT
The DNA here is from genome assembly GCA_963931845.1 of Maratus michaelseni. Lineage (NCBI taxonomy): Eukaryota > Metazoa > Arthropoda > Arachnida > Araneae > Salticidae > Maratus > Maratus michaelseni. Next base: position 2,981,404 of record OZ007593.1, read on the forward strand.
AACATTTCATGTGGTGTCGCCATCTGTTGTAAGTTAGGAAGATTAAATAACCGTTTTTTTATCGTAGTTTCGTATCTATAAATGCTAAATAAATAATATAAATCACCAAAAATTGAGAACATATAGAACGAATTGGTAGTGTTGCCAGATTATTAAAACAAAAAACATTACTACCACAAAGATAGCACAAATTACGCTACAAATTCGACTGTGTATCAACAAATCGATTGATCTCATAAATCAATCGATATATATTTTTTTGTGATTTGTTTTCATAATAATGTTAAATACAACTATAAATTCTTTAATAAAATAAATAGATACTCTTTTAATCAAAATATTTTCCACACAGCATCAAATACAGATTTTTTTAACTTATTTCATGAGAAATTTTCACTATCGATATTTTTATAACCATATCGCCATGAAGCTAAATTTACAGCAAAACTAATGTTTAGTTATATTGCTTTTTCAGATCGACAATGTGTTTTGTACATGTTTGCGATATATCAAAGAATCGTCATGCCTTTCTGATTCGTCGGGAAAAAAAAAAAAAAAAAAAAACACTTAAGATAAAATTTTTGGTGTTGATCTTGACATGCACGGCGAAATTTCTTTTGGGGGAGGGCGCTTTCTCGGGATTTTTTGAATTTTCCAATTTGTTTACAAAGTGGGATGGGGGCGCTTAATCGGGAAGGGCGGATTAACGGTATTTTACGGTAATTAAAGGAATAATTACATATTTAAAATATTTAGAATATTTTGCAAATTTAATGAGATCCGTATAAAAAAATATAGATCTCATTAAAATTGTAAAATAAAATATTCATATTTTATTCCTATGATCATGTTATTTAATTCTTAAAAGTATTTCTTAAAAAGAAATACCGTAATTTCGGGAATATGCGCCACACCCATCGTAAGCGCCGCATCATTGAAAAATCGGTACAAAAAAACAAATATACACGTAAGCGCCGCATCATTGAAATATTGGTAAAAAGGAAATAGTCACGATAAAAAACGATCGGCAAAATTGGATTAAAAGTAACAAGAATAGCGATAAAATCTTACAAGATATATGAATTAACAATAAAACACAGGTTATCTTAAAATACAATAGGAAAAAAAATACGTACTACGCCAATCGATTATCGTTTTAATCGAATATCGCCGTATGAGGTGTGCTTATGAAATAGATATAATTTATCAACTATTGTAAAGTATACAGTAAATACTTTTAAAGAGTGAGCTATTAATATTGAAACACAGGTTATCTTAAAATACAATAGGAAAAAAAATACGTACTACGCCAATCGATTATCGTTTTAATTGAATATTGTCGTATGCGGTGTGCTTATGGAATAAATATAATTTATCAACTATTGTAAAGTATACAATAAATACTTTTAAAGAGAGTGAGCTATTAATATTGAACAGAAAATAGAGAAATATGGGTAAGTTAACTATATTTTGACTATAGTAATTACGTTTTTATAATAAAGATGTATTGTGATACTATGTACTGTTTATGAACTTTATACTGAGATTAAATGAATGTAAATAAAGGTGAAATATAAATGAATGTTAATGAATCCATGTGTTTAAAAGTGCATTTGAGGCAGTAAGACAAAAAAAACCTGAAATGAAGGCTTGTTTTTCACAATATCCAGATTTTGCTATGTTGAGGGGAAAAAAAAATCATTGTATCCGCCGCCCTTGCGTATGCACCGCATCGCCGATATTTTGAACTTTCAAACACGTATGCGCCGCGGCGCTTACTCCCGAAATTACGGTAATTCTTTTGTCCAAATTCATCTGAACAAATGATATTTTATATCCAATGTTGCACTACTGCTCTTAGATAAAGGCACGGTATTCTTCAGAGACATTTTATTTCTAAATTAATTAATTTCACAATTTGTAAACATTTAAAAACTTAGAATGACAGTATTCTTCTATTTATTTCTTCGGTGTTATAATTTGGCAATTGTTTTTTTTTTAATGGAGAATGGTCTATGGAATAATGGAGAGTTTCCTAAATTGATTCAGATTTAAAGACACCCATTTTTATTAAAGATTGATTAAATTGATCTTGAAAATGGCACTGATTGCGTGTACGAAACAATTAAACTGCTTATTAAAAGGTCTTTGAATATCTGAATTAAATTATTTTTTTAATTATTATTATGTGGATTTAATTAAAATATTATTAAAATCAAAATGTTACTTTTATTTTTAAAAAAATGATAGTAAAATATTGCTAAAAATATATATTATAAGAACTAGAAATCATTATTAGCAATAATTCATGCATTTTAAGCTTTAAAGATGGCATGTTAATTTAATGGTCCTATTAACTGATATGTATAAGAATGAACCCCCAACCCCCTTTTCCTTCAATTTAATGAAATCTAAAACTTCCTTAATTAATGTATGAGTACTTTTTTTTTTTAAACTGTTGTTAAAATTATGAAAAGTTGTCACTGTCTCATGTAATGTACAGTACTGTGATGCACTGGCTACATAGTACTGTACAATACAGTGTATTGTTTATAACAGGTAAATACAGAGAATAACTAGGTAAACGGGTACCAATTAATCATAATTTCATTATTTGGTACTACTCTATTATCCCGTGGGCTACTTTTCATAACAAAAAATTATCACCAATCTGTAACGCCAAATAAACGGGAGAACGTTGCCATTGGAATATCCAAATAAATAAATAAAATATAAGAATTTAAGGACACAATTGTTATTTTAATGAATGAAATAACTAATAAATCAGTAAAACATAATGAAAAATACACGCAAATGTTGAATTAAAAACCACTTGATGACAAAACAATCACATATAATGCTTCTGACATCAATAAATGGGACTGCATTTTTGGCGTTTAATCTTACAATTTGGTGATAGTTTTTTGTTTAAAAAGTGGTCGAAGGGACAATAGAGTAGTTAGTACCCATTATTTTTTATGGTAAAATTTGATTCAATCTGAACGATTATGTTCAAGAACTGAGGTAAAAAAATCTGTTTTCAGGTACTTTATAAAGTATATAATTATTATGCAAGATTTAACACTGCGTTCAATTTATCATCTTTGCATAAACTTCAATCTAAAAATAAGGAAACACTGTCCGTAATGTATAAATGTTTTAGAACAAGGTGAATTTAATCTAAAAATAGATATTAAATATCAGCATTTAAATTTTATTTTTAAAAAGTAAAAAAAACTGTGCAATGAGCACAAATAATTTACATCTGAAGTAGGTAATTAACAGAAATCATTAACAGAAACAAAATGTAATTTATGCATAAAAAATATCCCTAAAATATATACTGACTGCAAAAAATTAAAAAAATGCATTTTACGCACATAGATATGACATTTTGAAATTACAGTAAAAATAACATTAATGTAGACAAAAATTGCATTAAAACATTAATAAGTAAATACATTAAATAGATATATAAATTACCTTCAAACAATATATTGCTTAAATGATGATAATTAGGCCTAACTGCTATCAACAACTATGCTTACAACTACACAAGTCGTAACTTTTTTTTAACTATTAATATTTCTCAGCTATGTTAGGAATTAAAAGATAAATGAAGTAAATCAAAATCAGATATAGTCTTTTAACAGTGGAAATAGTAAAAATACCATGTAGATGTTGAGATTTAACAGGCAGATAGAAACAAGCTAAGCCATTTTACGATTAAATTCACAATAGACGCGATGATAACATTACACTTTTCGTGCTATGTTCGATTTGCATTCGCATGGTGCCATCTACCGTTGAAGAAAAATTTTAGTAACTGTGTTTTGCAAATGTAATATTACAATAGTTACAGAAGAGGCCAGGGTCATTCCATGTCAATTCAACCAATTTTTTTATGGTTTGTAACCCGACCGACACGGATTTGGATGAAACTTTGTGTACACACTACCCCTACCTAGATATGAACCCATTAAAAATTTTTCTTTCCTAGACCTCATAGTTTTTGAGATATGGGGGGGTCAAAATTTTGGATTTTTCTGAAATCGTACATTTTTAAGTCTGTATTTTTAGACGGCAGTTCATCTTAAAAAAATTGTTTCTCTGGATCTAAAATCCGAATGAGCTTAAAAATTTCACTGTAAGTACGTCAACATATGCAGATTCTAATAAAAAATATTTAAAAATTTATTTATAATTTTTAGAGCCAAAAAATTGAGTCAAAATGTAAAGTTACGGTTATTTTGGTCATTTTACGAAAAATGCTCTCCACGAAAAGGCAATGGAAAATTCCAATTTCTTTTTGTTTTAAATAACAGTTTACACATTGGGGTTTCTATTTATGAAATAAAAATGATGTCTTTCCCATTGCTTATGTAAAAAATTTGCTCTATTCTGGAATGATGTACCAATCATGAGATAAAAATCAGAATGCCCAATTTTAGCTGCGGTACCTAAATAATTACTGTGATTTATTATTGATGTTATTGATTTATTATTGAGATTATTATTATTATTTATTAAATGTTTATTTTTTTTTATTTGCAGTGTAAAGTTTGTTCTTTAATTTTCCTGAGTAAAAAAAAAAAAAATCTGACTGCAATAATTTTCTCAATTAAATTTATTGCTCCTTATTATTTAATCCTTAGTTTCATTAATTATTTTTCTAATTGTAAGCAATATTTTTAAATTTAAACAAATCTCTTAATTTTGTCCTCAATAATGTAATGTAAATAGAAAGTCTTTTATGGGTATAGAATAAGAAAATGAAAGAATGGCATTTTGCCCCTCACATTTTCAATATATCTTTTTTCTGTATGTGTTTGAATAAATATTTTAATTATTTGTATTTAAAAAGAAACGTTCAAAACCTTTTATTTTATTTCCTTGGATAATTTTAAACAATTTAAATATGTTTTTGATAAGTTTAAATATATTTAACTATACTTAGCAAGGCTATGTTTATTTCTACAGGATGAAGCATATTTTTTACACCTGCCTTTTATAAACACTCTCTGACAAAGGCAGGGTAAAGTTCTTTCATAAAGGCAGGTGTTTTGGAATCTGTTAAACAAATTGTCAGTCTGTTGTTTTTCATCATAGAAGGGTGATCTATTTTTTCTTGTGCTGCAAAATGCATTCTGATTTTCTAAAATTTTATACTTTATAATGTATATGCATACTGGCATTCCATGTAACCTGATCTTACCAGTTTGGAATATAACTGCTTTGTGATTATATATATATATTTTGCTTTATTGTCTTAGTATGGAACTTGATATTGAATCTTCTACTAGCATTCAGGCTTGTAGTATTGGAATATTGACTGGTTTAGAGTGTCACAAAACTAGCTATACAAAACGCAGAAAACTAAACTACATTCATAATCTCTGTGATTCAGAGAAAGAACTTTTATTACTTAGGACTACTGCATTTATAAAAAGAAAAATAATTGATAACCTTCTCATTAATATATGTGAACATCACAGAATTTGGTTTTTAACAAAATATGAATGTTATCAATATAAATGTGCAGATCCATTTCAGAAGCATAAAAAGCCAGTAAAAAAAGCAATTAGGGCTGTCAGTAAAGATTTATCCAACAGATTGTTTAGTTTTAATGTCTTAGTAGCACCTGGACAGAAACTGTGTTATTCTTGTACAAAACTTTCAGAAAAGAGTGCAAATACAGATGAAGTGAACGAGCCAGGGGTAATAAGTGATAATGATAGTGCTGATGTTGAGTATGATACATCAATCAACAAAGATGAAGCTCTTAACAGCCTCAATTCCTCACTTCGTGAATTAGGGGAATCTCCACTTACACTTCATGGGATTCCCTCATACAGCAAAAAATCATATGCTAAAAGAAAAGTTAAGGCTGCATATGATACTCTGAAAAGTAAAGTGCAGAAAGTAACTGATGTGGATCTTTCTCCCGAAAGAGCATGTAGTGATATGCAAGAGATTAAACAAAAGGCTGAAGATTTTGACAAGCTGATGGATATGTTAAAAGAAAAAGTAAAACTTGTCAGAAATAGAAGGGAGCAATTGCAGCTTTTGACTTTGGTTCCCAATTCTTGGAGCAAAAGGAAAATAACAGATAAATTTGAAGTTACTGATTATGCTGTAAGACAGTCACGACAACTTCTGAGAGAAAAGGGTATCTTGGCAATGCCAGAAATAAGAAAAGGCAAATCCACAAGCCCAGAAACAATTGAACTTGTTAATAAGTTTTATGAGAATGATGAATATTCCCGAATCATGCCTGGAAAAAAAGATGTTGTTAGCATTGCTAAAAATGTACATGAACAAAAGAGATTGATATTGTGTAATCTTCGTGAGACGTATTCTCTTTTTAAACTGGATTTTCCTGAAGTAAATATAAAATTTTTTAAATTCTGTTCTTTGAGGCCTAAATGGTGTGTATTGGCTGGTTCTCCAGGTACACATTCCGTATGTGTTTGTATGAAGCATCAAAATACCATTCTTATGCTTCATGCTGCACATATTACAGAAAATTATCATGAGTTGATAAAACAACTGGTATGCTCTACAGATAATAGAGATTGCATGTTGCGCCACTGGCACTGCACTAATTGCCCAAATAATGAAAATTTACAAAAATTTTTAGAAGAAAAATTTGAAGATTTTAACTCAAATGATTCAATCCAGTACCGGCAGTGGGTTAGTACCGACCAAACAGAAATGGTGACATGCACTGTTTCTTTGGATGAATTTGTGACAAACTTAAAATGTTTGGAAAATCTTATTCCACATTCTTTTATAACAAAAGCCCAATCTAATTTCCTGAAATAAACTAAAGCAAATCTTGGCACTCAAGAGGCTATTGTTTTGTTGGATTTTAGTGAAAATTTTACTTTTGTTATTCAAGATGAGGTTCAAAGTTATCATTGGACCAAAGAAGCTTGCACTCTTCATCCAGCTGTTATATACACCCAGTCTTCCAGTAATAAATTATCAGCAAGCAATCTATGTATTTTATCTGATGATATGCAACATGACGTCACTTTTGTGTATTTAACACAGAAGGAAGTAATATCATTTATAAAAGAAAGATTTCCTGATGTAAAAAAAGTCTTCTATTTTAGTGATGGATGTTCCGGTCAATACAAAAATTTCATAAACCTTTGCCATCATGAAGAGGATTTCACCCTTCATGCAACATGGTCTTTTTTTGCCACCAGTCATGGTAAATCACCATGTGATGGTATTGGTGGGACAGTTAAACGACTCATCACTAAAGAGAGTTTACAAAGATGTTTCAAGAATCCAATTAATTCGGTACAGAAAGTATTTGATTTTTGTAATGACAATATAAACAATATTGATTTCAGTCTTCTTTTAAAACAAAATGTTCAGAGTGAAAGAAACAATTTACAAGACCGTTTTTCAAAAGCAAAGACTATCCCTGGAACCAGGGGGTTTCATCAGTTCATACCCTTATCAAAAGATTGTATTGGAGCAAAACGTATTAGTAATGATAAACAATATTCTTCTATTTACAATTTTAATGATACGCCAAATTCACCAGTTGCCTCCATGTCCCACTTAACAATACAAAGTTATGTAGCTTGTATATACGATGAACACTGGTTTTTTGGGATGGTGCTGAAAATTAATGAAGAGGAAAATGATGTAACAGTAAATTTCATGCATCCTGCAGGTTCATAAAAATCTTTTTATTGGCCTTCAGCTAATTCTCCAAATAGAGAAGATATTTGTGAGGTGCCACTTGACAAGATAATCTGCACTGTAAATGTACCATCGACAAAAGGCTGTGGACGGATGTGGTACTTTGATGAAAATGAAGTTAAATTTGTTCAGAATCAATTCAATAAACTGTACTCTAAGGCAAATTAATCCTGAAGCAACTTTAACATAAATTAGCTAAAATCAAGATATTCTTTTTTTTTTTTTGGGGGGGGGGGGGGGGGGGAGTAACTACAGATTTTAAAATATAAAGACTATTGTGTTGTCGATATTAAATTATAAAGATCCACTGATATACTGGTGTTTGTTACATTTAAATATATATTAGAAGGTTCACAATATTACATACATTGGATAAAGAAAGCATCTTGCAAAGTAAGTGATACTGCAAAAATATATTATTTATTACCATATTTATTTATACATAGCCAGTTATATTTTTTAATTTCAGCATTCTAAATATAATCTTTATTCTGACTTTTTAGTTAAAAAAAATTGCATACAATTTTAACAAAATCTTCATTTGAAATATAAAAATTCTATATTTGTTAAAGGTTAATGATTAATTTCATTTAATGCAGTTTTTCATATTTAATGTTTTTTTCAATATTGATGTATACAACTATTATGAAAATATTTATAGAAAAATGCCATTGAATACAATGATAGATGTACATTTACATGACAAACATGTGATACAATTGAAAATTAATTACAATTGATTAATTCCAGATAATGTAGTGTGATATGTAATAGGACTGTCAATTACAAATTTTCCATTATAATAAAAATAAATAAATCAGTGGTGATTTTAAGGACTCAGATTTATTAATTAATTCAAAACCCTTAATAAATTTAATTAAAATTATAAAGTACAGCAATTATTTAGATACCATAAGCAAAGTTAGAGATTTTTATCTCGTGATTGGTACATCATCCCAGAATAGGGCAAAATTTTTACATAAGCAATGGGAAAGACATCATTTTTATTTCATAACTAGAAACCCCAATGTGTAAACTGTTATTTAAAACAAAAAGAAATTGGAATTTTCCATTGCCTTTTTGTGGAGAGCATTTTTCGTAAAATGACCAAAATAAGCATAACTTTACATTTTGGCACAATTTTTTGGCTCTAAAAATTATAAATAAATTTTTAAATATTTTTTATTAGAATCTGCATATGTTGACGTACTTACAGTGATATTTTTAAGCTCATTCGGATTTTAGATCCAGAGAAACAATTTTTTTAAGATGAACTGCCGTCTAAAAATACAGACTTAAAAATGTACGATTTCAGAAAAATCCAAAATTTTGACCCACCCATATCTCAAAAACTATGAGGTCTAGGAAAGAAAAATTTTTAATGGGTTCATATCTAGGTAGGGGTAGTATGTACACTAAGTTTCACCCAAATCCCTGTCGGGCGGGTTACAAGGTCTGGTTGAATTGACATGGAATGACCCGCCACCCTTTTTCTTCTCACTAAAGCCTGACCACACTTTCTATGAATTTTATTAAAAATTTATGATTTTAAAACTTAATATAATTATTCAAATAATATTTTTAAGAGATTTGAAAATATCTACAATGGAGCTTAGCGCATAGAAGCTTAGTATATATATATGAATATGAAAATTAATAGGATGAAATTATATGACATTTGAACATTTAAAAAAAAAAAAAAAAAAAAAAAAAAAAAAGAGCAAACATATTTGGTGGATTTTATATAGTTTAAATTCAGTAAAAGGTAATAATTCCTCTCCACCAATTAAAAAATGAACATATACAAGATAAAATAGCATAGTAAATTGGTTTTCAAATTTAGATAAACTGATAAGTATTTAATGTCTAATGACAAAATTGTTAATATGGTTTTAAACCCAGGAAAAATATTACAATTTATAACAATCCTACAAAGATGAATTTTCAATAAAAACCCGTATTAGGAGGCTAATACAGAGTAAGTAAAAATGTATTTATTTTATTTTATTTGTTATTGAAGCGCTATTGAAATGAACTGGACTTAATTATTATGTAGAATGCAAGAAAAATAAAACATGCTATAGTGTAGATGAAACGATTAATTATTTAACATTTCTTTTTAATTTTTTTAAAATATTTTTTTTACTTTTGACAAACATATCCTTTCATTTTTACAATTCTCACTCGTAATACCGCAATGAAATGATGCCATAATATGCTTTCTTCAATATCTTTGCAATTATTCATTTTTCACTCATTCTTAATGTAACGATTTCTTTTTAATGACTAAAAAGGCAGGTGTGAGAATCTTTTAAATTTGCTCTCATTTGAAACTTTCGTCTAAATTCCCCTTCTTCCTGCAACTTTTGCATCTTTATTTTAAGATACTGAAAATATTGTTTTACATTACTGTAGCAAATAAATGTTTATTGCTACATCACATGACTATAGATTTTTAAAAATTACAAGGAGGATTTTAAAAAACACAAATTGCACAAATTGTGCGTATTAGTTGCTAAAATCAGTGTAAAAATTGTTTTAAACTCATAAAAGAGCTAAAATCCTACATGTTTCGGCTTTAAACTTAAAGCCATCATCGGGGAAGAGGAACAACACAAACGACTACTGATCTTTTAATTTTCGACACGAGAAAATTGAAATCAACAGTATGGAAAAATTTAAATAAAATAAGCGGGCACTCTCTGTTGCCAAAGAGCGAAAAACAAAACAATGAATTAACCAGGGGTTAAAAATGTATCCCATAAACCAGGTATGCTGAAAAAAAAGTTATCATTACAAATACAATCTTTTCTAATTTTAATTTCCAATGATTCCCTAATGGCGGCTTTAAATGGGTTATTGAACCTATGGATAATTCTTGCTTTATCGAAATTAATTACAATATCATTATTTTTAGCGTAAAACCGGGAGAGTGCAGTGGATAACTTTCCAAATTTTATGTCGTTTTTATGCTCTTTTAACCTTTCCAAAAATTTTCTTTTAGTCATACCAATGTAAAAAATTATACTATTATTATTTAAGCTAATGGGGATTTCATAAACACCTGCGAATTGATCAGGGGGGATAGGATCTAATTTATATGAAACTAAGTCAACCAATTTTCTGGGAGGAACAGCAATAAGATGGATATTGTATTTACGGAGGGCCCTTTTAATCCTTTCAAATATAATAGGTATATATTGGAATTTCCGATAGTTTGGTTTATTATTGCTAGGGACAGGATGCTGAATTAAATAGCCATTGAATTTTTCTATAATTTTCTGTACGTGATGAGTGGGGAAACCATGGTCAATGGCGATATCTCTGATAAAATTAAGTTCATCTTGGATGAATTCACTTGAACAAACCAGAAAAGCACGCTTGATGAATGAATTGAAGGCAGCAATCTTATAAGTGAAGAGACATTAAATGGGATTATTGTGTTACTTCTCAGCGGTTTACGATAGACTTTACGTTTTAGGTTGTTGTCATCTTTAATTAATTGAATATCCAGGAACGGCAGTGATGAATTTTCTTCTATTTCCAACGTAAACTTAATATTTTCATCTATTTCGTTTATTTTTGAGAGGAAAGATAGGAGTTCCTGCTTTCCATGATTCCATGTGATAAAGATATCGTCCACGTATCTTAGCCAAACTTCTGGTGTTAAATTCAAACTTTTAAAAATAAATTCCTCCATTGGTCTAAGTTTAAATTCAGCCAACAGACCGGAAATAGGAGATCCCATAGGTGCTCCTTTATTTTGTCTGTAATTGAAAAGATTGTATTTGTAATGATAACTTTTCTTTCAGCATACCTGGTTTATGGGATACATTTTTAACCCCTGGTTAATTCATTGTTTTGTTTTTCGCTCTTTGGCAACAGAGAGCGCCCGCTTATTTTATTTAAATTTTTCCATACTGTTGATTTCAATTTTCTCATGTCGAAAATTAAAAGATCATTAGTCGTTTGTGTTGTTCCTCTTCCCCGATGATGGCTTTAAGTTTAAAGCCGAAACATGTAGGATTTTAGCTCTTTTATGAGTTTAAAACAATTTTTACACTGATTTTAGCAACTAATAAGCACAATTTGTGCAATTTGTGTTTTTTAAAATACTAGTTAACAGTGTAGTGTCCAAATAGATTCAATTGTTACAAGGAGGAGTTATAAAAAATCAGTAAGTTAGTTTAAAATTTTTAATTAAAATATATCTGAAAGCTTATTTTTTGTATTCTTTGATTAATAAAAATTAGGATTATCGAATATGTAGAAGTTAATGCAATCAAAGTGACAACTCATGATGTGACATCTAATAATATTTTTTAGCTTAGCGTTAATGATGGACATCTTTGTTTTGTAATATATATAATAAATAAATAATCTGTCTTTTAAATTCCCCCCCCCCCCACTTTCAGAAAATGCTGCTTCCTCCACCCCCCTTGACCCCTCTCTCCCAGCACATAATGTTTAAAAGCTCAAAAAGTTGAAATAAATTATTTTAAAAGTTCTTTAAATTATATTAAAATTATTGAAAATATTTAAGTTATCAAAGAATTTATTTATTAAATTCGGAGAAAATATTATTATTGGATTTAAAATTGTTAAAAATAATAAATTTAAAATTACTAAAGATATTAAATATAAAATTACTAAATATTCACTTAATTTATTAAAATTATTTAAAAAATGACCTATTTATTACTTTAAAGGTAATAACAGAAAATAGTCAGCCATTCACATTCTTCTCTTCCTCAAAATTGCAACTAACACATTTACCATTCCCCAGCAAAAGCAAACATTCCTAAATATGGTAGTTTGAGACAGAGCAAGGAATTTCCTTTTTTTAACAATCTACTTGTGTGCAGTTCTTACCCTTGAAAACCCGCAAAATCCAGAAATCTGTACAATCTCTATTCCCAAGTGTGCAAACTTTTTTACTCTCTACTGTATGCTATTAATATTAGCTAATGTACTGTAAAATCCCGAAAGTAAGCCCCCTCCCACTTTTAAGTAACTTTGTTTTTCTTTTCCATTCCCTAATATAAGCCCCCCCCCACACACACACACACACACACAAAAATGCACAAAAAATTGATTTTAAAAATCTATGGAAGAGAATTTTCTATGTTTTGAAATTTCTGGTTTATTTCCACTTTTGCTTTTATATTTTATTAATGAAATAGCCCCCCCACCACCCACATGAAATGTGTTATTCGCTTCTCTGCCCTCCCCAACACAAAAATTTCTAAATCTTTAATTTTTCTGAACTTCTTGCTGCTCGCTAGTAATATAACAATAACAATAAGAATAAGTCCTCCAAACTACAATATCCCCTCCATCCAAAATTTATGTTTCCCCCCTCAGCATATAAAGTTAAAAATCTTTAAAACTCGTTATTTAAAAATATATGCACTATTTGTTGCTGTCTAGTGACAATAAATAAATAATCAACCATTTCAATTCTCTCTCTACCCCCTAAATTTCTGCTTCCAACCTCTTTGCCAACCCCTATATTTTTTTAAAAGCTATTTATATAAAAAAAAAATTATTGTGTCCTATTTGTTGCTGTCTATTAACAATAAATAGATAACAAATCTAAATTACAAACCCCCCTCCTTTGAAATTCATATTAACCCCTCATCCCCAAGAATACAAAATTTGTAAAACTCTTGAGGAAATATTTTGTCTTAATTTTTGTTGCTCTCTAGTAAAACTAAATAGATAATTTGTCATCTAAGTTTTCTCTCTACTCCAAAAATGTTGCCCTCCCCCACACACATACAATATTTAAAATTATTTTTTTTTTAATCTGCTACATTTGTTTATCTTTAATAGCGATTAATGAATAATCAATCATCTAAATTACCCTCCTTTCTCCCAAAAGTTTCATTTCCCCAACTGTCCCCCCACTCAGCAAATACTTTAAAATCTTTCATATATATTTGTTTAAATGCTATTCTATTTCTTATTTCATAGTAAGGTTTCAATATATCTCATATAAGTATCACTCATCTAAAATAATCATCCCCTTTGAAAATTTTGCTCTGTCCTTTTCTTCCAAGGGAGAGGGGTGGATTTCTAAGTATGCGAGATGAATGCAATAAACTTTCATCTTTTTTGCAGTTTGGCTGTTCTTTCTTCCCTGAATCATGTGTATATTTTATGCTTTGAAATAAATACGTTCTTTATAATAACTCCCCTTCCATTCACAAAATATATGCTGTGAGAACAGTTAGATTAAAAAAAGACTAAAAGTTTCTCTCTGCCTTCCCCCCCTCCATGTCTAGAAATTCACCCCGTTTTCTGGGGATGGGGAATGGACCTTTAAGGGGAGAATTACATGATCATTTATTTATTGTTGCTACAAAGCAACAATACAGCATAATTTTTTTTTAAATATTTTAAAATTTGTGTGCTGGGAAGGGGAGGGAAAAGGCAGAATCTTTTTGGGTGGGGTGAGGAACAAATTAGATAATTATTTAATTATTGTTGAAAATTATTATTTAATTATTGTAGGAAAAAAAGTAAAGACTTTAAAGTATGTACTGGGAAGGCGGGGCAAATAAAATAAAGAGAACTTTGGGGGGGAACAATTTAAATTGTTGTTTAAATATTGTTACAAAAATCCCAAATAGAGCAAAAAAAATTTAAGAATTTTAAAGATTTTAAATTTAATGAGATGCATTTGCAGGGACAGGCTCTTTATTGAGATAAGACTGGGGGAAGGGGGGAGGGCAAGGAGGAAAAAAGCAGAGATTTTAAGAGGAGGGATTGATTTAGGTGGTAGATTAGGTTTATTTATCGTTAATATAGAGTATTAAATAAGTCTGAAAAGAAATTTAAAACTAAAGAGTTATAAGTGTTAAACTATGGGGTTTTGGTACTAGATGAGAGGGGGCAAAGGGGGAAGCAGTAATTTTGAAGAGATTTAGATGATTGATGATTTATTGTTACAATAAAATAACAAATAAAGAAAATATTTAAAAAAAATATTTTCTTTTTTTAGGGGGGAGGGGGGGTTCAGATTCTATATATTTATTTATTTTTTAGTGAAAATCTGCCTAAATACAGAAGATTCTCAACCCTTTTTACTTCTAAATTAATGATAAAAATGGGTTTTCAAATGATTTCTTTAAAAAATCTCGATTGTAAGCCCCCTTCCCACATTTAACCCTTTTTGGTTTTGAAAAAGGGGAGGCTTACAATCGGGATTTTATGGTAAATGTTTTAGGTGCTCTTTGAGTAAAAACTGTATCTATAAACACAAAAAGATATGTAAATTACCTAAAAAAATTTCAAAATGAAATACAGAATGTTCGAAATTTATTGATAAAACCTTCAAAATAATCATTATGATTATATCTAAATATAATATATGTGTAATATGATCAGCAAATTGGAATCTAGCATGCTAGATTTTTACCAGATATTTTAGTGGCATATAAGGTGGAAACTTTTATTCTATAAACTTAAATTTTGAATTTAATTTATAAAAAGTAATATTTTGTTATGAATACTTAAAAACGTCATATATTTTTATAATTTTATTCCTATAGATGATATGCAAATCCTACAAAAATTAAAGTAACTCTTTAATAAATTAAGATATATATATATATATATATGAAGGTATAACCATTTGTGCAATAATACTACAGAAAAATGGAGAAAAACTACAAGTAGAATATTCCACAAGATAGATCACCATGTAGAATATATGCATGCATCAAGAAAATATCACATTTATTATTACAATGTTCAATGGGCAGCAGCATCCATTGGTGTTAATACTTACTATTTTTTTCAATTTTTCTATAAGACACAAATCTAAATTTAGATTTAGTAAAAGTATGATAACAAAATTCTTCCTGCATTTTGTAAAATTATTATTTATAGCAAGGGTCGATCTAGGCAAAATTTAGGGCCTATTTAGGGTCCCTTCACAAAAATCAATGTGATAAAATGGGCTCCTTCACAAAAATCAATTTGATAACATGGGCTCATTCACAAAAATCAATTTGATAAAATGGACACCTTCACAAAATTTCTTTAAATAAAATAAGCCCTTTTCACAAATTTCGGTACTTACGTATTATCCGTGTCAGTTTTAAGCCAACTGCGCCATGCATGGAGCCAATATTACTAATTATAGTAACCCTTATATTTTTTTTCTTGCTACATGGTACATGCCTGGGAATAATCTATAATATTATTCTTTCTTATTTACTATGATATCTAGCATTTGTTAATTTTACTAAAATAATGTTATTTACTATTTTAAACAATGTTATAAATTTAATAAACATACATTACATTTTATTTATTTTATATTAAATACCATTTTTAATAATGTTATTTGATAAAGTTAAATTACTGCGTTTGAAAACATGATTGGCAACGATAAACAAGATTGGTACTTGGCAACCATTTTTGGCGATCAATCTCCTGGCACAGATAATACGTAAGTGCCCAAATTTCTATTCTATAAAAACTTACTATTTCTTAATAAAATTTATTATTTTATGACTTTTAAAATGTGTAATTTGTAAATAAACAATTTCAACAGATAGGAAACCTTCATCAAAAGGGTTTTAAAAAGTTTTTTTTAATAAATGCTTGTTTTGAATTTGAGTAAAGGGATTTCAACTTTCGTTACACAGTGTTATTTTTCACAAAAATATAATAAATTTCACAAAAATAACTTTTACTTTTCTCAAAATGGGCCCCAAGAAAAAAAAATCTGCATCGACCCCTGTTTATAGGCAATTCTTTAGATAACACCATCTATTCCATGGCTAGATAAGTATTAGATATATGCAAAAATGGAAGTTCACTGTAGGGGAACATGGAGCATAGTGAAATACTTAAAAGTAATTACAATTTTCAAAATGAAAAAAAAAAAAATTATTTGAAATTTTATACTACATAATTTATAAGACCCTTGCCTTATGAAATTAATTTTTTTCAAATTTTTATTCTTGAATTTCTGTGATGTATTAAAGATGTAACATAGCAGTAGAAAATTATCACTTTGCCCCAGGTATGGGGCAAAGTTATATTGTTAATGAGGCAAAATGAAATATAAACAAGTTCACTTCTTTACATGATTTTTTACAGTTGTATAATAATTATGCTGATCCACATAAGAAACGAATTTGTCCATGTCTGAGTTCTTTCACTTTACACAACTTTCCCAGTATTTCTGTATAGTATACAATACTTGTATCATCAGTTATAGGCCACACATAAACATCCTTTTTTTGTCTGTATGGCCGCATGAACTTAATTGAAAGAAAATGTGGTCCATCTTGCGAGGGAAATGAAATCACTTTACCAACAAACTGCTTCTTTTTACCTGGACCTTTATCTGAGTGCAACTCAATCAAGAGAAAATCCCCATTATTTATTTCACTAAATTCCACCTTTTCTGTAACAAGCTGAACTTCAGCCTTGTGTTCAGTGAAGTCATCTTCCAGGGTCTCAAATTCATCTTCTGTCTCACTGTTATCATCACAAATATCAGATTCTACTGATGAATTGGATGAATCTGAATATTCAATTTTTTCAATATGTTTCTTTTTCTTTCTATTAGAACCTGAAGATGCTGCAAATAAACTCTTAGCTACTTTTGGCTTGCAAGTTGTAGCAGTTATCATTTTCTTTTATGCTCGTAAATCCTTCAGTGCAAGACTTGAGGTTAAAACCATAGTTTTACCACGTCTTTTATTTAAACGCTTGACACGATGTTTGGCAATAGGAATAGGCAATATATCTCTTGGAGAAACACGAGTTGTTTTTGTAGTTTCCATCATAGGAGATGCATTTGTTTTGCTTGGTCCAGGTTCATTTATGTCAAATGCACAAGTGTCTAGTGCAAGTGGGTCTATTTCAGTTGTATCAGATGTATGTGTATCTCCCATTGCATTAGCTGAAATTGTGTCTGTGTCAATATCAATAGGATCTACAGAAAAAGGCCTGTCAGTTGTTTCTGCAGGAGAAAACAGATCATCTGGAAATATATGTGGATTATAAGGGCGAATTCCTGTCTTTTGAAACCCATTAGCAGCTGTTTCAACAGTTGCTGCTCGCATGTAAGCTCTACTAAACAATGATCCAACTTCAATGATTGTTATCACTTTTCCAGGATTGTTTCTAAGCCAGGTTCTAGCCTCTTGCTCATAATATTTGTTAAGTGGGAACATGAAACTAACATCTAATGGCTGTAATCTATGTGAAGTATGTGGTGGTATGACAAGGATATGCACATGTTTGGCTCTTGCCCGTTCAACGAGTTCTAAATTTGTAGTATGCGTCTTATGCCCATCAATTATAAGTAAAACTGGTAGATCTTTCGTTGGCTTACTATGTTCCACAAAATGATTAAACCAAATAGGTGCATAAATTTCAGTCTGCATCCATCCAGATTGATGACAAACTACTTTGGACTGTGGTGGCAGATTTTGCTCAAACAGGGGATTGTGACGAACTCGTGGAAAAACTAAAAGTGGTAGAACATAATGACCAGCTGCATGAAAACAAATTTCTGCTGTTACTAATGTTCCACGCTCAGCTGATGAAAGAATTCCCACCTGTTTTTTACCTCTTGCTGCAATAATTTTTGAAGGCTTGTTGGGGACTGTTGAGATACCAGTCTCATCAGCGTTGTAAATTCTGTTTGGTGGAAAATGATATTTATCCATTAATTCTACAAGGAGTTTAAAAAAGGAGGATACTGAAATGGGATTAAATGCAACTGCTCTGGCAGCTGATGTATTTTCTGGTTGTCTAATAGAGAGTTCTTTGTGTCTCTGCAAAAAGCCATAAACCCAATCCATGCCAGCCAAACAAGTCTTGTGATCAAAAGGGTTTGGAACATTATTTTTTACAGCATATTGATATGCAAGTGATCTTATATATGTTCTGGTTAATCCAAACAGCCTGGCTTCCATATCAAGAACATGATTCATTATCTCTTTCTCTTGCACTGCAGAAAATACAGGTCTGTAAAGAAAAAAATATATAAATGTGTTTGCATTGTTTTAACAATCAGATAAAACATCTACTAAGATTACAAATTACCTGTATCTCCCCAAGCCTTTTTTAGAAGCTTCTGCAACATTTCCATCTTCTTTGACTTTTTTAACTCTCCTGTACAGTGTAGCCACTGGTATTCCATATTGTTCAGCTGCTGAATTAGGACTCATCTGATCAGTACCTGTTACTGCCTGAACAGCAGCAGTCATTGATGCTTCAGACCAGGATTGCTGCTCTGTTTTTCTTTTATATGTTCTTACCATTATACACCTGAATATGTAAACAAAATGATTTTACACTTTTAAAATTATACATATGTTCTAGGGGCAAAGTGAAATAAAATATTTCAGTTTGCCCCATCACTAAAAATCTTTTTCACTTTGCCCCGCATGTGCATAACAAATTCTTATAAAAAATTAAAACCAAAAGTAGGCCTAATATTAAATAAACAAGTACTTCACTAGACAGCAGAAGAATTTAATTTATATTTACAATATTAATAAGAAGAACTCTATCGTTATATAATTAAAAAAATGTTATTTACTTACCTAATAATATTACAATATTTTCATCCAATTTGAAAAATGGTTACTAACTTCATATATATTGATCTCTAGAGGTGATTGTTGCCTGACAGTAAGCAAGTAGATGTGAAATAACATAATTAAAATATTGACTGATAGGTGGCACTGCATACGGACTAAATATTTAACCATTTCACTTTGCCTCCCTATTTCATTTTGCCACAAGTTCCCCTACATAAATAACATGTCCATTAAATTAGAAAAATGAGTTCTTATGATAATTTTTTTCTTTTTTATAGCCGGAATGTAACGCGTACGTATAATTCTCAATAAGTTTTCTTGGTTGAATCCTCAAACAAGGGCGGTGCTTGGCGGCGTCGAAGTTGGTGAAGCGATAAATGAGATTTTCTTGCTACCAGTTCGTTTGTTATGTTTCTTCCACGCCTACTGTGGTTGATTGGTTGGTTTATTGTTGTTTGTTCTGGAGATTGGATTGTATTTTGAGCTCAATGCAAAGATGTAGGAAGGTTATGATTGGATTATTGTGTGTCGGATTTGTTGAATTACGTTTGTGGAATATATTTTGTGAAGTTTAATGATTTGACGTTTTGTCGTATGTCATAGAAGGATAATTCCTGTGAAATAATAAAAAAAAAAACCGAAAGATGAGAAATATGAGTGTTATATAGTTATATATATATTATTGTAGTGCCAACACTATTTTTCTATAGACGTTTTGGCAACAAGACCGTTTATTTTTTATTCCACACATGCCGCTGCGTTTGCTTGTATATGTTTATTATTGCTAATTAAAATATGGGTTAAATAGAAACAAAAATAGCAAAAGGTAAGTTAATTTTTGTTGATTTTATTTGATAAAATGTATTTCACGTATTCTAGAGACTACATCAAGTTATCGTTCATACATCCAGAGGTGTTTTTTTTTTCGGAAAATGTACGCTAAGCGTACATGTATGTTACTAATTGCTGCTTGTATGAGTTTCGTATATTCTAGAGACTGCTGCACACTGAGGTTCATGCATCCAGAGGTGTTTTTTTTCGGAAAATGGACGCGAAGCGTTCATATATAAGTTACTAATCGCTGCTTGTACGAGTTTCGTATATTCTAGAGACTGCTGCACATAGAGATTCATGCATCCAGTGGTGTTTTTTTTCGGAAAATGAACGCGAAGCGTTCATATATAAGTTACTAATCGCTGCTTGTACGAGTTTCATATATTCTAGAGGTCGCGGCACGTTGAGTTCCATGCATCAAGGGTTTTTTTTTTTTCGAAAAATGTACGTGAATCGTACATATATGTAAGTTAATAACTGTATGTTTGTAAAAATTGAAATATTCGAAGGAAATATTGCTAAAAGTTTGTAAAAATAGAAAAATACGGAGGAAAATATTGCTAAAAGTTTGTAAAAATACAGGGGAAAATATTGCTAAATGCTTGAAAAAATCTAAATATCCGGAAGAAATATTGCTAAAAGTTTGTAAAAATCGTAAAGAAAATATTACTAAAACTTTGTAAATACTCGAAAAAAGGAATAAAATCGATGTTTACTTTGTAAAGAGGCTTGCCGTAGGAAGCATGCGTTCTGATTGGGTGGAATTTGGAGGTTGCCGAGTTTTGGGTTGGCGCGTGTCAAAAAAATCGCCAAATCGGGGGTCGCCCTTGTTTGAGGATTTTGCTGTTTTCTTGAATAAAAATTGCGATTTATTCGCCGGAATATGGTATATATTAAGAGGGGGGGGGAGGGGGTATGCAAAAATATTTAATATATGAGCTTATAAGAGAAAATATAGCATTTGAAAATTTTTGACATAATTCAAAGATTGTACATCATTTGTTTATTGCACATTACATTTTGTTTTAATAATTTTAATTTTATCACTAAATTTACAGAAAGACAAAAACTGAGGCTAGAAATCGAAAAATGTAGTAATAAATGTTAGGCATGAAGAATGTTTTTCTTAAAAAACTCCTAGTCATTTCTATTGGCAGATGGAATAATATCACATTATTCGCATTCATTAGCTTCTGTCTGAATTCATTTTTTTAATTTCAAAAATTTTGTTTGAAATTGCAACACCTAGAATATAGTAAAAAACTTGAAAATAAGACCCAATGAAGAAAATAGATGGCAGCATGGAACATTAAAAATCGAACAGGGTTATTTAATCGAAGTATTACCTATCCCACCTAACACTCCTATTTGGACTGAACTTCAATTTGAGCACTAAATCTGCGAGGATGTGTCAGCCTCTATTATAGGAGCTCTAATCCCACCTAGCATCATGTCGCCATTTTGTTGAATGTCAGTAGAATTGGGTGTGGTACGTTAAGTGTTCTATTAACCAATCTAAATATTAAATGAATGCTTTTGTATTTCTTCAGTATGTAGACGGAATAGAATTAGGTAAGAATTGGGTAAGTTAAGTGTTCTATTAACCAATCTAAATATTAAATTAATGCTTTTGTATTTGTTCAGTGTCATTGTGTGCCTAATAGGTTTACTCTTAATTATTTGCTAATGATCATTACTGAGAAGCCAATTTATTTAGCTTTAAAACATGATTCATTTACATTATATGCTTATTAGGCTAGCATTTATTTAATGGTTAGAAAAACTATTGTTCTTTTTTTCTTAATTTTAAACGATCGCAAATACATTTATTTTATTTTAAAAAATGTAGTGAATTAAAGCTGTAAATACTTGTTCTGCAAAGTACTAGTGATTAGTCCAAACTAGATTTTGAAAAGTAGTCACTACTTTCAGAAGATTAGTTTTGCAAAATAATTCAATCAGCAATTAATTTTAAGTATAGAAAAGAGTACTTGTACTATAAATAATCACACACTGTGGAAATTTCATTTATTGTCCCTACAGTAATTTGCCCACCAATTTGTCTAACGATAAGAGCCCTGGGTTTGTTTAGCTCTTGTGTAAAACTGCCGACATTAACCAAACTTTTACCAACATTTTAACCAAAATTAACCACACTCATATGGGTCATTTCATCGTAACTTACGTTACATTTAGAATAATTTTCTTTAGTAATTTTCATAATATAACACCAAAAAATATTGAAAATGTAATGTTGATATGATTTGTTAATTAAACCTATCCAAAGCGAAATTTGGATGAAAATTACCTACTTTTAGTGCTATTTTTTAAACACTGGCCATATGGTAACTTACGTTTGTGGTGTCTGAATAGTGACTCCATGGTTTATATCGATGGACTGAATAAACTATATTATAAGATACTGTGAACAAGAGTATGGAATACGGGGAGTTGTTTTTAAGATGGCTATGAGTAGTTGTATACCGATTGAGCATAGATTGAAAATGTTATAGTTTTTGTGTATATAAATGTTTGTGTTGTTATAGTAAAGTATGTGCATCGTGTCCGATTTCCGTTTCCTTTATTAAATGTATTTATACCCACGCAAACACGACAAACAGCTGGCGACGAGAATTTAAAAATTGAACTGTTGGAAGACGGCTCAAGGTAAATAAAAAATTTTTTCATCTTTTAATTACTATATTGAATTATGGAGAAACAAATTCAAGAGTTATTGAAGCAGAATCAAGAACTGATTCTTGCTCTCCAGAATAAAGAGAGTAGCTCTCACAAAGTAACTGTACAATTTGAAAAGTTTAATGAAGAATATGAAAACTTCGATAGTTTTTTCGAAAGATTTCTCACATATTTAGATGTACAAAAAGTCCCAGAAGACGCTAGGGCTAAAGTATTTATTTCTTCTTTAAGTGCTAAATTGTATCAGTTATTAAAAAATTTGCTGTCTCCAGAAATTGCTTCTGCGCAAAGCTTGGAAAAATTGAAAGATGTTTTGAAAAAACATTTAACCCCAAAGCCATTGGTTATACCTTCTCGACATAAATTTCTGAATCGTAAACAGCGGGAAGGGGAGAGTATTAATACTTATATAGCGGAACTCCGAGCACTAGCAATTAATTGCGATTATGATTGCAATATGTTAAATATCATGTTACGCAATGTTTTTGTTAGTGGATTACAAGATAAAACAATTCTGGATCGATTATTTGAAAAAGATAACATAGATCTAGATAAAACTTTGCAAATAGCTTTAGCCATGGAAAAAGCATTTAAAGGGGCAAATGATATTATGGGTCGAGGAACTTTGAAGGGAGGTGGACTTTGAGACCTATAGCTCACTATTCGACATATATATTATTCGACACTATTCACATATTCGACTAAACTAATTCGAATGATCCATATACATTTATTTTTAATCACACAAACATATACACGACTTCAACAATTACATAAATCTGGACGAGAAAGTACAAGGAAATTTTTACAACACCAAGAGTTACATCCGGGAGCTCCACAAAGTGTGTGCAATGGAGCTGGCGGGAGTCGAACGCCACCAGCCTTGCTTCCTACGCTATGAAGCGATTAGCGGAGTGGTGCCTTAACCACTCAGCCACGGAGGCCCCTGGGTCGAGGAATAAATGCAGTTCATGCAGTAAAAAAACATCGGAACAGGAAATCAAATAAGGTTGAAAAACAGCGAAAATCTTTATTTTGCACGCGATGCACCGGCACAGACCATGTCAAAGAAAAATGTAGATTTATTTCCAGTAAATGTGATTTTTGTTCAAAAATTGGTCACATAAAAAAAGCATGTTTCGCAGCAAGAAAAGCAAATGCTAGACCAGTTAAGCAAAAACAAGTAAATTTTAAGGATGTAGTTGAAAACAAAAACCAGGTCCCTCAGTGTTGAATCCAGGGGGTGGCCCGGGGGGGAATGTCCCCCCCCCCGGAGCAATTGAAAGGTCCCCGCGGAAGATTTGAAATTGTATGCTTTCAATGGTCAAAAAGTGTAATTTCCCCCCCGGAACTCTATAATGTCCTAATGTCCCCCCCCCCCCGGAGCCACATAAATCCCTCCCGGTGAAAAGTGTCTGAATTCAACACTGGGTCCCATTATTTGGATAAAATTCCAATGACTGTACTTTACGTGAGTAAGAACCGAGACGACCTCCGATAATGATTAATTTAAAAATTGATGGAAAAAATTGCTCAATGGAGTTAGATACTGGCGGGGCAGTCTGTGTTATGAGTATAAGGAATTTTAGGAAAATTTCACGGAAGAAAATTCAACCCACTAATATAGTTTTTAAAACCTATAATGGTGAAGCATTAGTACCGATGGGGTATGTTACAGTTAAAGTTGAATATAAAAATCAAACTTCGAATTTGAACTTATACATTGTTAAGGAGGACTTGGATACCATTTTTGGCCGTGAATGGCTCCATAAAATAAATCTAGACTGGAACGCTATCAAGGCATTAAGGGCTACAGCTAAATTAAACTTAAAAGATCTTTTGGAAGAGTATAAAGATATTTTTGATGATAAACTTGGGGAAATAAATAATTATGAAGCTAAGCTCAAACTTAAACCAGATGTCAAACCTGTATTTTGTAGGGTTAGAACAGTGCCATTTGCTTTAAAAAGCAGAGTTGAAGATGAAATAGAAAGATTAGAAAAAGAAGGTATTATAGAGAGAGTTGAAAGCTCTGAATGGGCAACGCCAGTAGTACCGGTCGTAAAATCGGATGGCAGTATACGATTATGTGCGGATTATTCAGAAACATTAAATCCCAATTTAATTGTGCCAGAACACCCTTTGCCGAAGTTGGAGGAGATATTCTCTAGTTTAAATGGGGGAAAACAATTTTCAAAATTAGATTTCAAACATGCGTATTTACAAATGAAGATCCATCCTGAAAGTCAAAAACTGTTGACAATAAATACTCATAAGGGACTCTCTATTTGCAAGAGGCTTATGTTTGGGTTAAACGCAGCACCTGCAATTTGACAGCGGTACGTTGATGGATTATTCCAAGGTATGGAATGGGTAAAAGTGTTCATGGATGATACTAGAATAACATCAAATGACGAAATGTCACATCTTAAAGCTTTAGAGCAGTTTTTCAAAACGTGTAAAGAGCATGGCCTGAAACTTAATCTAAGTAAGAGTCAATTTTTTCAAAATGAAATAAATTTTCTAGGGCATAAAATTGATGCAAATGGCATACATAAAACTGACGAGAAGATAGCGATTTTAAATGCTCCTGTACCTAAAAGTGTACAAGAAATAAAGAGTTTCCTTGGATTAGTAACGTTTTATGGTAAATTTTGTAAAAATTTAGCGACTATTGCAAATCCTCTTAATAGTTTGACAAGAAAATATGTGAAATTTAAATGGTCGAAGAATTGTCAAGTTGCCTTTCAGAAAATAAAACAAGAAATTTGTTCAGAAAAAGTCTTAGTTCATTATGATCCGAAACTTCCCTTAATCCTGGCAAGTGATGTATCTCCAGTTGGTATTGGTTGTATCTTATCTCATCGATATCCAGATGGTTCTGAAAGGCCAATAGCTTTTGCATCCAAAACCTTAACCAAGACTGAGATTACTACAAGACCGAGACTGAGACCAAGATTACTACATTATGCATTGATTTTACAATCATTCCAATTTGACATAGTATTCCGTAAAACTAATGACCATGGAAATGCAGACTTTTTGTCAAGATTGCCTAAAACTTCTGAAGAATTGGAAGTAAAAGATGACATTACAATATTCCGGATGTCACAAATTGAAACACTACCAGTTACTTCAAGGGAATTACGGCAAGAAACGTGGAGAGATGAAGAATTAGGTCTACTTTTAGAAGCCTTACGAAAAGGTCAGAATTTGCACGGAAGAGAAGCACAATATACTATTGAAGATGGATACATTATGTACGGACAAAGGGTGTGTATTCCGAAGAAATATCAAAAAAGTGTTCTGGAAGAATTGGATGAAGGACACTTGGGTATGGTTAAAATGAAAGCAATCGCAAGATCATTCGTCTATTGGAAAGGGATTGATAATGATATAGAAGAAGCAGCCAGAAATTGCCCTGACTGTGCCAGACACAAATCAGATCCTACAAAGGCTAAAGTTCATTATTGGGAATACCCCAGCATGCCTTGGGAACGTATACATGTTGATTTTGCCGGTCCTATATTTGAATATATGTTTTTGGTGGTAGTTGATGCTCACTCGAAGTGGTTAGAAGTTTATCCAATGAAGGTGACCACAGCGAAGAAAATGATTGAATGTCTACGAGACAGTTTTGCGCAATTTGGATTGCCATTAGTCCTGGTCAGTGACAACGGGCCACAATTCTCATCTGATGAATTTCGGAGATTCATGCGAAGAAACGGTATCAAGCACAAAACTAGCGCACCATTTAAACCATCAAGTAATGGACAAGCTGAACGTTGTGTGCATACAGTAAAACAGTCGCTGCGAGCTATGCAGACTTATGAAGGAAGTATTCAACAAAAATTGAGTACATTTTTGCTACAATACAGAAAAGCACCCAATGCAACAACAAGTTATAGCCCAGCGATGTTATTCTTAAAAAGAGATGTCCGAACCAGAATTGATTTACTGGTACCTCAACTGAAATCGAGGATTCAAGAAAAAATACGAAAGGGAGTATTTGAATTCGCAGACAGAAAATTTGACATCGGTGATTCTGTAGCGGTGAGAGATTATAGATCAGCCAACTCAAAATGGAAGTTTGGAAGAATCATTAATAAAGATGGTGCTCTACATTAAACTATCAATGTTCAAGGCGCACTAGTAAGACGTCATGTTGATCAAATCCGTTCAGTGGGTGAACAAGTACAAGAGAATGATTCTATATCAAATGAATATCGAAGATTTCCAGCAACAAGGTCTAAAGACACTCCTTTAGAGCCGGAACATTCCAATGCTGAAAGTATCACTCCCCAGATCTCCAATGAGGAACCAGTAGCATCAGCTTCAACGGATGATCCGACTCCAGACTTGACTTTGCCAACTCACCAGCCAAGTAGTTTGTCAACAGTTCCCGCTACGGCTGCTACTCCACCGGTTCAAGCAAGCCCGACTGTAATACCCAGACGATCTCAGAGAGTTCGCCGACCACCCAAGAAGCTTCACCTGTAAAGGGGGAGGAGATGTGGTGTCTGAATTCTGACATTACTCTATGTGTCTGACATTGACTCTATGGTTCATATCGATGGACTGAATAAACTATATTATAAGATACTGTAAACGAGAGTATTGAATAGGAGTTGTGTTTAAGATGGCTATGAGTAGCTGTATGCCGATTGAGCATAGATTGAAAATGTTATAGTTTTTGTGTATATAAATGTTTGTGTTGTTATAGTAAAGTATGTGCATCATGTCCGATTTCAGTTTCCATTATTAAATGTATTTATACCCACGCAAACACGACAAATTTTGCCCGATGTGATTTTTTTTTGCATGTTACAAAGATTCCTATCTTTGTGCTTTAAACGGCACAGTACGTTTATTTAAATGTGTTTAAAGATAAAAAGAAATAACGTATCCTCTAATTTTACAAAGGTAAATTGTGTCCATTGGTAAACTACTGTCCATTTATTAAACTAAATTTTCCAAGAAATAAAAACATATTTTTGCACATTCAAACTTCATGATTCAATTTATTCTATATAACCAAAATTCGTCTGTGAAATATTGACAGTTTGAAATCCTTACATCATAACTTTTTCAGCTTTAGCTTCAACCAAGACCAAGAAAACCAAGAAGGCATATTTAAACTCCTGGGATTTAGGTGAACAATAACTGCCCACTATTAATAAAAATTAGATTTAAAGAAAACAGTATAGTATTTTCTAAAATTCTTTAAAGATTGGTGTTCAAACAAATGTACTTTTTTTCCCGTAAAACATTCATTTTAATTTTTAAAAATATTATATTTTTAAGTTTGACTATATTATTATATATCTATATTATATACAACTATATTTTAAGTTCGACAATGTGGCGTCATTTTCATTTCACCAGTATTGTAATTGTCCAATTCTTTAAAGAACAATATATTTTTGGGATATAATGTTTTTCATCAAAAATCCCACAATTACGTTTAAGCCGCACGAAATATATTTTTACTTTCTTCTATC
The DNA here is from genome assembly GCA_963931845.1 of Maratus michaelseni. Taxonomy (NCBI): domain Eukaryota; kingdom Metazoa; phylum Arthropoda; class Arachnida; order Araneae; family Salticidae; genus Maratus; species Maratus michaelseni. Next base: position 3,009,737 of record OZ007593.1, read on the forward strand.
AATAATAGAAGAATGTATTGTAATCGAAATTTTTTTCGACTTCCGGTTTTCGACGGATTTACACGTTTTAGGGGTCAGAGATTCCGAAAAACATGTTTTTACTAAATGTCTGTCTGTCTGTCTGTCCGTCCGTCCGTCTGTGTGTCTTCATTGTATCATCGAAAAGTGTATGAAGTTATGCTTCAAATTGAACCTAATTTTTTTTCTATGTTTTTGGCTATGGCAAGCAGGTTCTATTAGAATTTGGGGATATTTCGACGAAAGGGGGCGCTGTGATCGATATTTTTGTTCCATTTTCACTATTGTACCATCTAAAAGTGTATGAAGTTATGCTTCAAATTGAACCAATTTTTTTTTCTATGTTTTTGGCTATGGTAAGCAGATTCTATCAGAATTTGGGGATATTTCGACGAAAGGGAGCGCTGTGATCGATATTTTTGTTCCATTTTCACTATTGTACCATCGAAAAGTGTATGAAGTTATGCAGATAATTGAACCAATTTTTTTTTCTATGTTTTTGACCATAGCCTGCAGGTCCCGGTTGAATTCGGGGATATTTCAACGAAAGGGGGCAGATAATTTAACCAAAAATTTTTAACATGTTTTTGGCTGTAGCCAGCAGGTCCTACTAGAATGTGGGGATATTCCGCCGGAAGGGGGCGCTGTGATAGCCATTTAAAGATTTCAATTTCAAAAAGATGTATAAAAAAATTAGAAATCCTAAAAGTTTTTTCCGTTAAATGTTCGGCCTTGATCCGGAGAATCCGAAGCAGTTTTTGTTTTGTCTCTATATTAAAAAATGGCGGAGATATAGTGGTTTGAAATTTTAGGGTGGTTGACATTTTCAAACAAGACAGCAGAATTCATCCATAAACGGGTTTAATTTATGAGTTTTAGTTAACAGGGTTTCAGCAAATTTTCTTTCATTGTTGTAACCATTGTTCCTATTCTTAAGTGCTTAACACTATATATTTATATTCACCAACGTCAAATTCTCGCCAAATTTGGCAATAAAAATAGGTTGCCACAAATGAAGCCAACTTGGCTGTAGAAGACTAATTTGGCGGTATTCTCATTCAAATTCAATGTTGACGAGAACTTGGAATGAATCTTCTTTAATTGGGTTCCACGCATTTTAGCTTAGTGTTTTCCAGTAAAATTAGCTAAATTCGTAAAACCAAGGAATAGGGAGGCTATCTGTTCCGATTGGTACAGGCCAAAAGAACTTTTCGTAGTTTAGTATACATCAGTTGATTGCATCCCGGTAACCCGATGATTCGCAAGCAACTGACGTACAACAGCATGACGAAAAATATTGATTTTATTGGCGATGTGAGGACGAAATTAGAAGTATTAACATGATTGAGATAGAAGAAAGTTTTGGGATTGGCACATCCGACTAGTTTTAAATGGTGCTTGCAATGTTGTTATGCAATTTAGATCCAACTTAAAAGTAAATATTAAGATACCCCTTAATGTCATTTTTACTAACTCCCATGTTCCATTATTTTATTTTATTTTTGCTTTTAACATTATCGGCACGCTATTTAATGAAATCTGGCAACTTTCCAGTTTCATAGTTTTTTTTAGAATAATAAAAAAATAAAATGATTTATTTGGTGATTTTGATTTTGGTGTAATTAATAAGTAATATTAAAACATTTAAAACTGGGAAATTAATATATTTTGAACACGCTTTCTAATATTATGCGAAGCTTCCATATTTTCTTTCCTTTTTTTTTAAAGTTTTAATTTAATTTGGCAATTTAGTTATGGAATATTACACGTAAACCAACAAATTCTGAATTATTCACGTTGTTATAAGAGCAAACCAGTTAATATTTTGTAATTGAGTCGCACGCTGATTAAAAAATATCCTTTCTTGAAAATTACTTTAAAATCCATAAAACATTTAGTAAATTGAGATACGCTTTTCAAAAAAAAAAAAAAAAAAAATTTTGAGAGTACATTTATTTTATTCGACTGCATAAAAATTGAATGTGCTATGTTTAGAAGTAAATGTCGTTACTTTATAAAGATCAAATAAGTTAATCTTTCGTGTTAGAATCCACCTAGTCCAATCTTCCTGTTTTTAGAGGTCCAAGGATTGAACTTTTTAAACTAGCTCCCTGATTGCTGTTTGGTTGGTAACTCGATTTCCTCCCCATGTCTATGAAGGGCTGCCTGCAGTGCATACCTCTGCAGCCATCAAAGGCAGACCAGCTTGTCACTTCTTTGTATGGGCTTTCTCCACCACACACTTCTGTAGCAATGAAAGACAGGGCTATCCTATCATTTCTTTGGATGTTTCCGTTGGAACTTGGAAAGTCTGTACTTCAATTCTTTCCCTAAATCAAGAGAATGAAGTTATGTTGTCACAGAACAAACATATGGATGTATATTTTCTTTTCTAGCATTTAAAACAGTGAAACGTCTTCTGAAATTTAACAAATATGAAGTAATGTAAATTAATAACTATAGAAAAGAGATAAATTAATAATACATTTTTTTTTCATTTCAGATGAAAAATGCAAACAAGAGAGACATCTTATTATTTAAGGATAAAAAAGATTGTTTTTGAGAAGCAGTGTGAAGATAAACTTAATTGTACGCATGCCAATAAAAAGCTAGTTTGAAGTAAATCATTTTTGTTGAAGTAAATTTCTCACTGTTATAAGCAAAGATCTTAAGAATATTCTAAGATTTGACATCTAATGCTGCAATCTCGTTCAGATGAAAATGTGTGTTTCAAAAATCTCGTTTTTATGCTGCATGTCAGAATAGAGTTCCATTCTGAAGGGTCTTACAAAAATATTTCTCCACCACTTATAGTCTAAAAAGGTTTTTTTAGGGATAATTTTTCATGTGAGAATCTGAAATCCTATGGAGGGAAAGGCTTTCATTTGTGAAGCATGCTCTATAGAGTTTGCTACAAAAGGTTGTCTAAAACAACATCTCAACACTCATACCGGAGAAAGACCATTTATTTGTTATATATGCTCTAAAAGATTTCTTAACAAGAATTATCTAACGAAACACTTGCGCATACATTCTGGTGAAAAGCCATTTATTTGTGATATATGCTCCAAAGGATTTGTAAAAAATAGTAATCTAAAGTTACACCTTCGTTCTCATACTGGGGAAAAACCATTTATTTGTGATGTGTGTTCTAAAAAATTTTCTGGAAAGGGTAACCTCAATAGACATCTTCGCACTCACACAGGAGAAAAACCATTTGTTTGTGAAATGTGTTCCAGGGGCTTTTCTGATAAGGCGTGTCTAAATAGACATGTCCGCATTCATACTAAGGAAAGACCATATGTTTGTGAAGTGTGTTCTAAAACATTTTCTCAAATACCTCATTTAATGGTGCATCGACGTGTTCATACTAAGGAAAAGCCATTTGTTTGTGATGTGTGTTCTAAAGGGTTTTCTGATAAGGGAAATCTAAATAAACATATCTCCATTCATGCTGAAGGAAAACCATTTATTTGTGATGTGTGTGCTAAAACATTCTCTGTAAAAGGCTATCTGCTAAAACATCTCCGCATTCATGTAGAGACCATTCATAAGCCATTTGTTTGTCAAGTGTGTTCTGAAAGATTTTCTCAAAAGGGTCATCTGAATTCACATCTTCGCTGTCATACCGGAGAAAAGCCATTTCGTTGTGATGTGTGTTCTAAATCATTTTATGTAAGAAAGTACTTAAAGATACATCTTCGCATTCATACAGAGGAAAAGCCATTTGTTTGTGAAGTGTGTTATAAAAGATTTTCTCAAAAGGGTCATCTGAATTCACATCTTCGCTGTCATACAGCAGAAAAGCCATTTCCTTGTGATTTGTGTTCTAAATCATTTTCTGTAAGGGAGAACTTAAAGATGCATCGTCGTATTCATACAGGAGAAAAGCCGTATAATTGTGAAGTATGCTCCAAAGGTTTTTCTAGTAGTAGTAATCTTAAGACGCATTTTAATATCCATGCTAAAGAAAAATGATTTTTTTGTGAATACAGATTTCCTCAGTATGTTACTTTGAAACCTTAATTCATATTCGTCGTTCATATGGTCAGATAAATATTTTGTTTTCTTCTGTAATGCTTAAAATGTTTTCCTGAAAACTGAAAGATGTTGCTATGCCTTCATGTAAGAAAAAATACATTTTTTGCTAAATTTAACCCACACTTAGAAGATTTCTATGTGATGACAACTCTTAACAAAAAATTATTTTCTGCAAAATGTCATTTTGAACCTTTTTTTTGCCACTTTTCTACAAATTTCAGAATTTTCTTTTTTACCAATGTGGGATTTCTAGTGAACTTCTCGATAATTTGAATAATTTTTAGTAATAATCTTTTCTGCATTTCCACATGCACTTTTTTGTCCATAATTTTAAAATTTAAGTTAAAATATATTTTGCGATAAAAAATAGGTCATTTCAAATATTTTAAATGATTGTGATAAAAAAGGAATATTAAAAAAATAAGGTATTGATATGCATCATAGTTAATGTTCACAGTGACATGATGCAATTAACAAACTGGACAAATAAATGCAGATCCATGGGTCCCAAGTTAGAAAAAATTTTGGATGCTACTCATTTAAATGGTAATCACTAGCCCTGTGATTGAAATTCAGAAAAATTGTCTTAACCATTAATGATATATTTTTAAACACTAAAAGGAAAAATTTAAATTTTATTTACTTAAATTAAATTGAAAAAGATTGAATTTTATAATTAAAATGTAATTTTGTTTGTAAATTTTTCAAGAAATATTTTAACTTGTGTAAGAATTGAATATTTCTTTGCTAATTTAAAATTCTATGTTGAGCAAACTTTAATTTATGAAAATATTTGATTTGGATATTTATTTCTAATATTCATTCATAGAGTTGTAATTTTCTAACTGGACGAAAAATGTCCGGGCCAGGATCTCTTGACTGAAGCTGCCACGCTCTACCAACTGAGCTATCCTAGTCAAATCTGGAGAGCATAATTCATCCAGTTAACCTTATTGATCATAGCATCTGGCATAACGGCATCCTGGCCCAGACATTTTTCGTTCAGTTAAAAATTACTTCATATGATTTCTTTACCAATTTCAATACTATGATCGGACGCCGTGGGAAAGCAAGGGCCGTAGAGATGTCGAACATATGGTGGAGGGACCGACTCCCTTTTTTGGGGTTTCGGCGACGAAGCCGTTCGGCAGTCGCTACGGTTCATCGAGTGTCACATGGGGAAGTCTCCTCAAAGCTTTGGTAATTCTGCCGAATCGCAACGGCCTATGTCGTCCCTGCGAGCAATCTCTCGGGTAAAAGATTGGGAGGCTTCGCTGGATAGCGATCCTCTGAATCGGTCATAGTGCCATGGCAAGCCAAAGCCGCTGGCGCATTAAAGGTCTTTCAGGACCTGGGGACCGACGGTCGGAGTGTTCGCTGGGGGCTCCCGTGGGCGCCTGCGGCACATTCTAGTTTTACCAATTTGAATAATTGTGGTAAAATTAATCTAGTGATTCATTCATACATTTATTGTATAAAAACATTATTCTTATGCCATTTATGTACAAATCTTATTTACAAGTGTTACAAAAAATATTGTAAAACTGATTTTAGTGTTACAAACAATGTTTGTCAGTATATTATATTAATGTATAGTTTACAAAGTTAATGTGTAAATGTTGCAACAAATGTAGCAAGTTTTACTTCACATTTCATTCTCTATTTTTTTGCTATTTTTTGAGTGGCTTTGGTAATTTTACCAGTCTCAATTACTCTGTTATTTATCATTTAAAAATCTCAACTAAAGAGCAGTGTACCCTACTGATGCAAGTTAGGGCACATTTTTTGAGCAGAATTTGTGTTTTATTCAGCAAAATTCAATTATGTTTATTTAGTTTATAAGGGTTTGTGGAGTTTTTCATAATAATTTTTTTTGTCTAATATGTACTGTTAATAGATTTTATGAGTTACTATTTTATTAAACATGTTTTATTTCTCACATTTGAAAATTATCTCTAAAAGAAGCTTGACTAATGACTTTCTTTTCTTTTTCTAATTTTTAATATTGCTATGAATGAGGAATCAGTAATTGTATAATGGCGTGGCGTCAGAAAGTTTAAATCTTCCTTTTATTTTAACATGTAATTTTGTTTGCCCGCCAAAAGAAACCTAAAGCCATTCTCTTCTTAAAATTCATTTTCCATCAGAAATTTATATTTATGGAACAAATTAAAATTATATTTTTGTGCAAAAATCCTATGCATATTCATTAATGTTTTACCTTTTTAAAGGAAAATTTACACTGTAACTAGATAATATTTTGTGTGTGTGGGATATAAAGCTATGCATAAACGATACAATATCCTCTTAGCTTTTTTAAGTAAACCTATACTCTCTTTTAGTGATAATTTTTAAATTGAAATTTATATTAAATCAAGGTTACCTACATGCTCTATTCTTGAAGAGATTGAGATTATACGGGGTGATTATAATTAAAGTTCCACATTCAAAATGCTGTAAAAAAGAACCAATGATCAGAATGACTTCAAATTTGAACTGGATAGACAGGAAAAAATGGGAAACATTAAGGCATGCGAAAGAAAAAGTTCCAAAGTGTATTGATAGATGGCGCTGTAAGCGGCATAACGAAAGTAAATTCGGATACTAGCGAGGGTCACTCTGAAATTTTTGAGATACAGCTAGGTTTTTAAAGTTATACTTACAAAATTTTAGGTGTGTTCAAAGTAGTCTCCTCCAGCATCAATGCACTTTTGTAGACGAATTTCCCACAGATTAAATGCCTCAAGCCATTCATTTCTTGGAATAGATGAAAAAATGCATTTGTAGCCATATCAATCTCTTCTTCTGAATGAAAACGACGTCCCCGTAAGTTCTTTTTCAGATTAAAGAATAACCAAAAGTCACACATAGCTAGATCAGGTGAATACGGCGGATGTTCTATCACTTTAATTCGTTTTTGCTTAAGAAACTCAACTGTTAATCTGGCTGTATGTGAAGATGCATTGTCATGGTGAAGCATTAGTCCCCTAACATTCACTCCTTGTAGAATTTCTGGAAGACATTTAGTGGTATACCAGTTTGCTGTTACTGTCTTCTGTCCTTCCAACTTGATGGCTTTCACCAATCCCGTACTTCTGAAGAAAACGGCATACATAACTTTTTTCAGTGCGCATTGTCTTTTCACCATTGTCGGTGTGGGATCATCATCTTTAAAGACCCATACTTTGTTTTCTTGACGTGATGGAACGTCAAAAAACGGTATGTACGTTTCATCACCCGTTACAATTTTAGAAATGAAGCGGTGGCCACCATCATTTAGCAATTTAAGAGTTTTTTTACTGATTCGGGCACGCTCTTCCTTTTGGTGCTCAGTTAGATTGTGGGGAACATAACGGCAAACTACTTTTTTCATATGCAATTCTTCATGAATAATTTTGTGTATGGCTGCGGATCCTATGTTAAGTTCCTTCTGTATTATTTGATAGGTACAGCGATTATCATCCATTAACATTTTTCGTATGGCAGACACATTATCCGGGATTACTGCCGACGGTGACCTTCCTGTGTGTTCTTCATCCTGAAGAAAATTGCGACCTCTGCTAAATTCTTTAAACTACCTGAATACAGTAGCACGAGATGGAGATTCATCGCCAAATGCTAATTTCAACCGTTAAACGCATTCTTCTTGATTTTATCCTGCTTTAAAATCATAGAAAATCATAGCGCGAAAATTTTCTCGCGTCAACTCCATTTTCTCTTCTGTTTAAAATTTATTCTACGCTAAACAAGTTGAAGTAAGTCAGTACAAAATCGTCTGCTGTGTTAAAATACTTTGTATTTTAAAGTTAAACCGTTCTTTTTATTTTGTAAATTCTCATCTGCGCGTATCTCAATAATTAGAGTAACACTCGTAGTGACATTTTTAATCGAAATACGACGGCTTTGGCATGAGTTGCACACTAAACCATTCATACTGTTCAACGTGCATGAGTGTTTCAGTTATTTGACAGAAAAAAATGACTCCCAAATCAGTCAACAGTTGTGGAAAGTCCATCCATCACGACAAGGTCGTATCACATTGGATGGGCAAAATCGGTTTTTAATTGTCCTTGGGCCAAAAACTGAATAAAAAGCACATAATGATTCGGTTTTTAATCGCGCATGAGTGTCTTTTAATTTGCATAGTATGTTGCTTACAGCGCCATCTATTGATACACTTTAGAACATTTTTCTTATGGCATAACGTTTTCCTTTTCTTCCAGTATATTCAGTTCAAATTTGAAGTCATTCTGAGCAGTGTTTCCTTTTTTTCAGCATTTTGAAAGTGAGGCTTTAATTAAAATCCCCCTGTATATAGAAATACTCATAAAAGTGTTAACATATCTCATTTTATATGCAGAACGAGTTAAGAGAAAGACTTTCTTGTTTCAATTTTGCTTAAAACTGCAGTAGAAATTCTTTTAGGTTTCTCTGGAAGATGTGATATTTTTAACAATTTCAATATCAGTTGGTGAAGCTACAAAATTATATTTCGATTTTCATTTTGCCACACTAACTGTTGTTTTACTTAATTTATGTCTTACATATTGTAAAAAAGTACTTTATATAGTTGATTTATAAGGATTGTTTTCTTATATCTTTTAACAATTAACAATTGAAAAGTTTGTCACTCTTGACAAATCATAGGTGAGATTCATTTCATTTAAAGTTTTACTCTTGCTGTTTTCCTTAGCTAATTTCAGCACTATCTTTTAATTTTGTAAAATATAAAAATTGGTGGGACAAACCTTCCATATGGAGGAATTCTTTATTTGCATATGTAAATGATGAATTTGTACTTTCTGCATCTTGTTACTGCTTCACCAACTTTGTATTTTTATTTTGATAGTAAATTTTATAGCTTAATATTGTCAAACACAGTTCTTTGTGTATGTGTATTTGTAGAGAAATGTACCTTAAAAAGACAATTGAATTGTTTCTACATTTCTTCCTTGTATTATCTAATAAAACTTGTTTTTTAAAAAGTATGTTTAATTAATCCCAACTTACTGTCATAAACATTTTTTATGAAAAGTATTATTAATTTTAAATTACTAGGTTTACAACAATTTTTAAAGTTTGTTTTATAATGAAAGTACTCTAAAATATACATTACTCTGATAACACCATAAAAATTTATAAATCTCTGCATATATTTTATATTGATGAAATACGCCATTTTGTGAGTTGCTTTATCAATAACATGTTAAGTGTAGAATGACCTAATTATTTTTAAGATAATAAAATGAATTCAATGATTTTAAATTTCTTATGTATGTATTAAAATCAAGTTCTACTTCTATTTGATACCAGTTCTCGATGCTTGTTCCAGTATTTCAAAAGTGTAATTGAAATGAAATATCTTCATAAAAATTTTATATTAATTGGACTAAATGTTTTGCAGACTATAAATATCGTTTTGTTTATATATAATCAGTCTATGAATTAACAATACCTACCCTTAAGAAAATTAAAGTGGAAAAGAAATATACTTTTTTTTAATTGCTAAAATGCGTAAAATAAAAACTTTATAAACAGTAAAATAAGTCTTATTAAACAGGTGACATGTTTCGGTTCCATCAGAGCCATTATCCACAAATAAGAATATTCTACAATTGCACAGTCTTTGAAAGTGTTATTTCAAAGGCCATTATTAAATTTTTCATGTATTTTTTCAAATTACGTACATTATTTTTTTATTTTTATTTGGATATTTACTTCCATATTTGTAACCATGGAGTAACTCTTCTTACATATTTGTGGAAAAGAAATGTATATGTAGAAAACTGTGATGTATTATTTCGTGGTTTGATCATAATAGTGTTCAAAGTGCATGAGAGTCCTATATGAGGGAAAGTCATTAAGTAAGTCACAAAAGATAATTAAATAATAACTTACAATGATATGCACTTAAAAACTATTTTTATTTCTCAACCTATTCTCCACCCATATTTATGCACGAATATCACCGTTTTATCAGTGCCCCAATGTCAGCTGCATAACATTCTTTGGGTTGCTGTCTCAGCCACATTAGGACTTCAAGTTGAACACAGGAGACAATTCAAAAGTTTGGTTGACAACTTTTTCAACATCCACCACACAGCTTCGACTTAGCCCCAAGCAATTTTAGTCCACTAAAAACAATCTTTGAAGCAAGAGGGTGTCTCAGACCAAAACACAATAAATGTCAATTTAAATAGAGAAATCGACATTTTTTAACTATAGAGACGTTGGCACTTTTTTTTAACGCTTTGGCATAATCCGGGCTTCAGAAAGTTAGATATGTTTTTAAATTATATACACAATTATGAAAACAAACCTAATGAACTTTTATGTTTATTTATATATATAAAATTATTTATATATACAATTCTGTTCTACCTGCATATAAAAAGAGAAATACGGCTCCTTTATATTAAATAAATTATATAAATATTGAAAAAAAAAACTTATTTATATGAAACTACGAATAGGTTGCCAGAAAATATGTTGCCAACTTTCCTTCTCTCGCCATAAGCCTTTTTCGGTACTTTTCGGTTAGCCGAGCGCCAGTGATACATATACATATATAAATATATATATATTAATTCATACATATATGTGTGTGTAGATATGTGTATATATATATATGTGTGTGTGTATATATATATATATATATATATATATATATATACTTGTAATATTTTAATAATTGTCTATTTATTGTACTTGGGTCTAGGACCTAATAACCACTCAAATTAACTTATCAAAAGTTTTATTTTCATAATATATTTGTACACTTAAGTTAGCTAAAATGTTAAATGGAACTACGTAGAACTACTAAGTTGTGTAAATCAGTTACTTTTAATTTAATATACAAAGCACACTCACTTCTAACTAAATGTATCCAGTTTCCATTCCATTTATTACAGTATTTCTTTCAAAATCATTTTTTAAACTGTTTGTCGTCTGCTTCTTTTATTCTTTTTTTTCTAAAGATCATTTGACTCTTTTTGATTTAGAAGTACAAATTCATTCAAATATGCCGGAATAGTTCCATTACAGTAGGATGGACATTCGTTGTTAGGGTTATTTTTTTTTTCTCAGCACAGCAAGTTCAATACCATCATATTAATTTTAGCTTCACGAATTATGAAACGTATATCGAAACATTTAATGCAGACCACTTCTGTTGAAATGTAAAAATAATTATCACAAGGTAATTTTCGTAGCTAAAATTTCTTCTTTTCATTATCAGTAGCGAATTTGAAGGCTTAGATTAGAAACTAGGAGCACAACATTTTCTTCTCATTATTTTATAGATATAATCTACACTTTCTTTAATAATTATAATAAATAATTATTGATAGCATTATAATCTAAATACACTGAAAAATATTATTAATTACTATATAAAACAATAAATAAAATCAAAATACTATCGTAAACAATACGTACAAACGAACAAAGTACATGAAAATTTTTAAGTTATTATGGATCACTGTTTTGACGTCACTTGTAGCAGGCCCGGTTCAGGACACACAGCGACATCTCGGAGGCCCCGGTAGAACGCATGGATGTCCACTTCCATAGGCAGTGGAGCTCCCAGCTCTAGATTCCTTTGAAAAAATTTTCGTTTTAAACTATAATTTGATGTGAATTAGGGATTCATAAGCAAAAGTGCATATGAATGTGCCTGTGCAGCATTCCTGGTGTAGGCTGCCGAAGGCAGTGCTGCCCCCAACAATATGATCGCTTGGTAAAATTGTCATGTAAAATATGAAATCGTTCACCACTAGTTTTAGATATATTCAAGATTATTATGATATGCCCGGACACCGCAGGGCTGGTCAGCTAGTTTGCTGTAGAATATATTGATCCAACCCTAGCCATAGATCATGTGTAGCAGACTCTCTCAAATCTATCACTGCATAAGCTTCAATTCATTTTGTTAGGCAAACAAATCACGTTTTTTTCATAATTTCTGTAAGATATTTGTATATTCTGATAATTGAAACAACGGTTCAATAAGTTCAGTGAATTCTAATTAAAAAATAACAGTTTATTACTGTTATTATTATTTTAATAAAGACAGACAAAATTTCAGGTATACATGGAATTTATTTACAAAAATCAAAAATGTTTAAATGTAAGTTTGCGTAATAAATGTATCATGTTACTATCGTTTATTAATTTAATTGAAATTCGAATTTTGTCTGTTGGGAAAAATCATTTGCGATATATTTTAATGATGTTACACTATTTCAACATTTTTTAAATTGATGTATGTCACTGACGTTCAGTACAAGAGGCTTACTGTAGAATACGGTGTACATAGCATTCATTTTCAGGGACACACAAATGAATTCGGTTACAGTACTGTTCATATCTATATTATAAAGGACAAACGTGTCCGTGCGTAACGCTGACGTCATTTTGCGAATGGCAACACTTTATGATGGAATTTTGGTTTTGCGATTTATCTCTACTGCATTTTTTAAAATTTCTAAACATCACACATTTATAATTTTTACACCGTTATATAGGGAAAAAAATCTCCTTTCAAATGCCATTTGTTTGAAAACTGTATCTTTATTGATTGATTTATTATCGCATTTAAATTAAATTTCAAGCATGATTTTTTATAAAATTAAGCTGCGCCACCAGGGGCCTAAGGAAAGCCCGGCGCATCTTCGACCACCGAACTCAAGTCCTGAGGGATTTTAGTGCGCACGACCGGATTTGTCTCTCCGTGTGCGCTTCGGCCGGACTAGAGGACCGCCACCTGCGGACCCTCCAACCGATTACTCAAGTGAGCGATGACAGAGGTCGTTGCGATTACGCGGAGGATCCCACATCTCAGAGGAAACCTCCCCGTAGACACTTGATGAACCTCCAAACAACCACGTGACTTCGTCGCCGGAACACCATAAGGAGTACCGGTCCCTAGGTCATATGCCGAGCTCTCCGACGGCCATTGCTTTTCCCCGGCGTCCGATTATCGAGTAAATTTACAAGGTAAAAGTAACATGCGGCGCAGGCGCCCCGTGCGGGACGCACCGCGCACAATCGACCACCGATCCCAAGTCCTGAGAGATTTTTATTGCGCCAGTAGCTTTGTCTCGCCACGGCGCTTCGGCCGGCCAGAGAGCCGCATCTCACTGCGGAACCTCCAACCTAGTACCCACGAGTCGATGACATAGGTCGCTAGGACAGTAACCCCACTCTGGGGAAACTCCCCACAGGACGAACCCGTGGCAAACTGGCGAAGGCCACCAGGCGACTTCGTCACCGAAACCCCATAGGGGGAATCGGTTTCTAGCTCGTAACGAGCAACCGCGACAACTTTTGCTTTCCCACGGAGGCCGAACGTTGACATGCATGGAAAAATTTTCAAGGTAAAGAAAACATTCCATTTACATGCTGAAAGTATTAGCTAGTATATTTAAGTTGAATTATTGAAAAATTTACATTATAAGTTCTACAAATAGTGCAATATCTTCAAATCTTTATTTACCCAAGAATTTTGTTTTTGAAGAGATGCTTTACTTATCCATACCAAATGCAAACATCCATGTTGTTCTGTGGAAAATTTACAACACTAGATTGCTTGTTATTTAATGCATTTCTCAAAATTTGGTTTTTACTATTAGAAAATTAAAATAAGCTGCATTTTCGAAAGTATATTTTATAAGTTTAAAGCCTTTTTAAAGAGGCAATACATTTTATTCAAGTGAAACTGTCAAAATTAATTACTCTTTTCAAATTACATAAAATTTAGAGAGACAACTTTTGAAAACATAGTACATTGATATTCAAAGTCAACTTTCAAACTGTCAAAATTAATTACTCTTTTCAAAATACATAAAATTTAGAGAGACAACTTTTGAAAACATAGTACATTGATATTCAAAGTCAACTTTTCTAATGATAAAAATTAAATTTTGAGAGAGGTATTAGATATGATTATTTCAAGATTTAATTTTTTCTTTAGCATATTCATATAGGATTTTGCAATAGGTGTAACTGTCAGAACTCTTTAAGAGCACAATTCTGTGGCCACCTTTATAATGGTGAAAACCAATTTTGAAAATTGAATTAGGTAAAGAGTAAGTCATTGGATTAAATATACATTTCACAGCAATATTTTGCAGAATAAAATATGATAAATGCTGAAAGGAAAATGCTTAATGTGTCTTTTTAAGGTCAAACATAACATTAAAATTTTTATATAGTTCAAATTTCCTCTAAACATATAAAATACATCAATAAAAATTTCATATACCAAGGAAAGCCTTATAAGGTCTCGGGAAGTTTTCTTTTTTGATATTTTAAGGAGCATCTTTTGCTGTTGCTTTTCCTTCATCAGGATTGATTGAAGGAAATTTTAATGACTTTCTAGATTCTAATAAATCCGAAATGAATCTCCAGATTTCGGGAATTTTAAAGATATATTTCAAAGACTATTATGATAAAAGTATTATAAAAGTTGTATTATAAAAGTTTAGAATTTAGCTTTAGCATATTAAATATATTCTTAATATTTATCAGAATTTTTTTGTTTATAATTTTATTGGTTGCAATCAAAATTATTTATAAAAAACTAACAATACAGATTCTTCTTTAACCTTTTTTGTTGCTTTTCTTTCTCATAATTTCGGGATTTTATAAAGAGAACCATAAGCACCGCTTTCTTTTACTCAAAATGCGTACATTTTTTGAAATTTACACCACTATTTCTGATTGAAAAATTTATATTTAATATTTAAATTGCAGAATTTGTCATGTGTGTGTTTAATTGCAGACTTTGTAATATGTTTCTGCGATTAAATAAGGCAAAATATTTTTTAAAAACATGTGGTAAAGCTGTATGCACTGAGATTTTACTGTTTCAGACAGCTGTTCTTTCGGAAAAAATTAAACCTCTGAAATGACGTCAATATGTTTAGAAATGAAATTAAAAGTAAGACTTATAAGAAATAACTTCAGTTTATGATTCAGAACAGCCTTTAAACAAATTAATACTGTTCTCGATTTTATTTTATTTTCACAATTCAACGGCTTAAATCATTCAGACATTTTTCCAAAATTGATCTCATTTCTTTTGCCAAACGTTTTTTTTCAAATATAGTCATTGAGGTGAAAAAAGAATCAAACATTTTTAGTTTTTACATGATTGATACACATCCTTGATTATACTCGATTGCCATATCTTGACACCTTCTGCATATTTATCATATATAAGTGTAAGGTTGGTCTAAAATCTTAGCTGGCTACTTTTTTTCTGCCACATTCCTGAATTTATTGTTATTCATAAATACATAATATTTGCTAAGTTCTTCAAAAATTATAAAATCAAACAGTTTTTTCTTTTTTCGATAAAGGCGGAAACTTAGCTGTTAAAGTTGGCATTTTAAAACAAATTTCCGGACGCAGCAGCCCGATAAAGCTCGTTGTAAGGCAACAATTATTTATGAATTAAGATTAAACTCAGCTAAAAAGATTTACATCTATTTGCGAAGTTTAATCGTAATTCATACTGTACCGTAGCCTCAAGTAAATTCTCCAACACCGTTTCAGCATGCTTGATTTTTTTTTTCTTTTTTCTTTTTTTTCCCCATAAACTTTGCCACGGATGACAGTTGAAAATTTTAAAATCTTAAAGTAATCAAAACTTATTTATAGGGTTGTCGTCGCTTTATTGGCTACTACTATTTTCAAACAATAATATTCCTGGCACATTTCTATTGAAAATGTTGCAGAAATTTATCATGATGATAACTGTACGGAAATAATTGTAGCCAAAAAAGTAACTGCTGAGAAACCTTATTAAGATGTAACATCAATGCCTTAGCTATGTAGCTATGTAACGGATTGAAAAAACAATAGTTTGACAAATTCAAGAAAATTATTGACTACTTTATTCGCATGAGTCCACGGTGAAACAATTTAAAGGGAGGTGGAGAGGGAAGCAGCAAATGAAATTGTGTGCGCATTGTTTTCTAGAATTTGAAAATATGACAAATCTCAAATGCAGAATTTATAAGCATTTCTTTTTTTTCAAAAGGTGAGAAAAAGTTAATTATCAAAGCAGTGTCCCCTGCTTAGAACCTGATTACAAAATGAAAAATATTTTAAAAAAATAATAATCTGAAGTTACCCCTCTCAACTGTCCAAACACTTTACAAAATACTATGCGTTCAACTATATAGTAATATAACAATAAATAAAAAATTAGATCCTAATTTTACAAAGCCGAAATATTGCCATTCGTAATAAGGACATTTTAAAGAAAACAAGCACTTTCATTCATAAACCTTACACATTTTTTTAATAATAATTTTCAATAAATTTTCATTCCGGTCGTGCTGAAATAAGGCCTATAAATTAACAAAAATAAGAAAAAAAGAATCTTGCTAAATTAACTCATATTTACGCAGGCTCGGACTGACTGGCTCGGTGACTCAACCAAGTAAAGCTCCTCTCTCAGGTGAAACTAATAGTTACAAAATTTGCTGCAAGAATTAGAACTTATTTAATAATTGTTTAAAAAAAAAAATTCTCCTCTATGAAGCATTTTTATTAGTGATTTTTTCTCTTTGCAAACAAGATAATTGCACTTTTTATCCTTGAAAGTCTTTTTGTTTCAGAGGAAAATTCTAATCTTTAAAAATGTATATTATATTTGTTACCAATGGCGGTAATCTTCAGCCTCTTTGGCACCTAAGAGCGTCACATCTGTTTAAAAAAATACATATATATTTTTTTTATTTAGTTTTTTTTTCTTCGTATAATTATTTATTACGAATGTTTGTCTGAAATGTATAGGGGCTTCGTGTATTCATACATAAATTCAAATGTTATGATGGTAATTTCCACAATATAAATGTTTATTATATAGATTTTTGTGCCTGATGCACAAAAATATTTACAAAAAATATTCTCGGCTACAAAAAAAAAAAAAAAAAAAAAAAAAAAAAGGCAAGTCAAACTTTCTTTTTTGTTAAAAATTACATTTTAATGTGAAAACAGGAGTGTTTCAATATTGTCTATAAAATAAGATAATGAGAACATCAATTTTGTATATACGTTATAACAGGGCTGTTCAACTCAACGCCCTTTTGGGGGGCTTTTTGCGCCTCTTCGATGGATATATTTGTCGTAAAAACATGAGCCGAAACCGCCCACGTTTTCACGTTCTGAGTGAAAATTTTGCAGATTTTATTTTTATTTTTTAAATACTTCTTGTCGTCCGAATATTTCGAAATTTTTATAGGTGATGTAAATCCAGTGTACTAAGAAAGTGTAAAAAGATTGTGTTAAAATATCGACGTTTAGTTACTTTTAGCGTAGAAAAAAGACTGCCTCCGCGAGGCGCGAAGTGACCTGCAATCGCAAATTTTTATGAAAGGGTTAACATTCGCATTTTTGAAAACGAGTTGCACGGTCGTAGAGAAGGTGTTAGCTTTAAGGGAAGTTTCTACAGTAGAGAGAAATTGAGCGTCCGACCTCAGGAAGTGGTGTGTGGTGCGAGGAGGGAGGAGGGCTCCTCCTCCCGAAGTGCCCTCCTCCTCCTCCCGAAGTGCCCTCCTCCTCCTCCCGAAGTGCCCTCCTCCTCCCAAAGTGTCCTCCTCCTCTCGAAGTGCCCTCCTCCTCCACCACCTAAGATAAGGGGATTAATTAAGGATTAGTGTTAATTAATTTTAATTAGGGAACTTAGAAATTTTTTGAAGCAAATTTTTTTTTTCGCGGAGAATTTCCTACTAGAGTACGAGGTGTGTTTCAATGGATTTATTTTAGCGAATTAGAAATTTAATTAATTTTAATTGGAGAACTTAGAAATTTTTCGAAAACATTTTTTTTTTCAACGAGAGTAGGCCATTCAATATACATGTTAGAGTATATTTGAGGAGAATTTTAAAAGTTAATAATGGTTTAATTAAAAATGGTCATTAATTAATTTTAATTGGTGATCTTAGACAGTTTTGCAAGATTTTTTTTTTGCGGAGAAATATCTATTACAGTACAAGGGAAATTTTAACAAATTAAAAATTTAATTAATTCTAATTGGAGAACTTGGAAATTTTTCGAAACAATTTTTTTTTTCAACTAGAGTAGGCTATTCAATATATATGTTAGAAATAATGATTCATGCATTAAAAAAGGTATTAAGATTTTTTTCTTCTTTTAAACCAAAAATAGAATTTAGAGTTAAAAATAGAATTTTTAATTTTAAAAGTCGCCAAAAGTAGGATTTTCAGCTGAAAGTAATCTAAGATATAAACTCTCAACTGAAATGAATTTTACCTTAAGGTGTGAGCTTTTAGCTAGAAGTAACCTAGAGTCAAAACTTCCTGGTTCCAGGAATCACCACGGGGGTTATAGTAAAAAATACAGGGTCCCGTATGAATTATACAGTACTAAATTTAATAGCTCGCCCCCTCCCCCCTCCTTT
The DNA here is from genome assembly GCA_963931845.1 of Maratus michaelseni. Lineage (NCBI taxonomy): Eukaryota > Metazoa > Arthropoda > Arachnida > Araneae > Salticidae > Maratus > Maratus michaelseni. Next base: position 3,028,230 of record OZ007593.1, read on the forward strand.
TTTTTACCCAGAGGGGTTCTTCGATGGACTAACAATACACACTTCAAAAAATACAGAGTGATATAAAAAGAAGAATTTTAACGTACATATAAAATAATAAATAAACAAGAATGAAAAATCATGCATAGCATCATAATTCCTGAATCACTTTCCACAAAAAAATACAGAGTGATACCAAAAGAATTTTAACGTATATATAAAATAATAAATAAACAAGTATGAAAAATCGTGCGTAGCGGTATAATTTATGAATCACTTTCGAACATTAGCGAAATGTTATGTGAACAAAATTTAATTTTATCAGCTAGTACATAGTTAATTAAAATAGTGAACAGATCCCCTTTAGAATAAAAAAGCATCCTTCACAAAAAACCAATTATGCATTAGATCCCTTCATACATTCAGTTCATTGACCCCCCCCTTTTTTTTCCCCCCTTCAAAGTGTAAACACGCATTGGACTATAGAACCCCTTCATAAAATAAATGAGATACATGCCCTATTCGAATAAAAAAAAAAACCTTCACAAAAACTGGAATAATCCCTTTTGGAATAAAAAGGACCCTTCACAAAAATCCAAAAGTCAATAAAGGTTTAATTAAAGAGGGTATTAAGATTTTTTTTTCTTTAAAATCAAAAATAGAATTTAGAGTTATAAATAGAATTTTTAGTTTTAAAAGTTGCCAAAAGTAGGATTTTCAACTGAAAGTAATCTAAGATATAAACTCTCAAGTGAAATGAATTTTGCCTTAAGGTGTGAGCTTTTAGCTAGAAGTGACCTAGAGTCAAAACTTCCTGGACCCAGGAATCACCACGGGGGTTATAGTAAAAAATACAGGGTCCCGTATGAATTATACAGTACTCAACTGAATAGCTCCCCCCTCCCCCTCCCCCCCCCCTTTTTTTTGTTACCCAGAGGGGCCCTTCGATAGACTAACAATACGCACTTCCAAAAGTATAGAGTACTATAAAAAGAAGAATTTTAACGTATATATAAAATAAACAAGAATGAAAAATCATGCGTAGCGACATAATTCATGAATCACTTTCAAACATTATCGAAATGTTATGTGAACAAAATATAATTTTACCATCTAGTGCATAGATAATTAAAATAGTGAACAGATCCCCTTTAGAATAAAAAAGCAAAAATTCACAAAAATTCAATTATGCATAAGATCCATTCCTAAAATTAGGTAATTTACACCTTTCCCTTTTTATAAAATTCAAGTTAGGCTAAAAATACAGCTTATGCATCGATAGGTTCAAAATATATAGTTATAGATATTAAGCACCCTTCACAAAATAAATCCAATAGATTCATATTATATTACAACGACAGAAATACTAGGGATATTGACCTTTCATAAAAATGCAAGTTCCGCTGTTTGAATGAAAATGCCCCTTCGCAATATATCCTGTAAAATTATTATGATTCCACAAATATTTTAAGAAATAGACTGCTATTCTCAAATGAATACGAATTCAGGCAATGTAGAAATAGGTTTTACACGAATGCATTTTTAGTATAACATTCAAAATATAGTTTTTAGAAAAAAGATTCATGTTTTACCAAATTTATCATACAAATCTGTAAAATAGGGTAGAACGTTTCATGAAAAATAATTGAATTTTCGAATGATTATGCTTTAAAATACATATTTATAACTGCAACTAAGATTTGAGTGTTACCCCCTCAACATGCATATCGCTGAATCATAATGAGTCATATTATCAGACAAGCGAAGATCTTGCTTTGATTTCACCCCGTATGCGATAATGAGTCACTCCGCGATAAGAAATACCTGAGACTCGTAATTTCTGACACATTTTTTGTAGGTAAATGAACTATTTAAAACCGTCAATGTATACGAATTATTTCGTGTAGTTCTATATAGGTGCTACTCTTCATATATACATATGGTGATATATACTAAAATCTGTTAAGTTTTAAAAGGCTTCACTGTGTATTCATTGTAAAATAAGAACTAAGAAATATCCCTTAAGAATTTTGAGTATAAGAGACGGGTTTAAAGGAATTTGAACCTGTTTAAATGTACCTGTGTTTAAATGAATTTGATACAGCTTAGGGTAAAAAATATACAGGGGCCCCTATAATAGGAATTAAATTTTAAATATTTTAAAATTACATTAGTCTATGCTTTTTTTGTATAGAAAAATTATACTAAATTGAGTTTTTAGTATTTTAACTTAAAAACTTCTTTTGAGGAATGAATAACTAACCTTTTGACTTTGTTTTTATAAAATATATATATTGTACTATTTAGTTAGGACATTATTTAAAAAATTTTTGTTTTTAATATTGAAAAAAAAAATGTATCTTACCTAAATATTTAAACCATAATGTAATGGAATTCATCCAAATTGGATCGACTGCATGCATGTCTTAAAAGAACTAAACGTGTTCGCTTATCTCTTAAAACCACGGGATATTATAACGTTATGGATAAAGCATAGGGTAGAATACAGTATGAATAGGTATTATAAAGCAGAATCATAAATTTTGCATACTTTACACTTGTAGTATGTGAAATGATTGCTACTATTGCCTATATGAGAAAATGAATCATCAACGAATCTTATTAGTGTATGTTATATTTAACCAACAGGCTTGAAATGCGTGAATTTTGACTAGAATTAATCATTGAATGTAAAAATGATTTATTTTTAGATCTAATATTTATATCGTTTAACATTTTAAAATATATACATAAATTAATCTTACCTTATTCACAAACTTGCAATCCCGTCTTCAATATATGACTACAGCATGAAAAAACATGCGTGCTACTTGTATAGCAACTAGACCAGAAATGTTTTCAGTACAAGTCCATTATCTTATCGTTAATCTATAGATTAGTAACATCACGTGACTGATTGCGATAACATTCTATATAAGATTTACTGATAAGAATACATTTCAATTCATTTCTCCCAAAAGCAAGTGTATGAGTTGGTTGTAAGATCTAGGTAAGTATCCTTACTTTATATGTTTAAAGTTATAATATATGAATAGATATAATATTAATGTATTTTTTCAATATGTATGGTAGGCAAAAAGGAATAGGTAAGCAAAAAAGAATAGGTATTATTGCATGTTTCCTCTAATTTATTTTAAAAATAATTATTTTAAAAATACATACTAACAATTTATGCGATGAGTCACACAGCATGATGGGACGATATATGAAATTTATTTTTATATTATACAAGCTCCTATATACAATTCATATGCGTGAGCAAGATTATTTTTAGAATTTTTCACTCTTAGCCTCTATAGGCTATACTTTTAAAATAGTAGTATTCGAATACTCGTAAAATGTAATTATAGCTTACAGTGGCGCAGCCAGAATTTGGTTCTAGGGGGGGTTTTGAGTTTCTGATAAAGGTGGTCGCCGGTTATATGAATCACTGGTTAATGGAATCATTCTTAAATGAATGAAATCATAATGCTTTTCTCCGCAATTAAGTTGGTTATGATTCATTTAAACAACATTAGAGTTACAAACTATAAAATGTACCAATGAAATAACACAAAACTAGATTAGATTTATAAAGTGTTTAACCCGCCAGTGCATGGGTTGCAAAAACGTTGTTCATAAAACACATACATGCTTGGGTCTCACAGACCCAAGCCGTGCACTGGAGGGTTAAAAATGATGAGGCAAACGTTAAGATGGAAGAGTACAGTACAGCAAATAATTTTATATACAGTACAGTCGCTGAGTTTCACACGAAAAGTTACTTGTCAATCATATTTGACGTAATAGTAGACAATTTTAAAGCATTAAAACAAAGCATTCTAAGCAACGCGAAACTTTCCGATTCAGTTTCAAAAATGAAAACACATGCAGGCATGATAATTCAAGTGATTTGTTATCGAACAGTTTTTCATAATAAATGAATTATATATTGAATTATAAGCTATTGTTGTCTCAAAATTACTGACTCTTAATGTCTTGGAATTATTCTACGAATTATTTTTCAATATTTGTCTTCAATGATTGAATTCAGTTGGGAATGAAAAATGTTGACTCTCACTATGATTCGTCTTACCTAAAGCAAAGATCTTATACAAAGTTTAATCTTAGCATTGTGCCAAGCACGCTTCAAAAGGAGGTCACAAAGTAGCAACAATGTTTTGATCCATGCCGTTTTGTTTTCTAGATGGGTTTTTAATTAATATCTCAGATAATTACAGACACATTGAAAATCATTACCAACAATCCTTAGATGATTCTGCGTTCATAACCCTCAACTCCCCGCTGAGCACCAGAAAAATAAGACACATAAATGATCTTATAATAGTTCAGTTTTTACTTTTCAAGTATGGAACCTTAATAATGGTGTCAAAATTCTGGTAACCATCTCCTCTCTAACATTGGCTATATTTTATACAACAATTTCCAAACAATTTTTTTCGGTACAACAATTTCCAAAGGGGTGTATGAACAAAAAACATTCTAAAATTGCGGTTTCTACGATATTGTTGATTCTAGCAATTTGAAATTCAATCTAGCGGTTACTTTTAAAAGATGTAAATGCTCACTAAAAATGGTTTCTAAAAAGTTCGTAATTTAAAAAGGGGAAAGGAGCAGTAAACGTTCTAAATCGGAGATGGAAGTGATCGTAATTTTTGGTGCATTTAAGTTAATCGAAATAACCCTAGGTTCCCCTCCTCATAGGAAACTGCCCACAGCAAACAAAAAACCAGTACAATGTGTTAGATATTGTAATGTTTACAGTTAGATCCACCAGATGGCTGTACCAGCTAGGGAACACAGCAGTAGAATAAAGAATGTCGCCTGATAGAAAAACGTGTGTTTCTTGATCTCCTAATATGCATAAGCTAAAAGCTTATAAACGATATCTTTAAGAATAATATATAACATATTTGACATGGTGTCAGAAGTTTTAAGATACTTCACGTGATCAACGGGAAAATTTATCGTAAAATACGAACTTTTTCGCCGAATAAAAAAGGCTTCAGAAATCGAAAGTAATGGCTAACAGCTTGCCGACAATCTCGCCGTTCGTAACAAGTACGAATCCATCAGAAGCATGGAGATATTGGAAAGCAGATTTTGAAGATTATCTGGAAGCTTTAAAATATGGTACAGAATCTGAAAAAACAAAAACCGCACTCTTTCGTCATGTATGTGGAGAAGAATTAAAAAAGCAGTTACGCGCGTTCGATCTTCAACCAGCCACTGACACGGAACATGTTAGTTTAAAACAGATCTTAGAAGAATTTGATAAATATTTTAAGGATTATCAAAATGAAGTCTATGCATCCTTCAAGTTTTTAGAAATTAAACAGGCAAAAGGAGAATATTTTTCTGACTATTATTCGCGACTTCGTAGCGCGGTAGTCGAATGTAATTATGGTGCTTTGCAAGATAGAATGCTCCGAGATAAGATAATTCAAGGTCTATGGGATAAGCCGCTACAAGAAAGATTAATACGAGAAACCAGTAAAAAAGAGAAAAGTCTTACAGATATCGTAAGTGAATGCAAAGCAGCTGAGCACAGCAAAGCTCAAGTTTCTGAAATGAATGCTGAGAACAATTCTGTAAACGCTATCAAGAAAGCTAAAAATAGCTCGACACCGCCTCATTTTTCTCAACATAAAAATATTCATAATCAAAAGAAGACTTGTAGATATTGTGGAAAATATCATGAACCGAGAAAATGTCCTGCATATGGTACAAAATGTAAGCGATGTGATGGGAATAACCACTGGGCGATCGTGTGTAAAACGAAAGTAAACAAAAATCGTAATTCCAAAAAAGTGAACACGATTGAAGAAGCAGATTCTGACGTTGTTTATATTGGTGAATTAAAATCACTAAATCAGTTAAATTCTGAAAATTTGGGTTCGGTTTGGCTTCAAAAGCTTACAGTCAACAATAAACAAGTTATATTCAAGCTGGATTCTGGATCTCAAGTAAATGTAATACCAAAAGCAGAATTGCTTAAGTGGAAAGAAAAGCCAGTGGTAAGAAAAAATCACACTCCAGTTTTAGATTACAGTGATAATGTTGTTCCTATAATAGGTGAGTGCTATTTAAAATGTAAAACTGATAAATTTGAAAGTGATTTTAAATTTTTAGTTACTACTCTTGATTCTTGCCCTATTTTAGGCCTTGATGCTTGTAAAAAGTTAGGTTTGATTAAAAGATTGAATTTAATTGATAAAAATCCAAAGTTGTTTGACACACCACAACAAATTATTAAAGAATATTCTGATGTTTTCACTGGGTGTGGACGGTTAAATAAAACGGTTCATATTAAATTAAAAGATAATTCAAGTCCTCATGTTGCAGCACCTAGAAAAATTCCACTAGCTTTACATAACAAAGTTAAAGAAGAACTTAAAAGAATGGTTGAGACTGGTATCATAACTAAAGTTAATGAACCAACTGAGTGGGTTAGTAATATGGTTATTGTTAATTCACCTAAGAAATTACGCATTTGTTTAGACCCCAGACCCTTGAATGAGGTAATTCAAAGACCTCATTACCCAATACCCACTGCAGATTCACTCATAACAAAACTTCAAGGTTGTAAAGTTTTCACAATATTAGATGCTAAGAATGGCTTTTGGCAATTGCCACTTGATCAGGAATCTTCTTATTTAACAACTTTTACTACTCCTTGGGAAAGATACAGGTTTCTTGTTTTACCATTTGGGTTAAATAATGCTCCCGAAGAGTTTCAGAGAGCTATGGATGAAATTTTTGAAAATGAACCAGAAATAAATCCCTATTTTGATGATATTGCTTTAGGTTCATCCACAATGGAAGAACATTGTAAATTATTGCACAGAACACTTGCATTGGCAAGGAAAGCAAATTTAAAATTTAACATATCAAAAACTCAGCTTTCTTTAACTTCTGTGAATTATTTAGGACATGTACTGTCTGATAAAGGTATTGAACCTGATCCAAATAAAGTAAAAGCCATTCATGAGTTTGCAACTCCCAAAAATAAAGAAGATTTACAACGATTCTTGGGTATGATAACATATCTCGCAAAGTTTACTCCACATTTGTCTAATTTGACTCATTCTCTACGTCAACTTCTGAAAAAAGACACTGAATGGTTGTGGGACAGTAATATTCAAAAAGATTTTCATCTCATAAAAGAAACCATAATTAAAGCTCCATGTTTACAATACTTCGATGAAAATAAAGTTGTAACTGTGTCTGTTGATGCTAGTAAAAATGGATTAGGTGCTACTCTTCTACAGGAAAATAAACCGGTTGCTTTTGGGTCAGCTTCTTTAACTGATGCGCAACAACGTTACGCACAAATTGAAAAAGAATTCTTAGCTGTCATCTATGGATTAGAACACTTTAATTATTATACGTATGGTAGACCTGTTGTAGTACAGACTGATCACAAACCTCTATTAGGCCTTAGTAAAAAACCATATGATTTAATTTCTCCTCGTCTGCAACGCCTGTTGCTTAGGCTAAATAGATATAATGTAAAACTTGATTATGTTCCTGGAAAGCAACTTATCATAGCCGATACTCTTTCTAGAGCACAGTCACCTACAGAAACTTTTGATGAGGGAGATTACCTAGAAACGTTTGCCAAAATTAATCTTTTGACACAAGCTTCTGAAGAAAAATGGAATGAATTGGCAGAAATGTCAGCTAACGATGAAGAATTACAAGATGTTCTATATCATATTAGGAATGGCTGGCCTGAAAAATGCAAAACAAAAACAGCTGCAAAAGCATATTGGCATTGTAAAGAAGAATTATCTGTAACAAAGGAAGGTATAATTTGTAGAGGACAGAAACTTGTTGTACCAGCTGCAGCTAGAGAAGAAATTTTGAAAAGATTACATATTTCACATAAAGGGGTAGTGTCCACTAAAGTTAAAGCAAGAGAATATTTTTATTGGCCTAACATTAACAAAGATGTAGAAAATTTTATCTCCAAATGTAAAGTCTGTCAGATGTATCAACGAGCAAATCAAAAAGAAGTCCTACTAGATACCGACCTACCAGAAAGACCATGGCAAAAAGTATCCTGTGACTTTTTCTATTTAAAAGGGCAGCAAAATCTTTTAATGGTAGATTATTTTTCGAAGTATGTTGAATTGAAACCTTTGAAAAGCACAACAGCCCAAGCTGTTATACCTGTTATGAAGTCTATTTTTTGTACTCATGGAATACCTGAAGAACTTGTCAGTGATGGCGGTCCCCCCTTTGATTCTTATGAATTGCAGAAATTTTTTAAAGAATGGAAAATTTTGCCCCGCATAACTTCACCACATTTTCCACGAGCACATGGTCAGGTTGAAAGAGCAATTCAAACCATAAAAAATTCTCTCAGAAAAGCTGAAGAAGATGGAAAAGATATTTATTTAGTACTACTAGATTACAGAATCCAACCTGCTAAAGATCTTCCCTCTTCATCTGAATTGTTAATGGGCAGAAGATTAAGATCCTTTTTACCAGCTCATCCTGCACTGCTAACACCAAAGTTTGATATAAAAGAAGCTTCTAAATCTTTGAAAGAGAGGCAGGTAATGCAAAGTAAATATGCCAACAGACAAGCAACTCATCTACCAAAAATATCTGACAATAAAAAAGTATGGTTCCGGCATAAAATGAAAAGTCCTTGGAAGCAAGGTACTGTTGTTCAAGTAGGACCTCAACCTAGATCTTACCTAATAAAAGGAAGAGATGGAGGACTGTACAGAAGAAATAGATATCATATTAAGCTGGATCATTCCAAAGATGATGACAACAGAAAAACACCAACAGTTGAAGATCTTTATCCAACTTCATCAGATGCAGAGCCAGATCCCAATTCCAATATAAATAATTCAACTGATTCCTCAACTGTTAATACCCAAACAACATCTCCGGATCAAAGAAGATCAAAAAGAAATATTGTTAAACCTATCCGCTACAGAGACACTTAAGACATTTGAACTTCTTATTAATTTGAAATAATTTAGCATTAGAACTCTAAAATAAAGTTAACTTAGTTTAATCTCGCTTAAAGACTATAAAGGTAAATAATTTAATTTTTGTTTGTTTAATTTAAAGTTAAATATCCAGATCAGGTAATTAATGTTAAGTTTATTTGTGTATGTACTTTTCCTGTTTTTGTAAAAAGGGCATGTTAGATATTGTAATGTTTACAGTTAGATCCACCAGATGGCTGTACCAGCTAGGGAACACAGCAGTAGAATAAAGAATGTCGCCTGATAGAAAAACGTGTGTTTCTTGATCTCCTAATATGCATAAGCTAAAAGCTTATAAACGATATCTTTAAGAATAATATATAACATATTTGACACAATGAAAGACGCATAATCACGTGAAAACTTTTCTTTATTTCCGGACACATCTGGAAAGGGCGAGGGTGGTCCTCTTTACGCCTTTAAATAATCGACCTTCTTGTTCAACAGTTAAAGAAGATCTGATCTAATTTTTCAGATACATTGTTGAAATTGTTCAGATACGTTGGTGAAAACCAACACATAAATGAAAATATGCCAAACACTACATTTTCTCACCAGGCACTCAAGGTTTTTTTTTTTTTTTTTCTTTCTTTTGAGAAAGCCAGACATGTGTTAGCAGCGAACACAAAAATGTTGATATTGCATATCTGCTGCCGGAATCAATTTATGAAAACGGCGCCTGCATTTAACACAAGATACGAAGAAAGACAAAACAGCATATGTTAAAGTCATCGGCAGTACATTAAAATAACAAATTGAAACCACAGAGAAGTTACGTACTTTTACTGTTACAATGAGAAATCTGGGAAAATTTTTAGCTCTAGGAAGAAATGATTACTTTCGAGATTAAAGAATAAAAAGATTTTGAATGCAGACATTTATTCACATAGAGAAACTTTAAGATAGAAAAATTAAATTTTAGAATAAAACCTAAAATATATATGATTCTATATCATAGGCTGGAAACATGAAATTTGGCATAGAGGCTGGCTTTAGAGACTTAAATGCTAGCCCAGAACAGTTAGCAGGAGCAAAAACATGTTCTAAAATTGCGATTTGTGCGATACAGTTGGTATAGAAGCTTGGAATTTGGCATGGTGGTAACTTTTGGGATGTAAATGCTCTCTAAGAACGATTTCTAAAGAAATTTTAAATTTAAAAGGATGAAATGGGCGGAAAACGGTCTGAAAATGATCTAAAAACAATTAATTAGGAATTGTTTGTGCTAGATATATGAAATTTGGCACGGCTGTTATACTCTAGAAATATAAATGATCATCCGGAACAGTTTTTTAAAATTTAGAAATGTAAAAGGTTGCAAGAACAAAAAAGTTCTAAAATTGCGATTTGTGTGATACAGTTGGTATAAATGCTTGGTGTTTGACATAGTGGTTACTTTTAAGATATAAACACTCGTTCAAAACGGTTTTTAAAAAATTCAAAATTTTAAAAAGTGAAATGAGCAAAAAACGTTCTAAAAATGTTCTAAATCATAATATATTTAGAACTTTTAGGGCTAGACTCTTGAAATTTTATATTATGGTATTTAAGAGACGTAAATGCTCGCCCAGAATTTATTTTTTCAATTCGAAATTTAAAAGAATGCAAGAGTAAGATGCATTCTAAAATTGTGATTTATGTGATACATTTGGTGTGGAAACTTGGAATTTGGCATGATGATTACTTTTATGTAGTAAATGCTTCCTTAGAACATTTTTTTAAAATTCAAAATTTAAAAGGATGAAATGAGCGAAAAACTTTCTAAAAGCATTCTAAATTATGATTTAGTTGAAACTGTTAGTGTTAGAAACATGAAATTTAGTATAGAGATTACTTTTAAGATGCAAATGTTGAGCATAAAGAGTTTATTATAAATGGGAAATTTAAAGGTGTAAAACAACTGAAAACAATATAAATTACGATTTATTTAGAACCGCACGTTATATCGCGCCTTTCGAAGACGATCTTTTTTCGATGCTAAAAGTAACTAAACGTCTGTATTTCGACACAATCTTTTAAAAGCATCTCGGAAGATCAAATTTACAGCGCCTACAAAAATTTTGAAACGCTCTGATGAATAAAAGTATTTAAAAAAATCTGAGAAATTTTCGATAAAAATGCTAAAAGAAAGTTAGGTGCTGTTTCGGCGTGGGTTAGCTCGGCTTCGGCTCATGTTTTCACTATTAAATGTGACTAAGTCTATGATTTAGTCTTTTTTGATGTGACTCTGTTCTCTTCGACTTTAGTCAAAGACTTAGATTTATTTCACGGAATTTAAAGAGGTGTTGGATACAGTTATATTTAGAATCGAATAAAATTTCAGAGAGTTCGGACAATAACTTTTTTTTTTTTGCTGTTGTTATTTTAAAGGACCCGTTGCAAAAAAGGAAAAAAAAGTGGGAAATTGTACGCTAAACGAGACAAATGAGGTGCGTTCATTTTATGACTAGTTTCGCAATTAAAAAAAATTCATCATCATCATTTCAATGAAAGGAATTATGTAGTCTTCTAGGAGTTAAATGAGCATGCCTTTTTTTTTTCCTTATTATGTATGCCACGTTTTCAAATGCAATTTTTTTTTCACCATGGAGATCTTGCTTTGTGAATGATTACCTTCATGGTTTAATATTTTTATGACTCATCATGAACGAATCTCCTGCGTTTATTGACTCTAATGGATTGAGATATTCGGTTAACCTATTTTCCACTGAAGTTATCTCAGAATCTATACATTTTTTAATGTAACTCATCTATCAAGAAAACTTTTTTTTTGAACGATCTTTCTAAAAATGTAACTTTTATGCCATTTTATTCGAAAAAATAATTTTGAATAAAAATGGCCACTTTGCATATGAAAAAAGATGTGGTCAGCCCATATTTGTTTTCCTCAGTCACATGACTTGCACTTCTTTTATTATATAGATTACGTAGGATAGGATTTAACAGAATAAAGAAAACTTTTATGAATATCTCCTAAAGTTTTGATTAGATTTTCCTAAAATTTGAAATGACTCGACAAATTTCTGCAACGATTCCACATATATTAAATTTCAAACCATTCGGTTGGGTAATTTTTGCGCTGTTATATGCGGACAGACGTACAGACGGGCAGACGCATGGACCAGGTGCTACGTTACGACTATAGGTGCTACGTTATTTGTATAACTACGAACGCACCTAAAAAGAAGAGAGAAGAAAACATTTCTTTTACAGTTCGATATCAAAAATCTTCCATGGTCTGTAAAACCATGGAAGATTTTTGATATCGAAAATTTATAGAATTCAGACAAGGGTTATTAAAAAAAAAAAAAAAAAAAAAAAAAAAAAACTATGAAACGACCCTTACGAAGGAAAAAAAACCCCAAACAAACAAGAAAGCGTCTTTTAAAAATGCTTTTATAACTCAAAGCGTCTGTCAAACACTTTTACTATGACAAAGTGACGCAGTCCAAATGACCAGTTTTGACTTAACCTATGTTTGTAATATGCGCTTTCACAGTTTTAAGTAGAATTCTCGCCGTTTAATTGAATCACATTGTTGGATAGAATTTGATTTAACAAAGCGGCGGATTCCGCGAAGGCGGAATTTTGATTCATATAAGCGGTAATTATAGTAATTTTTTTAGCTCTGGGGGGGGGGGGTTTAACCCCCAACCCCCCCCCCTTGGCTGCGCCACTGATAGCTTAGTAATTTTCTAGTCTTTTAACTATGCCGTTGAAGGAGTATTGTCATATTTAACTAACAGGCTCGAACATGCGTGAATTTTGACTAGAATTATTCACTGAATGTAAAAAAAAATGATTCATATTTAGATCTAATATTTATATCGTTTAACATTTTAAAATCCTATTAAAAGTATATACATTAGTATGCTTGTGAAAGGCCTATTGTTAATACGAAACGTTGTGTGAAGTGTCCTGTTTTAGGGTTAAAAGTTTCGTGAAGGGGTCTGTTTGAAGGAGCCTGTTTCGAAATGACTTAAGAACGCACAATTTATTCCTAAACATTCAACTCGATTCGTTATATATGCTTTATTAAGTATTTAATAAAAAATAACAACTAAGAAATAAAATTAAAAATAGTAATTAAGAGATACCCTTAAGAATTCTTGCGATAGGAGATTGGTTTTAATTAAATAGGTTAGTGAATCTAATTCGATACAAGTCTTGTTAAAACAGAGATTATAGTTAAAATACACATTAATTATACAGCATTACACTGTATTACACAATGCGCTACCTCACCTATATTATCACAGAAATACCTTCGATAAAATTTAGACTAACAATACACACCTAAAAAATATATACAGAGTACCCAGAAAATGATAGGAATAAATGAAAAATTTTAACGTAAATTATAAAATAGGATCTACAATAAGTGACAATAAATAAATATGAAGGAAAAATCATGAGTCATGGTATACTTTATGAAACACTTTCCAATGCTATGGGACTATCGTTAAGAATTTGAAATAAGTGAATTAGATTTAATAATTCATACTGGAAATGTATTTAAAAAAAAATTAGTAGCTTCGCCTACTTTTAAATCATTCAAGACATATGATGAAGGCTTGGCTGCTGTAGAAAAGCTTCATACTCGTATCTTAATGAATCGACCTATTTATGTTGCATTCACAATTTTAGAATTATCTAAATTAGTTAAGTATGATTTTCATTACAATTTTATAAAGAAAACATACAAAGATCGTGCAGTTATACTCTTTACGGATATAGATTCCTTAACTTATCATATTCAAACACATAATATTTATAAGGATATGGAGCACCATCATGATTTTTTCGACTTTTCTGAATACTCGAAATCCCATCGTCTAAACCGAGATAAGACTTGATCACGTGATCTCTGACGTCACTGGTGACGTATTGAATGATACCACAGGGTCACGTGATATCACTTAATCAGTGACGTCACATGTCACGTGATCAAGTCTTATCAGTGATTATATTATCTGATAAGGCCCTGATCAAGCATTCACTTTTCTCAGAGCCTTGGTGTGAGACGGTTGGATGCTTAGCTAGCTGGCGTGTTAGGTAATTATAGTATTTGTATATATATATATTTTTAATATGACTTTAAATTAATTTCATACCTACTATGTAAAACGATATGAATATGTTTTGAATATTAGAACTAAAAAATAATACTTTGAAATAATAGACTTACTAAACAGTAAAATTTAAAGCTATGTAGATAAATTTCCTAAAACTAAGTTGAAATGAAAATGGTAAAAGTTTAGTCAGTCTCATGTTAGTGTTTATCATATTAAATCTACAAAAGAAATTTTTAAGTGGGAATACTAATAATCCAAGTTACCATATAGATATTATAAGTTAGTAGATTCATAAACTAATGAGAATGTATATAATTTTAATAAACTATGCTGATTTCTGCAGATATTTAAGAAAATACAAGTGAGTTTTCAAGGGAAATGTACATATAGTTTACCAATTTACTTCCCAGCTTTATCTTACTATAGACAATGGTCTAAATCAAGTTAGGACATATACCTTGGAAATCGTATTCATGCGACTAAATAACCTGGGGCTCACTCAGCCCAGTAGTTAGCGTGTTGACTATATAATAAGCGGGGGCTCACTTAGCCCTGTGGTTATCGTGGTAGCTATAAAATAAGCGGGGACACACTAAGCCCAGTAAACGTGTTGGGTAGAAAATAGCCTGGGGCTCACTCAGCCCATTAGTTAGCATAGTGGGTATAAAATAGCCTGGGGCTCACTCAACCTAATACTTAGCATGTTGACTATATAATAAGTGGGGGCTCACTTAGCCCTGTGGTTATTGTGGTAGCTATAAAATAAGCGGGGGTTCGCTAGGCCCAGTAAACGTGGTGGGTAGAAAATAGCCTGGGGCTCACTAAGCCCAATAGTTAGCGTGGTGGATATAAATTAGCCTGGGGCTCACTCAGCCTAATACTTAGCATGGTGACTATAAAATAAGCGGGGGCTCACTTAGCCCTGTGGTTAGCGTCGTGGTTATAAAATGACAAGTCTGATTATATGTTTGTGGGTTCGAAACCTGTGCGGTTTAGACGATGGGATTTCGAGTATTCAGAAAAGTCGAAAAAATCATGATGGTGCTCCATATCCTTATAAATATTATGTGTTTGAATATGATAAGTTAAGGAATCTATATCCGTAAAGAGTATAACTGCACGATTTTTGTATGTTTTCTTTATAAAATTGTAATGAAAATCATACATAACTAATTTAGATAATTCTAAAATTGTGAATGCAACATAAATAGGTCGATTCATTGAGATACGAGTATGAAGCTTTTCTACAGCAGCCAAGCCTTCATCATATGTCTTGAATGATTTAAAAGTAGGCGAAGCTACTAATTTTTTTTAAATACATTTCCAGTATGAATTATTAAATCTAATTCACTTATTTCAAATTCTTAACGATAGTCCCATAGCATTGGAAAGTGTTTCATAAAGTATACCATGACTCATGATTTTTCCTTCATATTTATTTATTGTCACTTATTGTAGATCCTATTTTATAATTTACGTTAAAATTTTTCATTCATTCCTATCATTTTCTGGGTACTCTGTATATATTTTTTAGGTGTGTATTGTTAGTCTAAATTTTATCGAAGGTATTTCTGTGATAATATAGGTGAGGTAGCACATTGTGTAATACAGTGTAATGCTGTATAATTAATGTGTATTTTAACTATAATCTCTGTTTTAACAAGACTTGTATCGAAATAGATTCACTAACCTATTTAATTAAAACCAATCTCCTATCGCAAGAATTCTTAAGGGTATCTCTTAATTACTATTTTTAATTTTATTTCGTAGTTGTTATTTTTTATTGAATACTTAATAAAGCATATATAACGAATCGAGTTGAATGTTTAGGAATAAATTGTGCGTTCTTAAGTCATTTCGAAACAGGCTCCTTCAAACAGACCCCTTCACGAAACTTTTAACCCTAAAACAGGACACTTCACACAACGTTTCGTATTAACAATAGGCCTTTCACAAGCATACTAATGTATATACTTTTAATAGGATTTTAAAATGTTAAACGATATAAATATTAGATCTAAATATGAATCATTTTTTTTTACATTCAGTGAATAATTCTAGTCAAAATTCACGCATGTTCGAGCCTGTTAGTTAAATATGACAATACTCCTTCAACGGCATAGTTAAAAGACTAGAAAATTACTAAGCTATAATTACATTTTACGAGTAATCGAATACTACTATTTTAAAAGTATAGCCTATAGAGGGTAAGAGTGAAAAATTCTAAAAATAATCTTGCTCAAGCATATGAATTGTATATAGGAGCTTGTATAATATAAAAATAAATTTCATATATCGTCCCATCATGCTGTGTGACTCATCGCATAAATTGTTAGTATGTATTTTTAAAATAATTATTTTTAAAATAAATTAGAGGAAACATGCAATAATACCTATTCTTTTTTGCTTACCTATTCCTTTTTGCCTACCATACATATTGAAAAAATACATTAATATTATATCTATTCATATATTATAACTTTAAACATATAAAGTAAGGATACTTACCTAGATCTTACAACCAACTCATACACTTGCTTTTGGGAGAAATGAATTGAAATGTATTCTTATCAGTAAATCTTATGTAGAATGTTATCGCAATCAGTCACGTGATGTTACTAATCTATAGATTAACGATAAGATAATGGACTTGTACTGAAAACATTTCTGGTCTAGTTGCTATACAAGTAGCACGCATGTTTTTTCATGCTGTAGTCATATATTGAAGACGGGATTGCAAGTTTGTGAATAAGGTAAGATTAATTTATGTATATATTTTAAAATGTTAAACGATATAAATATTAGATCTAAAAATAAATCATTTTTACATTCAATGATTAATTCTAGTCAAAATTCACGCATTTCAAGCCTGTTGGTTAAATATAACATACACTAATAAGATTCGTTGATGATTCATTTTCTCATATAGGCAATAGTAGCAATCATTTCACATACTACAAGTGTAAAGTATGCAAAATGTATGATTCTGCTTTATAATACCTATTCATACTGTATTCTACCCTATGCTTTATCCATAACGTTATAATATCCCGTGGTTTTAAGAGATAAGCGAACACGTTTAGTTCTTTTAAGACATGCATGCAGTCGATCCAATTTGGATGAATTCCATTACATTATGGTTTAAATATTTAGGTAAGATACATTTTTTTTTTCAATATTAAAAACAAAAATTTTTTAAATAATGTCCTAACTAAATAGTACAATATATATATTTTATAAAAACAAAGTCAAAAGGTTAGTTATTCACTCCTCAAAAGAAGTTTTTAAGTTAAAAAACTAAAAACTCAATTTAGTATAATTTTTCTATACAAAAAAAGCATAGACTAATGTAATTTTAAAATATTTAAAATTTAATTCCTATATTTTATAGGGACCCCTGTATATTTTTTACCCTAAGCTGTATCAAATTCATTTAAACACAGGTACATTTAAACAGGTTCAAATTCCTTTAAACCCGTCTCTTATACTCAAAATTCTTAAGGGATATTTCTTAGTTCTTATTTTACAATGAATACACAGTGAAGCCTTTTAAAACTTAACAGATTTTAGTATATATCACCATATGTATATATGAAGAGTAGCACCTATATAGAACTACACGAAATAATTCGTATACATTGACGGTTTTAAATAGTTCATTTACCTACAAAAAATGTGTCAGAAATTACGAGTCTCAGGTATTTCTTATCGCGGAGTGACTCATTATCGCATACGGGGTGAAATCAAAGCAAGATCTTCGCTTGTCTGATAATATGACTCATTATGATTCAGCGATATGCATGTTGAGGGGGTAACACTCAAATCTTAGTTGCAGTTATAAATATGTATTTTAAAGCATAATCATTCGAAAATTCAATTATTTTTCATGAAACGTTCTACCCTATTTTACAGATTTGTATAATAAATTTGGTAAAACATGAATCTTTTTTCTAAAAACTATATTTTGAATGTTATACTAAAAATGCATTCGTGTAAAACCTATTTCTACATTGCCTGAATTCGTATTCATTTGCGAATAGCAGTCTATTTCTTAAAATATTTGTGGAATCATAATAATTTTACAGGATATATTGCGAAGGGGCATTTTCATTCAAACAGCGGAACTTGCATTTTTATGAAAGGTCAATATCCCTAGTATTTCTGTCGTTGTAATATAATATGAATCTATTGGATTTATTTTGTGAAGGGTGCTTAATATCTATAACTATATATTTTGAACCTATCGATGCATAAGCTGTAATTTTAGCCTAACTTGAATTTTATAAAAAGGGAAAGGTGTAAATTACCTAATTTTAGGAATGGATCTTATGCATAATTGAATTTTTGTGAATTTTTGCTTTTTTATTCTAAAGGGGATCTGTTCACTATTTTAATTATCTATGCACTAGATGGTAAAATTATATTTTGTTCACATAACATTTCGATAATGTTTGAAAGTGATTCATGAATTATGTCGCTACGCATGATTTTTCATTCTTGTTTATTTTATATATACGTTAAAATTCTTCTTTTTATAGTACTCTATACTTTTGGAAGTGCGTATTGTTAGTCTATCGAAGGGCCCCTCTGGGTAACAAAAAAAGGGGGGGAGGGGGAGGGGGGAGCTATTCAGTTGAGTACTGTATAATTCATACGGGACCCTGTATTTTTTACTATAACCCCCATGGTGATTCCTGGGTCCAGGAAGTTTTGACTCTAGGTCACTTCTAGCTAAAAGCTCACACCTTAAGGCTAAATTCATTTCAGTTGAGAGTTTATATCTTAGATTACTTTCAGTTGAAAATCCTACTTTTGGCAACTTTTAAAACTAAAAATTCTATTTTTAACTCTAAATTCTATTTTTGATTTAAAAGAAAAAAAAAATCTTAATACCCTCTTTAATTAAACCTTTATTGACTTTTGGATTTTTGTGAAGGTTTTTTTTTTATTCGAATAGGGCATGTATCTCATTTATTTTATGAAGGGGTCCTATAGTCTAATGCGTGTTTACACTTTGAAGGGGGGGAAAAAAAGGGGGGGGTCAATGAACTGAATGTATGAAGGGATCTAATGCATAATTGGTTTTTTGTGAAGGATGCTTTTTTATTCTAAAGGGGATCTGTTCACTATTTTAATTAACTATGTACTAGCTGATAAAATTAAATGTTGTTCACATAACATTTCGATAATGTTCGAAAGTGATTCATAAATTATACCGCTACGCACGATTTTTCATACTTGTTTATTTATTATTTTATATATACGTTAAAATTCTTTTGGTATCACTCTGTATTTTTTTGTGGAAAGTGATTCAGGAATTATGATGCTATGCATGATTTTTCATTCTTGTTTATTTATTATTTTATATGTACGTTAAAATTCCTCTTTTTATATCACTCTGTATTTTTTGAAGTGTGTATTGTTAGTCCATCGAAGAACCCCTCTGGGTAAAAAAAAGGGAGGGGGGAGGGGGCGAGCTATTAAATTTAGTACTGTATAATTCATACGGGACCCTGTATTTTTTACTATAACCCCCGTGGCGATTCCTGGGACCAGGAAGTTTTGACTCTAGGTTACTTCTAGCTAAAAGCTCACACCTTAAGGTAAAATTCATTTCAGTTGAGAGTTTATATCTTAGATTACTTTCAGCTGAAAATCCTACTTTTGGCGACTTTTAAAATTAAAAATTCTATTTTTAACTCTAAATTCTATTTTTGGTTTAAAAGAAGAAAAAAATCTTAATACCTTTTTTAATGCATGAATCATTATTTCTAACATATATATTGAATAGCCTACTCTAGTTGAAAAAAAAATTGTTTCGAAAAATTTCCAAGTTCTCCAATTAGAATTAATTAAATTTTTAATTCGTTAAAATTCCCCTTGTACTGTAATAGATATTTCTCCGCAAAAAAAAAAAAAAAAAAAAAAAAAAATCTTGCAAAACTGTCTAAGATCACCAATTAAAATTAATTAATGACCATTTTTAATTAAACCATTATTAACTTTTAAAATTCTCCTCAAATGTACTCTAACATGTATATTGAATGGCCTACTCTCGTTGAAAAAAAAATGTTTTCGAAAAATTTCTAAGTTCTCCATTTAAAATTAATTAAATTTCTAATTCGCTAAAATAAATCCATTGAAACACACCTCGTACTCTAGTAGGAAATTCTCCGCGAAAAAAAAAATTTGCTTCAAAAAATTTCTAAGTTCCCTAATTAAAATTAATTAACACTAATCCTTAATTAATCCCCTTATCTTAGGTGGTGGAGGAGGAGGGCACTTCGAGAGGAGGAGGACACTTTGGGAGGAGGAGGGCACTTCGGGAGGAGGAGCCCTCCTCCCTCCTCGCACCACACACCACCTTCTGAGGTCGGACGCTCAATTTCTCTCTACTTTCTACTTCTTTGGCCTAAAATTCACATGATTTTTATGGGTTTTTTTCAGTTACAAAAAAAAGAGAAATGACCTTCGGACTTTTAGCATTATATTTATTGACATTCCACTTACATATTTAAATTTTTGGGAGACGGGGTGCAGGTGCGCGTCGGGCGTTCATTTTTCGCCGATCGCAAGCACCGGAAACAAATTAAGTCACCACATTATGGAAGGGCATTACATTTTTTAGAGCTTATACCAACATTTAGTTTAAAAAGTTGATTTTTTTTCGCGTTTTTTAAAACCTTTTGTGAGCCCTAAACAATAATTAATCAATGAAAATTATAATTTTCTGTGGTAAGCTCCAGCAAAAACGATTAGCTTCCTTTTGAATAAAAGATGAATGAAATCTGATGAATGTTTCTCGAGAAAAATGGTCGCACAATTTGAAGAACATATTGTCGAGAAAAACATGTTTAAAGTTTAACGAAATAGCGTTACGTTCAACGAGCAAAAAAAAAAAAAAGAAGATTGCAAGGAATTGGAATATTGCGAAACCGCCTAAGGACAACAATCTTCACATTTAAAAACTGCCAAAAATGGAAAAAAACCGAAAATTTTGACCCAAAGAAGTAGACTCCCCCCCCACCCCCCATCCTTCCTTAAATAGGTATTTTTTGTTAAACAGTACCTCTGAAATTGAATTCGATGCGAAGTTCGGCAATAGGGAGAGAAAAAAAAACATAGTGAAATAAACTTTTGAAAGGGTTAATAATATTTTTTCGGATGAATTGCGGCGTTTTTAAGGTAAAAGTACGAAATTTAAGGATACATATTTCGTTTCCCATATTTCCAAAGGTTCTGCCGATGCGCGCTTCGAAGAAAATCCGAAATGAAAAGCAACTCTCGTACTTTTGGTTCTTCTCTGCTATTGCGCTCTTTAAACGGGGTTTCAGAAAAAGAAAACGGCGAAATCGAACTACTTTGAAAGGGTTAATATTAATGTTTTTGAACGGACTGCTGCGTTTTAAACGTAAAAGTGCTACATTTAAGCATACGTCTTCTGTTTGTCAGTATTTCCAACGGTTCGCCCAACGTGCGTTTAGAAAAAGTGTGAAAAAAAGTGAATATCACACTTTTCGATCTTCTGCTTGCAAACTTCGGAAAACTCAGAACTGAGCAAGAGCGGGAGAAAAATTTGCAAACTGCTTTTTGATAACTTTTTACATAGAATTTCAGCGAATTATCAAAAAAATTAAAAATCTGAGCTTCAGGACTTGCTTTGAACTATCCTCATCCAAATTTCCAGACTTCTGCGCGCGATACATTTTCGTAGCCAGCCTCCCCCCCCCTCCCCCACGCATAGATAGACATACAACTTCTTTTATTAATATAAATTATTTATTTGTTATTATTTCTATTTAGAGCGTTAAATATCTGGTTGTTAAAATACTTTGATTTTCAAATAAAGATATGGTTTTAAATCAAAATAAGAATACATAATTTTAAAATCTCAAAACAAAATTGTGCAGAACTTTTTCGAGTGACAAGAGGGCGCACCAACTTTGTTTGCTCCAGGGCGTTGAATATGTAGCTACGCCACTGACCGGTGTCCTTTGAAAAGATCTGAGGTTCACTGCGAAAATGTTCAAGTACATATTCTATGAAATTTTCAGGAAGCAATTAAAGTATAGACCACAAATACATCGAATTTAACTACAACACAACACCACTCTTTGCAGCACAACGAAGATTTAACACAAAACACGGAAACTATAAGAAATTCACCATGCAGCTTAAAGCCAGTAAACACTTCCTTAGAGACGCCCTTAACACAATCACAAACATTGAACAGCTTAATTCCTTCACAGAAAACTTATAGCCACAATTCAATCAGCAGCGCGTTCCTCCTTCCGTCTCAAAACCCTTAGAAAATCTCCAACATACACATTCTGGACACCACAATTAAGAGCCAAACGCAACCAGCTAACAGCTCTTAGGAGAAAACTTAGATTGCTTAAGAACAACTGCAGTCCGCCTGAAACAATTAAACCACTGCAAATAAACTACAATAAACTCGCCGCGCAGTACATACGTTGTATTCTTGACGCCAAGAGCACAGCCTGGAAATCTTTCTGCTCCAACCAAAAATATCCCTTTGGTACTGCACATAAATTCTTCACGGGAAAATATTTCACGCCAGATGAAATTCTCCTTGAATTGCCCTCAGGCCAATCATCCAGACAGAGAAACATAGAATTCCTTACAGAACAACTATTTGACGAAACCGCCTACCCACAACATGACAATACAGATATCACCTTCTCTGCCCAAAACGACAAACCATTCACCAAAGCTGAGCTTCGGGCCACCCTTAGCAAATTCAATGACAATAAAGCCCCGGGCCCGGACTCCATTGACTTTCGTCTACTTAAGCGCACTTTTAAAACACTCCCAGAGATCTTTATCCGTTGGGCAAATCTCTGTCTCCACCACCAATATTTTCCCCTTACACTGAGGCAAGGAGAGGTAGTCTATTTTCTGAAGCAAGGGAAGACACCCTCTGAACCCACCTCATATCGCCCAATCTGCCTACTTCCAACCCTAGGTAAATTACTAGAAAAGCTAATCGTTAACAGACTAACTTTCTTCTTAGAATCAAACAATCTTCTACATGAACGGCAATTTGGGTTCAGAGAGGGCAGATCATGTGAAAAAGCATTGAATGAAATTCTATCTTCCTGCGCCTTAAAAATTAAAGAAGGAAAATACACCTCCCTTGTATCACTGGATATCAAAGGAGCATTCGATAATGTCGAATGGAGAGATATCCTACTACAGCTCTGTCTTCTAAACTGCCCAGGAAACATCGCTGGAGTCATCAGAACCTATCTATCGAATAGAAGCATTCCAGTCAACTGGGGAGCAGGTACATCCAGCCACAACCAACAGAAGGGATGCCCTCAAGGCTCATGCCTTGGGCCAATCCTCTGGCTCCTCATAGCAAACCTGATTCTTAAAGAATTAGATCGTTTAGGCTTTCTCCTCTTTGCTTTTGCAGATGACTTCAGCTTCATCTTCTCTGGTCGAAGTCGTCTGGATTTAGAACTTGAGGCAGCTTCAGCCCTTCCCTTTTTTTGCCAGCTCCTGGAGTCTCTACACCTGCAACTATCAGCTGCAAAATCACAAGCCCTCACATTCGCGAAACCCTACAAACTAAAAAGGAAACCAACCATCAGAATTAATGGCATCAGTGTACACCATGTCTCCACCTTAAAACTTCTAGGCCTAACCATAGACCAACACCAAAATTGGTTTGCACACATAAATTACTTAAAACTTAAGCTCATTAACTACTACCACAACTCCACTAAATTAACATCTAAATCATGGGGTACTAAAAATACAATGTTAAAAATATGGTACACAACAACAACAGAAAAAATCATAACTTATGGTGCAGGAATTTGGGGAGGCCACCTAACCAAGGCAGCACAAATAAAATTATTATCCATCCAACGCATGTTCCTACTGCAGATTTCTAGAGGATATAAAACTATTTCTAGTGATGCACTAGCAGTCATTACCGGCATCCCTCCTATCACATTTACCATTCTATACGAATTTCAAAGGAATAACATCTTACACCTACATAATAATGCCATAACACAAATCCACTTCCCACATTTAACCATTCAACACAAGATACAGAGCTGGCAAATTCACCCAGCTGATGAAACTTCCCACTTCCAAGTTAACCCTAAATGCAATTCCTACTCCCCTTCCCACCGCTTAACAGTCTTCACCGACGGCTCATGCACCGAAACCGGCGTAGGCGCAGCTTTTTGTGCTACGGAAGGCGGAATGCTGACTCACCGGTGGGCCTGCAGATTGGACAACTTCAACTCTATATATCAGGCTGAACTCTTTGCCATCCACAAAGCTCTAGAATGGATTTCGGAACAACAAACAACCATTGCAATCCCCATCTATAGTGATAGCCTATCCAGCCTGCAGGCAATCTACGCCTTCAGAACCATCAATCCACAAATCCACGAAATTAAAACCCAACTTAGTAACCTGCTACATAAGACTTCGCTAGGTCATGTGACAGCACACAAGGGGATCTTCGGCAATGAATCTGCGGACATGCTAGCAAAGGAAGCAACGACAAAAACATCCATAGACATCTCGCTACCTGCGCCCCACTCCTATATCAAAAGATCCCTTAAAATGCGCATGTTGCAGCAGTGGCAAGACCACTGGGTTGCAATCTTATTACTTTAACTCCCTCAACCACTGCCTTCCTAACGGGACACGGCCCTTTCGGGTCATATCTAAACAGGTTTAAAAGGGCCCGAACTCCCACCTGTGAGTGCGGCGCAGAGGCGTCAGCCTCACACTTCTATTTTAACTGCCCCCTTACAGCTCGCTGGCACATCCGTCGCCCCTCTTCTCCCCCTAGTGGTTGGCTTGATAATATTCTTTCCCGCCCAGCACTTTTAAATAAACTAAAAAACATCTTTAAGTTCTTGATGGATCTTTCTAACTTGACCCGCTCCTGAGAACATCATTCAATCTTAAACCATCTTCACTGCCCAGTGTCGCGTTGGAGGTATGTCTCTGGCAGTGAACTACCTGTAATGTACTATTTCCACCCCGCCCCCTGTCGCGTTTTCTGGCGGGTTCAACTCCAGCTAAAATATATATATATATATATATATATATTTTTTTTTTTTAAGACCTTAATAAAGGGACCGGGAGGGACATCTATTCTCTACAGATCCGGTTCCCAGTCTGAGCAGTCCCTCTTAGGCATTCAGAAGTATAGTTTGTTTTTAATGCAAGACTCATTAAAACTGCGCCATTTATTTTGCGATGAGATTTAGTGCCACACAGAAAAAGGGTTCATGGTTTTTTTTACAGTATTTGAATAATTCTATTGCTTTATGAGGAATATTATCGCTCTAGAAAGAACAGATTTGGAATTACAAAATAAATATTTCAACTAATGATTTATACAAGTGTAAATCGGATAAAAACTTTTGTGAGCAAATTTTACAAACTTTAGACCTACTGTACACAATTTTTAAAGATATGATAGCTCAGCTCTATACCCAACTCTATTTCTACTGTACCTCTACTATATATATAAAATGCAAATGGAAATGTTGTTCCTTATAACTCGAGTGCTGCTGAATCAGTATTGATAGGACTTACACTATTAGATATTTTTTGAGGTAAGGTTTTAGTGTGTAGCATATCGTTTGACGCTGCTCAGCTGTAAATTTATGGTGGAAACATCTATAATGAAGTGAAACGGATAATTAAAAGCCTTTTTACAAGATTCTGCTGAATGGATTTCGATGGAACTTGCACAGTTAATTAGATAATTTTTAGGAATGGTTTTAGTTTAATGAATATCGTTCTACGTTACTTGATTATAGAATTAAGGGGAAAAGTTCTATAATCAGGTGAAACCGATTACGAAAATTAACCTTTTCAAAAGATTCTGCTGAATGAATTTCGATGGAACTTGTTAATCTGTTAATGTTCAAATCTGTTGAAACTGTTACTTATATACATTTTCAGTGAAGGTTTTAGTAGCATTCTACGTAGCTTCGTTAAAAAATTCGGGGTGTGAGATCTTGAAGCTTTCCCAGCTAGTAAATATAGGCTCTCGCCCAAAAACAGTTCCCACGCCTCGAGTTAGACCACCGACGCAGGTTCGGAACATCAAAGCACTGTTCGATCTTTTCCTGGTGACAAGTGAGACTGCTAAGTTGAAAAGGCCAGACTCATAGGCGACATTGCATGACACTTAAATGGATGACCCAGACCCCCCCAGATCGTCACGGTTGCAACCTTGCTTTCCAGAGCAATCGAGATGATGAAATCGCCGTGACCCAATAGAGGTGTAAGTCGCCTATGATAGGGCTAAATGACGGAGGTCACCGCCCATGCCGCCCCCCCCCCCGACAGTCAGGACTTTGGAGAAATTGGCCGGAGAGAGGATTCGGGGCTAGAGATCCGAAGAGAGAGGAGAGTTTCCTCTCTGCTGGGAAGAAGTGAGAATTCTGTGTGGAGAAAAGGGTTTTTACTCCCTGCCTCTGAAGGAAGACGACTTCGGTTGTCGCGTGAGAAGGTGAACAGCGACTCAGCGCTGCGAAGTGAAAGTGAGGGGTACCTTTAGTATTACCATGATGTAAATGAATAGAGACTGTTTTACACAAACTCTAGACCGTCTAAAGACTCTGATGAAAACTCAACCCATGAACTTTGAGAGTAAAAGAATATTCATTGACTCATCACTATTGTAATTTTCCAGTGAATAAAGTTCTTCTGGTTTTAAATAAGAAATCTGTCTCCCGTGTTACTACGCTACCGAAATAGAGAGATCCCGCTCGGAACACAGGAGTTATGACAGAAATGGTGGCAGCTCGGAAGGGATCTAGTTTAGCAGAGTGAGGACGTGACGGAAACAGCGAGTGCAGCTGAAACCAGAGTGGATTAAACAGACTCTACACCCGCCAGTTTGGGCAGGGCCGGACAGCCGAGACGCACAGCCGGACTCTACACCCGCCAGTTTGGGCAGGGCCGGACAGCCGAGACGCACAGTCGGACTCTACACCCGCCAGTTTGGGCAGGGCCGGACAGCCGAGACGCACAGCCGGATACCACACCCGCCAGCCGCCAGTTTGGGCAGGACAGCCGGACTCTACACCCGCTACTTTGGGCAGGGACAGACGGACGAATACCGCACAATTTTGAACAGAGACGGACAGCCGAGCCGAGAGAAACTACACCCAGGTAAGCACTGTTTTGATTCCAATAGAGGCTTTGAGGTGTTGTAACAATGATATGGGCAGAAAGTGTAATTTAACTTGTTTGTAAACTCTTAAATATATGAAATTTTATAATATTAAGGTCAGGAAAATCTTTTAGAGATAGTAAATTAAAATTGTTGTGAAACTAAGTTATTTATGTCTCAAGAAAGAAAATTTCTGTAATTGTCAAAATTTTTAGAAAGAGTGAACTCCGAAAATTTTAGGCCATAGAATTGTTAATATTTTCATGAAAAAGAAGGGAAAGAAAATCCCGTTTCTAATTAAATAAAATTTAAGTGCAGTAAATTTAATATTTGAATATTTCCTATGAGTTCACGCATATTGTGAAAGAAATTTTCAGATACCAAGCATGTCACATGTGGAATTGGGTTTTACCGGAACTCAAAAATGCGAGAATTTAATGAGTAAATTAGCAGTTAATTTATCTGTCAAAATTTTATGAATTCATGAATATTGATTGTATTTTGTGTCGAGCAGAAACTACTGTATTTATTTTTATGTTGTTTGGGGGTGAAAAAAATTGTGTATTTTTTTATTGCATTTATGTGCGGGAAATTGGAATTAAATTGTGTTAGAATTTAAAATTAGTGATTATGGCAGGCATATCGGGATTTCGAAAATGCGATCTGCAAACCCTTGCGATAGAATTTGAAGTAGAGGTTTTGTCAAATAATACAATTCCTAAATTGGTTAAAAAGATAACGGAGGCCCCCGATTATGATGAGAATATGCCGTTAAACCAATTAAAGTTGATTGAAGAAGACCGTTTAGAGAGATCGAAATTGGAAAAAGATAAAATTGAGAAAGAACATGAGCTCGCGAGAATTAGGGCCGAACGGGAAAATGATACTTTAACGTTATCATCTAATCAAATAGAAAGAGAACCTAAAATTCTGTTAAAAAATGTGTTACCTAAATTTGAAATGGGAAAATCGGAGATTTCCTTATATCTCAACTTATTTGAGAGACAGGCATTAAAAGCGCCATTAGATAAGTCGCAATGGGTAACAAATTTGCTAGGTTTACTTCCTATAGAATTGACAGAAGTTATTCTTAGAGAACCACCAGACGAAACGGACAATTTTGATTTTGTGAAGGGTTAATTACTCGAAAGGTTTAAAATTAGTGCAGAAGACTTCAGAACCAAATTCATAACAACACCACGGTCAGAAGAAAAAAATTGGAAAGATTTTTCGTATGAAATTACGAATTATTTCGACCAATGGTTAAGCGGTATTCAGGTGTCTGAATTTAGTCAACTTAGGGACCTGATAATTACTGACCAGGTCAAACGGAAGGTGCCCTCCGAAATTAGACAGCATTTTATTGACTCATGGAGTACAATAATTAAGCCATTGGATCTGACCCAAAAACTTGATCATTATGAGGCGGTCAGAAGAACGGAGAGAAAACAAGCTCCCCCTAAAAACCCAAATAATGGAAAATCGTTTGAGAGGAATAGATTCACCGATAAACCGAAAGTGGAACAAAAGGGGCTTGAAGTAAAAAGAAACTGGCGTGATCGGGATGAACAAAAAAATAGGAACGAAATTTTTGAACGGAGAAGAGGTATGTCCTGTTTTATTTGTAATAGCCCCGACCATCTCCGATACTCTTGCCCAGAGCTAAAAAGGATAAATGATAAACCCGAAATAGTGTGTCAACTGGCAGACTTGAACGATTTAGATGAGAGTTTCGATCCCTATCTAAGCGAAGGGATGGTAAATGGGAAAAAAATAAAGATATTTAGGTATACGGGCAGTTCGTTGGACTTACTTAGTGCAAATGACGTAACCAAGGAACAGTATACGGGAGAGGTAGTGAGAGTAAGACAACCCCTTGATAACGAACTAAAATGTCTACCCCTCGTAGAAATAAGACTTCAGACAGATGTGGGTGACCTTTTAATCAAAGCCGCAGTGGTAGATAAGAATACCGAAATGTCTTATTATTTATTAGGGAACAGAACGCAAAATTTGTTAGACAAAATGAAGGCGAAACTGCCTATTAGCCTTGGGAATTTGACGCAACAGAGAAATCGTGAAGAGGACAATTCAATTCCCCCTAAACCCACAAACTTGTTAGCTTCGGATTACGACAATAATCCGCACGGTAAACTTCCTACGGAAAAGGAAAGGAAAAGAGGAATTAAATTATCCCCCAAATCTGAGAAGTCAGAAACGACTAACATGGATAGTCAGAAAAGAAAGGGTTTTGATACTATACTCCCCTACAGTCTAAGCGGGAAAGAAAAGCATTGTGAATCTCCCCCTAGAACAATTTTAGCTACAGAACCCGTCTTTCTATTTTCAGGGGAAAGTACAAAGGGAAGAAGTAAAAAGGGTCTAGCGAGGTCCCTGAAAGAAGGATCTTGGGAGAAGCGAGTAGCTGACCGGTTATTAGTTGCTTTTAAAAGACGCTTATTCAGAGAACTCGCCTTATACAAATCCCGTTACAAGGTTAGTTCGCAGAAAGAAATAGGGCACGTCGTAACTGACCCTATTCAAATAGTATGGCCTTCTGAAAAAGAGTTGGGACATTTAAAGTCACGTCCCGAAGAAAAGGGAAAAGAGTTGAAAATACCTAATTCCAATGCGAAAGTTATGGATAATTTGTTCCAGGATAGGGAGTCAGGTAGTGTTAAGACAGGCGTAAGTGAAACGAGAATAGAAAACGTAATGAAAAATTCCAAAGGGAATGATAGGTGTGAGATTGTCACAAAGGGATGTTCATCTTTAGAGAAGAATGAAATCCGGGAATTTAAGGATGAGGGACAAAATAAAGACACCGTCTTAGAGGCAAAAATTAAGTTTAAGTCTTCGGGAAGGAAGTCCTCAAAAAGGGTGAACCGGTATCGCGCGTTAGGAAGAAAGCAAAAGAAATTCCTCGAATCTAATTGTTTAGAAACCTCGGGTTTCCTATCGCCGCAAAACAAAACTGAAGTCAGCGACGTTAAACAGTGGGAAAACAACGCCGAAAAGAATTTCCGATTAATTAGAAATTTGGGGAAAATGCAGGAAGATCGCCGATCGATTGGTTACCGCCCCGGAAGACGCAAATCCACGGACTGACTGCTTGAGTCGTGTAGGTTGATTTTCTGTTTAACGACGTGTATATAAATCTCTAATTCATTTATTTATTTAATTGTATTGTTTTAATTGTGTAATGGAATTTATGTGTTTATGATAATATATTCAGGAATGTAATGTACAATTAGAGTCAGTAAGTACCCATATTTGAGCCTCTGTTGTGATCGAAACAGGTGTTTAGGGTGCTCCAGTATAGATTTTTCCCTACTATGAAAAATCTCTCCGAGGTGTGCGGTGATGCTGTGAGATCTTGAAGCTTTCCCAGCTAGTAAATATAGGCTCTCGCCCAAAAACAGTTCCCACGCCTCGAGTTAGACCACCGACGCAGGTTCGGAACATCAAAGCACTGTTCGATCTTTTCCTGGTGACAAGTGAGACTGCTAAGTTGAAAAGGCCAGACTCATAGGCGACATTGCATGACACTTAAATGGATGACCCAGACCCCCCCCCCAGATCGTCACGGTTGCAACCTTGCTTCCCAGAGCAATCGAGATGATGAAACCGCCGTGACCCAATAGAGGTGTAAGTCGCCTATGATAGGGCTAAATGACGGAGGTCACCGCCCATGCCCCCCACCCCGACAGTCAGGACTTTGGAGAAATTGGCCGGAGAGAGGATTCGGGGCTAGAGATCCGAAGAGAGAGGAGAGTTTCCTCTCTGCTGGGAAGAAGTGAGAATTCTGTGTGGAGAAAAGGGTTTTTACTCCCTGCCTCTGAAGGAAGACGACTTCGGTTGTCGCGTGAGAAGGTGAACAGCGACTCAGCGCTGCGAAGTGAAAGTGAGGGGTACCTTTAGTATTACCATGATGTAAATGAATAGAGACTGTTTTACACAAACTCTAGACCGTCTAAAGACTCTGATGAAAACTCAACCCATGAACTTTGAGAGTAAAAGAATATTCATTGACTCATCACTATTGTAATTTTCCAGTGAATAAAGTTCTTCTGGTTTTAAATAAGAAATCTGTCTCCCGTGTTACTACGCTACCGAAATAGAGAGATCCCGCTCGGAACACAGGAGTTATGACAGGGGGAAAAGTTCTATAATCAGGTGAACCCGATTATGAAAGAGTAACCAATTTATTGACTGCTACTGGACTAATTTTGATGAAACTTGCATTTTTAGTTCGATAAATTTTTCATGATGATTTCAGTATATTGCATACCTTTCTTTACCAAATCTGGCAGTAAATGTTCCAGTAAAAGTGTTGGTCTTTAACCCCCAAAATTTTGTCTGACAGAGAAATTGTAATAGCGCAATGGCGTTCATATTTACAGAAATGCGGAAGCAGTGGCGCACCCAGGATTTCGCTTTGGGGGGGGCTAATGCATTTTAGAGGTCTGCACATGCCCGGCTCGGTCCGTATCCGGCAAAATGAAGGTAAACTTTAATACAGGCCGGGTCGCCAAAATTAGACGATTTTTGATAGGTCGTGCCGGGCCGACTGACAAAATCAACGGGCTAACAAAAAAATTTAATGGGGCCGGGTACGGGCCTCGGACCCGTGATGACTTGTAGATTTTTACTTGTAGAAACTTCAGTTGTTTTCATGCATCGTCAGAATCAGAATATTTGAAAGATATACGTTTAACACTCTTTTTTTCGTCTTTGAATAAAAATCAGTTCATTACTGTCACTATCACTACCAATTTAAAAATTAATTTTACGTTTAATCGGCCGATATAAAAATTTAAACGAAGCCGGTAAAATGTGATGATAACGTTCGCGAGAATAAGTATAAATCTGCTTCATGAAGTGCCACTAGTTTAGCAACATCACCAATACAGTAATATAACATGTCAAGCGTAGAGATTGACATCGGATGTTTACATCGTGTCTGAGTCCAAGTTTTATTGTTTTAGTAGACTCAGGCCGAGCCGAGATCAGGTTTAAATTCTTTTATATACAGTCGAGCCGGGTCGGAACTGGACTTAATTGTGCCCAGTTTGTTTTGTCAAAATAGTAATAGAAATAATAAGCTGCTGTTAACGGATTCAGTGAAAATATGCCGTAAGTGTTTCTCAAATTCCCAATTTAACAACATAAAACTCTCCGAAACATTTTTTGACTTTCATTTTTAACTGTAAAGGCATACAATTGACAGGTCTGACTTTTGAAGCGATTTGGAATCGAGTACTGTTTTCCATTTTTTGATAAATAAATAACCTATTGAGATATAAGTATTCCTTTCTTGTGACGATAGGTTTTTCTTCTTTACCGTGCTATCGCGTCCGGAAATTTAATTCGAAACGCCAAATGATAGTATTTTCTGAAAGATTTTTTGCATTTATCAGAAAAAGGAAAAGGCTATTCGATTGCATAGTTTCTGAATAAGAACACCTGTCAATTTTATGCATTCCTGAAGAAAATTGATTTCATAAATGTGTCAGAAAATAGCGCCATTCGATTTGAGAAGAGCCTCAATAAATTACGAAGAAATATTTTCAAAAATCTACTTTTTAATACAGCTTAAAAGTTGTGATTTTTTAACCCTCTTTTTCTATTTTATTCTAAACTACATTAATTCTTAGATTGAATCTTTATTTGAAGGCTGAAAAATCGGAGTAATCATTAATGTTGCTATTCTGTTTTTTCTGTCTTATAAACATTTAATAAGTTGAAATATATTGTAAAATTTCTCCAAAAATATGTATGCAATATTCTTTAAAAGAATCTTAATTTTATGTTGAGTAAAATCGAATTTTTTTAAATACAAATTGAGCAGACTGGATAGGCCATGATTTAACAGATTTTTGTTACTTGCCGGGCCAAACTTTTAACTTTTTCAACGGGCAAGATAGATTTCGTTCGGGCCTGGCCTCGAAATTCTGGCCTGTACAGACCTCTAGTGCATTTGCATGACACTCACGAGTCAGTGATCAAGTCACCATCCGCATTTGTGCACTGCAACAGTAGCTGAAATTTACTATAATCACATCTGATATCCATCAGTGATACAAAATTTGTTAATTATTTATGGATATGTGCAGATTTTTTCCTTTATACTTTACAATTACTGAAAAATGTCACAAAAATGCTTTATTTTACGATATAAAGCTGACATATTCTGTAATATAATGTTTTATGTAATGTGATAGTAGGGTAGTCGTTGTAGTGCATCAACGTGATGAAATTACGATGACTGCTCTTGTGCGTCTCTGCTTTATCATCAGTAATTCGATATCGTTTAAATTTGAACATATGCTAAAACGTATATTATTTATCATAAATGAACAGAATAAAACATTTTGTGAAAAAAACAGAGGAATATAATTTTATAATAAAATAGTTAGCCTGTTACTATAAATAGAACTTTGATATGAATGACAGAAAATGATATCTATTTATTTATTTTTCAGTATCAACGTTTTTTTGCCGCTGTGTATTTACAGGGGGAAAACTATTCTTCTATTAATTAATTAATATTATGAACATTCAATCCATTTTTAAAACTTTTTTTTAATTAAAAAAAAAAGAAAAGTGCCCTATTAAACTGATGGCATTGACCTCACGGGGCTATTCACACTGATTGCGTATATTATACCCTTATTTCAAAGAATAATTCTGCATGATATTCCCATTTAGCTAAATTAAGGGGGGGGGGATTATCTCCCCAATTCCCACCCTTTATACTTAACCAATGAACTTCCAAATCTAATATCAGAATAAACAGGTATACCAAATTTGCAGCAAATCGGATAATTCTGTATGAAAAATCCATTTATATAAATTAAGGGGGAGGGATTAGTCCCTGTTCCCTCTCCCTTTATACTTAACCAATGAACTCCCAAAACTAATCAGGAAAGTGCCTTATCATAATGAACCTATATTCAAAATTTGAAGCAAATCGTATATTTCTATCAAGAGTTATCGCGTTACGTACATACAGAACCTGTGGGCACATTAGCTCTCAGGCTTTGATCGCTTGTGAGCTAATAAATAAAGAGAAACTACTCAAGGATTTAGCTCACAGGCTATTCACACTAATTGTATATTATACTCTTATTTCAAAGAATTTGAAATAAACCCTTGAAAAATAAAGAAATTGATAATATATTAACAGGGGGATCATCCCCGTATCCCCTTATAATTAACTAATGAACCCCCAAAACTAATCAGGGAAGCGCCTTATCACAATGAACCTATAAACAAAATTTGAAGCAAAGCGGTTAGTTCTATCAAGAGTTATCGCGTTACGTACATACAGAACTGGCGGCCATTAGCTCTCAGGCTTTGATAGCCTGTGAGCTAAAAACCGTTAACATGACCGTTTACATCTATTGTGAATAGGAAAACAAGTCAATTTTTTAATATGGAGTCTTCTTTGGCTTGGATACAATGGATACAAAAACAGTAAAAAATGCTAAGATGGAATTGCAATAAATCGTTGAGAAATTTCGCTTTAGACAAGTTTTAGTCGAAGCTGGTAAACTGTAAAGGTGTTTTTTTCGATGGGACCATGGAATGTTTGCGATTAAGATAATATTCCGTTATAGACAAGTTTCATTTACACTGATTAAACTGTATTACACTGATTATACGTAAAACTTGGGTAAATAACCCCATACTGTTTAACTTGTGTAAATTAAACTTGTCTATAACGTAATATTGTCTTGATCGCAAAAATTCCATGGTCTCAGCAAAAGAAACACATAGAAAGTTTACCTGCTAAAGCAAAAATCTGTATAAAATGGAATTCTTCACCGATTCATTGCAATTTTGTCTTAGCATTTTTTATTTTTGTTTGTGTCCATGATTCAGTAAATTAGTACCTTGTTCGTCACAGGAGGGAAGGGCAGACCGCGGGATATGCCCTCTCTTGGCTATTAATAAACTTGAAACTTTGCTTTCGAATATACTAGTGTAATTATCATTAGAAAGAAATTAATATGTATGCTTACCATGCTAGTGATGAAGTGCTGGTGAATTATTCTAATCCTAGATGATTTTCTCGAGCTTTGATGATATAAATTCTCCAAATATAAAATTTAAAACTATGGCTATTTTTTTATATGTTGAGTTAAATGTTTTAACACGAATGATGCTTTAAAAAAAAGTGCATAATAATAAAATAGATATTCGCCAGCCCCCCCACCACTCACATTTTCTCGAAAATATTACCAATCGTTTATACCTCGTTTGTACCTCATTTGTACTAGAGTAATAAAAGGTTTTTAAGGGGGGGGGGGGGCTTGAGAAACGGCCAGTCCCCCCCACCTTAATGTTTTACAAAACGGATAGTGCCAAACGTTTATACCAACAATCATTTCGTTTGTACCTCATTTGTACTAGGGTAATAAAAGGTTATTAGTAGGGAGGGGGGTGGAGAAAAGGCAGCTCTCCAACTCAACGTTTTAAAAAATGGATAGTGCAAATCGT
This sequence comes from Maratus michaelseni, assembly GCA_963931845.1. Taxonomy (NCBI): domain Eukaryota; kingdom Metazoa; phylum Arthropoda; class Arachnida; order Araneae; family Salticidae; genus Maratus; species Maratus michaelseni. The sequence continues at coordinate 3,064,010 of OZ007593.1, forward strand.
GTATACCTCGTTTGTACCAACAATCTTTTCGTTTGTACCTCATTTGTACTAGAGTAATAAAAGATTTTTAGTGTAGGGCTGCCATTTCTCCAGCCCCCCCCCCCCCCACTTCAATGTTTTACAAAATGGCTAGGGCCAATCGTTTATACCTCGTTTGTACCAACAATCTTTTCGTTTGCACCTCATTTGTACTAGAGTAATAAAAAGATTTTAGTGTGGGTCTGCCATTTCTCCAGCCCCCCCCCCCCACTTCAATGTTTTACAAAATGGATAGTGCAAATCCTGTATACCTCGTTTGTACCAACAATCTTTTCGTTTGTACATCATTTGTACTAGAGTAATAAAAGATTTTTAGTGTGGGGCTGCCATTTCTCCAGCCGCCCCCCCCCACTTCAATGTTTTACAAAATGGATAGGGACAATCGTTTATACCTCGTTTGTACCAGAAATCTTTTCGTTTGCACCTCATTTGTACTAGGTTAATAAAAGGTTTTTATTAGGGGAGGGCTGGAGAAAAGGCAGCTCCCCAACTCAATGTTTTATGAAATGGATAGTGCAAATCGTGTATACCTCGTTTTTTCCTCATTTGTGCTTGTGTAATAAAAAGATTTTAGTGTGGGGGCTGCCATTTCTCCAGCCCCCCCCACTTCAATGGATAGGGCCAATCGTTTATACCTCGTTTGTACCAATAATTTTTTCGTTTGCACCTCATTTGTACCAGAGTAATAAAATGATTTTAGTGTGGGGCTGCCATTTCTCCAGCCCCCCCCCCCCACTTCAATGTTTTACAAAATGGCTAGGGCCAATCGTTTATACCTCGTTTGTACCAACAATCTTTTCGTTTGCACCTCATTTGTACTAGAGTAATAAAAAGATTTTAGTGTGGGTCTGCCATTTCTCCAGCCCCCCCCCCCCCACTTCAATGTTTTACAAAATGGATAGGGACAATCGTTTATACCTCGTTTGCACCAACAATCTTTTCGTTTGCACCTCATTTGTACTAGAGTAATAAAAGGTTTTTAGAGTGGGGCTGCCATTTCTCCAGCACCCCACTTCAATGTTTTGCAAAATGGATAGTGCCAATCGTTTATCAGCCTTGAATGGGTCGTATTGTCCAATACACAGATGTACAACATAGAGAAATACCACCCTCGTTTGGAGTTGAATCCGCTTGACCCTGCTAAGAATAATGGATGATGGATGTGCACTCAAAACTGAGAGAATCGGAGTACCGCTATAAGTCTTTACGCTTAACGTATGTCGAAAACGGCAGAAAAATTTGAGAATAAATATGAAATGAGATACAAAAGTTTTAAACATTTTCTAAAAACCTTAAAAAAAAAAAACTTTTTATAATTTTATAGAAAACTTTATACAGTTACTTCATTATTAAGTTTCAGGGTCTGGGGGGGGGCTTCAGCCCCCTTAGCCCCCCCCCCGTGGGTGCGCCAATGTGCGGAAGGACATTCCAAGTAAAAGTTCATGTTGTTTTAATCTGTTGATCGTCACCCCCGATACATTAATGGACCGTGTAGGCTACAATTTTCTTATTCAGATCCTTTGATTCCGACCAGTTTTTTAAATAGTATAATTGGATTACGGTTTTATTCAAGCATTATTTTGTCTGCCATTAAATAAGGCGAACAATTCTACTTCAGAAAACTAGTAGCAATCAAGCAATCTGAATTTTTTTTTAAAGTAACCTACACTTATCAGACGCGACGATTACACAAGGTCAAATTCACCTATATATTTCGTTTCGTGAAACCGACCAGAGTAGTGGGCGAAGTCTGCTTGCTAGTCTTGGTATACAATATACGAGTATGCCTATCTCTATATACGATCTAGAAAAGCATAGATTATAAAAAATATTAATCTCCGATACCTCAATACATATAGTATATGTAATAAAGAGAAATATTTTTAAGAATGTCATTGAAAATTTAGAATACAATATTATGTATATATCCACTGTGATAGTACATATTGTTTGTATTTATATATAAATGGAAATATACATCCCTTTCATGCTTTTATTTATCATGATACTTCAAGCGTGTCTTGAAAGTACAATTATACATTCAAGTGAACCGTAATGTAAAAATCTGCAATACAAATAGGCGAATTCTTCCAGAAACGTTTATTATTTTAATGGTAAAAGTTTTTATGATTTTTTTTTTGCTTCATTGCAATATGATTGACATGGATTGATTTTATGGCAATAAATATTTTGGAACATTATTATGTAATAAATTATTCTCTTATTTGCATCTAAATTAAGATTTTTATTTCACGCGGTAAAATTCACGATTTCGTAGGAAAATATTCTGTGAATGCTGCTTCACTTGGACTATATTGTAACAAACACAAAAAAATTCGCAACATGCTTAAAATAATTTAAATACTCCTAAATCACTTTTTAAAGGGCTACTTCATTCACGCAAAAACACGCGTTCACTAATGTTAATCCTAAGGTAGACTTCTTTTAAAATATTTCGTTTGTATTTTAATATTATATTAGGATATTTTCACTTTCAAAACCTGTTCAGAAAGTGAAAGTATCTTAACAGAAAAACCTGCAAACACAATCTAAAATGTTAACAAAACGGCCTTTGTAGAGATTGACTTCAGGTATCTAATACAGATTTTTTTTTAATATTGAAATGCAAACGAGACATTTTAAAAGAAGCCTCCCATACGATTAACAGTCAAGTGCTACAAGCTCCTACAGCTACGTAAAATTTAGAGCATTTCATTTTGCAGGGTGATCGCAAATACTTCATATTTGCGTGCATATTTGCATTAGAATTTAAATACTATAATTGAAACTCCCATGACAAATATTGGGGTCAAACAGGTTTTTTACATCGCTGAAGTTCCAGAATAATTCGTCAAGTATCTTTTCTAGATATTTGACAAAACGTCTAAAATTGAACCTACCCGCTGATTGTTGGTTAACTTTGATTTTTTCCTTGTTAATATACAAAAAATTCGTTTAACTAGAAAAAATTAGGAAATTCCATTCAAAAATTGCACGACGCAGGATTTGTTTTTTAGTTATGTGCGTATGCACTGAACTGATAGAATTCAATTAAATATATAATATAACTCATTTATGTACGTACTTCATTAATTAAAACGTGATCAATAATTTCAACAAAAATACTCACATAAGGACTACATAAATTCCACTTATTTGTAATCTCATTTTATCCACATGGTTAATACCTTGACGCTAATCATTAAAACGTTATAAAAAAATTCACCGATTAAAATGGCGTTACATTGAAAATAAATGTGCATTTTTCCATTATACCATTAATGTCAAACATTTTATTACGATTGCGTCAAAATGACTTCATTTCCATCCATAAATCATGAACTGATCATCAATTTTTATCCATAAGGAGATTGGAGCCATGGCCAAGACATAAGTGAAAAGTTTCTGACATCTGAATTTGTGAACCAGTAAAATTAATATTATTTCTATTTAGTATAATGCATAAAACTATGTTAATATTTCATTTTTACTTTCTTCTATCTTTACAAGAAGAAAGTATTGGATTCATGAAAATTTTCGACTTCCGGTTTTCGACGGATTGATACGTTTTAGAAGGTCCTCAACACGATTGGACTGTTCTTAGAAAATGTCTGTCTGTCTGTATGTGACACAAATTTTGTGGGCGCTCTATCTCAAGAACTAATGCTCGGAATTTAATAAAACTTTAGATTCAGTTAGTCTCTAATATAAATTGGTGCTGATTAGTTTTTGGTAAAAATCGCCCCCTGCTATGCAGCATTTTTCACGATTTCCGCAATACCTCTATCTCAAGAACTAAAATGCTCAGAATTTAATAAAACCATGAACCTAGAAGAGATGGACCGGACTCCAACGTCTTTCAACATGCACAAACGTCGAAACTATCGCTGCGGGGCGCAGCGCCATCTACTGAGTTTTTTCTCATAAAATTAACATTATCAAATTAATCATTTTAAAAGTAAAATAAATGCATGAATTTGAGAAGAAAAACATATTTTGGACTTTCGTGAAATTTATATTCGAGAAACTATTTAGCTTATGCTTCCCTTTACTTCCAGAACAATGAATTATGACTTTTATTATTATTATTATTATTATTCATGAACCTAGAAATTATTATTATTATTATTATTCATGAACCTAGAAGTTATTATTATTATTATTATTCATGTATCTAGGTTCATGAATAAAACTTTAGATTCAGTTAGTCCCTGATATAAATTGGCCCTGATTAGTTTTTCGTAAAAATTGCCCAGCAGGTGGCTCTGCTAAGCAGGATTTTTCACGATTTCCGCAATAGCTCTATCTCAAGAACTAATGCTCCGAATTTAATAAAACTTTATATTCAGTTAGTCTCTGATATAAATTGGTGCTGATTTTTTTTATAAAAATCGCCCAGCAGGTGCCGCTGCTCTGCGGCATTTTGCAGGATTTACACGATTTTAGCGATAGTCATATCTCAAGAAATATTGCACGGAATTTAATAAAACTTTAGTTTCAGCACGGCCAAACTAGATCAGCTCCGTTTCTTCTGTGAAGCCTTGGTTTCAGTTAGACCTTGATATAAATGGGTGCTGATTCTTTTGAGTGCATGCGAAATCTGTGTGAGATAGAAGAAAGTTTTGGGATTGACACACCCGACTTGTTAAATTAGAATTGGTGTTTTTCTGCAATAATTCATTACAATTTACCTAAAATCGTGGATTATCATCCACAAATTGAAGCAACTTAAATGAGAGATAATGTGGCACTGATTAGAATGAAGTGAATTGGTGAGTTAAACAATTGTTTTCATTGTTGAATTTGTGGTCGTGAAAGAAAATGCTTTCCGTTGCGGAAGTGATTGTTACGAAATATGGAATAACAATGCAGATTTTTAAATAAGAAATAAGGCATGTGATTGTTGAGAAAACAATTGTGTTATGTTTAAAATGCATTGTTGTCGCATTGTTTTCTTATAAAACGACATTTTACACAAATTACAAATAGTATACGTCGACCAAGTACATTTAAGTTGAAATTCTGTTAGTCCTAGAGATTTTCAGCCCAAAATTAAGTCGTGCAGCACACAGAATAAAGATATTTGTTTTCAAATGTTTAGTTGCATTTTTTTGTTGTATAATACAGTCATCTTTCTAATTTGAGTTCACTTTTTCTAAAAAAACGGAAAACTTCCCTTTTGGAGCCGAACTTCACAGATAGATAGAAAGAATCGTAAGACATGACAGCAATATTTATTCAATTTACTGGAAAACGTAAATTTTTTAATCTTCAAAAAGTTTTGGTGAAAAACGTATCTCATTTGATTTATGTCTCATTTATATATCTTTCTATCACTTTTATATCCCAAATTTTCTGAAAGTGACGTTATATATGGCTGAAAATTAGAGCTGAAAAAAAAAACTGCAGTTTTTGAGGCACGGGAATAAACCTGGGAATTTTTAGGAATAAACTGGGAATTTTGAGGAATATTGGAAATTTTGAAGGAGTTAAGAAGTAAAGAAAACTAGTCATTTTCAGTTTAATTTTTTTATTTTTAAGAAATTTCCGGCACTGTTCTGAAAAGTTTAAAATAGGTTTTTCATTATGAATTCACAAAACTTAGGATTTTACGCTCTAAAATTTAATGATATTATAACATATAATTTGCTTTACAACAATGGCGGCTATGAATTGGTAAAGATTTGAATGTTTCTTACAAAAATTAAAATTGTTTAATTTCTGTTAGCTAGCATATTTACTATTTAGGCATACTCTATATTAATTATCTTGTGAGTTAAAGTATTTTTGTACTGATTTCTTTTACTTTTGTTCGTTTTCTCTTTTGTTTACATTTTCTGAATAGGAGAATAGGTGTGATGTTTAGATTCATGTCTGGCAAGATGAATCTGTCATCCACGTTTTACTTATCCATGATTAAAATATGAACTTACTTATGATAATTTGATTTATCTTACTTAATATTTCTGCAGCTTAACCATGTGTTTCGTCAGTTTTCATGTAAACTGTGCTATTTTTCTGTATTTATGTCATTGGTTTTGTTTACGTTTGCAAAAAAACACTTTGTTTACAAATAAAAAAAAAAATCCATGTCTAAAACTTTCTGAAAAACCCCGGGAATTTTTAATATTTTCCTCAAAAAACCTGTTTTATTCCAACATTTGCAACTCTACTGAAAATCCTGTATGCTAATAAATGAAAAACATGCGGATTTTTTTTAAAGAAACTTTTATAGTTTTATGAAACATTATATAAACACTAAAAAAAAATAAATGTTCTAATTTTTGACAAATGAACACAAATGTTAAAAAAGAACTACACAGTCAACTGCTAGAGCTACATATCATTTAGAGCATTTTATTTCACAGGGTGATCGAAAGTATTATTTTTTTATTCAGTTTGTCGTTGGTCCGCTAATAGCACTTGTCATTAAATCCTCAATGCAAAATATGAGGTTAAACAGGCACTTTACATCGCTGAAGTTCCAGAAGAATCCGTCAAGTATTTTTTTATATATTTGACAAAACGTCTAAAATAGTAAATACAGGGTGATTTTCAGCCATATAGTGTATCAAACTGGGCAGAACCATTAAGTGTAGACTATAGCAACACTGATATAATTCACCATTATATCGAGTGGGTATTTTCACGTGAGGGAAGCAGCCCTTTAACACTACATTTTACGGATGTGCAAGTTTAAAAATTGGGGGTGTAAACAGCGTAAAGCGTGTCTCTGATATTTTGGATAGCAGGCGTAACTAAGAATCATAACTTCCGAAGTTTTTTAACATTGAGTTTGATTCAAGTTAACATACAAAACATGCTATAAACTAGAAAAAATGAGGAAATTTCATTCAATAATTGCACAGCTCAGGAATGTTTTTTATAGTTATAAACTCAAACCACTAAACGGATAGAACTCAATTAAATATACAATGTAATTCATTTACATACTTATTTCATTCAATAAAAACGTGAAGAATAATTTCAACAAAAATGCTCCTCCTCAACATAAGGACTGCACTTAAATTACGATTATTTGAAATCTTATTTCACCCACATGTTTAATACGTCTGCACTAAACTTTAGTACGTTACAAAAAGTTTTCAGTGTCATACCGCTTGGCGTCCTATTTAAAATAACTGTGCATTTTTTCCATTAATGTCTAACACTTTGTTACGATTGCCACAGAATGACTTAATTTTCATCCATACTTCATGAACTCATCATCAATTTTTATCCATAATGAGACTGGAGCCATGGCCAGATAAATGCAAAGACATAAGTTCAAAGTTTCTGGCATTTGAATTTGTGAATCAGTAAAATTAATATTATTTCTATTTACTATATTGCTTAAAGCTATATTTATATTTCATTTTTAAAATAGAATTGGTGTTATCTTACGATAATTCATTAAAATTTACCTGCAATCATGGGTCAACATCTAAATATTGAAGCAGCTTAAATGAGAAACATTGTAGTACTAATAGAAGGAAGTGAATTGATGAGTTAAACAATTGTTTTTATTGTTGAATTTGTCATCGTGAAAGAAAATACTTTCCGTTGCGGAAGTGATTGTTGCAAATTTTGGAATAACAATGAAGATTAAGAATTAAGGTATGTGATTGTTGAATTTGACATTGTGAAACTAAATACTTTCTGTTACGTAAGTGATTGTTACAAATTGTGGGATAACAATGAATATGTTTAATAAGAATTAGGGTATGAGATTGCTGTGAAGACAATTATGTTATATAGTTGAAAGGTATTTATGAATTGGCTTTGTCTGTCTGTGCCCTAACTCAAGTAAAACTGCTCCGATTGCCATGTAATTAATATACAGAGTGATTATAATTAAAGTTCCACATTGAAATGGTCAGAAAAGGAAAACTACTGTACCTAATAGTTTAAAGGAGGTCATAGGAATTTATTTCCTATTCAAAAAAAGAAGTTCAAATACTCAGCACCAGGGGATAAATAGCGCAGAATGCAATCTTATTAAACAAAGTAAGGATCAAAATCTAACTTAACCTTTTGTTACACAGGTTTAACATTTTTTTGTACCAGGGCTACACTAGATACCGGGCTGGCGCATTAGTTGTCATGACGTCACAAATTGTGGCTGGCCTGAACCATTTAGCTGGTACAAAGCGAAACGACATACAGCGATTGGCACAAAACGATGGGCGCGTCGCTTTGTACCAATCGCTGTTCGTGGCGAACCACCATTTGTGACGTCATGATAAGGAATGAGCCAGCACGGTATCTAGTTTAGCCCTGTTTGCACCCTTAAGAATCATTGATCTAAACAAACTTACCATTTAAGGGCGTTACAGACGACAAAAGTCAAGTGCACCCTCCGTGTAATAAAATCCATTCGTGTTCTTAAAAGTTCAAACCACAAATTAACAATCACAAAATTTGAGATCGCAAATCACTCGCAAATGTGTGCAAATTCAGGAAATCGTTTTCTTACAGATAGCTAATTTGTGATTTTTGAAGCCTGAATTTGGCCTTGAGACACGAATATATCGGATTAAAATGTTTTTAATCATTTCTAAAACAAAACTGTTTGTGGGGTTATGCAAAACCGCAATGGCTTGTAATTGGCTTACGGCAGGAAGAATAAAATTATATTTATGCAAATGCGCTTTACACGTCGCTTTACACGTTTGATTTGTCAGATAAAAGTGAGCCTGTTTGTCAGAGTTCTCATTGTTACGAATCGACAATGTCTCTAACCATTCAAGACCGTGCTATTCTCGTTAAATCAATAATATTAATGTTGGTAAACGTCTTTCTGTGTGTCTGTCTGTCTGTCTGTAAACGGATAAAAATCGGGTCAGAGAAGCCGCACGGAAGCGCTTTTTATATAAAAAAATTCAGAAAAATCCGGGCATTCCGGAGTTATAGTTTTCGAACGAGTCCGCCCGCAATTAAGGGAGTTTTTAATTAACAAAACTGTTTTAATTACTCAAAACGAAACATTTTTTCTGCTACAAAGAAATAAATTCATTCCTGCCTACATTCGGACCTCGAGACGAGGGTAGCGAAGCGAGCAACGACCAATCAGCTTCTGTCTTTTTCCGGGCCTTGGTCGAGGCTCGCAGAAAATCCAGTAAACATCACGTGACTTTCAGACTAGGGGTTTTCAGAGGGCCACCCCATCTCAGAATCTAAGGGGCGCAGACCTTCCGTGCTTGCGCATTTCGACGTAAAAAAATATCAGCTTTCAGGGAATCTAAAAATTATTCTGATATCTTCATTACGAGCTTAGATATTATTTTTTTTGCTGATACATTATTTAATTATTAATATTTCAACTAGCTGGCTCCGCCCGCTAGCGGGCCCCTAATTTACATCGGTGCCTCGAATTGTAGAAAATCTCGAATCTTGTAAAACCTTGAACTGGACGAACCTCCGACCCGGGTCCCCGCTGCCTTCGGCATCGTATACCGGTCGTGCTACGCACGCGCCGGATAATCCCTTAATTTGCACATTCAACAGTACAAACCTCTAACCGAACGAACCTCCGACCTTGGTCCCCGCTGCCTTCGGCACCGTATACCGGTCGTGCTACGCACGCACCGGATAATCCCTTAATTTGCACATTGAATAGTATAAACCTCTAACTGAACGAATCTCCGACCCTGCTCCCCGCTGCCTAGCTCTATATCTTCTTACAGGAACTCCACCAATCCTAATAAAAATACAGAATGAATTTCAGTACTACCAACTGAAAATTGGAAATAGAAATTTGTTAATCAATAACACACAGCTAAACATTAACAATATAATGCAGAAAGAAAAATCGTATCGATTCCTCAATTACTACAGAGTCCAAAATATCAGAATTATAGAAGATAGAAATCCATCCATCCAAAAGAATATGATGTGGAAGCCTACACAGATGGTTCTGTCATGCCAGGGGGTGTAGCCAGTGCTTTCACCATATATAAAGATGGAAATAATATACATGATCAAGCAATACGACATCATCCACTGAATAACATATATCAAGCAGAATTAATGGCAATTTATAAAGTAATAAAATGGTTCTCTACCTCCGACTACAACAAACTACTAATTATTACAGATAGTTACTCTTCTATGGAAGTATTAAAAGTTGCTTTTCCTAGAAACTACATTATCAAAAACATTTACAATAAATTACTTCAAATTCCTGATAAATCCATTATAATAACATGGACTAAATCTCATGTGGGTGACACTGGCAACGAGAGAGCTGATCTCCTAGCAAAGCAAGCCATCTTACAAGACCAATATCAATCAAGAAAAGATCTGTTGTTCCCCATTTCAATAGCAAAATTATATTTTAAAAAGAAAACCATCTCTGACTGGCAAGCCATTTGGGACTCATGTAATAAGGGCAGAGATACCTATAAAATTATAAATAAAGTCGATCCAAATTATCTCTGCAAACAGCCGACACTGCCGTATTATCTGAGTAACCATGGCAGTTTCCCACAATACTTACATAAAATAAGAAAAAGAGCCTCACCTAGATGTCCATGCGATAAAGCACAAGGAGATGCAGTTCACTACATATTCGGATGCTGCCCTCTTATGATCCATCACTTCCCTTTTGATAAGAACGAAACTCTCAGATATAACCTTCGTAATATCATTTTCAATACTTCAAACTCTCAAAAGTTAAAAGAGAATTATAATATTCTCAATAAAAATTTCTCTTTCATTACGAAAGAATTAAGAAAAAATTTGACTGAACTGACCATTGACTTTCTGAACTAAAATACCATAAATTTAGGACATCATGAACTTATAGTACTTCGAAAATATTTTATATTTAACTTTCAATTTACAAAAAATTGTTACTTTTTACATTATTTATAACCTTTTATATTTTATTATTGTTATGTAATTATATTCATTGTTTCAAATCTAATAAACAGGCGCCTCCTGCGGATGTAATGTGCGGGTTGGAACGGATGGGTGCTATCGGTGTCGGGTAGCGTTTATTTTTCCCCTCGTGGACTTATTGTTCGTATACCTCACGGGTGGCTGTCCACGAGTGGGTGATTTCGGTCCCCGCTGCCTTCGGCACCGTATACTGGTCGTGCTACGCACGCACCGGATAATCCCTTAAATTGCACATAGAATAGTATAAACCTCTAACTGAACGAACCTCGGGCTCGGGTCCCCGCTGCCTGCGGCACAGTAGCGCTGCAGTATACGTTAGATTACTTTAATTATGATGTTTGGAATCAGTTTGGTGGAAATCCGTAACATAGTTTCTTAGTTATAGAAACGGACCACAGTTAAAAGAAAAAAGCGGGGGGGGGGCGATGACACTGCTTTTCCTTACACAACTTATTTAGACTACCTGAGTTCTAGTTCAAAGACAGTGAGCTGTAGAAACACTTAAAACTAAAAAAAAAATCGGTAACGGGCGAAGCTCGCTTTTTCCTAAAAATACTCGTAATGCAGTTTTTAGGCGCGGCCTACTTCTTAAAATCATAATATCTAGCTGGCACTGTCATAGAAATCTTTATTTTGCTTTAATTATATGAATGATGATTAATTATACAATTAAATAATATATCGGCTCGTAATGCAGATATGAGAATAATTTTTAGATATTCTGAAAGCAGAAACAATTTTGAGTCGCCCTGTAAAAGTTAGGAATTACTGCGCCCCTTAAATTCGGAGATGGGGCGCCCCTCTGAAAAAAACCCAGTTGAAACCCACGTGACCTCCGTCAGAGAAAATGCGCCTTGACTCTGGAAAATCGATCCAGACGATCGTCTGGCAACGTGTCTGCGATCTGGCGTTCGCAGTGCCGAAAGAAATGAAAAATTATTTCTTATCGATCGATTTTTAAAGGATTTTTTCGGTTCTAATCGTCGTACTGAAATGATTTTTCGAATTTATGAAAGCAAATGCTCTCCTGAATCTGTCTGTCCGATTTCCGAATTTCTGGACCCCCGACTTCCGAAGATACCGGTCGGTTTAAAAACCCGCGCTGTGGTTTGGGGTGCTTAATTTGCTCCGCGGCGAACCCGCTGCCTTTTCGTTCCCCGACCCGAGAGACCGGCAACGCTTGCCGGAGGCGAAAATTTGTGGTTTTCCTTTCTTTTCCAAGTTCGGTTTCGGTCCGTAATTAAAACACTTTCGTTGATTAATAACTCCCCGGGTCCGGGTCGGAATCGAAACATGAGCACCGCGCTATTTTTCCGAATTTTTCGGTCGCGTCCGCCGCCGGTGCGTCGATTAGTCCCGGAGCCTTTGCGTGTACAGCGGGGAGTGCACACACAGACAGAAACACACACAGACATTTACCGTTCTTAATATTAGGGACTCTGCCCAGACAAAAATAATAAATTAGAAGCAGATTGGGAACAGAAGATTCTGTGGTAAGATGTTTAAGCTGAGTGAGGGCCAGATATTATGATTTTAATTTAACATTTTTTTTATTCGTCCCTAGCGTTTGATTGTGTTTATGTATAGAAATTACCAGTATTTTCGAATAGTAAATTCAGAGGTTTTTTTTCAGTTCTAAGTTTTTCAAGTCGTCTTTGAACAAATACTCCGGTAGTCTAAATCCGTTGTTTGAGGAAAAGTAGTGTTATCGCCCTTTCCGTCCTTTTCCTCCCCCCACCCCTTCAATATTTTCTCTTAACTATGGTCCGTTTTCATAACTCAGAAACTATGTTACGGATTTCCACCAAACTGATTCCAGCCATTACAATTAAAGTAATAGGGAAACTCTATACCATTTTTAAAAGTTTCTGAGTTTATACCACTCTTTTCGAATAATAATATCAGATTTTATAGTTTGATTTCATAATATCTCGAGTTCTACGAGTCCAATCGCAACGAGATTTGGCTCATTCGACTCGATATCGATAGCGCTTACATATTTTAGTTCCAAGTTTCACCACCAGGGGCGCTTTCCTATCTCTGTTTCTATGTGAAGGATCACGACGGGGTATGGCTCATTCGACTCGACATCGATAGAGCTTACCGATTTGAGTTCGTTTTTTCACCACCAGGGGACGCTTTCCTATCTCCGGTTCTACGGGCATGAAAACGACGGGGTATGGCTCATTCGACTCGAGATCGAAAGCCTTAACGATTTCAGTTATGACAGTATAAACAGATTGCGCCACCTGGTGGGGGAAGGTGGAACTAACGTACACTGCAGCGCATGCGCAGCACGACTGCTATGCGGTGCCGCAGGCAGCGGGGACCCGAGCCAGATGTTCATTCAGTTAGAGGCTTATACTATTCGATGTGCAATTTAAGGGATTATCCGGTGCCGAAGGCAGCGTGGACCAGGGTCGGAGATTCGTTTGATTAGACGTTTATACTATTCAATGTGCAATTCGGTGCCGAAGGCAGCGGGGACCCAGTTCGGAGTGTATGCCAGCCAGAGTGTCGTTCGTTTCGATGTTTTATAAAAAAAGGATTGAGGCACCGATGTAAATTAGGGGCCCGCTAGCGGGCGAAACCGGCTAGTGTTATTATTAATGCGATAACAATGAACGGCGTGCTTTGCAAAGGTATCGTTCAGTAAGAGGAATATTGGGAGGGCCAGTGACACCGTAGGGTTGAGGAAAATGATGGCAAAGTTTGAAGCCACGTATTTGTTATCTGTTGCACCTGGGTGGGGAGGGAAACCTGCTTTTGTGGACACCGAGGATGTTGTTGCATTAACAGTGGAGGAAGCAGCAATGGAAAGCACACACGATACGTGCTGTCGCACGTCGAATGGACGTACCATGGGGTATGGTGTACAAAATTGTGCGTAAAGTGCTGCAGTTCTACACATACAAAATCAAACATGTTCAAGAATTTCAACGTAACGATACTGCTGCAAGAGAATCTTTCACTTTGGATTTCTTGCCCGGATGGAAGTGGACGAACATTACCCATGGAATATTTTGAGGCCCATTTTTACCTAAATGGCGATCCCAAATCCCATTACTACAGGATTTGGGCAAAACAAATCCCTCATGTTGTGTACCCAGTTTCATTGCATTCTTCTAAAGTCACCGTTTGGGGTGGTACGACAGCAAGTTTCATAATTGACCATTTTTCTTTGAAGAGCAGTCGACAGCTGGACCTGTTACATGCACTGTGACTGCAGGTTGCTTAGCGTCAATGTTAAGACGATTCGTCATACCTGAACTCCAGCAATGTTACATTTTAGACTCCACGATTTATATGCAAGACGGGGCCACACCGCACACTGGTATATGTGTCACACAACTTAAGTCACTTAGCAACATTTCACGAATGAATGGATTATAAGCCAAAACGTCCCCCCTTCTTGGCCACCCGGACACCAGATCTCAAACCCTGTGACTTTTGGCTATGGGATTATCTCAAAACACTGCTTATGGTGATAATCATAAAATTTGGCAGAATTAAAAGATGCGATACTTGTACATGTCCGTAACATTTCTCCTGATATGTAGAGAGCTACTGCTGAGAATGCAGTAATACGATTTCACTTGCTTTCGGAAAATGGTGGACACCACATTGAACATGCTTTGTGACACGTTTCAGAAACGATTAAACACATTTTGAACCGATCTCTTCATATCTTATTTCGTTTAACAATATTGCATACAGCGCTATTTATCCCCTGGTGCTGAGTATTTGAACTTCTTTTTTTGAATAGTAAATAAATTCCTATGACCTCCTTTAAACTATTACCAAGTTTGGTAACATGTGGTTTTCCTTTTACGACCATTTCAAAGTAGAACTTTATACTTATTATTGTCTGTAACATAATTAAATTGAGATGCGCGAAGTTTTCACAAGAATACCCGAAAAGGGTAATTATTCAATGGTTAGTAAATGGTAGAACTGCGAAATAGAATTAATAAGTTATAGCATTCCACAGTAGCACTGGTATTAGGTTCCAGTAACCTGTTATTTTTGTAACGTATAAACAATCGCTAAATACGTATGTTGCCAACATCCCTACTGTTAAAATCCGTTTAAACAGTAAAAGTTACACTATTGCGCGACAAAAACGAACTTAGTTATCGTACTTTGAATTTCATGATTTTTCAGCAATAATAACACGTTTTTCCATTTTTGGCGACAAGAAATGCCAAAAATTCTAAGTACTCTGAAACTCTGTACTAAGTACTGTAACTAAGAACTAAGTAACTCTGTAAGTTTCAGTCATAGAAGAATGATTTTTGGCAGTTTTACTTGTTAGAACATGGACAAGTTTTTCTTATATAAAGCTTATACAACACAGGCACTATATAAGAATTTTAGTTTAATATCTATTAAAAAAGTAACTACTTTAATGTAAATCTAGTTTCATATGATAAAGAACAACATTTGGAGTAATTTTCTAATTGGACTCTATTTCTAAAACTAAAGGTTTATGAATTAGCTATTGATCAACGATAAGAATTGATGCCCAGTATAGGCATTTATTAAACACAAGAGGAGCAAAAAAATTTTCTTATTAGAAAGGGGTTGTACTTGTATATTTGTTTTTACATATTTTTACCAATATCAATCGTTTTGACAGGTACATTTTAATCCACTTTTTACATTAGCCTTAAATCATTTTTCCCTAACATATTTTATTGTATGTATTTGAATTGTTACTAATACATACAAAGGGCATAACATAAAAACTGAGAGTAAAATCATAAAAAATCAAGAAATATATTTACAGCAGAAAATACATCAATCTTTTTCAAAATACCTCACCTCAGATGATGTGCAACAGTCCCATCGTTCAACCCACTATTCAAAACGGATAAAGAAGCCTTTTTCTGGAAACTGTTTCAAAGAACCGTGCAATGCTGAAATAACTTCAGAATCGAACTTGGTATGGGGATCAAAATGATGCACCCAATTTTCATCACCTGTTATTACAGTGTTTAGGAAATTCTTATCATTTTGAATTATCTGTTTCAACTGACA
Source organism: Maratus michaelseni (assembly GCA_963931845.1). NCBI lineage: Eukaryota > Metazoa > Arthropoda > Arachnida > Araneae > Salticidae > Maratus > Maratus michaelseni. The sequence continues at coordinate 3,079,991 of OZ007593.1, forward strand.
ACACTGGTGTATGCTTGTTTGCATTTGTCCTTTAGTAAGGTGATGAGGGACCCATCTGGGCCAAACATGGCGAAGCTGTAAATTGTTGCAGAGAATGGGAATTTTCAACGTTTTCGAAATGTTAGTTGATGCCGCTATCACCTCACATGTTTTTTGCTGATTTTCTTGCACGATTGCCCACACAGTGTTAACATTTCAATCATTCACAACACTTTCTGGTCGTCCAGGTTTAGGAGCCAGTTCTGCAGACAAACGTCCTTTTTTAAAATCATCATGCCATCAAAAAATCGTAGACTCACCAAAGCATTTGTTTTTGTAAGCTTGTTTTTTCATTAAATTAACTGTTTCTATAGCTGTTTTGCCCGAACAATAGCAAACTTTTATGGTACAACGCATTTCGTTTTTTAACTCTGAATCACTCACCTCCATTTCTGTAGAGTAAATAAAATCAGTTTTTTAAACAAACAATAAACTAGGAAAATAAACTCATCGCTCTCGTTTAGAATATTTATAAACATATAGTGAACAATTTGCAAAAATCGCCTGCAGTTTTATTTTTTACTTTTGCGGTGTTACCTCTATGTTAAAAAAATTACTCTCAGTTCTTATGGAATGCCCTTTGTATTTCTAAAAACTTAGCATTTCAGAATATTTAAGCATAAATTCTGGAACTAATCCTGTGAACGTCACATACCAATGTAAGTAAAGTAACATGCTGTATTGGTTCTTTATTGGCAAAAGTCTGGTATAGGAAATATCTGAGAACTGTGTAAAGCATTTAGGCAGATATCATTTGCATACGGCTGAGTGACGTTCTGGTTAACGCATATAACCTAAGACACATTAAAAATATCATACACTTTGCTGATTAGATGTAATATGCCGTACCCATATCAAGAATGATCGGTGTTTGTTCAGAAATATTTGATAATTTTCAATATTAATCCGTAAATTGCATCATAACTTTTTTGTTAATTATATTATTTTCCAACATATTGATATCTTTCATTGCATTGTGCCCATTTGACATAGGACAAATAAACATGTTTAAAACCAAAGATTTTATTAAATAATTGAACTAATCAACGACTAAAAAGAAATAAGATACAATTATATCAATATTTTTTGTATAAGGAAAGCATGCAATTGCTGCAAAATATACTGTTGTGTTAGCAGGCATGTGCATTAAAATATACAGAGTGTCTAATTTATTTTGCAACCCCCCAAAAAATGACAATGTACAAACAATAATTTTTATTTTACAGAAGTGCTTAAACGACTACAAAATGTGTTGGAAGTGACCGCCGTCTTCATCTTTACATATCTGGGGTCGTTTGAGGAGATTTCGAGACACATTCTGCTTTTTTCGTAAATGTGTGGGTTTGTCGATGACCAAAATCGACAATTGCGTGCATTGATGTAGTCTGTTTTATGAAACCAGGCTTCGTCACTAAAGAACACCCAATCTAAAACACCAATGCCATGCTTTTGAGCAAAAGTTTTTAAACAGCGAGAAAAGTTGAGACGATGAGCTGGATCAGGTGGCTTCAATTCCTGCATCAATGTGGCGCGATAAGCGTGCACTTTCAGTCGTTTCAAGGCGTGGTATGCAGTGGCTCGGTGAACGTTTGTTTGTAAAGCTGATTTTCTTACTGACGTGGCCAGTTTCTCCTTGATTTTTGTCTCGATTTCCTTCATTTTGTGGTCAATTAGGACAAACGACAGACGGTTCTTTCTTTTCGGTTCCACAGTCCATTCTGTTTGAAAATGGTCCACGATTCGCTTAATTGTACTTTTATTCGGCACCACCGAGTCTGGAAACTTGTTTACAAATCGTTCCTTGACTGTTTTGTATGAAGACGTTCGAAAATAATGTTCAATAATAAACGCGCGTTTTTCTGCATATAGCACCAAGACGCAAAACTACCTTTCACTTCGTTCTCCTTAGCAAAGAAGTGTCTCGTGCGGTTTTCTAGCGTGTTGGTAGTGTTGCTCGCAAGCCCCTCCGCACCGCTACCTGCACAAACGGCGTGCGCGTGCACTCGTGTTGTTTATTTGCTTCGTGTTTACGCCGGTTGCAAAATAAATGAGACACTCTATATGTGCATAGGAATGTCTGGAATGAGAATTAGGATTTTTTTCTCTCCTTCAACAATTCCTGTTTTTGTTCAAAACAATACATAATCACCAAAAATTCAGATTATTTGTCAATTCATTGCCCAATTTCCCCAAAGCCACAAACTTCAATTTCTTGTATTCCTTGAAGATCTAAGCAGAGTTTCCCCCAAGTTTAAAAAAAGGTTGAATGCTGCTGATGAGACAAATGACACTTTTTAGAATCTTAAGGGAAAACAGGGTGCAGAGCCCTCCTCAAACTACCTGGGATAAACTCTGTTTAAGTTTAGGATAGAAGCAAGTGGAGCCTCGAGCTGATCTTTGATACAGTTTTACAAGTCCGTTTTATGATGTAGGTTTGTTTGATTTTAATTCCCTTTTCTTTGGTTTATCTTAAAGAAATGCCCTTAAAAATGTTTAGTGGCTTTTGTGCCTACCCTTGCTTTTAAAATGATTGGTGCCAAAATAATAGCGTGCTAAATATTTTGCCAAAATTAAATTTAATCACTGCTTTTCAATTTTTTTTACATTTGGCGAATACTTAGCACAGTCCCTAATGATAGAGTTTTGTTACAAAAAGGCTAAATACAAACAGCTCTCAGAAAATGCATCTGAATAACATGAAAGCATTTCCCCAATATGTCACAAATAAAAAAAATTACAGAGTTAAATTGCATTCCTATTTTTCCTAAGATTGTATCTTCTTGCAATTGGCAACATAATTATAAAAATAAAGCATAAAACTGGACTTATTTTGTTAAAATTTCCCAATTTAAAGTTTCTACTTGATTTATCTCAGCACTAATTAAGTAAAACATATTTCACTTTTTATCATACAATTAAAAATATATATAGAACAGTCTTTCCTCTCTTTCATGTTTCTTTTTAAAACAGTCTTCTTAGAATAAAAAAAATATATGATTTAATAGTATACTTTAAAATATTGACCTATATTGTACATAAATATTACTCAAAGCTCTAAAATAAAAAAATTTATTCAATGCATCATCTTTTACATAAACAACCCAAGTTGGCTTATTATAGTGGCATGATTGGACAGGCACAATAAGATATCTGTTGAGTTACAAAAATAATACATAAAACAAACACTTCAAACAAAGCTCATGTATATTTTGTAATCTTGAATATTCCTTAAAAGGGGATATTACTTGCAAAATTCCACAGAAAACAGCTGATATCGAATTACCATGTTTCTCGGGAATTACTGAGTCTTTTGCATAATTAAAAAAAGTTTTGGAAGCAGCCGTACTACAAATTGGTCATTCAGTAGTAAATAAATATTAAGAATGCAATAAATATCTGATTTTGAAACTAAAAAACAGTTTTTTAAAAATTAATGTTACTAAAAAAAATTGATTTTATTAGAATGTTAAAATATTGCTAACAATATCCTTCCCCCCACATTTAAAAATATTATAGCTTTAGTAGTTTTCGACAAAAAGATTTTTCATTGTCAGCTGTTTTTTTAGAATATAACAAGCGTTGTCGCTTTAAGCAAACTAAAATGTAAAGTTTGTTATTAATGAATATAAATTACATTTTTTAAATACATTTTTGAGGCAATTACAAAAATAGAATGCAAAACAGAACTCAATTTCTTAAAGGTTCTCCCATCAATTACTTCATTTGTTAGGACTACTTTATCCTATGTTTACATACTTCTCTGTTTACAATTAAACAGAAAATTTATTCCACATCTGTTTTTATTTCTCTCTTAATATTTTCCCTCAACACCTACATGTAAGTTATTCCAATTCTTATTTTAAATAAAGATTTAGAGAATTTGAACAAAGAATTACAGTGAGTCACAATGACTGCTTTGACTTCTCATAAATGCAATTTCTTGTATAATTAAAAATAATCACTTCAGCTTGTTTGATAGAAGTTTCTATGAGTAATCTAACAATCTCTAATTTTTAACTAAATTCATGACAGAATTCAACTTGATATACAAATATGCATATTGTAGAGGGTGATTCAAAAGTCCTCACATAAATTTTAAGTTGCATAACAAGTCATTTTCACAATAGTACATGGGGTTGCAATGCATTTATGCAGTAAAAAAAAATAAAAGATGAAATTTCTGAGCTTATTGAAAGAAATAATATTGCTGGTCCGTTTTAAATTGTGGAAAACCCTGAAATTTAATAAAATTCTGAGTATCATAACTCAGTAAATTTTGGTTTTAGAAGAATATATACTTTTTACTGTTCAACTTAGCAGAGCATGAGAAAATTTGTTCTAAATACGACCACAGATCAAATAAATAAATTTCGTATTTTGTAATACAAATGTCTCATATGAAGCTTTATTTTATTTTTATGTAATTCTAAGTAAGTTTCATTCGTCAGCGATTTAAGGTATAATTCACATAACCTCTATTAAGTTTACTTAATTAAATGTTTAATAAGAGGCAAAAATTAATTATACAATTACATAGCACGGCGACAAATGCCAAGGAACACATCCAAGACAAGACAACATTGAGATCAGTGTTGCCAATTCATATATAATAAAAAGTGTGTTGCCAAAACAACAACTATAATTATGACAACAGAATTCAAATTCTAATACTCCCTCCAATTATGTTGTCACTTGAATTTACAAAATGATCAATGACATAAGAAAATAAACTAATTATTAAATGAAAGACAAATTGCAAATTAAAACATTAGAAGCAAACGCTAGATTATCATATTAAAAAATATGTGATGAAAAGTTTATGAAAGTTCAATCATAGTCACAGTCCATTTGTTTTATGCTGAGCAGTTCCTTTAATTTTTCAAATCTTACCTTTGGAAGAGCTTTTGTAAAAATATCTGCTAACTGCTCTTCAGATTTTATATATTTTACAATGACTGATCCATCATCGCACTTTTCTCTAATAAAATGATAACGCACATCAATATGTTTTGTGCGTTTGTGAAACACTGGGTTTTTGATAAGTTTGATTGCACTTTGGTTATCAACAAAAAGAGTAATACCCTCTTCACATATTTCACTTTCACCCACATCTTGCAGAAGTTGGCGCAGCCACAGTATTTCCTTCACTGCAGTTGAAGCTGCAATATATTCAGCCTCAGTTGTGGATGTTGAAACAGTTGACTGCTTCTGGCTAGACCAAGTTACAGGACCATTGCTAATTTTGAAGACGTAGCCAGAAGTAGATTTTCTCGTGTCGACATCACTAGCAAAGTCAGAATCTGAGAATCCAACAAAGATTGTTGGCTATTGGAGAGTACTCAATGCCATAGTCTGATGCACCTTTCAGGTTTCACAATGCACTTGGCCGGGATTGTTTTGAAATCGGCTGACCACATTAACAGAAAAGGCTATATCCGGACGTGGGGTTGTTGCAAGAAATATTAAAGATCCAATAGCTTCTCTGTAAGGGATAGTTTTTCCATCTGGAAATGGATTCGATTCTGATGACAGGATTGTTCCAGGATCTGCAGGCACCGTATTTGGACTTGCATCATCTAAATTAAATCGCTTCAAGATTCTTCTTATATAACTTTCTGAATGCAAGAAAATTGAACTGTCTGCTCTATAATCTATCTCCATTCCAAGAAAAAAGCCTGTTTCGCAAATAGTTGCTTCAAATCTTTTTTTGAAGTCATCTACAATTTCGATTAGAATCTTCTTTTCTTCACAAAATAATAAGGCATCATCAACATACGAAATTAAAAGTACTTTCTTACCTCGAAAAATGCCACTGAAAACACACGAGTCAGCAGTACACTGATTAAAGCCAAAACTAGTTAAAAATTCTGAAAAAGTCTTGTTCCAGCATCTGGATGACTGTTTGAATCCATACAGAGACTTTTTGAGCCGACACACTAAATCTTTATCAAAACTTAAGCCTGGAGGGGGTTGCATAAAGATTGTTTCTTCAACTTCACCATAGAGAAAGGCAGTTTTGACATTTATTTGTAGAATTTTCCCTTTTCTCTGTGCAGCTATGGCTAATAAAACTCTTATGGTATCAAACCTTGAGGTTGGTGAAAAGGTTTCACTGAAGTCTACTCCCTCCACTTGAGAAAACCCTTTCGCACAGAGTCTGGCTTTATATCTGTCAATTTTTCCATCGGGAAGATATTTTATCTTGAACACCCACTTGGATCCAATTATGTTACCTGTCTCTGGAAGAGGTACAAGCTCCCAGGTCTCATTCTTCTCAAGAGAACTTAATTCTTCATTTATGGCTTCTTTCCAATTATCTGCTTGACGAGAATCCATTGCTTCTTCATATGTTTGTGGTGTTACAATATCTACTACATTTAATTCATAACGAGCAGGAACTCTTAAAGTGTTTCTGGCACGAAGGCCATAGTGATCATCATTGGGCGGGGGATTACTGCACAAATTATTTGAAACTTCATCTATACTTCATCATTCATATCATCTTCATCAATAGTAAACAGGAATGTTGATGTTGGTGGTGAGATACTCAGCTTAGAATTTTCTTCATTAAAGATGACTTTTCTTGATATTTTGATGGTTTTAGTAACTGAATCAAAAAGACGATAGTTTTTAGATTCCTTGTCATACCCTACAAAAGCCATTTTCTTGCTCTTGGGTTCTAATTTCTTTCGAAGGGCATCAGGCACATGCATGTAAGCTTCTGAACCGAATATTCTTAAATGATTGAGTGACAAAGATTTTCCAGTCCACAATTCATGAGGGGTAGAATCTGGAGCTTGAGTTGTAGGAGTTCTGTGCATAATATAAACAGCTGTATTTACAGCTTCTGCCCACAGGTACAAAGGCAGTTCTCTGGAATACATCATGGAACGAGCACTTTCCACAATTGTGCGCATATCTCTTTCAGACCTTCCATTCTGTGCGGGCGTATAGGGAGCAGTCGTTTCTAATTCAATGCCCTTTTTCTGTAGAAAGTCACTAAAATGCAGATTGATGTATTCGCGCCCATTGTCAACTCTGAGTGCTTTTATTCGATGACCAAATTTATTTTCACACAGCTGAACAAAGTTCTGGAAAGCTTCTAGAGCATCACTTTTATGTTTGAGAAAATTAACTGTTCTAAAACCACTGAAATCATCTTTCATTAAAATGAAATAATTTGCTCCACCTACCGATTGTACAGACATAGGACCACAGATGTCACTATATATCAGTTCTGCTGGTTTAGTTGCCTTATAATCCTTAGAATTAAATGAAAATCTGTGCTGTTTACCATATTGGCATCCCTCGCAGAAGAATTCATCTCTTTCTGAGATGTCTAATTTTTCAATCAATCCTCTCTTACTTATTTCACAAAGAGATTTCAAATTTATATGACCTGTTCTTTCGTGCGACATTTTCAAATTGTTCTTATGAGAGATATTAGCTTCAGGTAAACTTACAGTCTTAAAAAGCATGTGGTATAAGTTGTTTGCTGAACGGACTGCAGTGCCAACTAATTCATCTTCACAGTTGTAGATATCAGCATAATCTTGCATTTTTGTTATCTTCATGCCTTTGCTTGCTATCACACCTTCAGAGAGAAGATTTTTCTTTAGATCAGGAACATAGAGAACACTGTGTATTTCTCCTTCTAACCATTCTCCATTGATGAACTTTTGAATTTTTACATTTCCCCTACCTTTAATGGGTAATTCCAGATTGTTTCCAAGACGAGTAACTTCATTATCACTTGATTCAATGAAACTGTTAAAATAGTTAAGGTTATAGCTCATGTGAGCAGATGCACCACTGTCCAGAATCCATTGGTCTTCACTTCTTTAAACACTTTTTCCTATTTCACTGCTAAATGCACTGTAATTTGATGAGCCCCTATTTCTTTCTATAACATCATGACCTTTTTCACGAGGCTTGGAACGACACTCTCTTGCATAGTGACCTTTTTTTCGATATGAATAGCAGGTTATTTTTGTTTTGTCCACATTTCTGTTGTGAGTTTTTAATTTATTTTCATTTCCAGGCCTTTTTTGCTCAAATTTTGGGCGATTAGAAGCAAAAAATGCAGACTCACTCTGCTCCGATTGAGATAATGAGGTTTCTTCATCAATGAGTCTTGCAGTTTGATTCGATAAGTTTTGTTTACTATCATCAACGGATAACCATGCTTGTCTAAAGTTTCTGTACTTTGGAGGCAGTGTCCTCAAAATTTTTGTAATGATAGTTGCATCGCTTATACTTTCACCAGAGTCTTTGATTTGATGCGCAAGATTTTCAATTTTTGCTATGTACTGCACTACTGTTTCATTGGTTTCAATTTTTATCTGATGGAATTTGTCAAGTAATAGCATTTTGTTAAAGTCAGATTTAAGTTTAAAGATAGAGTCTAGTTTATCTAACATTTCTTTGGACGAAGAGCAACTTTCATTGAGCGTTACTTGAGATAATTCCATCGCAGAAGATATAGTAAACATCGCTACTGCATCTTCTCTTTCCCATTTTTCAATGTTTGCATCATCACTGTCTGGCTTAATTTTAATGCCGTTGGCAGTAGAGAATACTCCTTTTGCTTTTAGAGCACAAACGATTTGGAATTTCCACTGAGAATAGTTTTGTCCATTAAATTTGTTAATAGCGGAAACATCGACGCCAGCCATTCTGACACGTTAGGCTTACGACAACGTGGTTTCAAACGACAAGTTGCAGAAAATAATAGCGAAACGAATTCACTCACTTTAATACAAACAAACGCAGTCGGAAGCGTGTGCAGGGGCCATAACCTATTAAGTTTACTTAATTAAATGTTTAATAAGAGGCAAAAATTAATTATACAATTACATAGCACGGCGACAAACGCCAAGGAACAGACCTCATGCATTTCTATAGTTATATACTCAATTCCATAATAACAACAACAGTTAATATAAACTGTGTGAAACTTAAATGAAACGAAATAAATATTTTTTCAAACACCATAAACATTTAAAAAAGCACAGTGCCTTTCAAAAGAAGTTAATTTCTAAAGAAAACGTGAGTATTTCTCCAGCACTCAGAATCGCATCATATTTTTGACCCTGAAGAATAAAGACTACATTCTTTCGAAACAGGTTCTGCTTTTTAATTTCTTTAAAGAAGTAATTTCTTTTGTATTGTTATTCCTTACATCCAACTTAATATTAATACTATGTGTTCATACACAATGCTACTTAGAATTGTGTAAGCACTATTAGTTAGATGATTTACGTATGCAAAAGAGATTTAATATAATGATGCCTCTGTGATATACCACAATAATACATAAAAGATGACATGTTAAATCATATTCATAACTGTTGCAGTGGTTCCAATTCAAAATAAAATATAAGCCAGTTCACTTTATTTTTTAAAATTTAATGTCAATTCTCTGAATGTATAATTATTTCAAAAATTGAGATAAATACAAATTCTACATATAGATATTTTTTTCTTGTGTGAATGTAAAAACAAAAGTTCAGCATTTTTGTATGGAAATTTAATATGAAAGTAAAACTAAACATAGTAAAAATATAAAATGGACTTAAAAACAATTCTTCCAGCTAAGTTTCTTTGTACAATTATATTAAATTTAAATTGCGTTTTCAAGTAAGAGCAATTATAATGACTTTTGTAGTGATTAAATATTTAAGAAATATTCTAGCATTAATCCCTTTTTGGTAGATATATTTTCATTTAATTTTTAAATATTGATGCAGTATGAAGAGAGACTAAAAATATTTCATTTACAAGCAGCTTTGTGATTTTTCTATAATGAACAAATAAAAAAGCACAAAAATTATTTACTAATTGATATGACGAGATGATGTTCAAATGCAGTTCACCTAATTCAGAATTTCTGCTCAAGTTCAACATAATAATAATAGTTGTACCTCAGTAAACATGGAATCTTGAGTAAACAAAAACAACAGATAAAAAAAGAATAAAAAAAAATCATAACATCACATTAAACATTCCACAATTTTGCCATTTGAAACTTTACAAAATAAATCCACATGGGTAAGTATCATTTTTCCAACTTTTCCTGTAAGTAACAGAGTGCGAGAAGTTAGCAAAAATTTATAAAATAAGTCAACACAGTTAGATACAATGTAATTTCATCAATATTAATTACATGAAAGACAAGTTTTCTTTCTTACTTCTTTAAACTCTATTTTTAATTATATGAATATTTATCTTTTAGATTGACATTATCTGCAATTGGATTGATTTGAGAGATATTGGTTTATGGCAATCTTTTCAATGCAAATTTTTATGACATTAGCATCAACATCAACATTATCCCCTTTTAATTTGTTTTTCAGCCTTGTATATTTTCCTATTTTATATATCTGAGAGTGCTTAACTTTTTGATTAAGGGCTAGGACTGGAGACTATTTTTCTATTCAATCATACCACAATTTACATAAATTTTCCTTTGTGTTACATTTCTCTTGAAACTGTCCTAGAATAGGTCAATGGGAGAGATTACCGTCCCGATCCCGTAATTAAAGGGTTAACTCAGCCCTAACCAGTACATTATTTTTTTAATTATAAGACAAAGTTTAGATCAAAATAATTTAAGAGAACGTTATAGAATAAAGCTTGATCCAATGACAGAAGCCTTGTGCAACAGTAAACAACACTGTTTAGCAAATCCTACTGGTTTTCTCGAATTTAGCTAACTCGACTGGACTACTGTTGTTTTAGTTTGATGAATCCGCTCCATTGAGCAATAACTTTTTCAGCATTGTTTTCCTTTTGAGTTTTTAGCTCTTGTACCAAATATTTCTTTACATTGTGTAATTGTAGGCTACAAAGTTGCTTAGAAAAACAATTTTAATATTTTTCTGCAATTTGTTTATCATTCGTAGAAATGGCGTCACAATGGATAATTTTTTTTTAATTTTTAAAGAAGTCTCACAACCTTCGATTAGATATAATAGTTATTTAAATTGGACTTCACAATTTAAAGTTTCTTTAATATGCAAACACAGATGACATATTTAATAAGATTTAACAAAAACCTTTTGAAGCACATTTCACAAAAGTTTCACTTCAGTATGTACATGCAGGTGAAAATTGAAATGAGATTTTGAGTAAACCATTAGTGACATACCTCTCAAGAAACAACTTTGTTTTCAGCATGAATTCGCAGATGTCTATTTAAATTAGATTTTTCAGCAAAACTTTTGCAAGAGAAAGGTTTCTCTCCAGTATGAACTCGCAGTTGCTTTTTTAAATTAGATTTTTGAGAAAATACTTTGTTGCACACATCACAAGAGAAAGGTTTCACTTTAGTATGAATTTGGAGGTGGACGTTTTAAATGAGATTTTTGAGAAAACCCTTTGCTGCACACCTCACAAGAGAAAGGTTTCTCTTCAGTGTGAATTCGCAGATGGTCTTTCAAAGAAGATTTCTGAGAAAACCCTCTGTTGCATACCTCACAAGTGAAAGGTTTCGCATTAGTATGAATAATCAGGTGTGTATTTAAATTATGTTTATGAGAAAATCCTTTGTTGCACACCTCACAAGAGAAAGGTTTCACTTTAGTGTGAATTCGCAGGTGGGGTTTCAAAGACGATTTATGAGAAAATCCTTTGTTGCACACCTCACAAGAGAAAGGTTTCTCTTCGGTGTGAACACGAGAATGCTGATATAAACTAAACTTATTAGAAAGTACTTTGTTGCACATCTCACACGTGAGTAATTTCTCAGTAGTCTGGACATAATGATGCTTATCTAAATTAGACATCGCAGAAAAATGACTGCTGAGTGTAAATATAAATGTGCCTCTATGAATAAGATTTGCATAAAGTCTTCTATTGCAGATATCTCAAGTGAAATAGTTTTTTCTTACTATCAGTATGACGGTACATTTTAAAATTAGATTTCTGAGAAAATTCTTTGCAAGTAAACCTACTAATAAAGTTATTAAAACAAAGACGAAATACCAAAAAATTATATTTCTGAAAAATCTTTTTTTCTGTGTCAGACAAATAAGAGAAGTATTTAACGACTGTAAACGGTTTGCTTACTTCTTACCATTAAATGAATAAAATGTGAGATAGTGGAGATTTTCTATGCATAATACCAGAAATGAACAGTAATGAAAAAGTCCTTCAATATACAGTCTTTAAACAGATTTCGAGTTAAAAAGTGTTTTCATGGTATGTTCAGAATAAATTTCACAAACATCTGCACCTGCAATATAAATAAAAACATAGGCACTAAATTATAAATATTTAGTATTTTTATTGCATTTTCTATAATTGAATTCAAATGTTTTATATGAAAATATTTTTACATATCTGTTAAGAATCGGGGAAGAATAAAATACATTTAAATGTTTATTTTTACATTTCTTTTTCCACTTTTTTGTATACAGAAATAAAAAATGTGGATTTATTACAAAATTTTTAATAAATAACACGTCTTATAGGATTTTGCGAATATTCTGAGTAAAGTTATGTTGGTTCAGATTTAATTGTATTTAATGTCCACCAGTGTCATTTCTAGAGGTCCAGACTTACCAACCTTGCAACTATGACAGACGAAAAAGCAAGTGAAAAAGATGTAATGTGAAGAAACTCGAAGAGAAGGTAGTTTTAAAAGAATTACATTTTTAATTATTATACTTTGTTTCCAATAAAGGTACTTTATGGCTAAAAGTTTCTCTGTGAGTATCTCATTATACAAGCTTGTAAACAGATTACTGATTTATTAAACAATTCATGGTCAAGAAAAGTAGAAAAATTGATTACATAAATTTCAATTAATTAGAAAATTCTTTGTATCATTAACCCTTTAGCGGGCGGTGTCTACAAAAAAGGACACCTAATTTTAATTCCAAATTAGACAAACGGCCCCAAGAATATTTAATTAAAATTTTCCTTTTATAAAGTACAGGAAAACAAGCAAGTTTTTATTGTCTAATGAATTCATTTACAAATTCTAGTGTCAGTCTCTTATTTCATCATTTTACAAACAGACTTACTCCGCACCGGAAAGAGTTAAAGCGTAAGTTGAATTTGCTTTCTTCTTTTTGTTAAGAAATAAAATAATTCAGTTAGCTACTAGAAACATTTACTTTGATTTTGCTTAATTAAATATCTTGATGAAAAGTTTGCCTTTCTTTTCTTTTTATAATCCTGAATGCTACCACTCAATTTAAATTTTACAAACCCAAACGAACAGAACGTTTTTTCATTAGCAGTAGATACTTCTGCAGCTAAAATTTTTGAATACATGACAATTAAATTTGTTAATTTCATCTTTTTGATTTTTTCACCATTCATGTTGTGTCATTTCTCTTGTAAGTTTTTGCATAAAAAAAAATTCTTTGAAAGACAAATAGCTTCCTATACTTTTGGAACTACCTATACTATTTGGAACATTAAGAAATTTTCAGAACAATTTTTCTTCACAATATTTAAGGCATGGCTTTTTCCTGTTCAATTATAGGCCTTTACCTTTTTTAAACTAATGTAACATAGATGCTACAAATGTTCAGGTATAAAAATCCATAATATATTGAGCATTACAATGCTGTAAAATGTTTACCTACCTCTTTAACTTTTCTAAAATTATCTAGATACATACCCCCTGCAGAAATGTTACAAGCATTTATTATAAATAATTTTGCAACATTATGTTGAAAGAACTATGTAACTGTGTAATAAAAATTAGTCTGCCTGCATTCTATAATTTATGGGGTTTTTTTTAAATATTAATGCAATTAAACTGGTGTATAGCGAGATCGAACTTAGCAAGTACCCAGTTTTAAAGAGAAAACGCGAATTAAATGATTGTATAATAAGAAAATATATAGCACAGTTATTTTTTATTGAGTGGATTTAAGGAAATTTCATTAAGAATCTCTGAAAGAAAACAAAAAATATAACATTAAATGATGAAAAAGCAATGGGTGATTATAATTGAAAACATTAAATAACTATAATAATAAATGGCTTTATTAGCAGATTTTCTGTATGTGTCAGAATAGCTAAAAATTTTATTTTAAAGATATGCTTTCCAATTTTTTTTTATGCAGATGAAACAGAATTTTAACACTTTAAATTGACAATAATAAAAAATGATTCTTGTTTACTTTCAAACAAAATCTGTTGCCACACAATCTGGTTTAATGCTAACAATGCATAAACTTTATGGGCATCAGGATCTGCCCTTTTTTAAATCTGGGGAAAATATTGTCATATTATGAGATATGATGTATATATACATATATAAAACATAGATGTTATATCGAATGATTGGAGTATCATAGTTGAGATTTTTTCCAACAGAGCAAAATAATGCTGGGACCAGGACTCGAACCTGGGTACTTTGGTTTGCCGTACCAATGCTACGTACTCAACTATGATATTCCAATCATTGGATATAATTTACCTTGTTGAATATACTTTCCACTATTCATTATGACATAGATATTATGTCTAGGGCATAATGTATATAAACATATACATCCGTTTAAAGAAGATAGTATGTCAGTTCTGGATACGAGGTCGAAAAAACTACACTTTTATTGTAGTGAACTACAAGTACTTTATTGAAAATGTAGTTTAATGTATTACATAGAAATCTCCAGTTTGCAATACTGTTCCACCCCTGAAGGCTCTCTAGATCCGTTCTTGCAAAGAAAAAGGTTAATTTGTTGTTTTAGTATGTATACAACCCTTTGTTAAACAAATGTCACGCATAAAAGCCAAATTACTTGATTGACATGCGTTTTGTAATTGAAAGTACATTTCTATATTATGAACAGTTTAAGAGATAATCATGAAAAACACTATTTGGAACCACCTGGCACAAGGTTTAGATGAAAATTCTGATAGTTCAGAAAAAATTTAAAGCTATATTTATTAAAGGTTATTATGTTTTGAATCCTAGTGTAGGAGATACACAGAAAATAAGATGCAAAACGTGCTCTGATATTAAAATTAAACAAGAACGAAAAAATCATGCTTCAAGCATAGATTATGAAATACTTTCCAACACAGAGAAAACTGTAACGAAACTTCACTGTTAAATAAGGTGAAAGAAGATATGTAATTAAACAGTTTAAAAAACATATAACACGTTGAAAAATACAGTTTTGAAATTACATTCCAGTATCAAAAAAGTAGTCAAATTATTTCGTGCAGCCCTGTATATGTTCAATAGATGTGGATACATACAGTATAATAAAATTTAGTTCAGTCAGTATATTCACATTTAGCAATTTTCTCCAGTTGATAGGAAATGCACTCGAAATCTTTTGTACATCCCTGTAAATTATCTGAAGGCTTTTGTACACACCACCTATTAAGCTAAAAGGCAACTTAAAACTCACTCGCAGCCATTACCAACTACAAACGACAATGCATCTTTTTCTTCACATAGCTCTGTATATTAATTTATTTATATTCCACAAACTTCTATTAGTCTACTAAATATAGTTCAGCAAGAAAATGTGTAAACACAATTAAAAACTACCCATAAGCAATTCACTCCCATAGTCTATAATACTTAAGAATTTCCTTGTGTAGCCCTGTATATGATAAACCAAGTTTATAAACACATACATACTATGAAAAAATTTAGTTAAACTTTAAAATGCAAATCAAAGTTGAAAACGCACTTATCACACATAGACTGTAAATATCACACATGTACTGTAACAATAATATTTTGTGTGCCCCTGTAAATAAATGCAATGCACACAATTTATAGTGCACCTCAGTAATGCATATAATTTTCATTGTTTGAAATAGTGAAATATCACTAAATTGCATTGAAAACGATTTTTCCCCATAGAACAATGTGTAACAGAATTCTTTTGTTTTACCCTGTAAATGAATAATAAGGTGGGTTGAAAAAACTGAAATTTATATAATCGAAACATAATAGTGCGGGAAAGTTGCCATTTGTAATAAGGAATAAATTTTCAAAATATTACACCAAATGGTTAGTATCTTTTACTGCCGCAAAGTGGCCAAAGTTTCGAAAAATCGCAAAAAAAATGATTTTTTCGAAAAAAAAATATTAAATTATTCAACCATAACAATACAATTTCTAATAGAACGCAACAGTTACTTCATGATGTTAATAATATTCCAATAAAATTTTATTATTGCGAAATCATTTCTATTACCATCGCAACGGCGCACAGTGGAGTATTTGACCCGAAATCCTGGATAAAAATATTTTTCTATGTAAATATAGTCCGAATGCCTTGGAATTGTTAGATGTTATTGGGTATCAATATAGCATGTTTGGTATTGTAAATGAAGTCTATAGCATTTACGGTTCATTTACAGAGACACCCGAAAGAATTCCCTTACATTATGTCTATGGGAAAAAATTGTTTGCTCTGTATTTTAATGATATCACACTATTTTAAACGTACTGAAATTTATATACATCACTGAGATGTATTAAGGCACTTATTGTAGAATATGGTGTGCATAGAATATATCTTTCATTTACAGGGACACACAAAAAGAATTTGGCTGAAGAATAAATTTAACTATTGAAGTCTATAACCAATAATTGCTGAAAGTGCGCTTGTAGTTGTGATATGCATTTTTAAATTGAATTTTTTTTTCAATATTACTTGGTGTGGATACATTCTATAGATCATATACAGGGTTGCACAAAAATTCTCAAGCACATTTCCGTTTATTCCCTGAAAGGGCTGAATGGAAATGTTTAACTTTGTTATGCATTTCACTGAACTAACTTTTAGCATACTATGTAGTATACATACAAATCCATAGCTTAGTTTAATATTTTATATCTTAAAAGCTGACAAAGTGTAAGTAAAATTTTAAAACTTCACATAATAATAAGTATACATTTTATAAATATTTTGACAACTAAGAAAAAAAAAGAGACATCATTTAAGAAGAGCACAAAGAAAAAAGAAGTTAAAATATTAATTTACTAAGTAGATATTTTAAAAATACGAATACATCACATGCACATAGACTTAACATTACCGAAGGGAGTTTGGAAGTCGAGTGACTAGCAACCTTAAATGTTTACTGTTTATAAGAGAAAAATAATTGTTGATAGATTTTTTTATTTACTAATAATGTTTAATTAAATGTATTTAATTGTACTATCTATAAAATTTATTATTTACATTTAATTTACTTTAATAATAATGACTACATTTAATTTACATTTAATAAAGATTATTTACATTTGATAATATATTTAATACAGTGGAGTCTCTACAGTATAGAGATGCTGGTTTTTCAGTGTATTTAATAGATTACCAGTTTCAATCTGATTCTTCAGAACTCTGTTTTTCATCTTCTTCATCACACTCTTCTTGGCTTTTATCAGGACTACCATCAGACCTAGCTGGAAGAAGAAGTAGCAGGGTCTCGCTACTGTATGGCTTGCTCTTTTCCCTTGGTCTTTGTCTAGAGCAGTTTATAAAAGGATCACTGCTTAAAAGAAGACAATTTGGAACATCTCTATAGCAAACTTCTCTATTGCGAACTTTTCTATTGCACTTTCTTGAGTACAGTACTTGAGTTCTCGGTACAGTCTAAAGTGTTTGTTTCTGGACTCGGCAGCTTCTTCTGACCGTTGGCCAATGGGTAAGACTGCTTTCTTAAATACAGTGCCACCATGAATCAAAACCTTGTGCATTGTTAGAATCATGGTTACCAATTGTAAAGGTTCACATACAGTCTTGCTGTTTCATCAGCAGTTGTTTGGAACTTTTTTTCGTCAATGCGATGCCCACTTTTTATGACTTCCAATGTTACTTACAACCTTTTAATCATTTCTGCGTCTTCTCCAGACTTCTTTAATTCCCTGCTTTCTCCCCTTATTTTCTACCTATGAGCCTCCGAAACTAATTGGAGACATTTTTTTCAGTAAATAAGTATTTACAATTTGCAGCCGATCTGATATTTCTATCAAGAGGTATCGAGTTGCGTAGGTATGTACGTACTTACATAGGTACGTACATGCATACATACAGGATATGTAGGGGCAAAAGCTCTCAGGCAATATCCTGTAAGCTAAAAACCTGCAATACTAGAGTAAAAATAAAGTTTTTATCTTTTCAATTCGGTTGCCGCAAAAAATGGAATTTAAGTAGTCCACCCGATAAAAAATTATATAAAAAAATGGCAACAATATGCGGAGGATTTTTTTGCAGAAATTGGCACTTAAGACTATAACTAATACAATTATAATTCAAACATGGTCCGGCAAAGCCCGGCACATACTTAAAAAGCTTTCGATATGTTTAAATTAGAGCGAAAAACGCTTTAAAATGAACCTTTTACACATTTAATATTTTTTTATTACATTAAAAACTAAACTATTTATATTTACACATAGTTTAACACTAAGCTCTGATCTTTGTTAAACACACAAGACCTGTTTAGTTTCAATTCAACAATTCATTGAGACACAAAAAAAATATATTTAAACATAACAACAATGCCTAAAATCAACAAAAAACACGTCTTCTCACAAAAAAAACTTTCTCTTCAACTGAAGCCAGGAGCCACTAGATATAACTCAGGTTCCAAAAATATACATAGATCGATGCATCAATTAGTTAGCTATTAAGAAATATGATTTTTACAATTGTTGACGAAATTTTAATTTTTGCATTTTTGGCCAGGTTTTTGGGTCAAATACTCCACTGTGTGGCGGTAAAAAAAAAACGGCAAAAATTTCAATTTTTACTTTTTCCAATTTTTATTATATATCTACAATTAAATAAATTTACATTATATCTAGTAATAACTTATGTCTAGTAATTTTTATCATGGGCATTGCCAAATAAGGGCAAGAAGGGACTGCCACCCCCCTAAATTTGAGAGAAAAAGTCTTTTTGAAGGAATTTTAAGGAATTTCCAGGAAATTTTTGTGATATTTTTGTATGGGGGTCCCCATACATAAATCCTCCATCATTTTCCACTTTTGGGCATCCTAAAAAAACCCCTAAAAATCCCTTCAAAAAGCCCCCTTTCTCTCAAATGTAGGAGGGGGGCGGGCCCCTCTTGCTCTTGGTTGGCTACACCATGATTACTAGACATTTATAAGTTATTACTAGATATAATGTAAATTTGTTTGTAGACATATAATAAAAATTGGGAAAATTGAAATAAACTGAAAATTGAAATTTTTGCCGTTTTTTCAAAATTTTAACCGCCCCTGCAGCGGTAATAGAAATGATTTCACCATAATAAAATTTTATTGGAATATTAGTAACTTCTTGAAGTAACTGTGCAACCTATTAGAAATTGTATTGTTATGATTGGATAATTATTATTCATTTTTTTGCAATTTTTCGAAACTTTGGCCCCTTTGCGGCAATAAAAGATATAACCATTTGGTATAATATTTTGCAAATTTATTCCTTATTACCAATGACAACTTTCCTGCACTATTATGTTTCGATTATATAAATTTCGGTTTTTCGACCCACCCTAATGAAAGCTTTGTATCCCATATTCTCCAAAAAGCATGTTTTAATGCGCTTTATAATTATATATCAATTTCATTATGTTTTAAATGGCATAGCATCATCAAAATGCACTTGAAACAATTGTTTCCCAATGACTGTAATATAACGGAATAGTTTTGACTGACCCTGTAAAAAACCTATAAGTGCTACACACTTCAGTTGAAATAGGGAACATACTATAGTAAACAACAATAACATACAAGTATTTCAGGGTAATCTGAGTATTTTTACGTGAGTTAAAGCATGGAAAGTCGGCAGACAAACCAAAGTCATAAACACTTTTCAACTAGGTTGGAAAGTGTTAAAAATAGTACTCTTATGCTAGGCATGCACAGGTGATAAATCACTGAATGTTGTTACTAACTACATTACAAAAGTAACAAATAGTTCGTAACAAAAACTAATCACCACTAATTTATATCAGGGACTAACTGAATATAAAGTTTTATTAAATTTCACGCAATAGTTCTTGAGATGGAGCACCCACAAAATTTTTGTCACATACAGACAGACAGACTTTTTTTAAAAACAGTCAAATCATGTTCAGGACCTTCTAAAATGTATATATCCGTCGAAAACCGGTTGGTTGGTTATTGATTTTATGACAGCCGATTATCAACACGTGGGATATAGGCCCTGGGGAGAGTGCCCTCCGTGAGGGTCTTTCTAAGGAATCCTAACCCATATTTACGGCAAGATTCAAAGAAAACCATGGAAAACTCCGAACGGTTAGGTCAACGAGAGCGACAGGGGTTTGAACTCAGCACCTCCTGCCTACCAGCTTTGAGAGCAGAACCTCTCAGCCACTGGTGGGGCTCCGTCGAAAACCCATAGTCGATCATTTTCATGAATCCAATACTTTCTTCTTGTAAATCTTTACAAGAAGAAAGAAGAAGAAAGTAAAAAATGAAGTTAAGTTAAATAAAAGAATGTAAAAGAGAAAAGAGAAACACTTTGACAGACATCTAAATTTTATTTTTTATTATTATGTGGATTTAATCAAAAGTATTATTAAAATCAGAATGTTATTTTTATTAAAAAGAATTATAGTAAAATATTGCTAAATATATATATTAGGTACTTCTCTATTATCCCGTCGACCACTTTTCATAACAAAAAACTATCGCCAAACTGTAAGATTAAACGCCAAACATGCAGTCCCATTGACTGGATGTCAGAAGCATTATAAAGGTGTTTGTTATGTCATCAAGTGGTTTTTAAATTCGACATTTGCGTGTATTTTTCATTATGTTTTACTGATTTATGAGTTATTTCATTAGTTAAAATAACAATTGTCTCCTTAAATTCTCATATTTTATTTAGTTATTTAGTTTGATATTCTAATGCCAACATTCTCCCATTTATTTGGCATTACAGTTTGGCGAAATTTTTTTGTTATGAAAAGTGGTTGACGGGATAATAGAAAAGTACCATATATTATAGTAGCTGGAAATCATTTTGAGCAAAAAATTTGTGCATTTTGAAATTTAAAGATGGTAAGTTAACTTTGTAGTCCTAATAATCTAGAAATATAAGATAGACCCCCCCCTTCTTTCCCCTCAATTTAATGTCATCCAAAACTTCCTTTATAAAGGTATGAGTATGTTTTTCTTAAATTATATAAAAATGTTATAGAGTTGTTATTGCCTCATGTAATGCACAATAGTGTGATGTACTACTATATTACACTGCACAATACATTGTTTATAACAGGTAAATACAGAGTGTAACTTGGTAAAAAGGCATCCATTAATCATAATTTCATTATTTTTATTGGTAAAATTTGGTTCAGTCCGAACAATTATTGTGTTCAAGAACTGAGGTAAAAAAAAAAAAAAAAAAACAGTTTTCAGGTACCTTATAAAGGATATAATTATTATGCAAGGTTTAACACTGTGTTCAATTTATCATCTTTGTATAAACTTCAATCTAAAAATAAGGAAACACTGTCAGTAATTTGTAAATGTTTTAGAACAAAGCGAATTTAATCACAAAATATATATTAAATATCAGTATTTAAATTTTGTTTTAAAAAAGTAAAAAAAAACTGTGCAATAAACACAAATAATTTACATCTGAAGTAGGTAATTAAAAGAAATCATTAACAAAAGCAAAATGTAATTTATGCATCGAAACTATCCCTAAAATATATAGGGACTGCCAAAAAAAAAAGCATTTTATGCACATAGATATGACATTTTGAAATTACAGTAAAATTAACATTAATATAAACAAAAGTTGCATTAAAACAGTAATAAGGAAATACGTTAAATAGATAAATAAAATACGTTCAAATAAATTACCTTCAAACGAAATATTGCTTAAATGATGATAATTAGGCTTAAATGCTATTACTATGACACAACTGGTAACTTTTTTTAATTATTATACTTTGAAAAGGCGAAACAATTATTGTGTTCAAGAAGTGGGATAAAAAAAAATAATTTTGGGGGTACTTTATAAAGGATATAATTATTATGTAAGATTTAACACCGTATTGTATTGATAATCTTTACATAAACTTCAATCTGAAATAAGGAAACACTGTCAGTAACGCATAATTGTTTTAGAGCAAGGTGAATTTAATCAAAAAAGAGATATTAAATATTAGCATTTACATTTTATTTTAAAAAGCTAAAAAAACTGTGCAATGAACTCAAATTATTTACACCTGAAGTAGGTAACTTAAAAAAAAATCATTAACAAAAACAAAATGTCATTTATGTATGGAAAATATCCTTAAAATAGATATAATATATTATTATTCCACTGCAAAAAAAAATTTAAAAAAGGCATTTTATGAATATAGATATGACATTTTGAAGTTACAGTAAAAATAACATTAAAACAGTAATAAAGAAATACACTAAATTGATAATAAATTACCTTCAAAAGATATATTGCTTAAATAATGATAATTAGGCCTAACTGCTATTACTACTACACAACTCCTAACTTCTTTTAACTATTAATATTTCTCTGCTATGTTAGGAATTAAAAGATAAATAAAGTAAATCAGACTCAGATATATTTTTTTAACAGTGAAAATAGTAAAAATACCATGTAAAATTTAGGATATAACACACAGATAGAAAGAAGCTAATTAGCCACTTTACGATTAAATTCACGTTAGACACGATGATGCGATTACACTTTTCGATTAATTAATTTGCATGCTGCCATCTACTGTCGAAGAAGAATTTTAGTAACTGTGTTTTGCAAATGTAATATTTCTGTTAGTTACAGATGTGGCCAGTCCTTTTCCTCCCAAACAAACGCCTGAGCTAAGGCTCCTATAAAGGGAGCTGATGCATATCCATTATGCTGCCCAAAATAACCACCATATTGTGACCTAGCTCAGCATTAGGAAACCGCCTGTGCAGGTGTTTGCCGTACCTGTTACTGTCACTCGCGGTCCACTAGTACGGTAAGCAAACCGGTTTTAGCTTGGTTTTTGGTCAGCTGGGTCATTAATGGCGATATGATTCAGCCCGTATTATAGGAGCTCTAGCCTGAGCAGCCTCTCTATGACTTTTATAAAAAAATTGATCTTTTTAAAAGTTTATATAATTATTCAAATTACAATTTTTAAGAAATTTGGAAATATCTAAATTGAGCTTAGCACATAGAAAATTAATAATAAATATGAATATGAAAATTAATATGATGAATTCCCATGACATTTGAACATTTTTTAAATAAAAAAATGAGAGCAATCATAATGCATTAGGTGGATTTCATATAGTTTAAATCCAGTAAAAGTTAATAATTCTGCTCCACCAATGGAAAAATGAACATATATCAGATAAAATAACATATTAAATAGGTTTTCAAAATCAGATATACTGATAAGTATTCAATGTCTGATGACAAAATTGTTTATATGGTTTTAAACCCAGGTAAAATATTACAATCATAACAATCCTATAAAGCTAAATTTTCAATAAAAACCCATATTAAGAGGCTAATACAGAGTAAGTAAAAATTCAATTTTCTTTCTTTTTTTTTAATTGAGGAACTATTGAACTGAACTGGACTTAATCATTATGTAGAATGAAATAAAAATAAAACATGCTATAGTTTAGGTAGAAACGATTAATTATTTAACCCCAGATAGCACAAACCCTTTTCAAAACCTTGTTATAGCCTTGTTTCAACCTTAAAACTCCTTGAAACAATGTTATTCTAAGCTTACGTGCTGTGTGGGACATTTCTTTTCAGTTTTTAAAAAATCTTTACAAGTATTACAAACATATCTGTTTTTTTACAATTCTCACTTGTAATACCACAGTGAAATGATGTCATTATATGCTTTCTACATTGTCTTTGTAATTATTCATTTTTCATTCATTCTTATTGTAATGATCTCTTTTTAATGAATCAAAAGGCAGGGGAGAGAATCTTCTAAATTTGTCGGATTTGCTCTCTTTTGAAACTTTCATCTAAATTCCCCTTCTCCCGGAAAGTTTTGCATCTTTATTTTATGATACTGAAAATATCATTTTACATTACTGTTGCAAATAAATGTTTATTGCTACATCACACGTTTATAGATTATTAAAAATTACAAGGATGATTTATAAAAAATCAGTAAGTTAATTTACAGTTTTTAAATAAAATTTATCTGAAAGTTCATTTTTTTTCTTTGAATAATAAAAATTAGGATTATCCAATATTTAGAAGTGAATGCAATCAAAATGAAAGCTCATGATGTGACATCAAATAATAATTTTTAGCTTAGCGTTAATGATAGACAGATTTGTTTTGTAATATATATAATAAATTAAAAATCTGTCTTCTAAATCCTCCCCCCGCCCACTCACTTTCATTCAATTCTGCTTCCTCAATGCCTTGATGATTCTTGCCTAGCTCATAATGTTCAAAAGCTCAAATAGTTTAAATTAATTATTTTAAAAGTTTTTTAAAGCATATTAAAATTATTGTCTGAGTGCAACGAAGACTCATACACAGTGCAGTATTACTTTGCCCCATATATAGCTACGATGGATATTAAAACCTTTCGTCAAGCATAACTCAAAAAATATTTAACGAATTTCGTTCAAATTTTTACAGCAGGTACCTATAAAGGTGACAACAACGTCTATTTATTACCAAGAATAAATGTCAAACCGTTTGGAAATTATATTAAAAAAAATAGATAAAAAAGCACAATTAAAGTACATACATCACGAATATTTTGTGCATACGTCATTTTCACCGGTGGGAGATTTTCGTAGACAATCGGAATTGAAAAGTTCATGGAGTACATGGAGCAAAAAAATATGCACGCACTAATATTCAGCACAATAAAATATATTTCAATTTAGTAGAAATCGAAAATTAATCTGGATTTTTTTCTGTTTGAAAGAAAAACCCCGCAATAACTTGGTAGACTTGGTATTAGAGATTTGGCGCAAATCTTAGCAATAGCAGCTTCTTTTATTTTGAGTGTGTAAATTTAAAAAAAAATTCTTTGGTGTTTAAATAAAATGTTTCGATTTATGGCATTATTTTTTTTCTCTTTTTAGCATTTTAAATGGGATTAATGAAAGGCATGTATTTTAAATTAAATGAGTGAAAGGTTTATATTTAAATGAAATGAATTCAATATGAAAATGTTATAGGAACAATATTTGGCGATTTATCAACTGCGCCAGGATAACATAAAAGTACCAATATATCAAACGGTATGTAGTATGTGAAATGAAACAATCATAATCACCCATCGTACAAGAAAAAAAACTAATATTCTGCATTCAGAGGGAAAAATTCATCTCCTATGCCGTAAGATTTGGCGAGTTCTTTTTTGGTGATAAGTTTTTCGATGTGATTGTTGGGATCTGCAGGATTTGGCTTACTTTTCTAAATCTTATTTTTTTGCAGATGTAGTATTATGTAAATATTGTTTTTTGCAGATATTTTTCTATTTTGTATATTTGGCATTCTATTTTGTATATTTTCTATGTAGCATTTGGAAAAGAGATTTTTACCTTTTTATCTGTTCCTTCGGAAATATTAAAATATAAAAAAAGATTTACATATATCGAGCGTATAATGTTATGTTTTGCATTTTTATACAGACCACTTCTCCATTTTTTGATTTTAAATGCTATTTATTATTTACTAGCCGTTTATTAATTGTTTACAATTTACCCCCTGACAATAACAATTATTTATCACAAAAATGCCTCTTAGGTTTGTTAAATAAGTTTGTTTATGTATTTTCATTACTTATTAAAATATCGAATATGGCGATAAAATTTTATTTTAGCATCGTGCTTAAATTTTTAAGATGGTGCAAAAACATGCATTAATAAACGTATGTTTGTAAATATTTGAAAAACATGTTTTACCGCTCTCTTGAAAAATTTTGTAAGATGCTAAAACTACCTTTTGACACCATTTTAAATTTTTTTCGCCAACCGACATAGGATACGAAACTTTTCCCCATTCAGATACACAGGCAAGGCTGGTTTCAAGCAAGAGTAAAGCTAGCAACAATATTGTTTTAACTCTATAAGAGTTACAATAATGATATTAAATGCTCCGATTGACTTTGGGCCCAATTACGAAAGTTTCTCCTAAAAAAAACTGTAGAAGAAGTCTTTTACATTTGTTTCAAACGAAGCTCGCTCTAAAAGGTATTAGTTAATAATACAAAAACACTAATGGCATGGAGGCAAAAGTTTTAATTTAAATGTATATATTTGAAACCCTTCCCCCCTACCCCCCCCCCCCCATCCAAAAAAAAAAAGAAAAAAAGTTACAGTAATGAATTTAAAATGGCATTAAGCCACGCTTTCTGACATAAGCAATTGGCTGCAAACGCGATAACGAAACTTTCACTTAACTTAATAACATGTAGCTAATATAGCCCTCAGGGTACTTTGCAGTTATACAGACCTTGTGGTTTTTTTAAAAAGCTTGAGACAATTCAGGTTTAAGAAGTTGAAATTTACTGTCAAATGATATAAACAACTATGAACACAAAACTGATGAATTATTATTCAGGTTTATGTATGTATTTAAAAAAAATTGGCATCTGATTACTCATTAGATAAATTACTTCTGTTTGCATTTAATAACTGATAAACGGCTTCTGTATATTAAATGAATTGTTTAAATATTGGGAAGAGGTGGCGAGAGGTAGAAAGACGAGTAAACAAATGGGTAGACAGACGGGTAGAGAGACGAGTAGCGACATAGGTAGGCTGACGGGTAGCGAAACGAATAGACAGATGGCTAGAGAGAAAGGTAAAAAGAGGGTTAGCGAGATGTGTCACGAGACGGGTAGAGACACCGGTAGACAGGAGTGTAGCGAGAAAGGTTGCGAGATGCGTAGCGTGATAGATAAAGAGACGAGTAGAGAGACTGATTGATGTTGACTGATGGGTAATGAGATTGGTAGAGAGTCGGATACAAAAACAGACGGATAGTGAGACGGGTATATAGACGAGTAGAGAGACAGTAGATGGTTACGGAGATGGGTAAGAAGATGGGTAGAGAGGCGTATAGCCAGACGGGTAGAGAGACAGATAGACAAGTTGTGAGATAGATAGACAAATGGGTAGCGAAGTGGATAGAGACACGGCTAGACATACATGTAGTTAGACGGATAGACAGACGGTTAGAGAAATAGATTGGCGGGTAGCGAGACCGGTAGAGAAATATAGAGACAGGTAGTGAGACGTGTAGAGAGATAGATAATCGGTTAGAGAGATGGGCAGAAGAACGGATAGAGAAACAGACAGATTGTGGAGAGACAGACAGACAGACAAAAGAAAAGTCTGTGGATTGACGCAGTAAAGGCGCAGGGGGCAGAGTCTCCTAGAGAATAATCAAGAAGTGTCTGTTAATCTTAACTTTGAAATATATATAATTTTTCAATTTTGCCGATATGATATTTAATGTAAAAGTTATTTTACACAAGTCATCGAAAGATTTTTTGTATATTTTAATAGTAATTTAGACTATAGTTTTGCAATCTTTTGCAGAAAAGCATGCTATCAATGTGGTTTGAAGTGTAAGAGTTTCTATAAACAGTTATACAAATAATAGATATATAATCAAGGAAGAAAAATTATGTTAAAAAAATGTTTAAAAAAATTATGACAACACATCTGATGAACGGTACTTCTTTTCTATTTTTTTAAACAGTGTATATGAATTTATATATGATATTTTATAATTCTATCATTTAATTTGCTCTTTTTCTTTATATTGTAATTGTTAACCCTATGTTCTCAGCAATATCACTCAGACTAATCCCTTTGAGGGAAGTCCTAGTTAAAAATATTTAAGTTATTAAAGAATTTATTTATTAAACTAGGAGAAAATATTATTATTACATTTAAAATTGTTAAAAATAATAAATTTAAAATTACTAAAGATATTAAATATAAAATTACTAAATATTATTAAAATTATTTAAAAAATTGTTTGTCCTATAATAACAGAAAATACTCAGCCGTTCACATTCTTCTCTTCCTCAAAATTGCAACTACCCCATTTACCATTCCCGAGCAAAATGGAAGATTTCTAAATATGGGAGTTTGAGACAAAGCAAAAAATTTCCCTTTTTTAACAATCTAGCAGTGCAGTTCTTAGCCCTGAAAACCTACAAAATCCTCAAATCTGTGCAAGCTTTATTACCAAGTGTGCAAACTTTTTTACTCTGAACTGTATACTATTAATATTATCAAATATAAATGTTTTAGGTGCTCTTTGAGTAAAAAATGGATGTGTAAACACAAAAGGATATGTAAATTGCCTAAAAAATTTTCAAAACGAAACACAGAATATTTGCTATTTATTGATAAAACCATCAAATTAATCAGTATGATCATATCTAAAATACAAGGGCAGTTGGAAAATAAGTTTCCCCGGGTGACTGTGGACAGAGGTGTGTATGAAAGACAAAAAATGTAGCGAGACATTAAAGATAAAACATAACTTTATTTTTCCACATACTAAGTACCAAGTACATTGAGACATTTGTCATACCACTTAATAATCTTCAAATAGCCCTCCAGGAAAAAATCAGGGCTTTGCATACGGACGAAGCGTTGAACGGCTATGGGCGAAAGAGGACACTACTTAAGTGGAAAAATAAAGTTATGTTTTATCTTTAATGCCGCATTACATTTTTTTGTCTTTCTTACACATCTCTGTCCACAATCGCCAGGGGAAACTTATTTTCCGACTGCCCCTCGTATATGTGTAATATGATCAGCAAATTAGAATCTATTATGCTAGATTTGTACCAGATATTTTAGTGGCATATAAGGTTCAAACTTTTATTCTATAAACTTAAATTTTGAATTTAATTTATAGAAAGATAGATTTTATAATGTATACTTTAAAGAATAATATATATTCTTATAATTTTTTTTCATTTTATTCCTATAGATGATATGTAAATCCTACAAAAATTAAGTTAACTCTTTAACAAATTAAAAATATCTATATATATTACCAGATATATAAATAATATATCATTTGTTCAATGATACATAAAAACTGAGAAAAACTACAAATAATATTCCAGAAATAAAATTTTAGTTAAAAGTAGAAAATTGATTTATTCCTTATCTTAATATGACTAATCCAGACACAGTTAATCAATATTTAACATACGTTATCCTGTAAATACATGCATGCATGAAGAAAATATTCTCTTTATTATTAGAAAATTCAATGGACAGCGCCATCTGTTGGTGCCATTCATTCCAATTTCTCTTTAAATTACAAATGTAAATGGGTCATTCCATGGTAACTTAGTTACATCTAGAAAAAGTTTCTTTAGTAATTTTTGTGATCTAACACCAAAAATTATTGAAAATGTAATGTTGATATGATTTGTTACTTAAACCTATCCAAAGCTAAATTTGGATAAAAATTACCTACCTTTTGTGATATTTTTTTAACACTGGCAATTGTATTTATTATGGTAACTAACGTAATGGTAACTAACATTCATTTTTCAGTACGTTAATATATTAAATATAATTTTCAGCGTTCAAAAAATAACACTAAATTTAGGTAATTCCCATCCACATTTCTCTTTGTATAGGTTTAATTAACAAATCATATCAACATTACATTTTGAATTACTTTTTAGTGTTACATTATTAAATTTACTGAAGTCAATTATTCTAAATGTAATGCAAGTTACCATGGAATGACCCAAATGCAGGTTGAATAGAGGTATAATCACAAAATTCCTCCAGCAACTTAAAAAATTATTTATAGATAATTCTTTAGAGAACCACATGTGTTCCAAGGCCAGTTAAATAAAAAGCAAAATTTAAAAAATGGAAGTTCATTCTTAATAAATAGCAAGACCGTTAAATTAAAAGTCTGAGTTCTTATGATCATCGTTTTTTTTTTTGTTAATCTTTAGTTCTTGTAACTGGCATATAACGCTTGCATCTATTTTTAGATAAGTTTTCTTGTATCAAAACTGCACGTTGAACGTCGAAATATAGGATATATATTAAGGGAAAATAATATAAAAAATAATATGGCGGAATTTTAATATATTAAAATGATTTTTATATGCTGACAACAGATGGCAGCATGAAAAAATAATAAATCAAAAAGGGATATTAATCGAAATATTTCTTACCTTCCACATAGCGTCATGTCGCCATTTTGTTGAATTTAGCATAGTTGGGTGTGGTAAGTTACCTTTTCTATTTAATGCTTTATTTGCTTATAAGAGAAAATATAGCTTACATAAATTACAGATTGTAGGTAAACTTTTATATAGATATTAAATATTGTTTTAATAAGTTTAGTTTTGCCACGAATTTTACAGGAAGTCCAAATTGTGGCTAGAACATGCAAAAAGCCAAAAGAAAATTTATGCATAAAGAAAGTTTTTCTTAAAAATCTCCTACTTATTTCTATTCGCAGATAGTATAATACGAGTTTTAATGTGATTTCATTGTTTTTTTCTTACTATTTAAAAATATAATTTAAATAATTACCAATTATTTTGCGCATAGTTCTACGGTAAAACAGACGTAACTTAGTTTTGTTTGCAATTGCAACACATAAAATACAATTAAAAAAAATTGTGGATCTGCTCACTCAGACAACAGATGGCAGCATGAAAAAATAATAAATCCAAAAGGGATGTTAACCGAAGTATATCTTATCTTGTTGAATTTAGCAAAGTAAGGTGTTGTAAGTTATATTTTCTATTTATGAATCAAAATATTATATTCATGCTTTTGTATTTCTTCGATATCTAATTGGATTAAATGTGCGAATCACTTTCGTATGTGCCTGATGGCCGCTAACATGTTTTTGTTTTTTATCTTTTCTGCGAAAAGCTGGTCTTCGCCAAGCTGTGATTTATTACCACGTTAAGCTTAATGAAAAATAATTGAAATTTTTAGAAAATACAATAAGACTAAGAATAAACGTTTAAAAATAAAGCAGTTTACAACAGAAACAGCCATTCCAAACGTTATTCGCAAAAAAGAAAGGGAAGGATTCGTAACGAAAAAAACTGTAAATACATAAACATACTGTGATTAAAAATCTTCAGAACATCAAAATAAGGCGAAAACAATATTTTTTAAACATAAATTGCGAAATTATTATCATCAATTAGGAATTTAGTTATAAACTTGAAATAAACAGAAGGGTATATTTAACATACAAACATCTATATATTTAACGAACATCTATATATATATAACATACAAACTTCATAAAATTTTTTTTGTAAATGTTTAAAATTCATTGAAAAATACAAAATAATTCCTAAACCCTCCAAATTTAAGAGATGCATTGGGCAGCAAACTCTGAATGTTATTCGTAAAAAAGGAGGAAGAAGGGGGGGGGGAGGGGTCACAATAAAAAAAACTAAATACATAAAAATACTGCAATAAAAGAATTAAAATAATCAAAATTTTCATTTTTAAAAGATAAATTGTGAGATTATTTTCAAAAATAAGGTTTTTAAAAGCACATAATTGATAAAAATGTTTCCCTCATTCTGACACATAAACTAAATATTCATAAAAAGCACAAAATAGTTGGTAAGAAAAAACACAAAGTAATTGATAAAGTAAAACACAAGAGTTTGTTGAAGCATATACATTAAAAACATTTCCTAAACATCATTAACACATCTTTTTATTTATTTATTTTTTACTATGAAAAAGACTCAATACCATAGAAAGCATGAAATGATCTGCAAATTTTTACATTATAGTCTTCCCATTTTATTCAATTCCCAAAAATGTATTAAAACATGTATGTTTTGGTCTGATGCTTTATGAAAAGGAAATATTGTCGGATAAAACGTAAAATCCCTTTGTAGATTGTATGGCGGCAATGTAATTTTAATATGTCACACATGCTTTCTCTGGTATTAGTGTAGGAATATGTAGAACAAGTTGAAAATTTTACGTCAAATGTCACAGATGAGGTACATTTATACTGTTATTATTTTAGTTAAATGAATTATATCTCTGTTATCATGCTATGATTAATTTCGATAATAAAATAAGCACATTTTAAGTTGGCAACAATTTAAATTTGTTGATGTTTCTTGAAAATTCCAATGGGAAACTTAACCCTAGCTTAGAAAATTTCAGAACTTGAAATCCATATTTAGACTGTTTTTCCATTTAATATGTATTTCATCGAAAATATATATCAAAAAGATTGTTGGTAGATTATAGGATTGCTATAATTAAAGAATTTTAGTATATAAAAATTTGGTTTTTTAAATTCAGTAATATGACTCCATCTTAAATATGACATAATCACCATGGCATCCTAGAATCATTACCTATCATGGGATATCATTGAATTAATTATGTAAGTTTTGATTCGATTTTCATAAAATTTGAAATGACTCAACAAATTTCTGTAATGATTATATACAGTAGACTACCTCAAATGCACACAGCTTTGGAAGAGAGGTTATGCAGATTTTAGAATTTTGCATATTTTTGGTCATTCTTTTCTTTACATTTTTAAACAGCAATTTGACTATAGTAAAGCATTGAAAATTGTAACGAATCATTACAATAAGTAATATATCAAAATAATTAAGTAAAATATTAAAATAATTGAAGTAAATTATTAAAATAATTATGTAAAATTTAAAAAATAATAAAGATTAAGTAATTAATAATTAATTTTGCAGCACTAAATATGCATAATAATGATGAAATATCAATCCTAGCTTCATTGAGCCCTATTAGTCAGAATTACATATAAAATCAAGAAAAAATCAAATCAAAAATCATTGAAGATTAAAACCGATATTAGAGTCGCCCGGGGTAATTCCTGGTCACAGTCTTTTTTATGTTTTAAGAACACTTCACCAAAATGAAAAAAAATCATAGAGGTAGTCTGAACTATCCTCATTGGAATTTATTACTTATGAGTTTATTGTTTATTTATTTTGAAAAAAAAATCTTTTTGAAATGGCTTGTTAAATTTCTGTAAAATAACATTGGCCTTCGTTATGATACATTTTTAAAAGATCTTGGTCACAACTAAAGTTTTAAATATTTTTCTTCTTTCTCTTTTTGGTTGAATTGTGAACTACTTCAGTTACTGAAAAATAGTTTTGGATTCACTATTACTGTTTTAAATAATTTACAGGAGTGCACTAAATAATGCCCCATGTTCCTGGGGTAATTCTTGGTCACAGGGGTAATTCCTGGCCAATACTGTTCTCATCATTTATGCATTGTTATTTTAACTATTATGGCCATATTTCATCCATTTTTAATTATCTGCAACTCTTTGAGCCTCAACTGCAAAGTTAACTGTAACCACAGTGTAAGATTCTTAACTGCTAATGATTAACATTAAATATACTGAATTTTTATTAAATTTCATCCCATTATTTTATAAATTTTAATAATTATACTCATAATTATACAAAGAAAATTTCTTAACTGTAACTGCAATGTACTATTCAATTGCTAAGCACACAGTTTAGACTAACACCAAAAACAGTAGCACGCTCAGACTTCGGTGAAAGATTGATACAAAAGCTGCTGTCATAACCAGTAATGATTTTCTGAAACTAGTTGCAGAACGTGACAGAGAAATAAAAGAAAAGGTTAATCAAACGAAAAACCGATAAGAAAGTAAGGGGATACGAAAAAGAAAAAACGTAGATCAGGACCCAGGTGAGCCACCAGATATGTCAACTGTAATTGAGCAGTTGAATAAAAATACATCATCATTGCAAAATGCAAAAAATGTAATTGAAAACATACAGAATTCAATAGAAGAGCATAGATACTATGCTGTATATTCTGATAAAGATCTGTTATATGTTGGAAAAGTGGATGGCAGTGAAGTATGTGTAAAGTTCCTGGAAAGAGGAGCAGGAAACTTACGCTGGCCGAAGCGAGATAGAATAGAGACAATTGACATTCGCTATACTTTTTATGGACCTATTGATTTGAAAGGTGTAGACCCATTCACAGCAGATATAGAAGCTATAAATATTGCATACAAATTGTGCAAAAAATATTTTGGCTGAAGATGTGTTGAATGGTGACAGGGTGATTATAAAAAAAACTATCCTAATATATGAGCCCCTAACTGTCATACCGTTCACAGAAATTTGAATGAAATTCTGGCCTAAAGTATTTTGAGGTATGCGCTCAAGAATCATGTGAAAAACAACAGTTAAATTCTAACAGTTACGGTTACAGTGACAAAATTTCGAAAATTTCAAATGGCAACACCTACTTTTTTTAATTGCAATGTAATCTTCATAGTGAAGAACCATAAAAAGCATGGAACGGTACCTGTGGCACGAATATCGCCAGTGCTAGGCAGACTAAGAAGAAAAGTGAAAACAACCAATAAAGGACAGAGAAGCGACAGAAAGTAAAACATTTTATTGTGTTTCATACATTTTCCATTTCACACACGACAACACTTTACATGCGGCAGATGGTGGATAGCACTGAACAATAAAATGTTTTACTTTCTGTTGCTTCTCTGTCCATTATTGGTTGTTTTCACTTTTCTTCTTAGTCTGCCTAGCGCCAGTGATTTTCATACTACAGGTACCGTTCCAACGCTTTTTATGGTTTTTCACTATGAAGATCACATTCCAATAAAAAAAGTAGGTGTTGCCATTTGAAATTTTCGAAATTTTGTCACTGTAACCGTAACTGTTAGAATTTAACTGTTGTTTTTCACATGATTCTTGAGTGCATACCTCAAAATACTTTAGACCAGAATTTCATTCAGTTTCTGTGAACGGTATGAGAGTTAGGGGCTCATATATCAGGATAGTTTTTTTTATAATCACCCTGTATTTCTCATGTTGATTAAATTTGTATTTAACCCT
This sequence comes from Maratus michaelseni, assembly GCA_963931845.1. Taxonomy (NCBI): domain Eukaryota; kingdom Metazoa; phylum Arthropoda; class Arachnida; order Araneae; family Salticidae; genus Maratus; species Maratus michaelseni. Next base: position 3,114,917 of record OZ007593.1, read on the forward strand.
GAAATAACTAAGTAAAGTATTTAATTAGCTATAGATAATAAAATTAATAATCTAAGTTGTTTAATAAATTGTATACATAAAAAATGTATGTATTTGCATCAAATATGCGAGTGACCAATAATTACCCCATAAGTGTCCAGGAATTACCCCATCCCTGGGGTAAATCCTGGTCACTAATTAGCTATAATTATTCAAATTACTTGTGCATTATTGATAAAATAAATATTTTATTAGATGGGCATCACAATGTGCTTACTCCATGCCAAAATTTGTAACTCTAGCTTAGATAGATTTTGTAATAATTGAATGTTGATGCTTTTTGACCAGGAATTAACCCGGGTGACTCTAAATAATGAATACAAAGTGGCTAAATAAGTAAAATATCAAAATGATTAAAAATGGAGTTTCTTGGTTGCGGGGCTTACTTGGATATACTTTTTAAAAAATAGATTTTTGATTATGATAGGTCAGTGCTTATCATGTAATAAGAGGAAGCCAGCTCCCTCATATGTATGTCACATAAATTATTTTCTATTACATATGTAATAGAAAATAATTTATGCGACAATTATCCCATGTTATATTTGGTGGAGTAGAACTTTCCATAAATTCTAAATCAACAGACAATCAAGAAATATCTGATTTAGTGTTTAAAAAAGACAAAGTTTTAAGCAGACTTAATATTTTAGATGAAAGTTCAGACGAATCTTCAAATTGGAATATGGAAAAAACTAAACAAAATGCAAAAACAAAACAAATTGTTAAAAAATCAATTTCAGAAAACAAAAAAATATATAATATAATGCTGCATTCAATCATTTTCAGGCAAAATAGTAGGACAAAAATGATGTAATGAAGAAAAATAAAGAGGTGGATAATGAAAATGCTTATGGAATCGGTAATTTTATTTTATATTTTTATTATAAATCTAGATGTTGGACTAATTTATATGAATTCTTCGTAAAATATCAATTTCAGAATGATATCCCTTTTATATCTAAAGAACTGAGAAATAACAAACATAAATGCATGGAGGCATAACTAAACTTTTTGAAAAAATTTACCCCCATTAGGTGTCATTGCTCCCATTTTGGTAACATGCTATTTTTCCTAAATATTTGATTTTTTAAAATTTTTTTCTTTAGAAATACCTTATAGACTTTCTATTCATAAAGAAAAAACAACTGTTTCATTAAAAAATAGTTTAATATATATAGCAGCGCTTAATGGGTTAACAGTTTTTGTTTAGTAAATTGTTAATAACTTTCATCCATTTAATCAGATCTTTTTCATTTTTGGGGACTTGTCTCCATTTAGTTATTCCCTTATTTTTATATTCCAGTTAAAACCCTGGACCCCTGGGGCCCTATATTTATTGGGCCCTTTTTAAAGCATTTTTGTTAAAATTTTAGTCGAATCATTAATTTATACTCTCTTCTTTATTTCGTATAATTGAAGATCTAAAGACTTAGGTTATTTTCCTCATAGGGCCATGCTTAAAATTATTAGTTGTCTCCTATTGGGTCCCCAACTATAGCTCCCCTAAAATCGTCCAGTTCACAAGCTTTTTCTGACAACTTCTTAGGTCTTCCATCTAAAGTGCTAAATACTAGGACCTCTTAAGATATTTTTATCTTAGGGCCCTTCTCAAAACTAACAGTTGGTCTCTTTTGGGCCCCTTAAAAATCGTCCGATTAACTAGCTTCTTTTTATCAACTTTTTAAGTCATCCAGGTACTACATGAGCGACAAAAAATTTTCTCGGATCTCAGCTACCACCAATTTTTAACCCTTTTGGGTCCCCTAATATAGCTCCCTTAAAAATTGTCCGATTCACTAGCGTTTTTATTTGTAACAACTTCTGTGGCCCCTCTTAAGCACTAAATACTAGGACCTTTTAAGATATTTTCATCTGAGAGCCCTGCTCAAATTATCATAATGTAATTGAAAAAAAAAACATGGAAAACGATAGTTTTTCAGAGAAATGAATGATAAACATGGTGAAATACAGAGGATTTAAATCTAAGAATTATTTTAAGCGCAATTTAATTTTGAAATAGGTCAATATAGTCCAGTTACAAAAATTTTATAGGATAAAAAACTATGCACAGTAATTTAACCATTTTTTGCCCGCATATACATGACTAGATTGTGAAATGCAGCATACAATACTTTTTTGGGGGTTGAGGGGAGTAATTTTATGAGGTTTATTATTATTATTATTATTACTTGAAAAGATATTTATTTCATATTTCCAAAAAACCGTTTTTTAACTTTGGTGCCTCATTTTAAAAAGCCCAATATAATTATATTTTCAAACATTTTTCAACTGTAAAATATACTTACACATGAATATTAAAAAAGGCAAGAAACTTTAAAATAATTAAGTTTTTATGTGTGAAAAGCATTTAATGGAAAAAATTACATCATTATTTAAAAAGCTTAAATAATATTTCAAAACACTTTTCAATTAGAAAAAATATTTATATGCGAATATTAAAAGAGAAAGAAAACCTTAAAATAATTAAATTTTTACGTGCGGAAAGCATTAAATGGAGGAAAATTAGGTTATTTTTATATGTTTAAAACTATTTTGTTCTAGTGTCTAAAAGAAAATTTTACTTTCAGCAGTTATAAAAGCCCGGGAGACAGCGGCATTTTTTATTTAACATTTTTATACAAGCTGATTTTCAAATTGTGATAGCTCTTACTTAATTGATCACAAAAACAGCAACAGCGATGAATGCGGCCTTGGGAATCGAGTGAAAGGGAAATGAATATCAACTTGATTACAGAAAAGATCAATAAGTAATATTTTTTAAAAATACACGTGATTATTATGAAAAATTATTTAATTTTTAAAAAATTAGCGTGTTTTAACAGCCTATGAAGTGTGGATGGGGCTAGCATAGCTCGTAGGGTGCAGCCCCTTAGTTTGTTAGAAAATGCAACTGTGAGATAAACTTTTGTTTCCAAAAAACAATTCTTTCCTGATTTTAAAAAAATACAACACCAAATTTTTTTATAAAATTTACTTTTCTAGTTAAATCCATTTCTTGAGAATGAATTAAAAGTTCTAAACATGTGTTCTAAAATTTTTCAGTTTGACTGAAATAAGTCAATTTTTGCACAAAATGTGATAAAATTATTAAGGCTGTTCTCAAATCTATAAAGGAGCTACTTTCTGAATTATTTTTTGATTGGAAACATATGAAATTCGCAGATGTTCTTATTCAGAAACTATGTAATCGAATGGCGATTTTCATTTTTGGGTAAAGGCAGAAGCTCTTTCAAAAAATATTGTCAAAGATGTCGATTTGAACCAAATTTCCGGACACAGTAGCGCGAGAAAGGGGTAAAACTTGTCGTCACGTGACAAGAATATCATATACCTTAGTATATTTATTAAAAAATGGAAAACGTTATTTCATTCCAAACCACTTCAATAATCAGGTCTACCAATTTTCTGCTTTTATGTTTAAAAACGAGATAGAAAAAAATCATCAGAAAGTTTCACGTTGTTGGGCAGGGATTTTGAGAATCGCCTTAAATAAATTTATTTGAGTATATTAAACAATTTAACCCCCACATATTGATTTAAATTGAACAAAATGAAAAATATATGCATGAATATGGAAAGTTTAATAAAATAAGAATGTGTGTAAAGCTATCTAAATAATAAAATTCATAATAAACCAACTAACTTTAATTACTAAGATAAGAAGATGACGATAAAAAATATTTTGCAAACAATCATATTAACATGAGAGGTGTAATATTGTTCAAACTTACTTTTTCTCTTTCTTTTTTTTTTCAAGACACTTAAAAACATGCAGTAATAACAATGGTTTTCTGCAAGTTTAATTTACTCATATCCAAAGACAATGATAAAGACTTTTCTCAATCAGATAAACTCTTTTCTGAACCTATTAAATAAAAACATTAAAGACAAGGGAAAAGTGAAGCTAACACACTTTTTAAAATCTTATAATATTATTTTACGACAAAACATACTTTTTGATTTTTGTCTATTTTTTCATAGATTTTATGTAGGAGAACAAGACAAATAATTTCCCAATGCAATGGTTCTCAGAATAACAACTTTTTCTCTCTCTCCTAAAATATAAATAGCAAGGTCATTCCATGTCAAATCAACCAGTGACTCAACCTGACCATTTCCGATTTTGACGAAACTTACAGGAATCATTCTTCCTGATGATATAAATGAGAATATACTTTTATTATTTTTTATTTCAGTAAATTTTCATGCAATGGGTCATTCCACAGTATTCATGTGTTACATACGGGACATTTCACAGCAAATTTTTGAGATATTTGTACTTTTTTCAGTATCAAAATATAAATGAGAAAGTATGCAATTATTTTTAATGCATTATATATCACTTCAACTAGATTCTTATGAAGTTTCTTTTTGTTTGAGCCAATACATATATATTTTTTAATTAATAAAGTTGTGTTACGTACGGGACATCACAAAAAATTGTATTAAAAGTACCTCTAGCAATTTGGATTTTGCTCTGAATTTATTTAATATTTTCACAAATAAATTTAATGAGTAGAAGCAAAAATATACATTTTATTAATTAACTTTAAAATTATTTTTTTGTGTCATTAATTAATGAAAGCTAATTATTTCTGTTACATACAGGACAAGGCTATTTGTTACGTATGGGACCTATGACCAAATTTTTTTATATGACTGCAAAAAAAGGCTCTAATTTTTATTTGATTTAAAAAAATAATAATATTTTGGATAAATTTTAATAGAAGAGATTTAAAGCTTTAAAATGATGTATTACACTTAACTTTTTATAAAACATTTTTTTCAAACTTGTGAAGCCAAATACTGTGGACTGACACCATTTATTTTTTTATTTCGAAAAATCATCATTTTTTGGCTTGTATAAATGTTTTCAATTTTGAATTTCTCAAGTTCTATCAGATGTAGAGAGTTGTTTGACCCCTCGTTTTAAAGAAAATTCCATAAGGTTTAATTTGATATGCAAGTTGACTATGCTTGGTTAGAAAAAAATTATTTGATTTAATATTAAATTAAAAAAAATTTAAATAGTGTTTTTTAAACATGGAAAAATATATATGTTTTTGTAATGTTATAAACTTTAAATTCTGAAAGTTTTAGAGTGGAATCTCAATGTAATCAGAAGTTATCTTAAAAAAAACAATGTTAAACACCAGTTGGGTATTTAAAATTTGCATCTCACCAACTTTATGACTGTGCTAAAGATAATATAGTCTTATTAATTTTAAAAATTATTTTTTTATGTTGTGTAATTATAGACTTATGGAGAAAAATCAATTATCGGATGAACCTGATTATGAAAGATCTGCCTTTTTAAAAGATTCTGCTCAATAGATTTTGATGTAAGTTCCATTGTTTGTTAGATAATTTTTCAAGGAAAGTCTTAGCATGTGACACATTATGCTACGTTAATTAGTTACAGAACTATGGTTCTATAATTAGGCAAACTTGATTATGAAAGATCAGCCTTTTTCAAATGTTCTGCTGAATGCATTTCGATGGAACCTACCAATGTTAGCTAGATAATTTTATATGGAAAGTTTTAGTATATAACATACTGTGGTACATTACTGAATTAAAGAACTATTGGAAAAGCACCATGATCGGATTATGAAAAATTATCCTTTTTAAAAGATGCTGCTGAATGTATTTTGTTTTAACCTACCGCTGTTAGTTATGATTTTAGTATATAGCACAATGTACTACATTGCTTAGTTACAGATCTATGGGAGAAAGCTCTATAATTAGGCCTACACTTATAACTCCCATTCTACTAAATAGTATTTTATGGGGCTTACATTGTCATTTAGATAACATTTGGAGGAATACTTTAGTGTATAACTTATCGTCTCCTTTGCTTCGATATAGATCTATCTACAGGTGAAAGATCTATAATCAGGTGAACCTGATTATAAAAGATAAATTTTTGTAAAGTTCTACTGAATGTATTTTTATGTCAATTGCACTAATAGTTAAATGAAAGAGGGACAATTAAAATGTAAAAATTATATGTAAAATTTCCATACTAAATTGCAATGCTTTCATTCTACGTGAGCTGAGTTGCAGACAAAGGTAGTAAATAATAAATAGATCTTATTCTGTTTACAAAGATGTGTAATGAGATAGTTAGGCAAAACATTTTAGCCATAAAGTACCTTTTGTTTTAAACATAATTAATTAAAAATGTAATCATAAACTCTTTTAAAATTACCTTTTTTATCTTTCTCACATTTCATCTCTTAATACTATCATGTGCTTTCTCCTCTGTCACAATTTCAGGGTTGGTTGGTCTGGATCTCTTGTTATGACAGAGAAGGACATTGAATAGATAGCTGAAGCTGAGCTACTTACATAACTTTACTCATAATCTTCACAAAATTCAATAAGTAGACTTATTTTTTAAAACTTGTTTAATTAATCCACATTTATAGTTTCTGTATATAAAAATTAGAAAAAGAATTTTTAAAAAACAAATATTTCAATGTGCTTAGTTCATATCCATCCCTTAACAGTTTTGTAAAAATATTGTGCGATACAATATTTAAATTCAGTTATACTAATTCTAATAAAATAAAATAAATATTTATTATTTTTGGCAGTTATTTTAGTTTAGTGTATATCATATATTATAATATGAGCAAACCTTGTGTGTGTGTGGTTATATATGCAAATTTTATCTTAAAAACTGCTCTATTGATTTTGACGTAATTTTGTAGCTTACCATTTTGAGGCACCAGAAGACCATTGGGAAAGTTCACTTGTTCAAGAAAATTTGATTAGTGGGTTGTTTTGGGTCACTATGGGTCAGGATCGAGCTATTTAACAAAAACGGTGAATTCTGTTTTATTTTCTGATGATTATTTTTTATTTAATATATATGTTTTTATTTATATTTCAGGTGCAGATGTTTGTGAAATTTATTCTCAACGTACAGTGAAAATAATTCAGAATGCAAATTCTGTTTAAAACCTATAGTGTACTTATTCTACTCCATGTATCCTGGCATAAAGAAACTATTTAGGTGGGGACTTTCTAAATTTTTAAACTAGTGGGTAACAGTAAAAAAATTTTAATTACACCAGCAAATTGCTACATTGAATTAGTTTATGATTACTAAACAACAATCTTTGAAATGCTATGAAGTGTTTGAAATTAATTTACTACTCACAAAACTTCAAACAGCAGCAATGTAGATTTAGCACTGGCAATGTAGTATTTTCCCTCATTAATAAAATAATTTTTCACGCATCAAGGAAGTATTTACACAATTTTATAATTATATATATCATTCTAACAAATTTTTTTATATTGTCAATACTCAATATAGAAGTTCTGCTTGAAAATGTGCTTGGTCCATTAAAATTGACCTTATTTCTGGTTGAAAGAAAAATCATTTATTTTTTCATTTCCTACTCAGAAGAAAACAAATTGTATATAATACTTAAATGCCTCTTTTACATGTTCATGTAAAAAAATATTTTCCACAAATCTAATTTATGTTTTAAATTATGTCTTTGTTTTAAGAACTTCATCTTTAAGTTTTCTGGTAAAACATTTGACAGAAATCTAATTTAAAAAAGCAGCATCCTACTATGAATAAGTAAAAACTACTTTACTTGTGAGATTTGCAACAGAACACTTTATGACAAATCTAATTTAAATAGGCATATTCATTTTCACAAACAGCAGAAGATTCTCTTCTGAGGTGTGTAACAAAAGATTCTCTGTGATGTCTAATTTAAATAAACATCACTATGTTCATATCAAAGAGAAATTATTCATGTGTGAACTGTGCCACAAAGGATTTTATTATAAGTCTCATTTATATCGGCATAGTCGTGTGCACACTAAAGAGAAACTTTTCTATTGTGGGGTGTGCACCAAAGGATTTTCTCAAAAAACTCATTTGAATGTCCACCTGCGAATTCATACTGTAGAAAAACCTTTCTTTTGTGAGATGTGCAACAAAGGATTTTCTCAAAAATCTCATTTGAATGCCCACCTGCGAATTCATCCTGTAGAGAAATCTTTCTATTGTGAGGTGTGCAACAAAGGATTTTCTAAAAATTCTGTTTTAAAAAGACACCTGCGAATTCACTCTGAAGATAAACCTTTCTCTTGTAAGGTGTGTAACAAAGGATTTTCTCAAAAATCCGATTTAAATGGACACCTGCGAATTCATACTGAGGAGAAACCTTTCTGTTGTGATGTGTGCAACAAAGGATTTTCTCAAAAATCCGATTTAAATAGACACCTGCTAATTCATACTGAAGAGAAACCTTTCTCTTGTGAGGTGTGCAACAAAGGATTTACTCAAAACTCTCATTTGAATGACCACCTCCGAATTCATACTAAAGTGAAATCTTTCTCTTGTGAGGTGTGCAACAAAGGATTTTCTCAAAAATCTCATTTGACTGTCCACCTTCGAATTCATGCTAAACAGAAACCTTTCTCTTGTGATGTGTGCAACAGAGGATTTTCTCACAAATCTTCTTTAAATAGACATCTGCAAAGTCATATTAAAAAGGACCATATCTTTTGTGAGGTATCTAATAAAGGGTATTCTCAAAAATCTCATTTGAATGTTTAAATAGTGTACACACTAAAGACTGTACACACTTGTTTAAGAAAAACCTCGAATCTTGTGCAATATGACAAAAATGATTTTTGAAAATCTAATTAAAAAGGTGTACCATTTGTTTATGCATATAAAAGAGAACTTTTTTAGTTGTGAAATATAATTTAAATAACATTATTATATCCAACCTAACATGTAAGACTTCTTTTAATAAACGCACAAACATTTCATTTTATTCACCATGTTAATGTCCAAAGAAAGTCTTTTTTTATCATGTTTAAAATGAAAATTTTTGTAAATAAAATTTGAATGTAAATGTGTATAATTATGTCAAAAAATTTTCTCATTTGTAAAATGAAGTATTTTCTTAATGAATATAATAAGGTATTTTCTTATTATTTTTAAAAGTGTAAATATTTATTCATGATATAGTGATTTGTGATTAATAAAACATGTATGCTGTTATTAAGTTTAAATTAAGCAAAATGGAATCTTATGCTTATAAAACATTGTCATACGTAAATTGATGAATATGCTTAATATTTTAGTTTTTAGTATTGTATCCAGTATATTATAAATTTGTAAAAAACATATATTATGTATTTTTCAAATCTGGAGGTATAGATTAGCTTGGTTAAATCTGAAACTTGTATTCACTAAAGATAGACAAATATATGGTTGTTTCAGTTCCTTTAACCTTTTGTGTCCCGATGGTTCTTCAAGGTAGTACCATTAGATATAAAGTCAAAATTCGTTTACATATTGGTTTGCGGTGATACAATTAAGAATGAGCCATAATACTCTTTTGTTCTAAAAGCAGTTTTGTTTGTACAAAGCAAAAATGGATGATTTCACTTTCAGTTGTATTTGTTCAACTTTCTTGTTGTTTAAGAGGAAAGTTTTTCTGTAATATTCCTATTATAAGGGCACAATATAAATATTTCAAGAGTTATTGTATGAGTTATTGTATATATTATTTTCTATAAAATACAAAAAACGAAATTTTAAAGAAAAAATTTGAGTGTACTGGTAAATGTTTCACAAAAGACAATAAATAAATATTCACTTCATTAAGTTTAATTGTAAATTTTTCCTAAAATTATTTATTTATTGTATAAATCTTTAAATTATTTATCTTTCAGAAAATTGGGAGAAATAATTCAAAAGATGAAATTGCCATTAATTCATAATTTCGAATATAACAAATTAATTTTAATTAATGAATATTTCCATTCTAATCCCATGTTACTTTAGTATCTTCATAGTAGGATTTACTTTTATAGCATTGTCTAGTTAAACGCTTCATGGAAAACCTTTTATAATACAAAAGTCAGTTTATTGTTTGATTTCAAGACGATACGGATTGCAGGAAAAATACAATTAATTGTTCAGGATAGACTTATTTTTATTTAAAATGGATAAACTTTCACGATTAGTCACAGTTAGCATAAATTAACAAATTCATATTATTTTATTCATGAATACAGTGACAGATACTTCACAATACCTCTGCTGCTGGTCAGATTAGCACAACATTCCTTATCATTTAATGCTGTCAATGGAAGTTAAACTTTTTTGCATAATTTACTTTCATAAATCTTTCTTTGTGGCTTTATAACCATTGGAATATAGGATAATAGAGTCATTCACTCTGAAATTTCCTTTAGCACATGAGCTTCTTTTATTGTTCATGATTTTATATCTGGTGTTATGCTAGAGTACCTGTATGTCAGAAGACATTATATTTAAAAAAAAATCATTCACTTTCATGAAACATCTGCTTCTTTCTTTTGTCCCACTTCTTTAGCATGCAATATTAAAACTCTATTTTACTCCATAATTACGTATTTATTGAGTGCCTATTTGTTATTTTGTAGTAAAAATGAATATATAATCAAATCTTAACATGCTAAAATATCACACATGTGTGTAAAACTGGTGGTATAATATCACTTCTGTTTCATAAATTTAGATTTTTGAATCATCATCAGATCTGAGAATCAATTAAAAGTCAGGAATATTTTATCTGTTTGATTGGTGTCTATACTTTTCTATTCCTTTTTTGTATGGAAGACTGGTAACATAATGTTACAATGCATCAATGAAATCTAACTTCAAAATATATTTGTACTAATTTTCAAAATTGAAAATTTCTTATTTTTCCTGATCAGAAGCGGATTTTCAATACAGTATTTATTTTCTGTGTTGTCATTAAAAATTAATATTTTTATTATTACCTAACTTAAATCTTATATTTTGGTTATTGATTTGTTAATTCAAAATACAAACTGTGTTCATTGAGAGTTTAAAATACTGGTTTCAAACCATTTTATGAAAGAAAACAATTGTCATTGATATGTTAAAATCTGATAATTTTCAAGTAATAATTGCATTTTATCTCAGCATTGTATTGTAAAATTATATCTTAACATTGCAAGATTCGTGGCTAAAATATTTATTAGAATGATTTATATTTAGAATTTAAGTATTTTTTTTCCTCACAATGCAGTATTTATTATCTCATTTTTTTTTTTTTTTTTTGAAAACAAATAATTTTCTGAAAAGCAAAAAGTATGTATCATTTAGGGATGAAAAGCAGAATATTTTCTCTTTTTTTTCTCAGTTTGAGTGAGTTTACCACTGTAATAATTGCATAAATATATAAGGTTGAAATAATGAGAATTTTCAGTGATATACTGTGGGATATTCTAGAAATTTGTTAATTTTAATCATAAACTTCCTTTTTATATGAAGGGTTGAAATTGTCATGTAGTTTGTATATAAGTATGTTTTTAATTTAACAGATTGACCTTATGTTTTATTGATTTTGTCTTCATTTATTTACTTCTTTCATTTCTGTGTAACTTTTTTATGGTTTGCCATTTATGTTTAATTTTTTTTTAATTTAATTTCCTGACAGCAATTTAAATAATTATGTGTGATCTGTTTTCTTATAATTTTTTAATTTTCAAAATATTTTTGTCGCTACACTAATAAATACAGGCTTCTTTTAGACGAAAATAATATTTGGAGTAACAGAAAGAAATCAAATACCTCAAGATCATATTTATGTACTATAATTTTTCAATAGCAGTTATTTTATTTTGTCCATATGTTGGAATCTAATGTTAATCTTCTTAAATTACTGTAATTTTGATTTGGGAATAGAAAGTTTTATTTATTTCAAAGAGGCTGTGTTCTGTTTTTTAATCATAATTCAATTTATTAAGCTTCCCTGAGGGATACTTTCTAGTATTCACGAGCTTTGCAACCCCGCACCAGAGTGATCTTTCTCTTTCTCTTTCTCATTTTTCCACTATTTTCTTTTGTCTATTCTTTTCTCTTTGTTTTACTCTCATTGTGGTTTCTTCTTTCTAGGTGATGAGAATTCAGCATAAGCCAATATCATTCTGTCGATAGCGATATATGGGGAATTGTAAACTACCCACGTGTTAGCCATGCATGACAACGCATGTCCGTGGAAAGGAGGATTCGGGCAGTTGAGGGAAGCTCACGCACTGCTTTAGCCTCTGCTTCAGGTAAACAGACGATGCACGTTGGGCAAGTATGCATCAATCGGCTGGTCAGCTAACTTGTCACTGGCAAGAGATCAAATGAGCAGTCACATACAAGTCATATCATTAAGGGTGGAGACTAATATAGGTATGTCTTGCGAACATATGAGCCCTGGTTAGCACTGGTGTACAAATGTGCATTCCCTTGCTGGACTCATTTGTGGGTAGTGCAGCCAAGGTCTGAATAGTTATTGCTTTCTAATATGAATGGAAGTATTTTGCTTTCTTCTATTTTCTTACATGTAGAGAGCAACAAATTGTTCAGAAAATTTCATTTATTCGCTTTTATTCTTATGTAATTAAACGCACTAATAGTATTTCTGGTAGTTTTTTTAAGAGAAGTTCCCCGTTTCTTATCGCAAACCTTTCCACCTGTTCTTGGTGATTGATATTCAATTTAAAAAAGGCAGTTTGGAGATTTTGTTTGTTGAGGTTTCTTCAATCAACAAGTCACAATTTCTCTCAAATTGCAATGCAATAGGTTACTTTTCTGTTTCTTTTCAGGTGCATCAAACACTATATAAAAACCGTGGTGTGATATACAAACCAGAATTTTTATTCTCTACAAAGGAAGAACTTCTAAAAGATCAAAATGTCATAGATCTCAATGTCTTTATTACTATCCGTCCGAATGGACAAGTGCTTCCTATAAAGCACATTATTCTGACTTTTAAAAGTCCTACTTTACTAACTAGAATTAAAGCTGCCTACCTGAGTTGTCCTGTCCAGGCTTACATTCCTAACCCTCACCATTATTTTAAATTTCAGCATTATGACCATACCACAACTACCTGTCTTTGTTCGGTTTCCTGTGCTGGAAGTCGGTCGCGATGATAGATCCTGTGAAATCTCTGAACGCTGCGCAAACTATAAAGACCATACAGCATACTCCCGCTCTTGTCCAAACTGGATCTGTGAAAAAGAAATTCTGACTGTTAAAATTACTCAGAAACTTTCTTATCCTGAATCTCTCAAACTTGTTGAATCCAGAACCCCATCTGTCTGGGTTTCTTCTCTAATTTACTCAAGCAACAATCAAAATATGTAACACACATAAGCACCCACACTGAATGCTCTTTTCCACCAAATGATTAATAAATGACACTATCGAGCACTATAAAGAAGAAACCCAGTAATGTGTACTCTAATACTAAAGAGTGCTTTCTGTACTAGAACTTGGACCACCATCATCGGAACCTGTAAAAATGAATACCCTAATTGTCAGTCACAAAGTCCTTTAAATAAATCTAAAAAGTCAACTGAACATGAGTTAGATCAAACTTCTGTTTAATCTGCAAAAATTTGGGAAAACCTGATGCTTCCCCAACTCAGAAAGGAAAATTTAAAAAAAGTTCATAATTTAAAAAAGTAAAAAGTTTAAATAGAAAATTAAAAAAAATTTCATTTAAAAATTGCACAGCTCAGGATTTATGTTTATAGTTATAAACGGAAACCCCTAAACTCATAGAACACAATTGAATATAGAATTTAACTCATTTACACACTTATTTCATTAATTAAAACGTGATCAATAATTTCAACAAAAATGCTTTCCGATTATTTGAAATCTTATTTCACCCACATGTTTAATACGTTCACACTAAACATTAGTACGTTACAAAAACTTTTCAGTGTCATACCGCTTTGTGACATATTTAAAATAACTGTGCATTTTTCCATTAATGTCAATCACTTTATTACGATTGCCACAGAATGACTTAATTTTCATCCATACTTCACGAATTGATCATCCATTTTTATCCATAATGAGACTGCAGCCATGGCCAGATAAATGCAAAGACATAAGTTGAAAGTTTGTGATATTTGAATTTGTGCACCAGTAAAATTAACAATATTCCTATTTAGTATATTCAATATGTTTATTTATCTTCCCTTTTTAAATTAGAATTGATGTTATTCCGCGATAATTCATTAAAATGTACCTGTTATCATGGGTTAACATCCAAAAATTGAAACAGCTAAAATTTGAGATAGTGTGGCACTGATTAGAATGAAGTAGATTGGTGATTTTGAAACAATTGTTTTCATTGTTGAATTTGTCGTTGTGAAAGAAAATACCTTCCGTTGCGGAAGTGATTGTTGCAAATTGTGCAATAACAAAGAAAATCTTTAATAAGAATTAAGGTATACAATTGTTGAAAAAGCAATAATGTTATTATTCAAATGCATTATTTCGTTATGTTGTTTTCATAGAAAATGATATTTTACAAAAATTACAAATAACATACGTCAACCAAGTAAATTTAAGTGGAAAATTTGTTATTCCTAGAAATATTCACCCAAAATACAAAATGCATACAAAATAAAGATATTTTTAAGAAATATTTAGTTTATCCTTGTTATATTTTTTTAGTTTGTATCTTTATAATTTGAGTTCACTTTTCCTAAAAAACAGAAAACTTTAAATTTTGAGCCGAAGTTCCAAGTTTGATTCAAAGGATAGTAAAACAAATCAGTAATTCCCATTCAGTTTACTGGAAAACGTAATTTTTTAATTTTTCAAAGACTTGGGAGAAAACTGTGCTTCCTAAGAAACGAAAATCATGCATTTACAAAAAGTACCTTCTAATCTTACACAAATAATTAGAAGTGTTTTACAAGACCTGCACAGTCAAGTGTTTCAGCTACATACCACTTGAGCGTTTTAGTTTACAGGGTGATAGCAAATATCTTTTTTTATTCAATTAGTTGTTGGTTCCCTAATAGCTATTGTCAATAAATCGTCCATGAGAAATATGGGGACAAACATGTTCTTTACATCACCGAAGTTCCAGAAGAATTCGTCAAATATTTATCTATATATTCAACAGGACGTCTAAATTTGGCCGTATAGAGTATTAAACTGCATGGAAAATTAGGTGTAGACTATACCCAGCAAACACAGAATTGTCAGAAATGTCACGAATTGATATAAGAAATATCATTATTGTCAGATACATCGATTTCCATGTAACATTCTGGCATATTTTTCATGGCAAAATAAAGTTTTATAAAATAGGTGGTGTCTATACGGTAAAAAAATTCCGATAATCTTACGCGCCACAAAACCCGTGCCAGTTACTAGATGTCTATTAGCTAGACTTCAAAGGATAGCTTTTGCCGCAAGTTTATCTAGTAGCAAAATCCATTTGCTACCATGGATATGATAATTTTTTAACACATACCGATATATCATCCATATACTATCATAGTCGTCTGGGAATTTATCTAAACCGCTGTGGCAACGCACTTGACCTTCACTTTCACTTCAATCTGCATTGGCGGCGCGAGTTTGTTGTGTTCATGGAGTGTTTATCAAAATTCGGTCTGCAGAATGTCTCAGTTTAAGTAAGTTATTTATCTAAAGTTTTAGCTGTTTACCTTTAAAATTTTGTGTTTTCCTTTTTTATAATGAATTAAGTACTTAAGTCATCTTGTGCAAATCTTTCACGAACGTATAAAAACATGTAGTTAGGGTTAGGTGTTTAACATTTGCAATACGTATTGAAATGAAAGTAATGTAATGCAATTTTAATATCGGCTTTCAAATCACTTTATTGGAGTTTCTTCCACGGACTAAGAAGCATTATTTAATCAGTTAATTGGAAATGAAAAAAAGCATAACTTGCTTATAAAGTGAATTAATATCAAAGATTATTTTTTGTTTTCATTAATGTATTGTAAATTTTGTTATTCAAAGTTGATAATAGTTAGTTGATACTTTAGTTATCGAGTTTTTCCAAATTTCTTTTGCGTTTCGTTTGAGATTCAACTAATTCACTGCATCCAGTAATTTTTTTTGTTGTATTCGTGTGCCAAATTCTCATACATGGAAGATTTTTTTAGTAGTTTAACAGCCAAAGACCTGTTTTTACCAGTCAGCAAGATGCAATATAGGGAAGACGTGTCAGGTGAAAGTTGGTTTATAAAAAAATAACTTGTATTTTTTTTTCCATAACTCTTCCTTGCATGTTTTATCTATGTTACTGTTGACACTTTTAATCAAACCAATCTTTCGCAGAAAATAATGTTTCATGAGTTTTTTTTTTTTTTTTTTTTTTTTTTTTTTTTTTTTTTGAGTGAAAGTCTGAATTAACTGCTAAGATCTGGCTTGAATTAATTTATATCTTTTTTACTTTCTTGCAAAAATTGTATGTTTTTGTTTTAATAGTAGTAATATAAAAATTTGAATTTTATATATTAATGGTCATTTACAAAATTGTATTCATTTTTAAGATTTTAGGACCAGTACCCAATAAAAATATTAAATCTTTGTTCAGCTAATGAAATTTTGAATAAAAGATCCTACAAAATTAGTCGAATGAAAAAAATTATTGGGCTTTGTGCACTACAATTTATTCAAGTATGTGCCTGCAAAAAATGGCTAAATTGCTATGTATAGTTTTTGATTCTATAAAGCTTATATAACTGAAATAAATTGACCAATTTCAACATAAAATAGTGCTTGAAATAATTCTTAGATTTAAACACTGTTTTAGTGTGTCATACATATCTCTATAAAGCTACCAATTTCATATTTTTACATGTAATCTCTATCTCTATAAAAGAGTAAGTGTCTGTCTGCCTGCCTGCCCGCGGTTTTCTCCGTAATTATAACACCTAGGACTCAGAAATTTTTGTCATGTGTAGATGTTGTCACCGGACAGTATACCTCGCGGCCGGATTTTTAAATTTTAATTTAGATTTAAAAAAAAAATAAAACGTGTATATGGAATTTTGGGTTCGAGGATATTTCAAGCTCCTCCCATGAAATAGCCTCGGCAACGCCATCCGTGGCAACGAAGCAGCCAGCCAATGAGAGCAGTGTAACGACCGAAGAAATCTATGGCCTAGCCTGACTCGTGAGTTGCTGGCCTAGAGTTGTCCAGTTTTTGTCCATGGTTTTGTCGCCTAGCTTCGGAGGTTGACTGCCGTATAATCGAATCGAAAGGACAGTTTTCGATATGCAAAGAGACTGCAAGAGATGTTTGTTGGCAGGTCAAAAAGAAGTGAACCGATCTACGCTAAGAGAGATGCAGAGAGAGTTGAACAGACGATGGTGAGAGGAAAATGATGTGTGCGCGTGAACAGTATATGATGGTTGTGTACGCTGGGGTTTTGATGGCAGAGTGTAATGTTTTTTAATTGTTCATCTTATTTTAACTTGTGTATCAACGATGCCTAATAAAAAGTGCTGAATGTGAATCATCACCTTGGATCACTGGAGTTCGTTAAGTCATTACAGTATGGCTCTTTCCACCCGACATCAATAGAGCTTACTGATTTTAGTTCGGATTTTCACCACAGGGGGCGCTTTCGTATCTTTGGTTCTATGGGCTGGATCATGACGGGGTATGCCTCATTCGACTCGACATCGATAACCTTAATGAATTCAGTTATGTTCGTATAGAACATATTGTGCCCCCTGGCGGTGGAAGGTGTAACTAGAGGATTTTGCAGCTACCTCGGGCTCTATGGGTCACATCACGACACGGTTTGGCTCATTCGACACAACATCAATAGAGCTTACTTATTTTAGTTCTGAATTTCACCACCAAGGGGTGCTTTCATATCTCTGTTTCTATGGGCTGGATCACAATGGGGTATGGCTCTTTCCACTTGACATCGATAGAGCTGACTGATTTTAGTTCGGATTTTCACTACAATGGGTGCTTTCCTATATCTGGTTCTATGGGCTGGATCATGAAGGGGTATGGCTCTTTCGACTCGACTTACGGTAATATATGGCAGTGTGTATGGCACGCCCAGTGTTTGCTGTCTAAGGTAGTGGGGCCCCCAACATTAGATTTGTTTAAAAATAAAAAAATGTTCTACACTGATTTCAGGTACATTTAAGGTTGTTGGCACGGGCAACGCCGGGTGGGTAAGCTGGTACTTAATATAAGTCAAGAAAGAGCACCGGTTACCTTTTTTAGAATAGAGAGAAATGTTATAATCCTTTTTAATATCAAAAGTGCATAATCAGTTAAGTGTGCCTATCAAACAAAAATATTGTATTTCAAATGAAATGTGAAACATTACAAGTATGTCTTAATAGCCTTTTATTTTAGTAATGTATAAATTTTGATATTCAATTTTTTTTAACTCACAAAATTTGTTAAAAAAAAAATTTATTTCAAAAAACACATTTCCTGAATCAATTTGTACGTTAGTTTTTCCATGCACTTCTGTTCTGCCTATCCACTACCTGCCACACCCCCCATTCCAAAACATAGCCATTTATTTCAGGAACATTTTTCTTTAAAACAATATAATTTATTAAAAAATATCTTAATATTTACTATCTCAAAAAAAAAAAAAAAAAAAAAAAAAAGGAACACGAATTAGTCATTTTTCCTCTCTGTGCTACTTTACAAATTTCAATACGGCATTCCAAGAAAAATAAATGTTCTTTCGTGACAGATATATAAATTTCTCTATTTTTTGCTGCAATCGATTGACGAATTTAGCGATTTTTCTCATGCGATCAATGGACGAATTTTGCTATTTTTTTCCCATGACTGATGAATGTCAGGATATTTTCCTGTTACCGATTGCTGAATTTTTCAGTTTTTCTTGTGACTGATAGGTAAATTTTGCAGGGGAAGTGGGGATTCTTTCGACCAATAGGCAAATTTCAAGATTTTTTACACACAACCGACAGACGAGTTTTGTGATATTTTCTTGTGACCGATAGACGAAGTTTGCAATATTTTCCTGCAACCTTTTGATGAAATTAATGACAGCAAATTTTTGCAAACCCAAAATAATCAGGGCACATTTCCAGCTATATAAAAACGGACAGCGCACATTTTCAACTATAAAAAAAATCCCTGATTGCTCGGCCTACAGGCGCAGGTAGCTTTTGAAGACTCAGATCTTGGGACGCCTGTTTATTGGGAATTGCAGAAGAAATTACCTTTTTGCCATGATCA
Source organism: Maratus michaelseni (assembly GCA_963931845.1). Lineage (NCBI taxonomy): Eukaryota > Metazoa > Arthropoda > Arachnida > Araneae > Salticidae > Maratus > Maratus michaelseni. The sequence goes on from OZ007593.1 coordinate 3,134,065, forward strand.
GGCAGTTGGGACCGCCCACTTTGAAATCTACCTGTGTCAAGTAGGCGGAGCTGGCAGAATTTTTTATTTATTTATTTATTTATTTTTGCTGTAAGGGTTGGTCCTATAAAAAACTTGTCAAGATATAAAAGTTGTAGATAATATTAAGAGGATTTATAATAAATTTAAGCAGATTTGATATCTTGTGAATTGACAAAGTTATGAATTTTTTTTTCTGAAACCCCTACCCCCCCCCCCTTGAGTCCATTTTTAATTATATCAAAAATTTGTCATACATAAATTTTCAGCCCTTTTCCTAGATATAGTAATAACGGTACTTTTCGGTGAAATAACATATGTGTATATATATATGAAGTAATGAATTTAGTATATGAATGTATAATGTATATATATATATATGTGTGTGTGTATATATATAGGTATACTTATATACAGGGTGTTCCGTTAAAGGGGTCCAATATTAATAGGGGTAATAGAGGAGATCACATGGAGCATAAATCAGTATATAAAGCCTGGTCGGATCTCAATAGTTTTCAAGTTACAGCAAATAGAATGAAAATTCGGAAAATTGTAAAAGAACCCTCATTGCTAAACTATCGATAATGCTACATAAAAACGAAGCACATATTTAGAAAGAGCAGAAAAAAACCTACAAAATGACATCAATTGTATTAAAATAGCAATATTTTTTGACGAGTTACAAGCCCTGAAACAGTGAAAAAAGTACGAAATCCAATATACATCAAAATAGTTAATCGTTAATTCCAAAAAGACAACTCTAGCTACAACAAGGAAAATGTAGTAAAATTTGGTCCATTCCGAAAACTTTCGAAAAAGCTTACAATGAACCATATCGGTTTAATTGTGTGAGAGAAATTAATCAGTTTCTTAGTTACAACTTCGCTTTCTTTGACACTAGCAAAGGTTAAACTCCGCCCATCACGATTGGAAACACCGCCTTTTTAATTACTCTCAACTATACATTTTCGATCATGCTTCTTCTGAGATGCAACATTTTTAATTATTCAAGAGTTGAATGAACCAAAATAACTTTACAATAATAGTCTACATTTTAAAGTGGTCTTTTATTGATATAAAGCTTAAGTTAAATTCCTTAAAATTAAACTGGTGGTGAAAATTCGGAAATAATTAAAAATATTGCGATTTGTAACTATGCAAGAAGTTTCAGTACATGTTTTACATGGACAATTATTGTATGTATATGTGCATCATAATTTATGATAGGAAATAATAATAACAAATAGCATAATAATTTTATTAATTATAAATTTAAAAAAGACACTAAATTTTAAATTAATTCATACAAACTTTGTAATTTACAATTTGAGTACACCACAGTCTGTGACTTACAAAATACTGTGCCAAAAAGTGTTGAAAATAAAAGAAAAATGACAAATAAAGAATTACATTCCACGTACTTTATGACATATGTGAAGCATAGTCTTCTGGCCTGCGCTGCACAGTTCAATGTCGGAAGGCAGACGAACGGACATTATTATAATAGGTGTTCGAAGTTGCGCCCATTAACAGAATCGCACAGCCGACAGCGACGTCGTAAAGATTGGCGAACACGCCGAAAAACTCCGACGGAGTTGGGAATGTCTCCTGCAGCGACAACGATTCGCGCTAGTAAATCCTCCGGTGTATCCACAGGCGTTTCATACACCAGCGATTTAAGGTGTCCCCAAACAAGAAAGTCTAACGGATTGAGGTCTGGAGAGCGTGCAGGCCAAGCAACAGGTCCACTGCGTCCAATCCATTTCCCAGGATATGTTGAATTGAGGTGATTGCGAACACCTATGAAAAAATGTGCCGGTGCGCCATCGTGCATAAACCACATATTGTGGCGCAATGTTGCTGGCACATTTTGCAGTAACTGCGGTAAGATATCCCGTAGGAAAACCAAGTACGTACTGCCATTGAGTACATCTGGGAGTAAATATGGTCCTATGAGATAATCGCCGAGGACACCTGCCCATATGTTCACACTGAACTTTTGTTGTGCGTTCGACGGGAAAACAGTGTGCGGATTTGTATATGACCATGTGTGCATATTGTGCGTGTTTACCACGCCCTCTCTCGTAAATGTTGCTTCATCAGTAAATAAAATATTTTCCAGAAATTGTGGATTATTTTCTGTTACATTAAGCAACCAGCGTACGAATTCTGTCCGCTGAGCACAATCTGTTACTGATAACAGTTGTACCCGCTGCACATGAAAGGGGTGCATGTTTTCTGCACGCAGAACACGCCACACACTTTGGTGAGAAACACCGACTTCAGACGCAGCAGCTCGTGTACTCGTGGAGGGGTTATCTTTAAAAATATTCAGTACATCTTCTTCCATTGCAGGTGTTCGTACATGTCGAGGTTTCCCTGCATCAATGCTTGCTGTATTAAACGATCCAGTCTCCCGTAATCGTCTATCGATTTTTATGAAGAGTTTCGAACTTGGGCAACGTCTCCTTGGAAATTGCTCACGGTACATGCGCTGTGCTAGACATGCATTTCCATGAGCTTGCCCGTACATCAGATGCATGTCCGCATATTCTTCGTTAGAGTATTCCGGCATAATTATTATACATCAACTTACTACAATCCCACTTACAACAGCCTCCCTTTAACATAACGCCCACTGATGACTGCTGTTTTATTACACTTTTCTTCCTATACACATAGAAAATTTGCATAAAAAGTACTTCTTCTTCATCATCCTGAAAGTTCATGGAGGAAACGCAGCAGTCACGGAGTTTGCTTTAAGACAAGGCGAGAGCTGCACAATATGTCATTCACTTGACCAGACTGAATAATGAAAGGGTATTGATAGAGGTTGATCAGAAATGTATAATTGAAAGATATTAACCCCTTAATCGTCGTGCCCGAGACATTCACGGGCAGCGTAGGTTACGCCTGTTTTATTCAGATTGTTTGATTCCCACCAGTTTTTTAAAATAGTGTTATTGGCTTTATTCTTGCATTATTTTATCTGTTTATTAAATAAGATGAACATTTCTACTTAAAAAACTGGTGGTAATCAAGCAATCTGAATTTTTAAAAAGTAGCCTACACTTAAAGGGCGCGACGATTAAGGGGTTAAAACGGGGTGTTTACAATCGTCATGGGTGGAGTTTCGCTCTTTCCGAGCGTGCAACAGTACAGAGTTGTAACTAGGGAACTGCTTGATTTCTCCCATACAATTAAACTGATATAGTTTATTGTCAGCTTCTTCGAAAGCTTTCGGAATGGACCAAATTTTATAACATTTTCCTTGTTGTAGCTAGAGTTGTCTTTTTGGAATTAACGATTAACTATTTTGATGTATATTGGATTTCGTACTTTTTTCACTGTTTCAGGGCTTGTAACTCGTCAAAAAATATTGCTATTTTAATACAATTGATGTCATTTTGTAGGTTTTTTTCTGCTCTTTCTAAATATGTGCTTCGTTTTTATGTAGCATTATCGATAGTTTAGCAATGAGGGTTTTTTTACAAATTTCCGATTTTTCATTCTATTTGCTGTAACTTGAAAATTATTGAGATCCGGCCAGGCATTATATACTGATTTATGCTCCGTGTGATCTCCTCTATTACCCCTATTAATATTGGACCCCTTTAACGGAACACCCTGTATATATTTGTATATATATTTCACTGGCGCCCGGGTAACCGAAAAGTACCGTAATAACTTTAAACGGATTCGATACGCTTCATAATTAAGATGTTATGGGGATTTTTCTGTTTTCACTAAAAGCCCCCCCCCCCCAAGTTGGTTCGATTTCGCCCATTAACAACTTGACCGAGATTTTATGTATCAGTTTGGAAGAGATTTGTGCAGAATTTTTCAAGTTATCGTGTCCATAAAAAATTGACATAGATTGATAAAACAAGTGTAAAGGAATTTTTTAACTGTTATTGGCTATGTCGTTCTGTAGACAAAGAATTTTTGCTCTTATAGTGACTTTTTAGCTCCCCTTCCCTAAACTTTACCAAGCTGAATTTTAGGTAGATTTCGTAAGAAATACTACCTTATTACATTATCCCCTAAGTTGGAGATCTATACCGATCATGACTCCCATAACCCAAAACCACTCCCAGTTCAAAACTTTATTTATATATATCTATGTCACTTTTTTATGGACACGATAACTTCCATAATTCTGCACAAATCTCTTCTAAACTGATACATAAAATCTCGGTCCAGTTCATTAATGGGCAAAATCGAAGCAAGTGGGTGGGGGAAATGGAGGGGCTTTTTGTGAAAACAAAAAAAAACCCCATAATTTTTTAATTATAATACGTATTGAATCCGTTTAAAGTTATTACTTCTAGGAAAAAGGCCGAAAATTTATGTATGCCAGATTTTTTATAACATTAAAAATGGTCCCATGGGAAGGAGGGGGGGGGATTTTAGAAGAAAAAGAAATCATAACTTCGTCAATTCAGAAGATATCAAATCCGCTTAAATTTATTGTAATCCTCTTAATATTACCTAAAACTTTTATATTGACAAAATTTTTATAGGACCAACCTTTTATAACAAAAGAAATTTAAAACAAAAATAATTCCTGCAGACTCCACCTGCAAACAAGTTAGGCTTCGAAGTGGGCGTTTCCAAATGCCACGTCATGGCAAAAAGGTAATTTCTTCTTCAATTCTCAACAAACAGGTGTCCCACGGTCTGCGTCTTTGAAATCTACCTGTGTGTGTAGGCCGACCTGTCAGGGATTTTTTAAATGTAGAATCAATAATTATGTCGGACAATATTTACTTAGAAAAGCTGCTGAAAGTTGAACTATATAATTTAGATAAACTTGCAGCCTCATTACAAATAATTTTTTCTGGTTTTTGTTTTGTTCAGCTAAGCTGGCCAAAATTACTATATTTATGTTCAAATTTTTCAATAAAAATAAATTTTGTTATATAAAGCATAAAATTTTCTTAAACTTATTACTAATTCTTAATAGTTTGTTTTTTGTGAGTGTAAAAAGTAAATTGTGTCTGTTTTCAATTAGTTGATCATAAATTTTGCTAAGTGGGAAAAAAAAAGAAAAATACATTTAAAATGTTGTTTTATAGGTACTTTTCGGTTAGCCGGGCACCAATGAAATATATATATGTATCCCAGAGCTGTCAACTGCTACGAAAAGATCGTAGTTTCTACGATTTAGAGTTACAAACTACGATGCTACGAAAATCTGTTTAAAACTATAATTTTCAGCCAAAAAAAAAAAAAAAAAAAAAAACGCGAATTTTGTCACAGGATCACTCGAAAAATCACGAATTTCGTCACAAACTTTGAGAGGACTGAAACCCCCATAAAATGGACTTTTGAAAACAGAAGTTCTGTTGTTCTGATTGACTCACGTGTTGTGAGTTCTAAATAAATGTAAAAAAAAAACAGATGCATCAACTGCATATAGTATTGTGTTTTCAAATTGCAATATGCATTTTCCATTTCAAAATCATCCCTGAACGGCACGTTTCTGTAAGTGGAATGTTCAAAAAGTGAAGTTATTTTAATCAGATTATTATGAGATTCTTAAAAGTACAGCACGATTTCAGCTTACCTTGATAATGTGCACTAGTGAATCCAGAGTGTGGCGCTCTGGGGGGGGGGGGGGGGTAATCCCCCCCTTAGTTTAGATAAATGGATTTTTCATGCAGAATTATCAGATTTCTTCAAATTTTGTTTATAGACTCATTGTGGTATGGAGCTTCCCTGATCAGTTTTGGGGGTTCATTAGAAAAGTTTAAAGGGGAACAAGGGCTAACCCCCCCCCTCCCTCCCCTTAATTTAGATAAATTGGTTTTTCAGACAGAATTATCAGATTTGCTTCAGAGTTTGTATAGAGGTTCATTGTTATAAGGTGCTACACTGATTAATTTTGGGGGTACATTGTAAAGGTGAAAATAAGCACTCGCCACTCGTCGATTAAACTTTAAAAACTGGCGATTAAAAATATGGAAAGAACCAGCCAAATGCAGGATTTTACGATTACCATTTTCCCCTAAATTTCACGATTTTTCCGCGTCCGTCCGACGAAATTCGTAATTTGTACGCCCCGTTGGAAGAAATTTGATTTTCTGTACATAATCGACAAAATTCCTGATTTTTACGTGTCCGATCGATAAAATTCATGATTTTTAGGAGTGCAATCGACGAAATTCATGATTTTTATGTGCATAATCGACGAAACTCATGATTTTTACATGCTCAGTTGATAAAATTCATGACTTTTACACGTTCGATAGACGAAATTGAAGAATTTTACGCTCCTGAATGACAAAAATGAAGATTTGTACTTAGCCGTTCGATGAAATTCAAGATTTAGATGTAGCCGATCGACGAAATTCAAGATTTTTTCAGACTCGTTAGATGAAATTCATGATTGTCACATGTTCGGTCGATAAAATTTATGATTTTTACGCGTGCGATAGATAAAATTCATGATTTTTAGGCTCATGATCGCCAAAATTCATGATTTGTACACGCTCGGTCGTTAAAATTCATGATTTGTACACGCTTGGTCGTTAAAATTCATGATTTGTACACGCTCGGTCGTTAAAATTCATGATTTGTACATGCTCGGTCACTAAAATTCATGATTTGTTCACGCTCGGTCGCTAAAATTCATGATTTGTACACGCTCGGTCGCTAAAATTCATGATTTTTATGCTTTCACTAGACAAAATTCATGATTTTTATACGTTTGATAGATGAAATTCATGATATTAACGTAGTCGATCAACGAAATTCAAGATATTTACGTAGCCGATCGACGAAATTCGAGATATTTACGTAGCCGATCGATGAAATTCAAGATATTTACGTAGCTGATTGACGAAATTCAAGATATTTACGTAGCCGATCGACAAAATTCAAGATATTTATGTAGCCGATCGACGAAATTCAAGATATTTACGTAGCCGATCAACGAAATTCAAGATTTTTCTGCATCCGATCGACGAAATTGAAGATTTTTATGCACCCATTCGACGAAATTCATGATTTTTACGCACCCATTTGACGAAATTCATGATTTTTACGCACCCATTTGACGAAATTCATGACTTTTACGCACTCTGTCAATAAAATTCATGATTTTCATTCTCCCGATCTACGAAATTCACGATTTTTACACTCTTGAATGATGAAATTATTATTTTTACGTAGCTGATCGACAAATTCATGATTTTTTGTTTGCACCCGATCGACGAAATTCGAGATTTTTCCTCGTCCGAAAGACGAAATTAATTATTTTTACGCACACTATCGACAAAATTCATGATTTTTATGCGCTTGATCGACGAAAAACTAATTGCCGAAATACACACAATTCCTGAATTTGTGGAGATTTTGGCCTGCTGGCCACAAGTTGTGCATGTGTAATGCATTCATATCATGTTGTTGGTTATTATTTAGTACATAAACATACTTATTTATTATTGTCAGACCTTCATTCTATACAAATAATTGCATACAAATAATGCAAGGAATATTAGAATTTCACAACTGGTTAATGATTTTAATTTATGCAGTGCAAATATTTTATTCTTCAGTTAAAACCCATAGGTGTTTCATTGCATTAGATATTCTTAAACGAGATACTGCTACAATTGCTGATGCATGTCATGTTTGATCAAGTCTTCAGAAAAAAAGTTCACTTAAGCCCCATATTGAAAATGTGCATAATAAGAATGGATCAAATCATGAAACTTTGAATTTTTTGGTTTGATTTTGCATCTCAACCATAACGGTGAAGGGTTGACTGATGCAGAAATTTATTCAGCTTGCAAGAAAGAATAGATGGATGTTTACCTGTATGCTGGTAGCATAAATCACATTTCTTAATTTTAAATTCAAAATTAAATTTAATTACAACTATTGCAATTTAAACTTAAATTATTTACACTAGTTTGTTTCAGAAATAGCAAAAACTTTCTTCTGGTCTTTGATAAAAATGCATTTGTAACTTCTTTTTTCAGATTCTCTTTTTTTCAGCCTATGGTGGCAAAGATGCACATAGTGCAACCAGGTAAATGAGGTCCTAATATACAGTATCTTCGCAGAAGCAGAAAATTCTCCAAGTGTCTGCGACGGATATTTCAGTGTCAGAAAATAATCTGCAGGTAAACTGTTACAATTCAGGATTGGCAGGTCTTTGACATGTGTCCGTTTTTGAGAGTTTAAACTGCTGTCCAAAACCATCTTATGTCAAAAACCTCCAATACTACATTGATATGTAAAATTTTACACTAAATAGTACTTAACTTATATGAAACAGTACAACATTATATGTAATAAATAAGTCTTTTACTGTATATCAATTAATATCTAGTAAAGTATTACTGTTACATGCAATTTTTTAACTTGATTTCTCAATGCACCGGATATCTGGTCCGGCCGAATACTTCAGTATCCGGTTGGGGTTGCCGAATAGTGACTGATTTTTTTTAATTCATGTTTTTTAACATTTTTAGAAAAAATTAGTACGAAATTAATTTGCTTCTTACCAATGAATATTATCCCGTTAAAACAATGTCAGTAGAAATAAATATTCATATTTTCACAAAAATGAAATTATAGGACTTGGATATAAATGAAAATATAATATTTAAAATGTGACAACTAATTATTTATAATTAAAGGCAAGTTATGGTGCTCAGCATTTTCAGGCTCTGTTACTCTTTTGATCACAAATACACTGGCGAGAAAAATTAAAGGAACAACCATAAAAAGGTGCTTTATGTGAATTCTATTGTGGGAACTTCAATGAAATTTGATTATTTGGTAACTCAATGTTAGTCATCACGTAGTCCAATGGGATTAACCTTTGCTACAGAAAAATATGCAAATTTTTTATCCGTTCTTTAGGTCCGTTTGAAAAGGAGTACATGTGGGTGATTTGAAGTCTAATTTCAAGGATTTTACATGTAGTTGCATAGAATTTTCGCTTGTAGCAGGTGGAATATGTCATCCAGAAGACATTTGACCGATTGTGAGAAATGGTGTGTGATAGGGAGAATGGAAGCAGGAAAGACAAACACAGGGATCTGTAAAGACTTAAAAATAGCTAAATGCGCCATGTCAAGAATCTAGAAAGTGTTTAAAAACACTGGTAATGTGCAGAGACAACAAGGTCAAGGTCGAAAATATGCCACAAGAGACTGTCAGGACCGCTATTTGGCAACGATTGCTAAAAGAAACAGGCAACTGACGTCAGTTCAGATTGCAAGGGAGTTCACTTGCAGAAACATGAATTCGATTATCCAGATTGACAGTGAAGAACAGGCTGCATAAAAGAGGGCTGTATGCAAGGAAATCATGATTTGTATTCCACTAGCTCCGGCAGCGAAATGAGCCCAGGTAAAGTGGTGCAGAAATCATCGTAATTGGAGTACCACGGACTGGAGCAGAGTTCTCTGTACCGATGAATTCCGATTTTGTTTGGAGAGTGATTTCACACGCGTTACGATATGGAGGGAAAAAATCACATGCAATAAGGCTGCAAACATCCGCGAAAGGCATCGATACAAAGGTCCTGGAATCATGGTATGGGCTGGCATCGTTTTGAATAGCCGCACTGACCTACACATTTTAAACAGTGCAACTGTAAATGCTGAAATATACAGAAATAAGGTTCTTGATTCTCATGTCAAGTTGTTTAGGGGTGCAATCGGTAATAACTTCGTATCAATGGATAATAATGCGCAACCTCATCGTGCTGCACTAGTGACTGATTATCTTGAGGGCGAAGGAATCCAGTGAATTTAAAGGCCTGCATATTCTCTGGATTTAAATCCGATAGAACATGGTTGGGACGCACCAGTACGCCGACTTGCATCTCGGCAACCCCCAACTAGTACTCTCCAGGAGCTTCGGAGAACTAATCATCTTGAGTACACATCGTTACCGCAAGCACTTCTGGTTAATCTAATCTACAGTATGAAAAATCGCTGTAAAACTTCCATTTCGGTCAGGAGTGACCACACACTTTATTGATTTTTCCTGTGTGTCTCTAACATATTGCAACAGTGCAATTTCTTTATCTTCTCTTATATCACACAGTCCTATGTTTTTATGTAAATTTATTTTTTGCAGAAATAGGCAGTTCTGCATTTTGAATATATGTCAGGCATGACAAAATAAAGATCTTGTGCAAGTTTCATGTTCTTATCTGCAAATTTATTAAAGTTCGAGGAGTTTTTATGGTTGTTCCTTTAATTTTTCTCGCCAGTGTATTTTCCTCCTTCTGAGAATAAGTGTTCACTCCTCTGGTTGTCTCTTTTTCTTGTGTTTTCAACAATTCTAAATTAAAAATGATTTTATTGAATCTTTTGTCACTATTTTGTCTATGGATGGAAGACCTGATAAAATAATACTGATCATGAAAAAAATTGTGCCACTTTCTTGAATAGTTCACTGTCTTCTACTATAAAAGAAGATACTTGCAATGAGGAACTTTTCTATTTAAATTCTGTTAGAAAACATTTGTTATAGGAAAAGTAAGTAATAATATGTATGCGTATGTATGTAGGAAAAGAAAAATCTTCTTCAATAGGATGTTTAGTATTTAAATATAACAAAGATTTATAAGTATGAAAAACAAAGAAATTACTTAATTGTTTATCTTTTTATGTTGAATGACCTTGAATTAAAAAAAAATCTACAGATATGTGTGTTAGAATAGGCAAAACACAAAACATGATTAAATTTCTATACTTAATTACTAAAAAGTATTTGTTTTTAAGCAACTTTAACTTAATGAGTTTAAATCTATTGTTAACATTTGAATGACATAAAATTATAATAATTTAAAGTTTTTCTTCTTTAAGCAAGCAATAAATAGAAATATTATTATTGAAATTAAAAACGAAAAAGTATTCGGCCGGATACTGGCTATTCAGTAAAATTTTGTACCGGATATTTGGTATCCGGTATTCAGCAAAAATTCACAACCGGTGCATCCCTAATATTTTCCCGCTATCTATAGACGAATTTTGCGATATTCTTCTGCAACAGATGGCAGAATTTTGGGGGGTTTTCTGCGACTGACTGAAGAGATTCACGATTTTTTCCTGTAACAGACAGATGAATTTCTAGATAGTTTTCCCACGATCGATTGATGAAACTCATGATATTTTCCTGCAACTGATTGACGATTTTACGGATTTTTTAACTCCTCTTGCTGGCAAAACTCAGGTTTTTTTTCACACGATTGTAGATGAATTTTGCTATTTCCCCCCTGTGGTTGACTGGTGAATTTCGCAATTTTTCCAACACCGACTGTCAAATTTTGCGATTTTTTTCTTCACTCAATCAATTAACAAATTTCGCAATATTTTCATGTGACCGTTTAACGAACTTTGTGAAAATTTTCTGTGCCCGATTGACAAATTTTCGGTTTTTCACAGGTTAAAATATGCAGATGGAATTTTTTTTGCGAACACAAAACACTATGCAGCTTTAAAAAAAACAGGGCAGAGCGCATTTGCAGCTATAAAAGAAGAGACAGGGCCTGCTTTTCGCTGATTTCTTCAACCACTTTTCACAGATTTTCTCTTTTGAACTTTCTGGCGAGATGCAAGCACAGTATATGAGCAAACGCTGTTGTTCCATTGAGCAGGGATGTCAGAGAAAAAAAAATGATATTTAGCTTGCAAAGAATAAGGAGATGCGCAGAAGATTATAGCACTCCTCCAGATGCGAAGCGAAAGTGTGGCTGCGGCACTGCACCCGCTGATGAAGTAAAAAAATCTGCAGAAGGAGGGGAAAAAATCTGTGAGCTGAAGAAAATTCCATGGAAAGAAATCTGCAGAAGAGGGAAAAAAATCTGCGACGTACGTCACCCGTCTCGAACTTTCTGCTACAGGGAGTATCTTAATCTTAGCAATAAAGTACAATTGGATCGGAAGTTTTGTAAAGCGTTCATTCCAGGAATACAAGCATGTCATCGGGCTTGTTGCAGGTTTGTCTACCTACCCAGACTTGACATGTCTCCTGATTTTCACACATTTTCCTGCATTCCTGATTTTTGACATATTTCTTCTAATTTTCTTACATTTTTCCAAGTCTGTTATTTTTACTATCAAAAATTGCCTCAAATAAAAATTAAAATCTTCACTTTTGTTTTGTATGTAGAAAGAAAAATTTCCTCAGTACGTAGTTAATCTAAATATAAAATGCTTGAATTTTTCTACATTTAAGAAGTAGTATATTTTTTTTTTCTTGAGTAAAAAGCAAAGTTTAATCTTCAAAAACAGCCAAGCACAATTTTAAATTAAACTAAACATGCTTGCATTTTTAAAAAATGTTTTCTACCTTAACTTTTCTACCTTTTCTAACCTGTTTTCTAAGCTTTTAGCTTTCTGAAATAAAATCTGATTTTTGGGTTCAGAACGTGGCAAGTCTACCTGCCTAAAACTTTTTGACATAAGCATTAATTTTTAATAAGTTTTGTAGTGGAATCGATGCTTCAAGAGGGGAGAGGGGATCTGCCATTCTGTAAATCTTGTGGCAGTAACTTTCTTGTTTGGTGCAAAATTTGCTCTGCTGTGTGATTTGCAAATCTTAACGACAAACCTCAGCTACAGTGTATTCTCTATATGGTCAAAAGTCGTATATTTTTTTTCCCATTGACACTTGCTGCTAAAATAGAGTACTAATTCACCAAAGGATTTAATTTGGTTTCTGGTGACATTTGTCTATTTACTCATTATGTCTTCATATTTTAACGCCAGGTTTTTTATTTGAAATTGCTTTATCTATAGGCAGGGTTTGAAATTCAAATTTTCCTAGTCTGTTATTTTTACTATCAAAAATTGCCTCAAATAAAAATTAAAATCTTCACTTTTGTTTTGTATGTAGAAAGAAAAATTTCTCCCTCCCAACATTTATAAATGGAGGGGGGAGTTGAACTGTTTGGAAGGGAGAAAAATAATCGATCCCACTATTTTATATGCTATTTGAAGAATTACATTAATACAGACATGACAAAAAGTTTGAAATTTTTTTTTATCGAGAACCGAGAACTCAGAATGATTATATACAAAGTGTTTATTTTTTAAAAAGGAAGAAAGTCGAGCTCTATATATACACAACATCTCTACATTTTTCAACTTTCACCAATGTTATGGACCTTTAACAATTGGGTTGCTAAGTGAATTTCTGATTTTTTTTTTCGATTTTGTGCACTGGAGACGAGTTTCGGAACCTTTACAAAATCTTATGTGTCTTTATTTTTAACTACTTGCATGAAAAATACATATTTGGGGTGATGGCATCAATATCCATTTCTGAATAAAATTGTTTTATTATATCCTTAATGAAATATAGGTAAAACTTGAATCCCTGGTATTTTCTTAGGTTCTATATGCATTGAAATTTTAAACTGATGTCCAAAGTTTGAAAGGGAAACAGTCAAATCATTTTTTTCTGTTAGATGAGAAATGTTTGTTGACTTTAAAGCTCTTCTGAAATCCAAAAGAACTACTTTCTGACTTCTAAATTCATTTTTCTTCGCAAATACATGAAATTGCCAGGTGTTCTTATTCAGAAGCTATGTATTCAAAATGCTATGTATTTTTTTTTTTTTTTTTTTTTTTTTTTTTTTTTTTTTTGGTAAAGGCAGAAGATTTTTCAGAAAAAACAGTCAAAGTCAGCATTTTGAACCTAATTCTGATGCACAAGAAAGGAAAAAACATATTGTCACGTAACAAGATTCACTGACATGTTGATAAGTAATTTATTTATCAAAAAACGCTATTTGATTCCAAATTGCTTTAATAGTCATGCCTGCCATTTGGGTACCTTTTATGTTTAAAAATGAGTAAGAAAATTTAGCGTTGTTGAGCAGGGAATTTGAGAATTACTTTAAATTGTCAAGTCCTAATTTCTGTAAATTGCAAGGATCAACTAGTTTGTTGTTTCTAAATGTTTCTTTGGAGTTCAGGAAAAAAAAATCCATGTGCACTACAAGTTCTGTACAGTTCTAATTTCATTTCTGCTTAGTGCTGACTAGGTGAATTTGGTGGGGACACTGTACACGGTGGACCTTATTGTCCTTTTGGTTCTTTTCCTTTTTTGGTAGCAAAAAAAAATCTTGAAATACATCTGTCAGTCGTCGGAATGTCAATAGATCGAGGAAAAAAATTGCAAAATTTGTCTTGATCAGTTGTGGGGGAAAAAAACACAAAATTTGTTGATTGGTTTCATGGAAAAAATTATGTATTTCGCCGATCTGTTGCAGGAAAAGTTTTTAACTACTTGCCTCTGTTGTGAGAAAAAACCACACCATTCGATAATCGGTCAAGGGAAAATATCAGTAAATTCGTCAATTGGCCACGGGAAAAATATCTAGAAATTTGTTAATCTGTCGGGGGGGGGGGGTGTAAAATTCACTGGTTTATCACTGAAAAATATCACAAAGTTTGTCAATTGGTCTCGGGAAGAAAGTTGTAAAAATTTTCGTTCAGTTGCGGGGAGAGGGATGATAAATCACGAAAATTTTCAGTCTAACGCAAGGAAAATCGCGAATCTTGTCACTCTCGAAAGAAGAAACCATGCAATCAGTCGAGCAAAATATCACAAAAATTGCCCATCTATGACGGAAAAAAAATCGCAAAATTTGTCAATTGGATGCATAAAAATATTTCTAAATTCGTGAGCAGGTTGTGAAGAAAAATCCCAAAAATTTTCATTCAGACGCAGAGAAAAAAAGTGTTCATTTTGTCAATCTATCGGTCAGAAAAAACCATGAAATTCACCAATCGGTCGTGGGGGTAAAATCGTGAATTTCTTCAATCTATCTCGGGGGAAAAAATCATAAATGTTGTCGGTCAGTTGCTGGAAAACATCGCAAAATTGTCAATCAGTCGCTTGAGGAGGAAAAAATTACAAATATTTTCAGTTGAACACTGGGAAAAAAAATTATAAAATTTGTAAATCATGTTGGAAAAAGAAAGCATACAAATCACCGATCAGTCGCAGAAAATATCGTCAATTTCTCATGAATATTGTCAATTGCTCATGAAAAAATATTGCAAAATTTGTTGATATGTTGTGGAAAAAAATTGCAAATTTTGTCAATCTGTCTTTGGATCCTATCGTGTCAATCCCCACAAAATTTTTTGATCGGGCATGAGAAAATATTCGTCAGTTGGTTGCGGGACTTGATCATCGCTTCAAAAAACAATTTTTTTCGGAAAATGGCAATTCTTTTTTGGGCCAGAGCCTTCCGCCCTCAACATTCTTTTGGGTGGGATTTTAAAATTTTGGGCATGAATCCCATCATCCGACCCTGAAATTCAAGCCTTGTATAGATTTATTATTTAGAGTGGTTTTTCTGTAATTTTCTACGTTACGAAATTAGACAACTCAATGTAATTAACTCTTCACAAAACTCAATACAATTAAATATTGAGAGTGTGCTATTGGAGGGATAAGGAACAAATCTATTGTTAAATACTGTTTGATATTAATTTATATATGAATGGAATAGCTGCTGCAATAATAGTAAATACTTATGCACTGTATGATTGTGCATAAATGTTATATACAGTGTTGTTATAACTAAAGTTACCCTTTAGACCTGGTTGACAGATATCGATGAAACTTGGAATATAAGTTATATGGGGGGCGGAGGGGTGTTGCAAAATTCACCGGTCCATGACTGAAAAATATTGCGAAATTTCTCAATTGGTCGCGGGAAGAAAATCGTGAAAATTCGAATAAATCATGAAAATTTTCAGACGAATGCAAGGAAAATCATGAATCTTGTCCATCTCGCAAGAAGAAACTATGCAACCAGGCGAGCAAAATATCACAAAAATTGCCAATCCATCACGGAAAAAAAATCAAACTGAAAAAAAGAAGCCGACTAAGACTCCGGCTGTTTTGTTTGTTTGTTTGTTAGACAGATTGAAGTGAAATTAAACCAATTCTCAATATGCTGCCTGGTGTACATTGTAGATGAAAACTGTAGTTATTTCCGAACTAATAAAATTTTAATCTTTATTTTATTTTATTTTTCCTTTCCATGAAAAGTTTTTCTGCTCTGGGGAACCTTATTACTCTACTTTCCCCTTTTCAAGTCCACGAATCCGAAATAGTAAAATTTCTGTTTTCTTTTCTTCTTTAGATTTCGATAGTTGGAATTTTTGGGTTTGTGGGATATGAAATTGAAAAATTAGTAAATCATTTGAGAATTTCTAGCTGAGCAAGTTTATTGGCAGGCATGCCCAAAAAGCCGTTGCATCCGATGATACTTTTGCAATAATTAATGAGTTAACTGTCCTCCCTGTAGCGCTGAAATGTGAAGAAAAAGGAGATTCATCTTCATATGCAAAATCTCTTAAGGAATCATCTCATTTCAGCATTTAATTAGTAGAATTACTTTACCTCTGAAAGTGTTATGTATGCTCAGGCCTTGCAGTGCTTCTATATTTCCTATAAATTTTAACAAGTTCCTATTTTTTCAGCCCTCTACCCTCACAATTATTTTTTATTTAGCTGTGAGCCGCAAAGTTCTACAATCCGGATGTGATTGCATGAATTTCGTCAATCCTACAAAGAAAAAAAAAGTAAATTTGTTAAGTCTGTGGGAAACTTCATCATTTGATTGCGAAAAATAATTTTGAATTTCATCCAACGATTGAAAATAAATCGTGATTTTCGTCAATGTTTCTCAGAAGAAAAAATATGAATTTCGTCTATCGGTCATTGAAAAAGTTGCCAATTTTGTTAATCGATGGCTGATAAAAAAACGTGATCTTAGTCTATGAAGTGGTTAAAAAAAGAAAAAAAAATCTCCAGTCAATTGCATTAAAAAATTGTTGATTTTGTCAATCAGTCATTGTAATATATCGGGAAATTTGTCGATCAGTTGATAAAAATCGTAAATTTCGGCATTCACTTTTCGAAATATCGTTTTTTGTCATTCATCTGTGTAAGAAAAAAAATCTAATTTCTTCAGTCTCATCAATCAATCCCTGAAATGAATCTCAAAATTTGTCGACCATTGGTTGATAAAAAAAATCTCAAATTTCAGCAGTCACTCGCTGTGAAAAAAAATATTTTGATTTTGTCAGTCAGCCGTAACATATAATCGCAAATTTCTTCTGTCTCTGCAAAAAATTACCAATTTCGTCAGTCAAGCAAAAAAGCACAAATTGCTTCAGTTAGTCGGGGTGAAATATCATGAATTTCTTCAATCAGTCTCTGCAAATATTACCGATTTTGTCAATCTGTCATTGAAATATATCTTCAAATGTGTCGATTGTTCATTGATTAAAATCTTATTTTTCAGTCACTTATGGCTTAAAAATATCGTTGATTTCGTTAGTTGGTCATTGAAATGCACCAGGAAAATGTGTCGATGTTATTAAAAATTGCAAATTTTGGCAGTCATTCTCTGTAAAAAAAATGCATATTTCGGCAATTGTGGAAAAAAATCTTATTTTGTCAGTCGGTCATCGAAATATATTACGAAATTTGTCAATAAAAATAGTAATTTTTGGCAGTCAGTCACGGTAAAACAAAAATATCAGATTTTAGCTATAGCTTTCCGAACTAAAATTTTATTTAAACCCTATCTTACCAAAACTAATTTGTTTTGTTAATTTATATGCAAATAATGTACTAATATTGTATTCTTAAATATTTTCTAGCTTCAGTGAGACACGACCAACTGTTTGAAGATGCTGCTGTTAGTGACATTCAAAGCTGGATAGCCAATTGGCTGCGATATGCAACAGATAGAGAGTTGGGCTGTTGAAAAAAAAAACCTAATGTATCAAAAAAATCTGATTTTAATAAATAAATAAATTACCATGTATTTGTATTGTCATTTTTTTCCAAATCTTAATATCAAAATTTTTATTACATACAATTTCAAAGGTTTTGAAATATCAATATTTGTACGGAGTTAAATAAAATTTGTTCCAAAGTTGGATTTTTTTTTATATCATTGCAGAGGATGAAGTTAAAAAAGAATCTTTCAAAGTTTATTATACTTAAGCCAAAAATGTAAAATACTTTATAAAATTTATCTCATGTTTCTTTTAAGTATATCAACAGTTTTAAATTATCTGCACAAACTAAAAAAGTCAGTTTTTATAAATAGCCTTGACTTGACAATAGCTTTTCCTGTTTAATTAAAAATAAATTGTAAGGTAGTTTATCAGTGAAGCTAATCTAAAAAATAAAAATGAAAGTACAACCAATATTATTGCAGTTTGACAACAAATTTAAACTTTTTAAAGTATTGTTAAGTATGTAAACAATGCCATTTTTGAGAAACAAATTTTATTTTTGGCATAAATATTTTCAAATCTTCAAGTATTACTAATTTGTTACTGTGCATTTTGTTTTGGAGCAGCTTTTCAGTGTTCTTAAGGTCGAAATACAGAGATGTTACTATAGTGATGACTATAGTACATTTTATGATGAATGTGATCAAGTTATTCATGTGAAACATAAATGAAATATAAATAACATACACGGACAGATGTGGGAGAATTAACAGAAAATTTTATCAGACAATGATTTACTTTACTAGCCAACAAGATGCTAGATACAGTTGAACATTGTTATGACAAGATGTAAGTAACTGGAAAAGAAATAGTTTATTACTTTTACAAATCATTTCATAATCTTTTGAATAAAAATATTGAAAAAAAAAACTTAGTTTACTGAAGATAATTGAGGTGGTCAGGGCAAGAAAGAGATAAGCCACATTTGTAAACTTCTGAGATATCAGTTTGAAAGTTATATCAAAAACTCAAATCAAGATATATAACCTAAAGTTTTTTCGCCAATGTCTTAGTAACATTTGAGATATTCTGAGCCACAATAGGGCATTACTTTAATGATATTAATATTACGTTTTTTGTAAATTAGCTATCTTTATTGGGGGCAAAAGCGAAACTTGTCACATAGGCTGCCACCAAGTGACATTAGAAACAAATTATATGTTTTATATTATAATTTACAATATTGAGCAACAGATTACAGTACTAGATTTATTTCACTAAAAATGTGGCTTGGCACTTTCTTGCCCCGACCCCCTCAATTGTTGGGTAAAGCCAGATCAACTATTTAAAGTGTAGTACATTGAGAAAATTGTAAAGTTTTCTGCCATTATAATTTTAGAAAAAATTAGCGTCTAATGGATAATTAAGCAAACATCACATTTTGTATAGTTTGTTCAAAGTATCAACTTTTATCAAAGATAAATAAAATGTTTAATTTAACTGTTTTATTGCATTTTAAACGTATAACTAAATGTAGAAATTTTTCTTTTAAAATAAAATGGTGGTATGTTCATTTAATACTAGTGATGCGAGAAATAAAGTCAGTTTTTTTACAGTAAACTTGTAAATAGAAAAGACCGGCTGGAAAGGTAAAAGGGAGTTTTATCATTTATTGTGTTGTCCTCTAAAAAAACCCACAGTGAAATGTTTCTTAATAAAAACCCACCCTAGTACTGCATCAAATATTTCACTAAAGTCAATTTTTTTGTTTTCTTCTCTTTTTCTGCACCATTTATAATAATTAAATACCTAAGGAGTGCTTATTTAGTTTTAAAATAATTTAAATTAACAATTGCGGAATTCTGGCAAAACATGAACTTATAGATTTTCTTGTAATAGAATTTTAGAATGATCTACATATTTTTTTTTTATATAATATGTTAACCATTAATATGTAATAAAATGCTCCATATTCTGCTGATTATGTGTGTGTTTATTCAGGTAACAAGGGTTATATTTTGAAAAAGTTGGGGTTTTTTCAAATTCCCACTTAATTGGCTGGCATTTTGTAATAAAGTGATAAAAGGAAAAATGCTCAATATTAAAATCTTGGAACAAGCTGTAAAAATATAGCCATGTTTAATTTTTTTTTTTAAATTCTTTATTAGATTTTATACAGAAAAAATTTCAAAAAATGTTTTAGATGACAGCAAAATATATAATAATAATAATAAAAAATTTTAATTAAAATTTTTTTTCTGAATAGTTTGAAATTTGATTTGCCTTAAAACCTTTAAAAAAAAATTCTGTCAACTAGGAGTGATAAATGACAATAACGGAATAAATTCACTTTTTTTTTTTTTGGGGGGGGGGGGGTCTGAAAACTTTAAATGCATTTTTAGAAGAACTTTTAATTTTAGTTTGCGGTAAATTAGGTTACTTGGAAATTTTACAGATATTCTTAAGAATTTTTTTTTTTTTTTTTTTTTTTTTTTACAGTGATTTGCACATAATGTAGTTGTGCTATGAAAGTGGAAGTATCTGTCGTAATTTTTTTATTTTGAATCATTTATATTGAAAAATAGATTTTTTGAATATAAAATTGGTACTTTTGCTAAAAATGGCAAATTTTGACAATTTTCAAATTTCTAGTTCATTGCACAGAACAAGAACAAAAGAATGTGGCGATGAAAAAATGTTTAAATGAATAAAGACATTTATATAAAAGATTTAAATAAAATGATAAAGAAATCGAAAAAACAAAACTTGGAATCTGTATTTAGTTAAAGAATTGAAGTTAGGTACACCATAAAATGATAAATTGAGCATGTGAGTGGAAAAAGTATAACATTAGAGCTGATGTAAAAGTTAAGGAAACGCAAAAAAAAAAAAAAAAAAAAAAAAAAACGTGCATTTCAAAGTAAAAAACTGATTATTTATCAATGAAACTATTTCATTTCATTTTTTGTTATTTGAATGTTATCCTTTTTCCACACACCTGTTCAGTTAACTGCAAAATGTGAAAAGAAAAAAAAAATCTTCAGTTAGCTTTTGACAATAAAAGTTTATTTTTATTTATAGAAGTAGGATAAATTAACTTGCGTATTTTCCATTTATTCCTTTATATAACAGTAGAGGAGAATAAGCTACTATAAATAAACTTGCTTTTATAAGCTAAGAAATTTTTTTAGTTTTCAATACTATGAAATTCAATTCTTTACTGTTCAATATTAAATAAATCAAAAATATTCGCCGACATGCGTATAAATGTCGATAAATTGTCACGAAATCGATATTGATCATAAATATACGTCGAATATAAGGCACAAGAACGATATTCATCGCATATACGTCGAAAATAAAAGGCAAAATGATAACAATTAGATATAAGCAATACCAAATTGGTGTCATTTTGTTTACGTTCTTGTGTCGGTCAAATCGGTATTCAAGCATATTTGTATTGAATACGTAATCTTCGACCACGAACAGAAGGCGGGTGAGACGTCAAAGTCACGTGGTGCCAGACGGGTCTATTTGACTGATTTAGCGAAAGAAGGAGGATTGAGAGAAGAAACTTCAGGACTAAGTTATTTGAACTCGGATTACCATATCTGGCTAGTTAGCGCCTTTTGATGTAGAATGAAAATAAGATTACATTTATATGTGTTATACAAGAATACAAATTCGAAATTCTTTACTATCGTGATATGGCAAAAAATGCATTTGAATATTATGTATTATTAAATATTAAGTTGCGATGGAGATATTTGTAAAATGTTCCGGTGTTATATGAAATATTCATGATATTTTGGTCAGAGTAAGATCTCTCGGCTAAATCATATTCTAAAAAAATCCCTGACGGCTCGACCTACAGGCAGAGATAGATTTCGAAGACGCAGACCGTGGGGCGGCTGTTTGTTGGGAATTGTGGAAGAAATGATGCAGCATTTGGAAACGCCCACTTCGAAACCTAACTTGTTTGCAGGCGGAGCCGGCAAGGATTTTTTTTTTTTTTGCTATAAGGGTTGGTCCTATAAAAAACTTGTCACTATAAAAGTTTTAGATAATATTAAGAGGATTTATAATAAATTTAAGCGGATTTGATATCTTCTAAATTGATGAAGTTATGAATTTTTTTCTTCTAACCCCCCCCCCACTCTTTCCCCTCCCCCTTGGGGCGATTTTTAATGGTATCAAAAATCTGTCATACAAAAAATTTTCGGCCTTTTTTCTAGAAGTAATAATAACTTTAAACGGATTCTATACGTATCATAATTAAGACGTTATAGGTTTTTTTCTGTTTTCGCCAAAAGCCCTCCCACCATTCCCCCCCCCTTGGTTCGATTTTGCCCGAGATTTCATGCCCCTTGATTTTATGTATCAGCTTGGAAGAGATTTGTGGAGAACTATGGGAGTTATCGTGTCCATAAAAAAGTGACATAGATAGATAGATAAAGTTTTAAACTGGGGCGGTTTTGGGTTCTGGGAGTCCTGATCGGCGTAGATCTGCAAAAATTTTTTGAAAATTCCAACCTAGGTGAAAATGTAATAGGTAGTATTTCTTACGAAATCTACCTAAAAAATTGTTTTTATAAATTATTTTCTCAGAATATTTTAACTAGATTTTATATACACTTATATTAAAATACAAAAATGCGATACCTGAAACATTGCCCCACCAGTGGCTGAGAGGTTCTGCTCTCAAAGCTGGTAGGAGGTGCTGCGTTCAAACCCCTGTCGCGCTCGTCGGCCTAACCGTTTGGAGTTTTCTTCGAACCTTGCGTAAATACGGGTTAGGATCCTTTAGAAAGACCTCCACGGAGGGCATGCTCCTCACCGGCCTACATCCATAGCGCAGATAATCGGCCGTAACAAATAACCAACCAATCAACCTAGAAACATTCTCAAAACGAGTATTTCAATATAATTTAAATTGATTTTGCATAAACCATATAGGTTCAGGGATCGATGCAGTTTTTTTTTGGGGGGGAGGGGAGGTTATTTTGTGAAAAGTAAGTTATTTTTGTGATATATTTTGTGAAATTTGTTATATCTTTGTGGAAAATAACATTTTGTTACGAAACATACCATCCAGCTACTCACATTCAAACCAAGCATTTTTTAATAATAACTTCTTTAAATCCTTCTGCCAGTGTTGAATTCACTTTTTTCCGGGATTTTATCTTACTTTACTACGGAAATTTATCTTACTTTGCAAAACTGGCAACAATAATGAAATAGTTGGAACTTTTTAATTTGCGTTTGCGTAAAATTCATTTACTGTATTCCGAACGACGCATAAATCAAAAGTATCCAAAACTGCATTCCGTTTTGCAGGGCGACTGCGATTTTTTCCTGGCGTTGAAAGCCTTCCATCAGGTGCAGATTTCGACTCACGTTTAATTCTTTGGATAGTTCGAAGAGGAACGCCAGTAGCAGCAGACGTACGCTCCTGTGCTTTCTGAATCGGAATGGAAAGAGACGAAGATTTTGCTTCATTTTCAAAAAAAATTAAGCACATTATTAACAATGTTACGTTCATCAGAACGCAAAGTTTTCCCTTTACGAGACATTTTGTGTTCTGAAAAGAACAGTTTAAATAGAGAATAATGATAATAATAATCAAGAGCGCTGAGAATATAACAACCTTCTAGACAAAAGAAATTATATCAGTGAGAGGAGAGGACAGACGAGAAATAGAGAGGGGAATGTATATCGCCAAAGGCAGGAACGCTCGAATATGTTACAACCCTAAATACTTGCTCTTCCACTGTCCTAACCTTTGAGAAAATTAACTCTTCTTCCAAGTGGCGATCTCACCCGCCTTCTTGTTGCGGTCGCATATTATCGGATATATCGCCGGTGGCCGTCGTTGTGTCACATTTTTGCCGGCAAATCGATAACCAGTCCACGTATCGCTAAAGTTACCAGAAAAATTGACTGAATCGAAACAGTTCTGTTAAGATTTGCTGTTATCGGTATAGCACCTCTAGTATTTGATGATAGGTATCTTTCTTGTATCAATCTGTCAGCTCTGTGTTTGCTGGGTAGCAACTCTGATATAATCTACCATGTTTGCTTTAAGCTAGAAATAATCAACCTATATCTTAATAATTTTATAAATTGTTTTATATTTAACTTTGCAGGCTTAAACGGAACAGTATACGTTAATAAATACAAAACATGCCTATAAATAGAAACGTGCACTCTTTCTTTAGGATAAAAACGTTGCTACGCTCTGAAATCCACATATGCATCTAAACATCTGCATCGACACATCTACATTTAAAGTGCTGATTTTCATCCTGATTCAACTGAATTTAAACCTAAGGTATTTAACCCTTTAGCGGGCGGTGTCCACAAAAAAGGACACCTAATTTTAATTCCAAAATTGACAAAAGGCACCAAGAAAAAAACCTTAAAATTTTCTTTTTATAAAGTATGGGAAAACAAGTAAGTTTTTATTGTCTAAAGAATTCGTTTACAAATTCTGGCGTCAGTTCATTATTTCATCATTTTACAAACAGACTTACTCCGTGCCGGAAAGGGTTAAATGGAGCAATCTCCAATAATGATGGCAATCTTCTTGAATAACCCTACTCAACCTTTTTTCTTGCGAGCCACAAACAAATGTTTGTGATGTTACTCTGGCTGCAACACACTTGAAAAGGGTAAATAAAATAGTAAGATAATATAAGTGGTATAACAAAGTTAGTATTATCAATCGTGCTGAACGTTTTTCGCGGAAGAAATGTTACCAAAACTGTTGGCAAAAAAGCCGCCTCTGCTCTACGCTGTAGGTTACGCGCGCTAATACTTATATAAATAAATAATCATTCTGGCCATGAAAACACAATTAATATAATAATATAGGTAATTTCTTACCTTTATCTTTCTTCAGCATCAGTATTCCTACTACTTCAGCTTGGTGTACATTTGTTACTGCAGTGGGTAATCCATTTATAACGATACTAAAGTGTTAAAAACAGAAATGTTGATTAATTAAATGAATAATATTATTTATATTGAGTCCACACTTGAGTGGAATCACTTTTGTTATAGATAATTATATTATAAAACTTTGGCTTAACATTTTCAATTAATATTTTACATACAGCTGCCTTTTGCAGCAACAGATTAAAATTATTACATCTTTCTCTATTGAGATAAATAGGGCAACTAAGCTTAATAATAAAAATAGTTTTTGAATCAGAGTTCTTTTGATGACGTCAGACAGCTGCAGCATGCGTGGGTTGATATTAAAACTAATTTCGCGAACATATTTCACATATTAATATCATTGTTTATCTCGAGTAGGATGATTTGTCTAAAATAGAAAAGTCTGTTAATTATAGAATGATTTATTGTCACTTAATGTATTTATTTGCGTGCTCAAATGTTTATGTCCTTGAACTGCTTCCTGTTTTGAAATCAGTTAATGATATCTGAGATGGTTATAAATCCATCACCCTTTCTTAACCATCTCGGATGCATCATGTAATAGTTGCATAGATTCTCGATGTTTCACAAACTGTGGTTTGCCCAGTGGCTTGGTCAGGACGTCTGCTGTCATGTCTTGTGTTGGGCAGTAACGAAGGTCTAGTATACCGTCTTCTTTCATTTCTTTTATCGCGTGATATCGAACGTCTATATGTTTGGTTCGCTTTGAGAATTTTTCGTTCTCCACCATCTTGATGCAGCTCTGGTTGTCTTCGTACAGTTTTACTGGTAAATTTTGCTGTAAGTCCAGGTCTGCTAATAGTTTTATTAGCCATGCAATTTCCTGTCCTGCACTAGCTGCAGCAACGAATTCAGCTTCTGCCGATGAGTAGGCAATGCAATTTTGCCTTTTTGAGTACCATTGTATCGGACTATTTCCCAGCATGAAAAGGTTTCCAGTAATCGATCTTCTGGTTTTTGTGTCTCCTGCCCAATCAGCGTCAGAAAAACCGATGAGTTGTGGTTCTTGATTTGTATTCAATGTGAGGTTCAGGTTTTTTGTGATGTTTAGATAACTAATTATGCGTTTCGCAGCGTCCAATCTTTAAAACGTGGAGTTTCACATCTTCTGCTGAGGATGTTAACGGCGACTGATATATCTGGACGTGTAGTGGTTCCTATATATAACAATGATCCTATTGCTTGTCTGAATTTTGTGTTGTTAGGCATTAAGTTTTCGTCGTCCTCTAATTTGTGAAAACCGGCATCCATGGGAGTGCTTATTGGTTTTGCGTTTTCTAAATTAAATTTTCTTGCGAGTTCTTCTATTTTTAACCTTTGATTTAATTTGTATCCGTTTTGTGTTTTTCTTATTTCCATGCCTAAATAGTGGGATACTTCCCCAAGGTCTTTTAATTCATATTCTTGCTTTAAAGCTTTTATTATTGTTTCAATTGATTCGTTTTCACCGCCTATTAATAAGTCATCTACGTAAACTATTATATACGTTGTGATGTTGTTTTCTTTTCGTGTGTATAGACATGAGTACGCTGTGCTTTGTTGGAAATTCAATTTTTTTAAAGATTGTTCTATTCTTTTATTCCAAGTTCTCGCTGCCTGCTTAAGTCCATAGATGGATTTTTTCAATTTGCAGACTTTGTTTTCTTTATTTTTCTCAATGTAACCCTCCGGTTGTTTCATATAGACTTCATTTTCTAACTCTCCGTATAGAAAAGCTGTGTCTATGTCTATGTGTCTCACGTTCAACTTCTTATATGCGGCTGCTGCCAAAAAAGTTCGCACAGTTGTTTGTGACACTACTGGGGCGAAAGTCTCGTCATAGTTTTCCCCGTATTTTTGGCTAAACCCTTTGGCTACCAAACGTGCTTTGTATTTTTGAGTGTTTCCGTGACTGTCTAATTTCTTTTTGAATGTCCATTTGCAACCTGTAACCTTTTTGTTAGGTGGAGGATCCACTAATTCCCATGTATTGTGTTTTCGCAACGAATTTATTTCCGCTTGTGTGGCTTTAAGCCAATTTTCTTTTTCTCTGGGATTATTTATTTCCAGTATTTCATTCCAACTACTAGGTTCTATTGTATCATTATTTTTTACATAACAGACATATCTGTCTGGTGGTACCCCCCTGTTCATTCTTTCGGATCTTCTTGGTTAATTGGTCGGTTGTTTGGACGCGGTTGGTTCTTCGGTTGTGTTGTTTAGCTCTGTTTCAATGTAATTTTTGTCGTCATATGAGTTTTCTGTCTCTTTGCTTTCTTTTAGGTTAATTTTACTATTTTCCATGAATTTCACTGTTCTGCCAATTACAATTTTATTTTATTTTGTGTATATGCGATATCCCTTTGAGTTGTTATCGTATCCTACAAAAATCCCTTCCTGAGCCCTGTCGTCCAATTTTCCTCGATGTTGTTTATTCACGTATACGTAAGCTTTGCACCCGAATGTTCGCAAATAGTGTAAACTCGGTTTGCGATTAAACCATAGCTCAAATGGGGTTTTATTTGTCGATCTTGTTGGTAAGCGATTTTGTAAATGATTCGCGGTGTTAATTGCTTCTCCCCAAAATCTTTGTGGCAGATCTGCTTCTCTCAGTAGGCTTCTAGTCATGTCTAATAGCGACCTATTTTTCCTTTCTGCAATGCCATTTTGGCTCGGACAATACGGCACTGTTAATTGATGTTTAATGCCCCTTTTTCTTAAGTAATCCTCTATCCCTCTATTTATGTACTCTCCCCCGTTATCGGATCTTGTTGCTTTCGGATATATCCCGAACTGGTTTCGAACCATAGCTATATAGTCGATTAGTTTATCCTGTACTTCATCTTTATGTTTTAATAAGTATATTACGGTAAATCTAGAGTAGTCGTCAATGAAAGTTACAAACATTGTTTTACCACCTATTGTGGGGGTTCCTATCGCTGAGCATACGTCCGTGTGCACTAGATCGAGTACTCTACCTGTTTTGTTTCTATACACTGTTTTGGGATAGGGAGCATCGCTTGTTTTTGTTTGTATGCATGTTTCGCATGTTGTTCCATGATTGCAATTATTTAATTTTATGCCGTAGGCTAAGTCGTCTTTAACCATTTCCTTTATGGAATTATAATTTCTATGCCCTAGGCGTTTGTGCCAAAGTTCCAGGCAGTCTTTACTTTTGCATTCATGTGCCATATTTACTATATTCCTATCTGCATTTTCTAATAATTCAACTTCGTATAGGTTATTTTTCATTTTTGCCTCCAAATAGATTTTCCCATTTCGTGACAGCGTGCATTTATCTTTATCAAATAATAATTTATATCCATTCTTTGTGGCTTTACTAACTGAAATTAAATTAGATTCTAGCTCCGGTACATATAACACTTCTTTTAACGTAATTTTATTTATGCCTCCATCGGATGTTTTTGTCGTGAATGTAGTTTCTCCGGTACCTAACGAGTTTAGAGTTTTTCCGTTGGCAATTATGACGGCTGTTTTTTCTGTGTCATTTAACTTAGTAAACTCATTTTTATTGTTTAGGATATGTGAAGATGAACCAGAATCGATAATCCAGGTTTGTTTTCCTGCTTTGTCTATTAGAAAGGCTGCGTCGCTGCCTTTATCTGGTTTTGTTTCCGTTCTATAATTTCTCGTGTTTACAAATTCGCGGTCAGTGTTTCCTATCTGGTTATCCGATTGTTGATAACACAACGATGATGAGTAATATTTATTTTTGTATGTTTGTTGTTTTTGTGTATTTGGGTGATTGTTTCGATTTTTCAATTGCCAACATTCTCTGTACGTGTGATTTCTCAATTTGCAATACGTGCACTGTTTATCTTTTTTAAAGTTATCATTAGGAAATCTTTTCTGCGTTTTAAACGCTTTTGATGAATTTTCACCCTGGTCTGTGTTTTCAACCCTTCTTTTGTACTCATCTGTTAATTTACTTCTAATAAATTGTGGTGTGAGCTCGTCCTCATTTCGCGATTCAAGGGCAGTAATTAACGTATTATAACTAGGGGGTAGCGAACACAGCAATAAAGCTGAAAGATGGGAGTCGCTAATTGTTTCCCCGATCGCTGAAAGTTTGTCAATTAATTCTAGAATGTATGTTATGTGTTTGATTAAGTTTCCGTTTTCTTGGAGCTTGGCTCCATAGAGCTTTCTTAACAAAAATAATTTACTAGAGAGGTTCGCCCGTTCGTGTATGGTTTTAAGTACGTTCCAAGTGTCTCTAGCTGTGTTAAGCCCCTTAACATGAACAATTTGTGAATCGTCAATTGATAGGTTAATTATGGCTCTTGCCTTCCTGTCTTTCTTTTCCCAATCAGTTGTGACTGGCGTGGGCCTATCTTCGGTTATTACGTTGAATAAATCTTCTCTAATCAGTAAAATTTCAGTTTTAAATTTCCAATTACTGTAATTACTTGCGTTAAGTTTTTCTACAAGCTGTATCTCACGTGATGCGGCCATTTTACTAGTTATTTAAGTTTTGTTATTAAAGAGGAATTGCTCTTTTATTATTTTATATAAAACTTATATATATCTAGTTTTCTTCAATTGTTTAACATTTCATATATATCAACAAAAAATGCACAATATTTATTTCATCATCAAATAATTAACTATATTTTCAATAATTTTCCATTTCATTTTAACGTGCACACATGTATGGCCAGTAGTTTTTTTTTTTTCAAATATTATTTATCTACTAAAATATGAGACTTTCTCAGTCTCGTAATCGACTGTTGGCAAAAAAGCCGCCTCTGCTCTACGCTGTAGGTTACGCGCGCTAATACTTAGATAAATAAATAATCATTCTGGCCATGAAAACACAATTAATATAATAATATAGGTAATTTCTTACCTTTATCTTTCTTCAGCATCAGTATTCCTACTACTTCAGCTTGGTGCACATTTGTTACTGCAGTGGGTAATCCATTTATAACGATACTAAAGTGTTAAAAACAGAAATGTTGATTAATTAAATGAATAATATTATTTATATTGAGTCCACACTTGAGTGGAATCACTTTTGTTATAGATAATTATATTATAAAACTTTGGCTTAACATTTTCAATTAATATTTTACATACAGCTGCCTTTTGCAGCAACAGATTAAAATTATTACATCTTTCTCTATTGAGATAAATAGGGCAACTAAGCTTAATAATAAAAATAGTTTTTGAATCAGAGTTCTTTTGATGACGTCAGACAGCTGCAGCATGCGTGGGTTGATATTAAAACTAATTTCGCGAACATATTTCACATATTAATATCATTGTTTATCTTGAGTAGGATGATTTGTCTAAAATAGAAAAGTCTGTTAATTATAGAATGATTTATTGTCACTTAATGTATTTATTTGCGTGCTCAAATGTTTATGTCCTTGAACTGCTTCCTGTTTTGAAATCAGTTAATGATATCTGAGATGGTTATAAATCCATCAAAAACAATGAACTTCGTAGTATATTTTTACTGCAAATGGTGTAGAAATAAGCCATGGAGTTTGAAATAATGGTGTACAAATTGTTTAATGCCAATTATTTCCGCGACAAACGTTCAACCCTAAAAAGAAGTATTAGCCATACACAGGACCATAACCGTAAAACCAAATAATACAGTGTGTGTAAAAAACTTTAAGCACAGCAAAAAATTTTAATGTTTTTGATAAATTTCAAATTAGATGGAAAAAAGTTTACTATAATGTGTATCATAAAATTGAAATGCTAATAAAAATGTCATCAAAATTTATCTGTAAGTATTTTATTACGAAAATAAAGTAAATATACAAAAAACACTATTTCTGCTTGTATAATAACTTTAAGGACAGCAAAATAAAAACAATACAGTAACGAAGAAACACTTTGTATGTTGTGCATCCACCAATGACCGCGAATATTCTATCTTTCATGAATATTATTAATTTTGGGCACAGTTTGAGACTAGATTTTTGCCATTCATCTTCAATCGTAAATCTAAGTTTTTTACCTTCCATTTTGGTAAACTTGTCTTTCTAGATCTCCCCGCCAGTTTTTGATAAGGTTTAGATCAGGACTTCTGGGTAGCCATTGCAAAACTTCCATATTTTTTTTCTGGAGCCAGAGTTTTGTCCTATGGCTTGTTTGGATACATGCATTATCTTGCTGATAAATCCATTTTTTCCTCTGCTATAGTGTTCAAACTGGTAAAAGATGAGTTTTCATATATGATTTGGATTAACATTTCCTGAAAGAAATATAAATGAGCCCACGCCGTTAAACGAAAAACAGCCTCATGTCATAAGGGATTCACCACCTAATTGACGTTTTGAGAAAATTTCCTTTTCTTTTCTAAAATCATGCTAATAATACTTCCAGCTATCAGAACATCTTAGTTCCAGCTTTTTTCATTGGATAAAATAAACTACAACTTTTTGTCGTCCCAAATCATCTTGTACACTGTAAACGCTGATTTTTGTATGTAGTTAGTAAAGAGGGTTTACACAATTTTGCTATTTATTGTAAATTGCCAGATCGAGTAATTGTTTTGCAGATTGCTTTCTTGCATACATTGAATTTAGTTAATTGTAAAATGTCTTTACTTCAGTATTTACCAGTTGATACTAATCTTAAAAGTGTCCTTTCATCTCTGGGGAACAAGGTGTTTGCTCTTCCTTTTTATTCCATACCTTAAACTTTTTAACCTAAAAAAATTGTTGATGACGGTTTTAAATCTTCCTACCTTTTTTGCTATAGACTGACAAAACGTTCCTGACAATGAAAAAGATTCAACAGCATCTTTTTCATATTCAGTCAGTTAACTTGCTTTTGGCATCATTATAAAATTAACAAATCTCATAATAGAAAACCTCATTAAAATCACTATACACAAGAGTTTTTAACATGCAAATCAATAATAATTTAATGTAATATTTCTATCAAAAAATAGTGCTGTCCTTAACGTTTTTACACAGGAGAAAATATTTTTTTTGTAAATTTTATGAAATTTGCAGAATTTCGGATTGAAGGTTTTACTCTTCATAGAATTATACAGATTACAAAAAGTTGCTTTGTTTAATACTTCTCCTTTTCATTTTTGTCATAAATTAACAGTATTTCTATGGAAAATGCAAAATAAGAGAGAAAGAAATATTATGCAGTAGTAGTTTAGTAATTTTAATGTTACTTGAAGCAAACTTACTTATATTCAATTTTTTTGGTTGTTAATTTTTCAATTATTGGAAAAATAGGTTTATGTTAAAATGTTGTTCGCCAATCAATACATAATACATACCTTGTAAATAATTAAAAATAATAATCATGTAAACTCATGTCTTACCAGGAATTGAAAATAAAAGCTTCAGCATGGCTGAATGTGACCATTGTAATATTATAGTACAATGTTTGTTAATATTTTGCTTTATAATACCAATGCATTATCAAACAAAGAATGATCCTTGGATTATGTAACAATGTTTTATTGATTTTATCATTAATATGGACAACTCGATTTTAGCCATAGTAACAATATTTTTATTGATCTCGCCAGTCAATAAATTGTTATTCTTATCAGATATCAGCTCCAATTTTTTCAAGAATAGTCATAAAAAATTTAAAACTAGTTTCGCTGTAAGTTGATAAGTTTTGAATTACCCCTGGGAAAATTAGAGATCTTGTTTAAGGTTCCAAGAAAAGCCGAGGGTAGCCAAAACGCTGAAGGGAGGCCTAATCCCCAAAAACACTTCGAAAATAGGAGCTGAAGACAATATAGAAGCCAATACAGGAAATTGTAGCATCCTCCGGTGATCAGAACCAGAACTAAAATATTGGTGGTGAAGGAGGGGGAAACCAAGACGAATTCTCCAAGTTGTTTGAGGATCGGATCCATAGAACTTGAAATATCGATTAAAGAAACAATGCACATTATGCAGCAAGTAATTGAGGGAATTACAGAGCCCCTGGAGGAGAGCACAAAAACTTAATGGTGGTGGTGGTTGCTCTAAACAAACTAAGACGAATGGTCCAAGTTGTGTGAAGATCGGATGCATAGAACCTGATATATCCAATACAGAACAAATTTACGCTATGCAACAGCGTCCGCGGAGGAGAAAACCAGAACTAAAATAGTGGTGGTGGGGGGAAACAAACCAAGACGAATGATCCCAAGTTGTGTAAGAACCATACCCATAGAACCTGAGATATCCAATAAAAATAAATGTAAACTATGCAACAGCACCCCCTGGCGGTGAGAACAGAACTAAAATGATGGTGTTATGGGACGACTAACCAAGACTAGTGGTCCAAGTTGTGTGACGATCAAAACCACAGAACCTGAAATATCTAATTAAAAAAATGTAAACTATGCAGCAGCGCCACATAGTAAATGAAACAAAATTCTCAAAAACGTTTAAAATAATTTAATCTTCACTAAAATGATATAGATGTTAAAGAAACATAAAAGAAGCCTAGCAATGATAAAAGAAAGAGTGGGGGGGGGGGCACGGGTACATAGAAGAGGAGAAAATAGGAAAAAATATATGTTTCTACCTTAAATAAACATCTGAGAGACTTAAGCTTAACAGTGGACATATGTCAGTGGCCCGTGGAGGCAAAAAGTTAAAAATATATTTCATGGGCCACTGAAAGGTGCTGCAAAAGAGGAAACTGCTTAAAACGGGAAATCTGTTAAGAGCTCCTTTAGTATTGAAAATAAAAGGTCTAGGGCCCAAAGGACCCCAGAAGAAGCTTTAAGCAACAGTTTATAGTTAGACGATACCACAGATATCAAGTTTGTGCAATAAGTATTATAGGTACTGAGATATTGTCTTAAGTGCAAAATAGCAATAACTCAAGGAAAAGAGCATCTAGACTGAAACATATATTAGGAAGTGAAGGGAGGGGCGGTGGAGAGCTACCTAAGAGATCCCAAAATGGGAGCAGGTGAGGAGGAAAGAGGTAAAAATACAATAAATGGTCAGAAAGAGCCTCACAGCGAGATGCTAAGACAGAAATGCATACTAGAAGGTGACAATATAAAATATAGTATATTACTTAAATAAAAAGCGGTGTACAGAAGAAGTCCTAGCAATGCGAGAATAGGCTCCTTCTTTAAGTCTCTAAAGATGACCCGGGTTAGACCTGCCTTAGATATTAGGAAGCACCTCCATGGAGTGGAAAGTTATATTATGTTTAATAATATTGGATTATAAGTTGAAAATGGCAACAGCCCCATGACTATTGAGCTCATAAAGTTCTTGCTTTTTATGGCATGAAAGGAGTAAATTCATTTTACTGGCATTTGTGTTGATATGGAGAAAAATTAAATATACGGAATAGCTTTTTCCCTTTTCTTGGTAATTATTTTATCTAAAGAACAGAAGAAATTGCCATGGGTACCGAATTTTAAGATCTTTTTTAAGTTAAAAAAACATGTTGAACCCGAAATTTATTGAATAAAAGAAATCAAATAAATGACACATAGAAACAAGAATTACTTTATTAAAAAATATTTCTGGTGCAAAACAAGTTTATTTGATGGGAAAAAAAGGATAAAAGTTCAAATCTATGGATTTGTCTTAATAAGGTACTGGGAAATTTTTTTGATTTCACCGAAAATTTTTTGCTTTTTTTATTCGAAAAAAATGGCAGCCATGGTTTGAATCCTTGTTTGAAAGTATCATAAGTTTGCATTTGTTAGTGTGAAAGCAAAAATATATCAAAAAATTTAATAAAAAAAGGAATAACCAAAAAAATGTTTTACACATATCTCTTCATTTTACTATTAGAAAAGTGCAATTAATTGTTTGATTACAAAAATAGAAAAATTAATAAATAAACACAATTAATTGAAGGGTCAAATTCAGTAAAATATGGAGTTCATATATTTTATTAAGAACATACTAATATACATATACAAACTACATGTCGATGACAGTAAAATTTTACAAAAAGGTGTAAAAAAATGTAATGAAAAACTATTAAAAACATCATAAATATAATTGAAATAAACAAGAATAAATAAAAACCAATAACTGAGTAATTAAGACTGCATTTTTTTGTTATGTTTTAAGAAACTTTTCCTTTAAATTACATGAAAATTCATATTAAAAGCAACATTTACAATCATGTTTATAAAAGATTACATAATCAAAACTGTGATTATTATTCTTAATAGTTGCACATATTTATGCCATCATTACAAGGATAAGAACAGTCAAACTGCAACAAAGATAAACTTTTTTTCTCTCCCTTTCCCTAAATAATGAAGAATTTTTTTTGCTTGTTCCTAAATATGGATTTTTAAGACTTCAAAAATAAATTTTTTTATTAATAATAAAAATCCATAATCTGCAAGTTTTAATAAATAGAAAAAATAATGAAACTAGACTCTTATCCAGAATATAACTACTACACTACAAGAATAAAATATACTTTGTGGATGCCTTGCAGTTTTCTTCCCAAATTTTTTTTTTAAATATTAAGGTATAAATGAAACATGAGTATTTAGGATTTGCATGAGCTCTGTATATAGGTAAAATGTTTGGCGTCAGATTTTCTACTTAAATTTTCAAAACAATTAAACAATACATTGTGAATAATTTTAATACTAACCATTAGATTTCAATAGAATAAAACCTGTTTGAAATGTTTTTCTCCCATTTTCCCCTAAAATGAGGTAATTAAACATAAGGGAGTATATTTAATAATAGCAGCGATATACATTTTAAAAATCCACTTTTTTGAAGTGTTACAAATTCACCATTTGAAACTCTAAAAAATATTATTGTATTTTCAATTGAATAACCAATTGCAAAAATAAAAGCAAGACAGCTTAATTAGAAGAAATTTTTTAATAACAAAGCATAAAAAACGTACATGATTGCAAAAGAAATAAATTGTTCTGCATCTTGAAAAGTAATAAATATTTATTTTCATTGATGCATCAAAGGACTACACCACATTCAGTCTGCCCTTTTGGTGAGGTATGGCGAAGAATAAGCAGTGAAAAAATTAATCGAGTATTATCATATTTCAATTGATTTTGAGCTCTGATAATGATATCAAAATATAAGATTTTATTCTACAAAAACGATTTTATAAACTAACTATAATCATGAATACTTTTTCAGAAACCACGTGCAAGCAAATATACATTGAAAAGTAAAAAAAATCACCTCGCTGTAATGCATCGAATCCTTCTTGGAAATTTATTGTTTCTACGTATAATTACATAAATATATGATTTTTCATGCCCATTCGCTTTTGTAGCCTGTTAAAATGTGATTATTTATTCACTGTTACTGAAAAATAACATATGGGACAGACATATTTAAAAATTAAAACGTTTCAGTGATTTTTAACTTGGTGTGCTGGAGCATGTTACAAAAAGATTCAAATGTTTGAAAAAATCATTCTTTTGGAACAAAGACTAATGATTCATTCCAGTATAACACAAAATGTTAAATCAAAAAAATCACAAAATGTAAAAGGAATTTAGTTTTAAGAACCTGGTATGAATTTCAGGTTGGATAGCTGGTTATTATTCTAATTGTTCATGGTTGAGAACCAGATGGTTGGTTGGTTGATTTTATGATGGCCAGTAATCAACACGAGGGATATAGGCACTAGAGAACCAGATGGAAATAGTTATAGAAGTAAATTATGCAAACAAGCCACAAGCAAGTGTGGTGCAGTTAAATTACGCAAACAAAGCAACAATTAAGGATATGATTGGTGAGCCTACATAGGCACTAACAAGTTAGATGCTTCTTTAAGTGAAAATTAATCGGTAGGAAAGATATATTTTTTTGTTCCAAGCACCAAAACAATTTTTAAGGCACTATACAAAATATTATACCCTGAGAGTTAGTGAACAAATTTATTTAAGTTATTTGATAAGAATTGAAATCTTTATAAAATGATTTTTCTCACATCTGGAATAGGTATGAAGGACCTAGCAGGTTGCCAGGGATTTTAATGTACACTCAGCAATGTTGCATACCATGCTGCAATGTAAACTGAATGCTACCCTGATTAATGTTGATTTCCAATGTACTTGGAAGACAAAATAATTTTATTAACATGTAATTGGGATACCATTAATCGTGTTTTGCAGCAAGGTGTGTGAAGTTGCTATGTGTACTTTCATAATGTTACAACGTCTTCCATAAGTAGGGGAGAAAGGAGAGTTCACCCTCAGCAGGTGAAGTGTGGAGGAGGAGGAGTGAGTTACTCCACCTGTAGGTGGGAAAGGAAGGCCACCTCCACCTGTGAGTGGGAATGAGGTGAGTGTTTTGATTGTGTTATAGTAGGGGGTATTTTAGGAGGGGGAGGTCTTAAAATTTAGGGGGGCTTAATTTTTTTAGGATCAAATTTAAATGCTAGATTGAAGTATGCTATAGGAGAGGGGTATAAAATAAAGGGGCTTATTTTTGAAGAGGCGGCTAACTTTTTTGAAGGGGGGCTTATTTTTAAGGGGGGCTTAAATTTTTTGATTTAGGGAGAAAAGTCGAAAATATCATACTGTAGCAAAGGGATAACCCCTCATTAACCGAACTTCCCCTACCCCCTTCCCCACCCCCCTGAAGATTTTTCTTAATTTTTTGAGGGGAGGGGGCTTAACTTTTTTTTTAGGATCAAATTTAAGTGTCAGATTGAAGTCTGTTATACGAGGGGGGTATTTTTGAAAAGGCGGCTAACTTTTTTAAGGGGGGCTTATTTTTGAGAGGGGCTTAATTTTTTTTTTTTTTTTTTTTTTTTTTTTTAGAATTGACTTTCAGTTTGAAGGCGAAACGGAGATCAAAATTTTTTTGGTGGCGCCCTCTATCGGAAGGGAATGCAATAACGGATATTTAAAATAGGTTTTCTTGAAAAGATTTCACTGGGGATTGAACCCAGATCCAAAATAGTTTCTTGACTTGATAATTTGTGGTAGGTATAACTGATAAAGCCAAGAAGCTATATCTGTATGTCGAGATTTTAAGTGTTTAAAGAGAGATATCGTAAGAGTGACGTATCATTTGTGAAATAGTGGAAGCAATGCTAAAAAAAAGACGTGTTCAGGGGTAAGTACTGTTTTTATCATGTTTGGTGTAGAAAACATAGGAAAGAGGCGTAGTTTAAAAAAAACAAATTCAATTTTATTAATAATTTTCCCAATGCAATACATGTGGACCCACTTTTCGTTTTTTAGTGGGTTTTGACAAATTTAATGCAGTATCTTGTTTAATGATTGTTGACAAATATTTATTTTTAATAAAATTTCACGGGACATTCATTTCGTTTAATGTTTCTAATAATTCGTTCTGTGCCTTGATCGTTTTTCTTTTATTCAAAGAAAACAAAAGATTAAATAAATCTGCCAAGTTCGATCCGGGGATATGTTTTCCTTCGAAACTTACAGTCAAATTTTTATCCTATCGAAATTTTCTTGGACGTGCATTGACAAACTGATCTAATGCTTTGATAATTTAGGATAGCTTTATCTGTTCAAGTTATGATATCATGGTGGTTAGATTACAGATATTTGTGTTTTGGAATATACACGTGGTACACGCGATTTTTAATTTTGCCTTTTCAGTTTCAATTATATTATAAAATGAGGGTTTATTTTTGAAAGATAATGTTAACTTTTATGATTATCTTGTAACAGACTGCTTTCATTAAAGTGTATTTTAG
Source organism: Maratus michaelseni (assembly GCA_963931845.1). Lineage (NCBI taxonomy): Eukaryota > Metazoa > Arthropoda > Arachnida > Araneae > Salticidae > Maratus > Maratus michaelseni. The sequence goes on from OZ007593.1 coordinate 3,172,437, forward strand.
AATTGTAAACTACAATTTTGAAATTTTCATCTGTTTGGAAAAAAAGCACAGGAAAAATAATAAAAGTATTAAAAAATAATAAGAACAACTGTTCAAAAATATTATAACAACTAAACAAATGATCAAAAATAATAAAAACTGTTTAAATAATAATAACAACTGTTAAAAAATATTAAACGATTGGCTTTATACAACCAATATTTAAAAAAAGTTAATCGAATCTAGTTTTTTCTAACATGACTTATTTGAAACATTCACTTTTTCTAGTTAATTGTCACATAAATTACACATAAGTAAAATATTATTTGTAAAAGCACTAAATACAAGATTAATAAAATTTTTTAACTTACCAAATGTATGAACTTCTGATACACAAGTGATTCGACCAGTAAAATGTTCTTTATAAAAGCATTAAATACGAGAATTTTTAACCTACAATTGTACGAACTTCAGATACGTAACCCTTTCTGAATCAATGTGTAAGAATCAACTGACTATTGAAGTTATAACAGAGTATGATAAAATAATCACTTGACTTTTTAAACCAATAAAATGTTAATATTTTTAAGCGAGCGCCCTCTATCATTTTATGAACTTCCAAGAAACGAGTTAATAGGATTACATTGTTTCCTGTTACCGCTGTGAAAGGTTGTGTTTTTCGTTTTAAGTTAGTTTACATTTAAGTGATTACGGAACGAGTCATGGATTCTGCTTTGTTAAGTGTTAATGATATGTCTAACGTGAAAAGTGAACCCTCACCACCAGGATTAAATGACCATGACATGGAATTTTTAATACAGCCTAAAGAAGAGCCCGTTTCGAATTGTGAAGTGAAACCCACCTCATCAGGATTAAAGAAACAGAAGTTACCCTTTGTGTGTTCTACTTGCAACAAAGCTTTTCCCCGAAAGGTTAACTTAACGTTTCACATGAAATGTCATCTGGAGAAAATACCTTTTGTATGTGTAATCTGTGAAAAAACATTCGCTAGAAAGAATCATTTATTAAATCATATGAAGATTCATTCAAAGACCCCTGTGATTTATAATTGTAATGTATGTGGCGAAGTATTTTCACATAAGAGTGATTTATTAAAGCATGGGAAAATTCATAACACTTCCAAGCCAAAACAAAGGAAAAGTAGAGTCACCCAGTCACTGTAAATGTGATGATTGTTTTGAAACATTTAATAATAGATCTGACTTAGTGAAACATAGAAAAATTCATCTTTCACCTAAAGAACTTAACGAACATCTGATCGACTTTCCTTGGGAAACAGTTCGAAATATACGAGATTTCAGACATCACTCAGTTTAGTAAAATATTTAAGTTTTTCGATGTTTTTTTATTCCTGCTCATTAGAATTTAGGTGAGGAAATGATTGTTGAAGTAAAAATGAATAAGAACTATGAGCTTTATGTTCACATACAGAAATATGAAGAATTTGAAAAGAACGGTCGTGAACTTACCCCCACAAATGAAAGCATTACATTATCATGTGCAACATTCGACAAATTTGAATCGAGATTGGATAAATTTAATTTTGTTTCTGAAAATGATACATTTGTATGTAATAATGACTTACTAATTGCTTATGTAAATAAGGAATCATGCATACTGGAAAAATTATTCAAATCGAAAAAGTTTGGGTTTTGCTTAAAGTCTGACTTTTTACTGCTTACAAAATATCAATATTTGAAACTAGTGAAAAATCGTTTTAAAATTACCGAATGTCTCATTGAGATGCTTTTAACTAAGCTTATTTCTGTTTCGGTTTTAGAAAACTTAAACAAATGTAAATGTACCCACCTCACAATCGAAGACACTTTGAACCATTTCTTAACATGTTTTGATGACGAGTTAAAGTCATCCGTTTCTTGCGTGTTTGATTGTTATCAATGTTCAATCGGAGAACCAATTAATATGAAACACGAGTATGATAGTTATAGTTTGCGTAGAAAATATAATTGGTGTAATGAGAGAGCACTTCTAAATTTCAACGTGACTGAATTTGTAAAAAACCTATTCAAGCAATGTTCATGTAATGAACATATGAACATTAAACTATGAATATCGACTTTTATAATAACCATTTAAGCAATGTATTTATAAATTAACATAGATATGTATTTATTTAATAAATATTTGTTTTTATATCACATATCTGTTTTTATTTCACATGTCTATTTATTTTTTATTTGCATGTGGTTGGTTGTTTTGCATGTTTTGACTAACTCCGAGTCATTTTAAAAAACAAATGAGAATATTCCATAATTGCATGGGCTTTGAAGTTATTATTTTCATGTACTTTTTAAAAATTATGCACAATATCTTTTAATTTTACTTGGTTGTTTATTTTCATATCTATGACCATGGAGTAACTCGAGCCACAGTTTCAGTAAATTAAAAGATGCTGCATCGTTACATATTGTATTTTGCGTGTTAGTATCTCTATGGTTTCTCTTATGGATGGATAGTACAGACTGGAGGGAAATATTATTTTACTTTCATTGAAATTTATTTGGATGGTTTCTTCTTGATATAATCTTGCCAGGGCTTTAGTTTTTCTGTTATATTTAATATCAGTTATATGCTCTTTTTTTCTGTAATTAAATTGGTCATGCCTATGTAGTAATTCTTGGATCCGTCTTCTTAAATAAAAATTACTTCATATACTGTTGAATAATTCTCAAAATTGGGTTAATTTTACTGCAGTTGATATTCTTTAATTTCTGAGGGGGTTTGACAATGAAGCAGATATTGAAAAGTTTAAGGCTGTGTTTTAATTTTTCAAATAAGCTTGGATAATATTGAAGAGTATAAAGCTTGTATTTTTGCGAATCAACTTTCTTTTCTGGTTTCTTATTACTGGTGATATCCATGATTAATTTATTAATATGGTGTACTTTAAAATCATTATTATAAGCAATTTTACGAATATTATCTAATTCCTTATCAATTTATTTTCAGTACATACTATAACGGCCCGTCTTATGAAAAATCTGTAGGCTGAAATTTTGTATGTAAATGGAGAACATGCGTTATTTGGTATGGTAGATTGGTTAGCCATACTTTTCCGGAAAACAGCTCTGTCGATAGATTTATTTGTTCTGGTTAACATTACATCAAGGAATGGAAGACTTTTATTATGTTCAATTTAAATAATTCAATTCCAAAATTCAATTTAATTTTTACTTCAAAGCCCGTGCCATTATGGAATATTCTCATTTGTTTTTGAAAATGACTCGGAGTGAGTCGAAACATGTCAAACAACCTAATAAAAGTTATTTTGATTTGTATTATGTTGTTAATTTACACCTTTTAGCATTTAAAAGAAATATATTACTACAAGGTGTTATAATTTATTATATTATCTTTCCTTATAATCTAAAGCTATTTGTAGTGAGATTACGCCAAATCGAATAAGATTTTATTTAACATCCAATTTACTTAGCAATTTCAAGATGTCTAGTAACCTACAGTAGTAGTCCTACAAAAATGTTCTAATATTTGTTTGTAGAATAATAACTCATCCTGAAATAAGTAAGTGTTTTTTCTTGAAGAATTTCAACATTTATCTGCCAAAACTAGTAATAATGGATAGCGACTGCTTTTTATGTATTATTTAATTTGCTGTTGCTGATATTGACTGCCGGATGTATTTAAAATATCGAGAAAGATACTTTTTAATTCGATTGTAGTGTTCAAGTCTTACTTATTGTATATATCTATCTATCTATCTATCTATCTATATATATATATAACAAAATTTAAAATTTATCGCGATAAACCAAAGTATTTTTATTCCATCCTAGTCTAACTTACTCTATAATATTTATTTCCTCCGTTTATTAAAATATTTGAACTCTATGTATTCCGAAAAAACCTCATATCTAAATTCAATATTTCAATGGCTGCTAATTAGTTCAATAAATCGCGTCTTTATCTTTAAATTATAAAACTCCCTAATATTCATACTTTAAAAAACCCGCATAATTCCCTTTTAATTTTCTAAATTCCTAAAAAGACTGTATTTATTTTAATCAGTTCCGATATTAAAAATAATTCGCCAGATCATAAAATCTTTTTTTTTATATATTAAAATGTCAAAGCATTTATTCTAATCCCATTCTGGCTATGCTCCAAATTCGATAAACCATTTCTCTTTTTCTTTTTTTTTCTTTCCCTAAAAGTCAAAATCATTCCATATTCTCGAACCAATTAACTAACGATAATCAATTAATCTGAAACACTCTGGGTCATAGCTAAATCATCGAACATCATGGAACTTTCGAGAATTTTCTTTCGCGCCAAAAATTAGCGGAAACCATTTGATTACCATATTCTGGAGCCAGCGCAAAGAATCCCTGCTCACGATTGGCGCACGTGACCATGTATTCCTACTCTTACTGAAAGAATATATCGTCGCCTTTTCCGTTTCGGAGAGGATTCTATTCTATTCGGAGATCCGAAGATGTGATGCACTGATAGAGAGACGCTAGATCGAAGTTTGATTTGTTAGGTTAATGATGGAATCTCTGTCTGGTATTGGCGTGGAGTCCAGTATGTTTTTTCTTATATGCCTGCGGAATGTTTATTTTTAAATAAGTGTCCATCGTGCTCTGCAGTAGTGGGAGCCGTGATTGAAACGAAAAGAGGACTCGAGTGAAAGCAGATTCTTCCCTCCTGTCAATTTAAGTTTGAGAATAAAAACTTCTGTGTTCTGGAATGAGATGCTTAATTGATTACTTACACACGCTATCTAATATGGAGTGCTGGAAATTCCTCTTCGGTTGATTATGTGAAAGAGCCCATCTTATTTTCATAAAAACATTTATTAAAAAATGTTACTACTCAAGCAACTCGGCCTTAAAAATCACCACATATATATATATATATATATAATACCCCTACAATACTTGGAATACATATACTATATTATATATTACAATGCTGGAATACATATACTCGGAACTGAAACTTTCCACTCTAACATCAAGAGAGCTGAACATATTTAATTAAAACAATTTTTAAAAAAAGAGTTTTAATTCATTTTCAAATATTTTTGTTTTGTATAACAAATAAAACTATTTAAACAAGCTAAATTATGTATAAAAAAGTATCTATAACTCATTCTTAATTATATTATTGCTAATGGATGTATAAATGATTTTTATAACGTTTTTCCTAATGGTACCTTGAAGTACGACTCAAGGAACAGATAGTTAAAACATTCTGAATTGGGGCAGGCACGGAAATGAATATACATAATAAAAAATCAGCCCCTGACAGCCCCTTTTCAGTTGAGGTACTGTTACAACAATACATTTGCCTTCATTGAAAAGAGATACTGAATTACTAATGTCTGTATTTCCAATATTTATTCTTCACATTACCAAATTTACATTCAGACATTACTTAATAACATGGTAAATGTTCCATTACAACTGATGATGCTCCAGCTGAGGAGAAAACGTTTTTGTAATGGTGACAGTTTTATGGAAACTTTTCCACATTTTTAGTGATGATAGACAGTCTTTCATCATTTCACAAATGAGAAATGTCTTTTGACATGGCTATACACAATAAAATTCAAATTTGACTTACAAAAATGTACATTGCAAACACAATAAAAAAAAGACTTTCTTTCGACCATAATGAATAAAATAAAATATTACACCTTGGATTGGATACAATAACGGTTATTTAAATTAGGCCAAAATGAAAGAGTTATCTTTAATATGCAAACACAGGTAGCAGTTTAAACGAGATTTTATAAAAATACGTTTGCTACTCATTTCACAAGATATAAGTTTCTCTTTAGCATGCACACACAGTTGAACATTAAAATGAGATTTCTGCAGAAATTCTTTGTTGTAACCTATTAAGCGAGCTTTAGTATGAATTAGCCGGTGGTCATTCAAATAAGATTTGCGAGAAAATCTTTTGTTGCACACCTCACAAGAAAATGGTTTCACTTTAGTATGAATTCGCAGGTGGTTATTCAGAGAAGAGTGATGAGGAAATCTTTTGCTGCACACCTCACAAGAGAATGGTTTCTCTTTAGTATGAAATCGCATGTGGTTATTTAAAGTAAAGGACTGAGAAAATCTTTTGCTGCACACTTCACAAGAGAAAGGTTTCACTTGAGTATGAACTCGCAGGTGACAATTCAAAGAAGATTTGTGAGAAAATGCTTTGTTGACACCTCACAAGAAAAAGGTTTCTCCTAAGTGTGGATTCGTAGGTGTCTCTTTAATTCAGATTTTATAAAAAATGCTTTGTAGCACAACCCACAAGGGAAAGGTTTTTTGTTAGTATGAACTCGCAGATGGTTATTCAAAGTAGATTTTCGAGAAAATCGTTTGTTGCACACCTCACAAGGGAAAGGCTTCTCTTCAGTATGAATACGTTGGTGGACATTTAAATTAGATTTTTTTGAAAATCCTTTGTTGCACACCTCGCAAGAGAAAGGTTTCTCTCCAGTATGAACACGCAGATGGACATTTAAAGGAGATTTGCGAGTAAATCCTTTGTTACACACCTCACAAGCGAAAGGTTTCACGTTAGTATGACTACGCAGGTGGACATTCAAGCTAGATTTTTTTGAAAATTCTTTATTGCAAACCTCACAAGAGAAAGGTTTAACTTTAGTGTGAACACGACAATGCTCATAGAAATTAATCTTTTTAGAAAATCCTTCATAGCATACCTCACACGTGAATAATTTGTCTTTCGTATGAATGTAATTATGTACATCTAAATTAGACATCACAGAAATTTTTTATAACACACCTCAGAATTAGAAGGCTTCTGCTGGGTATGAATATAAATAGTCCTCTTTAAATTAGATTTTTCATAAAGTCTTCTATTGCAGATCTCATAAGTGATATATATATATTTTACTATCAGTACGATGGTGTATTTTAAATTACGTTTCTGAGAATCTTTTACCAGAAAACCTACTAATGAAGTTCTTATAACAAAAAATAAATTTTATTTGTAAAATCCCTCTTTTGTTTACTTCACACACGTAAGAGAATTATTTAATTATATTATAAACGCTTTGCTTTCTTCTTACGATCAATTGAATAAGATGTGATGCAAGAAATTTTCTATGCAAAATTCCAGAAATTAACAGCGACATGAGTTAATACTTCACAATATAGTTTTTAAGCAGAATTTTTGTTCAGAAGTGTTTTCACAGTACGTGCAGAACCACTTTCACAAACATCTCCGCCTGCAAAATAAATAAAAAAATTAACACAAAATTAAAAATAACTGTCAAATAAATAACAAATATTTAGTACATTTTATTGCATTTGCTACAAATGAATTTAAATATTTTATGTGAAAATATTTTTACATATGTGTTAGGATTACAGGAAGAATAAATCCATTTTTTATATACAGAAATAAAAAATATGGATTCACTACTCAAGTTTTAATAAATAACTCTACTTGTATTTTGTGAAGATTCTGTGTGGAAAGTTATGTTGGTTCAGATTTAGCTGTATTCAATGTCCACCAGTGTTATATCTAGGATCCCAGACTGCCAATCCTGAAACTGCGAGAGAACAAACATGTGAAAAAGATGTAATGTGAAGAATTTCCAAAAGAAGACAATTTTAAAAGAAGTAAGTTTTTAACAATTAGAGTACCTTGTTTCCAAAAAAGGTACTTTATTGCTAAAATTTTCTGTATAAGTATCTCATTATACATATTCGTAAACAGAATCTATTTGACATTTAACTTAAAAAAAGAGAAACTGATTCTATAAATTTCAGTTAAATGGAAACATCTTTGTATTGTTAAAACTTAAGCCAAATTTGCTTCTTTTTTTTATGAATAAAAAATAATTCAGTTAGCTACTAGAAACATCTACTTTAATTTTGCTTATTAAAATATCTTGAATAAAACAACTTATTTTTTTTTTTTGCTTTTTCTAATCCTAAATGTTATTTCTCAATTTAAATTGCACAAACTCAATTGAAGAGAACTTTTTTTCATTAGCAGTAGATACTTTTGCTGACAAAAAACGTTGAATGCATGATTAATAAATTTGTTAAATTCATCTCTCTGATTTTCTTACCATTCATGTGGTGTCATTTCACTTGTAATAGTTTGATTTTAAAAATTCTTGCAAAGACAAATATCTTCCTTTATTATTTATTATTAAAAGCATAAAGAAATTTGTTGTTTCACAATATTTAAGGCATGGCTTTTTTCTTGTTCTTATAATTGCAGACCATTTCTTTTTTGAAGTTAATGTAATATATATGCTAAAAATATGCATGTGTAAGTAGCTATAAGGTATTAAGCGTTAAATTACTGTATAACGATTCTACCTACCTCTTAGACTTTTCTAAAAACATTTGCAATACATACATCAGCAGAAATATTACAGGAATTTATTATAAACCATACCGAAAAATTAACTTGGAATAACTATGTAACTGTGTAATAAAACATAGTTTCTCCATACGCAACAATTTGTGATATTTTAAAAATTATTAATATTGTCAAACCTGTTTACAGTGAGCTTTGATTTAAGAAGATCACTGCATTAATGAAAAAAAAAGGAAATGAAATGATTGGTATAATAAGAAAATATATAGTAGTGTTACTTTTTATTGAATGGATGTAAGGAAATATTATTAAGATTCTCTGAAATAAAAGAAAAAATAATAACATTAAATAATAATAAAACAATAGATGATTATAATTGAAAACAATATATAAATAATTATCATAATAAATGGCTTTTTTAGTAGATTTTCTGTATGTGAAAGAGTGGCTAAAATAAATAAATACTTCTTTATTTTAATGATATATTTTCCAATTTATTTAAATCTGCAGATGAAGCAGAATTTTGCCACTTTTAAATTGACAATAATTAAAAAAATGGAATTTTTTGATTTTCAAACACAATCCGTCACCGAGCCATCTGGTTTAATGCCAACAATGCATAAACTTTCTCACCAGCAGGGTTTACTATTTTCTAAACCTGGGAGAAATTCTGTCATATAAATCCATATTATGATATGATGTATATGTCGTAGAGAACTAATTGAGAAATCGGTCCCTTTGCAAAGTGCCTAGGCTATTTTTAAAGAGCTGGGCAAATTGTAAAATCATCTCCTTTTTCCAATCAATCTGATATTTTTTAGGCTTATTTCAAAGAATCTAGAATGTGTTAGGCCAATTGAAAACTGACCACTTGTTTCTCAATTAGCCTGATTTTATTCAGGTTTATTGCAATGAGTCCATGCAGTTTTAGGTTTATTACAATATGTAAATGACCAGCAGCTTATCCAAATATTGTGTTGTACCCGAGTTAAAAATTCTATTTGAAATTAACCCACAACCCGACCCCCCCCCCCACACACACTAAAAAAAATCCATCAAACCACAACACAATCCGAATAACACAAAATAGTAACATCTATAATAGTAACACACAACACTACCCGAACTTGGCAAAAAAAAAAAAAATCCATAGAACCACAACCTGATACTTAAATGAAAAAATAATTTACGTCGACACACAACCCAACGTGAACATGAAAATTCCATTTGAAGTCAACTTGAAACCTGACTGGAACATGAAAAAAAATAATTTCTATAAAACTGACAAAGACTCGAGCCTGACATATTTCCACCTGAAACCAAAATGCTTCAATCCGAAAACTAAATGAAAGGAAATTATTTCATCTTCTAATGTAATTATGAAAAGTAGTCTACAATTATATGACTAATACTAATTTAATCATACACTGAAAAATGAACATATCTATATTCTTAAATATTTAAATATAGTAAAATCTCCGAGTAGCGGACACCTCTGCATCGAGTCAGGTTGTCACTAATTTTCTTTTTTCGGGTCAAGGTGACTGTAATTTTATTTCTGTGCGTCTTGTTTACTCTAGAATGTTTCTTGAGGCCAGATTTAGGTTTTTGAAAGTAGGGTTGTTGGGATATTCAAAACCAGAACTATGTTTCAGATGAATTGGGTTTATTGACTTGATTTTTTAGAACATTTGCTGTAATTAACATTTTAATGTTACTATTTATTGTCCATTTTACCAATTTTCATTCAGACATTATTTAAAAAAACATGGTCAAAAATTTTCACTGAAAACGTCCCCCATTTAAAAAATGTAAAAACAGTTTCGAATAAAAAATCTTCACCACTCCACAAAATCGCTTTCGCCCCAGCTAGAGCATCATCAGTTGTGATCTTCAATCCTCTGTCTCTCAATTGACAATAATTAAAAAAATAGAATTTGTTGACTTTCAAACAAAATCTGTCACCAAGATCTGACCACTGAAGATCACAACTGATGATGCTCTAGCTGGGGCGAAAGCGCTTTTCTGGAGTGGTGAAGATTTTTTATTTGACATTATTTTTTTGACATTTTTTAAATGGGGGTGGTGGAAATTTTTGGAAATTAATGGGGGTGGTTTTTAGTGGAAATTTTTGACCATGTTTTTTTAAATAATGTCTGAATGAAAATTGGTAAAATGGACAATAAATAGTAAATTTACAGACATTAACAAATGAACACCTGTTTTTAACATTTTAACGTTTTTCGTACATTTTAGCAGATACTTTATTAATTATGAAAAATTATATTCCCCAACTTCAAACAACAGATTAAGTTGAACGCTTAAAGCATTAATGAAATGCTATTAATTTATTTAATTCAAAAAAGAAAAAGTTTTCTTTAATAATATTTAAAGAAACTATTAGTTTCATTTCATTTCAGCATGCATTTCGTGTTTGGGGAAAAACTGAATTGGGTTTCAGTCAGGATCTCTACTAAGGAAGCATATTTTGTTGGGTTCTTTAAATACATTTTTTGGTTTTGCGTTAAATAAATTTTAGGTGTAACTGTAATTACTTGGGTTAAATACAACTCCGTCCATGCAGAATTCTATAATTGAATCGGTTTGCTATTTGGAGATGTCCACTATTTAGAGATAAAATTGTACATATATATAAGTGTTAGGAATTAAAAAAGTGTTCTCTAAATAAAGATGTCCACTATGGAAAAATGTCTGTTGTAGAAGTTTTACTGTGCATAAATTTTTCACCTGAAAAATGTTTTAGTTTCTTTTAAAAATTGGCCATCAATGTGTTTTAATATTTTTTAAACATATTTAATATTTTTTATAATTCAGCTGCAGAATTCATGGAGCGCAGCATTTTGTGAAGTCTTACTACATCCCTTATGCTGACATACTTGGGGAAAATTGTGAAAATTGAAACCGGACAAATTTAAAAGGGAAATTCATTAAACTAAAGACACCAAAAGCGGGAAGGGTTAGGTTTGGGGTAGAGATCTGCACGGGCCGGGTCAAGGCCCGAAGCCCATACTCGGCCCTATTTTTCTTCACGGCACTCGGGCCGGGCCCGGGACATATATTTTTCTGAAGGCTCGGGCCGGGCCGGGCCTAGTAATTACTCTTTACGGGCCGGGCCTTACTTTGTTCCTGAAGGCTAAGGCCGTGCCTTAAATTATTTTTTCCGTACAGAGCCGGGACTGGTTTCATTCTTTCTAGTCTTCACGCCACAAAATTTTTAGTCCTGAATTTAGAAAATTTAGAGAAATGCTGAATAAATGTAGTAAAAGCTAAACTCAGAATGTTACATTCCAAAAAAAGAAATTTCTTTTACAGATACTTTGGTTTAAATCAAATTACAATTAATTTTAAGTGTAACTGTAAATACACTTTTGGGTACATGCAAATCATAATTCAAATCCAATATGCACTCAAAATTAATATGTAAATGGGTTTTTTATGGGGATTTAAGCCAAAGCATGTATAATCAAAAATTTGATGAGGAATGCTCATTACTATCAGATAGTCCAATTTTTATTATTTTAAAATTTCAGAACATTTTTGCTTCAAAATAATGAAAGCATGGCTTTGCTCTTGTTCTAATAATTGCAGGCCATTTCCTTTTTGAAGATAGCATTACATATATACTAAAAATATGCAGGCATAAAAAGCCATAAAGTATTGAGCATTAAAATACTGTATAACATTTCTACATTTTCTTAGACTTTTCTAAATATATTTGCAATACATACATTAGCAGAAATGTTACAGGTATTTATTATAAACCATACTGCAAAATTATGTTGGAATAACTATGTAACTGTATAATAAAAATTAGTTTGTCCATATTCAACAATTTGTGATATTTTAAAAATTATTAATGCAGTCAAACTACTTTGTAGTGAGCTCGGATTTAAGAAGAACCCGGTTTTAACGAAAAAAAGGAAATAAAATGACAGTATAATAAGAAAATATATATCAGTGTTATTTTTTATTCAATAAATGTAAGGAAATTTTATCAACATTTTCCGAAATAAAAGAAAATAATAACATTAAATGATGATAAAACAATAGATGATTATAATTGAATACATTAAATAAATAATTATAACAATAATTGACTTTATTAGCAGATTTTCTGTATGTGAAGGAGTGGTAAAAAAATAAATACTTCTTTATATTAATCTGCAGATGAAGCATTATTTTAACCCTTTTAAATTGACAATAATAAAATAGCGGCACTTGTTTACTTGGAAACAAAATTTGGCGCCAAGCCATCTGGTTTAATGCCAACAATGCATAAACTTTCTCACCTCCAGGGCCTACTCTTTTTTAAACCTGGGAGAAATTTTGTCATATAAATCCATATTATGAGATATGATGTATATGTCATAGACTAATTGAGAAATTGGTCTATTTGAAAATAATCTAGGCTGTTTTTAAAGAGCTGGGGTAGTTGTACCATTTTTCAATCAGCCTGATATTTTTTAAGCTGATTGCAAAAAGGTCTAGACAGCATTAGGCTAACTGAAAAATAACGTCTTGTTTCTCAATAATCCTGATTTTTTTCAAGCTTACTGCAATGAGTAGCCCATGCAGTTTTAGGTAAATTGCAATATTTAAATGACCAGCTGCTTAACCAAATATTGTGCTGTCCTCTAAAAAAAACATATTTTGAAATTTTCTCTATATAAAGTCTAATAAAGAATTTATAAAAATTCAACATGACTAAAAAATTACAGCTTGTTCTGATTATGATTTTAATGTTGAGCATTTTTCATTTTAACACAAAATGGCAGCCAATTATGCGAGAATTTGGAAAAAAAAACCCACTTTTCCAAAAAATGACCCATGTTACCTGAAAACAACCCACACTGGGCATAATCAGCTGAAAATGAAGCATTTTATTAATGGTTTAACATTAAAAAAAAATTATGTAGATCATTCTAAAATTCTATTATAAAAAGAAAATCTGTAAAAATAAAGCTCGTGTTTTGCCAAAATTCTGCAATTGTTAATTTAAATTATTTTAAAACTAAAGGTATGTTTAACTATTTTTATTTTTCTAAATAGCGCATAAAAACAAAACAAAAAAATTGACTTTAGTAAAATATTTGGCATAGAACTAGGGTGGGTTTTTTAAAAAACATTTCAGTGTGTTTCTTTTTTTTTTTAAGGACAGCACAATAGTGTGTTGTATATGACTTGAAAATTTCATTTGAAGTTAACCTGCCACCTGACCCAAGACCCCCCCCCCCCCCCCCCTCTGCCAAAAAAAAAAAAAATCCATCAAACAAGCAACACGAAATAGCAAGACAAAATAATTGTCCATACTCGGGATACGTGTATGAGATTTTCTGTTATCATTATTGAAAGAACATTTTGATCAAGTAATTGATGTGAGGTCTCACTTATATATTTTTGTCATAAAAGCAAGAGCTAGAAAAATCTATGCATTTTTTATCCAATAAACCATGTTTTGAACCAAAAAAAAAATATTTTTTTATGTACGCTGAATTTATATACCGATAATCAGTACATGCAATATACTTTACTTTATTTGTTAAGTGACATTTCTGGTTTAAATATGTTTATTTAAACTAACCCTTTCACTGTTAAGCCAGTGGTTTTCTGCAGCTAGATGTCATGTTAAAATGGCTGTAGACAAAAATATTTTTAACAGAATTCTTTTTTTTAACCCTATATAGAATGAGGAGATATAAAAGATATTACAGCTTCAAACTGTGAATAAAAAATGTATATATCCTGGGATTTACACTTATGAAAATACAGGAAAACCCGCAAACAGTGAAAATGTTTAAAAGGGCAAAGAATTTGGTTCATATGTAAATCCCGTTCTTTGAGCATGGTTATTTTTGTATAACAAAATTTGTTTTGCTTTGAACAAATTGTGTTCGAGAACTAAAGTAGTACCATTGTACTAGATAAAAAACAATTTTAAGACACAAGATATAATTAATATATAACATTTAACCCTGTGTTTAATTTATCATGTATTGCATAAACTTCATTCTGAAATAAACAAACACTTTCAGGTATACATAAATGTTTTAAAACTGGGTGAGAATTTAATCAAAGAATATATAATAAATGTCATTATTTAAATTTCATTAAATGAAACGGCACAATTAACATAAATAATTTACACCTTCAGGAGGTAACTTTTAAAACATAAACAAAATGTAACTTATGATTCGAAAATATCCCTAAATTACATTCGGATTACAAAGGAAAACTAGTCGTTGGGGGCCACCGTAATACTTACCCATCATGGATATGCATAATGTAAAATATTAAAATAAAAATGTGTAAATTACTTATAAAGTGCATTGCAATTCAAATAAAATCGTGGCTTGATGACGTCACAAACTTTAAAGGCTCGATTACTGAATTGCTTGAAAGAAACATCCTTATAACTCCAAAAATAATAATCCTATTAACTAGCGGTTTATTTCATCTGATTAAGCGTCAAATTTCCAATTAAAATATATCTTTGAAGTGAAATTTGGATGAAATACAGGGTCATGAAAAATCGAAGCGTGTGGAAAATAGGATTCCAAATATCTCGGCAACTAATTATCCGATCGACTTGATGCTTTATGCAAAATTTATGTTTTTTTATTATCTTTTATATTCATTTCTTAAAATAAACAATTTCGAAAATTTTTATATACCTTTCATCAGAACGAATATTTCGAGAGTCCGAAAAAAATAGTTCCGGTTAATCGAGGTTATTGAAATGAAATAGGCTTCTTCCCATTATTACATACTAAGTACATACCAAATTGCAAGTCTCTATCTCAATTTTTTCGGGAGATAGAGCGTTTACAGACACACAGACGGACGGCAAAATTTTTTTTCTAAAAATATGTTTTTCGGAATCTCCAATGTCTGAAACGTGTAAATTCGTCAAAAATTTTTTTTCGATTTTCAAAACGATTACAAGACTTACCCTATACTACGTATGATGGGTAAGTAAAAATAAAAAAGAATGCATTATTTCCACATAGAGTAGAAATTTCTAAATTACTGTAAAATTGATATTCAAACAGACATATGTTGCATTAAAACATTTATAAGAAAATACATTAAATTGATAAACATCAATACCATACCTTTAAATAAATTGCTTTTAAAGGAAATATTGCTTAAATGGTGATTATTAGGCCTAACTCAACTACAAAGTAAATATGTATTTTGTTTTAATAATTCCTCTGCTACGTTGGAAATCAAAAGAGAACTAAAATGAATCAGACTAAAAAACATTCTTTTAACAGTGAAAATAATAAAAATACCATGTAAATGTTGTGATATAACACGCAAATAGTAAAAGCCGTAACTGGCAGAAAAATGTATATTTTAGGCATGAACCTAGATACCTGGACCGGAATCCATAATGGGGATTTCGCTTGAAAAATAGTCCTTGAAATTTAGTTAATCTATAAGCCATCAGAGGGCGCAACGATTTGCAGCGATAGCAGATTTACATGCAAAGCATAGGAGAAGTTACAAATTTTTCAAATTTTAATTAATTTAAAGAGCTCTTAAACACATTATGGCCAGAAATTTTTTTGCTCCGGGTTGTGATACTGGATATCCCAGCTCTTTAAAGAGAAATAAAGCCTTAGGAAAGAAGAATCCGAGTTTATTTTCAGACTGTATACAATGTTATAACAGACTGTCCTGTGCATTCTATAACTATTTTCTTTTTACCCTCTGACTTTTCAAAATATGTATTTTAAATATTCATCGGCGCAATGTGTACGGAAAAATTTATACAAGTTATGTAGTTTAAATTTTCTTTTTTTCTATAATTCCAATCTAACAAAATTAGTTACAGCTGAACAATTTACAAATACTGTTGTAAAGTGTTTTTTTTTTTTTTTTCCCCTCGAAATTCAGATTTTTTTTTTCTATTATAAATAAATAGGAATGTTTCTTATAATTCTGTTTTTATGTCCCTTTAAAAAAAAAGTACAAATAGTACCATTAAAAGTATATAAATTGGTGAAGGGAAAAATTAAATATTTAACTATTATATCAAAAAAGTTTTTCCTATGTTGTGTGTCACTTATGTTACACATAGAACAGTGTGTGTTATGGGAGGTTGAAGTTCCTGATAATTAAGTTTATATGCATTATTTTACAATTCAAGGTGTCATATTGTCCAAAAATATTAAATGTTCCTGTCAAACCCTCTCTAAATGTTTCCTAATGAATATTTCCACGTTGACTATTGTAAGAAATGCACATTCATTTAATTCAGACTATAAAACCACTTCCTTATTTTTTATGTACTTATTTAACTTTACTGTTATTTATTTTATGTTTTGGAGAGAAAATCTTAACCTAGTTTCCACCATTTTGAAAAAATATCATAAAAAACGTTTAAAATTAAAATATAAAAATGAGACTTAAAAAAAAAAAAAAAAAAAAAACTAGTTGTGGGCACATCTACAAATGAACAGCTTTTGTTCAAAAAAAAATATATATATATTAAAATTGGTTCAGTAGAAAGTTCAGGGCAGATGACTAAAACAACAGCCTTGTGTTTTAAATATATACATATATATTAATCTTTTGTGTAGCAAAAGAGAGGCAGGGAAATTTTTCACTTCATAATGGTTATCTCTCAAGTGAACAAAAATTTTATGATTTACACTATAATGCAGCAGTAACTCTTAATATTAGTTATAAAAAGCTGCAAGTTAATATTATGTATTTAAAAGATTGGAATTATTATATCTATTTTTAAGATTGGGAGGGAAGGAAAAAAAAACCCAGAAAAGTATGGAAATAATCAAAGTTTCTTTTATATAGGTATTTTAGGAAATATTTTGAGTAGAAAGTTTAACTTTCATCATCTAAAATATATATATATATATATATTCCAATAAATCTTATGTTACATGAGAAACTATAATTGATAAAGATAGTAAATATATTTTATCTTATCTTTTAGAAAGAAATTAATGTTAGATGATAATTTACATTTAAAACTTACAAAACAGACTTCATGCTAAAAAGCTTGTGTTGAATATAACCTACTTTACTTCACTAATTTTAAATTATTTCGTTTTTTGTGTTTCAAATTCTTACATTTTAAATATAATTATTTAATTGTTTACTCAGTAAAAATGTTGAAGTAAACAATGAGGCAAAATCCTCAAACAAGGGCGACCCCCGATTTGGCGATTTTTTTGACGCGCGCCAACCTAAAAAACGACAACCTCAAAATTCCACCCAATCAGAACACGTACTTTTCGGCAGACAAGTCACTACTTACACAGTTCCTAGGCCAATTTCTTTCACAAAGTAAATACTGATTTTATTTCGTTTTACTGCTATTTACAAAGTTTTTAAAAGTTTTTTTTACGAGATTTCTCCATTTTTACATACTTTTAGCAATATTTTCATTCAGATTTTTTAATTTTTACAACTTTTAGCTACTTTTTCTTCCGGATTTTCTCATTTTTTACAAATTTTTAGCTATTTTTCCTCCGGATTTTTCTATTTTTACAAATTTTTCCATTTTTACAAATTTTTAGCTATTTTTTCCTCCAGATTTTTCCATTTTTACAAATTTTTAGTAATTTTTTCCTCCAGATTTTTCCATTTTTACAAATTTTTAGCTATTTTTTCCTCCAGATTTTTCCATTTTTACAAATTTTTAGCTATTTTTTTCCTCCAGATTTTTCCATTTTTACAAATTTTTAGCTATTTTTCTCCCAGATTTTTCCATTTTTACAAATTTTTAGCTATTTTTTCCGCCAGATTTTTCCATTTTTACAAATTTTTAGCTATTTTTTCCCCCAGATTTTTCCCTTTTTACAAATTTTTAGCTATTTTTTCCCCCAGATTTTTCCATTTTTACAAATTTTTAGCTATTTTTTCCTCCAGATTTTTCCATTTTTACAAATTTTTAGCTATTTTTTCCTCCACATTTTTCCATTTTTACAAATTTTTAACTATTCTTTTCTCCCGATTTTTACAAAGAATTCGCAAATTTAACAATCAATTTTTTCCTAACAAATAAAAAATCTCTAAAATACCCCTTAAACTTTGTAAATTGCAACAAAACGAAATAAAAGCAACGTTTACGTCGTGAAAGAAACTCTCATAGAAATTGTGTAAATAATCACTTCTTTGCCACAAAGTACAGATATTATAATTGGAGAAAATCTCTAAATTCCTAATTTTTTAAATACATAAAATTCATTCAGCAACTTATGTATGTACGCTTCGCGTACATTAACCGAAAAAAAAAACATCACTGGATGCATCAAACTCGCTGTACAGCAATCTCTAGAATGCATGAAACTCATTCACGCAGCGGTCAGTAACTTATGTATGTACGCTTCGCGTACATTAACCGAAAAAAACATCACTGGACGCATGAAACTCGCTGTACAGCAATGCATGAAACTCATTCACGCAGCCATCAATAACTTATGTATGTACGCTTCGCGTACATTAACCGAAAAAAAAAACATCACTGGATGCATGAAACTCGCTGTACAGCAATCTCTAGAATGCATGAAACTCATTCACGCAGCGATCAATAACTTATGTATGTACGCTTTGCGTACATTAACCGAAAAAAAACATCACTGGATACATGAAACTCGCTGTACAGCAATCTCTAGAATGCATGAAACTCATTCACGCAGCGAACAATAACTTATGTATGTACGCTTCGCGTACATTAACCGAAAAAAAACATCACTGGATGCATGAAACTCGCTGTACAGCGATCTCTAGAATGCATGAAACTCATTCACGCAGCGATCAATAACTTATGTATGTACGCTTCGCGTACATTAACCGAAAAAAAACATCACTGGATGCATGAAACTCGCTGTACAGCAATCTCTAGAATGTACGAAATTCGTTCACACAGCAATCAATAACTTATGTATGTATCCTGTACACATTATCAAAAACAAAAAAACAACACTCGATGCACGAAACTACCTCTACAGTAATATCTAAAATGCAAGACACACACTTATCAAATAAAATCAATAAAAATTCACTTACTTTTATTTTTCAAATTTACCCTTTTTTTTTTAAGTTTGTCATAATCGCTATCGCCGATCACTTCTGATGAGGCAGCAGTATTTATACAAAAATAACCCTTAAACTGATGTATATTGACGATATAAGCAGGCACTTGATGTCAAGCACACAAGTCAGATGTATCTTCTCAAGAAACAAACAAACAAACAAACAAACCCTTAAACTGCTCACTCAAGAGGACAAAATTCAAATTTACCTCTAAATAATCTATCAAAAACACCTAAAATATCCTAAATTTTCATTAACAACACACTACACACACTATTTCAAATTCACACTTGCCGCTTCGCCGAATTCTTCATAAAAAAACAACACGTCAAAAGATTAAATTCACTTCACTTCGCAAATCCCAGAGTTCAAACAAAAATAAACCTGCGATGTGCCGTGATGCAACACTAAAGTCGGCCCAAACAACTTGGGACTTGATTTGAAAACCTCTCACTGTCCAATAAATTCAGCCCTTCTTCCATACACTGTTAAAAATATCGTGAAAAATTACCTCTGTTTATAAAGGCTCTCTATTTTCTGACCAATGAGAATGCTACATGAACGCCCTTGGCGTTCTCATTGGTCAGAAAATAGAGAGCCAGAGAAAACAGAGGTAATTTTTCACGATATTTTTAACAGTGTATGCTTCCTTTTTTGGGCCTAGTAAATTCCGAAATGATCGGTTTCATTCTCAAAGACATTTTTACGGTATAGTGCACCTCTATCTAACTCATCACTCTCTGAATCCAACAATACGGCACACAATAAACCAACCAACCCAACCAAACGAACGTAATTCACTCATAAACCAATCAAATTTCTAGATCAAACCGTAGTAGGCGGGGAAGAAATGCAAGGAACAAACCGGTAGCAAGAAAAACTCATTTATCGCTTTGCCAAATTCGACGCAGCCAAGCATCGCCCTTGTTTGAGGATTCAACCAACAAGGACTTTATCTAAAAATTTTCTTGCGAAAAAAAAAAATAATAATAATAATAATAATAATAAAAGTCATAATTCATTGTTCTGGAAGTAAAGGGAAGCATAAGCTAAATAGTTTCTTCGAATATAAATTTCACGAAAGTCTAAAATGTTTTTTTCTTCTCAAATTCATGCATTTTTTTTACTTTTAAAATGATTAATTTGATAATGTTAATTTTATGAGAAAAAACTCAGTAGATGGCGCTGCGCCCCGCAGCGATAGTTTCGACGTTTGTGCATGTTGAAAGACGTTGGAGTCCGGTCCATCTCTTCTAGGTTCATGATTTTAGGATTAAATTACAAAATAATTTTTCGATTGATATGTTTCCATGCTGCCATCTGTCGTCAAGAACTTTCAGTAACTGCGTTTTGTATTTTGCATATTATATGAAATATGAAGTAAGCAGGGAGATATAAATAGATTAGGAGAATTTTCCCCTATGGCATCTTCCTTGCAAACTTGAGCCTAACGCCGAAGTGGCCGCATGTGGCGCTGCGATCTTTAGCTGAGTCAAAATAACATTGTTTGCTATAGGAGTGCGTTATTATTTCTTTAATAAAATATTAATTTTACATTATATTTTAATATGGCTCGGAACTGTTTTGTATATGGATGTGACACAGGTTATAAGAAAGTCGAAAGACAGAATAAAGAACTGGGTATAAGAAATCCATCGTTGTTTCTGTGAGCATAGCTCATCTAGCACAGTAAAAAATGCCAAAAATTTAGTTCAGATAGGAAACACAGTTAAAAATTATGTTTTCACCAATTCAAAAAATGAATCCACCCCTTCCAGGAAAAAAGAAAAAGGGAGGGGGGGGGGTGCAACAGATAAATTAACTGAATAAAATGGATGGCCTTTGTGCTTCTTTTTGAAATTATATATATATATATTTATATAGTTTTTTTTTTTTTAATTTAAGGTAAATGCTGTGATTTTTAAATGTTTGTAGCCGAGTAATTCTTGAAATTATATTTTTGGTATTTTTCTTTGTTAAATAAATGTTTGTTAATTATTTCTGTTAAATAATGTTTGTTCCTTAAATAAAGATATGTAATTTTTCTTGTGTAATCTTTATTTAAATATACACACATAGGCACAAAAGTTTTTTATTTTACCAAAATATCTTGATCAAATGCAATAAACACATAGACATCAAATTATTTTTTGATTTTGAAAAAAAAAGTATTTTAAATAGGAAGTTATTGACAGCAAGTCTTGAATGTAGAAAATGATTCATATTATACATGTGTATTAATTTACAGAAAAAGCTAGTTGTATTTGAATTTATATTACATTAAATATAAGAATAAAATTACAATAATCCAGCAGTATAGGAAACACTATTTTTTCTTTTCTAGGTTTCCCTTTCCTGTATTGTCACAAAAATTTGAGCATTTCTGATGCCTCAAAGTATAGATGGGAGTATGTAAATAAATATTTAGATAAATATATTTATTATTATCCTACTCTAATAGTATAAAATATCATCTCTAATGAAAATTACATGCTAAATTCGGGGGCCTAGGGCCCAATTGCTACAAATTTCAAATTTACTTTACATTTGTAGTAGGCATAAATATTTTTTTTAATCTAGAGTTTGAGTACAATAAAATTAATCCTATCAAAATTTACCTTATTCCAATACTTGTTTTGAATAGGAATTGATATTTTTTACTCATTTTAAATAATACAGCTGGGAAGAAAATACATATAATTTTTAGTTATTTGCAGTTTGTAAAATTTAGTATGAATATTTAACAAATTCTTAAACTAAATAGTCCTGGTTTTCATATTTTATTTATTTTAAAAAATAAATAAAAGCATATAAAAACATCATCATTTGTTTTAATTAGAAAAAAAAAGTTATTCTATAAAATATTTACGAGAATTACGTGATAAATCCCGGATATCGAAGTACAATAAAATTTAAAAGAAAAAAAAAGATATATTTGAGTTCCAGGCTTGTTTTGAATAAGAATGAATATTTTTTGTTCCTTTTTAATATTACAGTGAAAATATATATTATTTGCAGTTTGTAAAATTTAATATAAATATTTTACAAACTCTTAAAATAGTTCGTTTTCTGTTTTATTAATTAAAAAAATCACAGAATTTCTTTTTAAATGCAGCTTGAGGAAAAAAAAAAAAAGTTTTCGATTTGCTGAACTTTGATTGCTGACACAGATGGCGCTCCGGCCACTACACGAGATTTCGCGCATTACCAAACTTCATTTCGGAGTCAAAAACCTAACACAGCGTTCCCCTACCTGAGGTATTCTATTACCATGGAAGTAAGTTACAGAAAAGGCCTGTCTTTTCCTCCTCGCCTCCTCCTCACAAAAGCCTGAACAGTAACCCGGAGAATTTTAACAAAACTTGGTCAATAAAATTATACATAGTTATTGAAGCTACAATTTATAAAAGATTGTGAAATATAGAAATTAACGCAACATTAGTATATAGAAGAAACAGAAAAACTTTAAATATAGAGTATCCTTTTAATATATATTTTTTTTAATCTTCTAACATTCCTTAAAAAATTAAAATCATTAAACCTAAAACAGACAAGTGCCCAAGTAGATAAAATTATATATAATGCATTAATTCTCTACTTTTTGAATTTTGATTTAAAAAAAACATTAATTGTCCATATTTTAAGGAGCCCTTTAAAATATGGTGATTTTATAGCACAATAAAATTTTCACTACTAGCACATTTCTAAAAATAATAATTCTTGATCTAACTACAATGATTGCACTGTCTAAAATTAAAATGAAAAATAATATCTCTAAACTGGAATTAATTTGGATCACTTTGGATTTGCAAAATTTTGACACAATACTCAATGTGACCAAGAAATATTCAAAAAATTTTTTTGTAATATATGCATACTTTAAAATAAAATAAAATTAAAACCAATTTTTAAGTCAGTTTATTTGTTTAATTTAAGATGACGCAGTTTGAACTGATTTGAACTTTCTTTTTGTTTTTGTATTTTTCAATATCTTATTGACATATTATTTTACATTTTTACAAAGGGAAATTATTTAATCAACAAAATTTTTGTAGTGAAAATTGAAAATTTAAATTGCAAAATTTTTAGAAAATTCTAAAACCACACTTCATTAATTTTGAAATAGCTTTTGTTTGTCTGTAACATTATGGATCAAATTTCTAAAAAGTTAATTTTTGAAAAAATATATAAAATGCTACGACATATGTAAAACATACAGTAAAACTGACTATTAACTTAACCTTTTATTTTTAAAAACTAAACTATTAGTAAAAATCAAATCCCTAATTTTGCCTCAGAAAATTAAAGATTGCAACTCTAAAACATTCAAGAGGAAATAGATTGAATAACAAGCTCTTTTCAGGTATGTATGACACTTTTTGATAAAATATTACAAATGTCTAAATTCATTTTAACTAAAAAATTGGAAAATTGATATTTTTGTTTATGAAAAGTGAACTGTATCGAGTTTGCTTAACAATGAATTGTATTTAAACTTTGAGCTCGGCTTTTTTTTTTTTAAATCTTGTTTCTGGAAATGATTTAACACTTTTATTATCTTTTAAAGAATGCTTTTAAATTTTTTCTTCGTTTTGTTTTGATATCCAGCAAATAGTTTTCATCATAAGGAGGAATCATAGACTGAAATACTGACACAAGATACAAATTATGTTTATTGGACCCCCCCCCCCCCCCTATAAGCATATATTTTATATGTAACAAGTCTCCCTCTGTTTATGTAAATATCTTGAGCTGATATTGAGTGGGTTTGTTGTATATCATATTTATTCAACTTACAAAAGAATAAAAATATAATATTCACATCCCCCTCCTCCCAGAAACAAACAAACAAAAAAAAGATAAATATATCACGTACAATGGAAGGATTTTGACAAAATTTAAAGCAAGAATAGATGAAAAAGTCTGTAACGACTTCTTTTCTTCATTTTCAAACATACACTGTTAAAATTTGTTTATTTTTCACATTATCGCAATTTTAAAATGTTTAACAATTGGAATAAAAAGGATATTTCTTTCTTTTTCATTAAAAAAAAGTTTTTAATTTTTTTTATATTATATATAACGTTTAATATTTTATTCTTTTCTGCTTTTCTTTTATAATAACATAAATTTTAAGAGGGGGAGGTATGAAGATTTTAATAAACGCCTTTTACAATTTTACAAACAATTGTGGTCAGGGTGATTTAGGTTGATACCAAATTATGGTTGGATGATTGCCCTGAATGAATTTGCCATTTATGTGCATAAGTGATTAGATAAAGTTTGTGGTAATCTAGTTTAACCTGGATTTACAATCTTATTGACTAGTTTTTTTTTGTTTATTATTTAAATAAGAGTTGAGCTTTTTAATTGTACTCGTTGGTTTTCCAATTTAAATTCTGATTTTTCATTCTAACAATTTACTACTTTATCTTATCATTTACCAGCAGATTCTTGATGGTGTCTTTTTAGATTTCTACTCCTAGATATAGAGTTAACTGTTCAGCCACCACTGTTGAGTCCCGAGTGCTTTCGACTAGAACCTGGCCACCATCCAAGGGTGGAAATGAGAAACAATTCTGTAACCTCCGGAATGTAAGCAGTAAAGTAAAGATTATCACGCAAATGAACGACTATACTACATGTATACAGAGGGAGTCAGTGGAAATCCTGTAATATGTTATCATACAATATACCAAAAAGCTGGTATAATCTACTTGGTGTTAATGGTACATTTGGGTTGGAATAACCCACTTCGCTCAATAGACTAGTCTACCCCCCTTCACCCCCCCCTCTTCTCCATATGTGGTCTCCCATTCTACTATTTAAACAGCTTACATTCCAGAGGTTACAGAAGTTTTACTCCTTTCCATGCTTGGATGATGACCAGGTTCTGGTCGAAAGCGCTCGGGACTCCAATGAATGTTTTTAACATCTTAAAATGGTTTTAATGTCATAGAACCTTTTTATTTTACACCTATTTTAGTAATACACAAATTGTGATCCATTCTAAATGGTTTCATATTTTAATTGATACACAAAGGTGAATTTTGTTTCAATTTTAGAATAATTTTTCTATATATTTAATAACTCTATAAAGGATTACAATTTTTCAGAAACAGTACATGTCAAAAAAGAAATACTAAGCATAAATACATATAATATAATAATAAAACATAATTGATTAAAAACTAAAAAAGGCTACTAAAAATAGATTAAAAAATAGATTTAAAATAAAAATTTACTCGAAATTTATTTTTGATACTTCCGTTGTGTGTAGTTCTGCATTTTTAAAAAATGTAATGATTATTTAGACTGGTGATAACAATATATATATATATATGTTATATAAAAATTTATTTCCTTCGTATCCTTCCATTTTATTCGCATTAATATTTTAAAATTAATCTAACTTCTGACATCATCAGCATTTCCTTAATTCTTAATAATATCTATTCCTATTTAAAGTCCTTTAAAAGTAAAGATCCGTATATTAATAATTATTTTATTCCAAATCTTAATCTAAAATTTAAGTTCATTCATAGCTTTTCTCAACTCCCCAATCTATAAAATTCTGAGACGCGTTCTCATTTCGAATGTTTTTTAAAAGCCATTTTCTTTTTATTATTATTATTATTATTGCTCTGATTTTTTCGCGCGCTTGGGATTTTAACTTCAAAATTTCTCCGCACCCAAGTACGGGATTCCTTACCGTCTAAGCTCCTCCTTCTCACCTCATTTGCTGGGCTGGAGCTAGCTTCTCACATATTGGGTTGTGCGCTCGTGACATAAATTCTGACGTAAATTCCGCAGAGAGAACAAAACTCGCCCGCACCGGTCGGAGCACGAGATTTTTGACGTTTTCGGAAGCTAAACAAATATGTGTCTGATGTTTTTTATGTCCGTAGAATATTCAACTAGCCCAGTAACATCTTAATTCAATGAAGTGAAGCAACGTTAGCCCGAGGGCTATAAGTTTTAGACCTTTGGGAATTGCTTCTGTGTTGTTCGTCTTCTAATAAAATTATTTGTCTGGAGATTGGCTGGATTTATTGGAAAACTTTGGTGGACTCATTTCATTGCCTTCTACTTCGCCATACTCGCTAATATCGACTGCAACTTGCTATATCGTTGAAGGACTGCCATCTTTTCATCGAATATTATTCATTGTAATATCTCAACCTCGTCAAAATGCTACAAAAAGGCCGTTAGGGTTCCATGAACTTGCGCTGAGCTATGCCAATGTTCTGATGGATGGATGAGCTGCGAATGTATTGCCGGCTACTGTTATACATCTTCATAGCGAAGAGTGTGCGTCTAGTTCTTGCAAAGAGTATGTCGATTAGTTGTTCTTCTGATCATCTGATAAACGGAGAAGCTGTGATATGTTGCTGAATGCGGATGCTGTACATTTTCCATTGTGGTGTGTGCAACTGATTCTCACCAAAATATGCATCGAATTTTTCAAAAAGTGTTGGAATAATTTACCCCTGGAAACACCAGATGCAGACCAGTGTGAATGTTCTACAAAACAACATCTCAATAATGACGGAATGATCTAAATAATATTTTCTTTTACAGAAAAAAAAAATGAAAAAGTATCATTATACAAAAAAATATAAATTGATCGGTCTCAAAAATTTCAAAAAGTAAACAGGCAGACAACTTGTGAACGGAATTACGTAAGTTTGAAAAAAGTTATTATTGTATGTATTATTTATTATTTTATTTATTTTTATGTTATTTAAGTTTCGCTCAGATTTTCTTATTTGTTGTATTATTATTATTACTATCATTATTTATTAGAGATGGAGGTATTTACATTTGTTATTTAATTTAAATTTTATTTTACATCTGTTGTGTTAATTCTCTTTAATTTTTATATTAATGTTATTGCGATCTGGACTTTTAAAAGTCCTTGGTGATCACAAAATGAGTGAAAACGAAATAAATATCATTCCTTTTGATTTCAAATCTGGAATGAACATTTCAATCTTGGTTAAACCATTTTGACAAAACATGCCTTTCTGAAAAGAAAGATGAAAATTGGAAGATTAAAAATATTTCAAAATATTTGAAAGGAGGGGCTCTGAAGGTATTTATCAATGAATGTTTAGAATGTAAAGCTTTTGACAAAATAACTGATATTCTTACTGAAAAATTCATAACTGTTCATGTTTCTCGATTTTCAGAATTTGCTTCTATGAAATTAAATGATCTCAATGATTTGGATAAGTACTTTCGAAAAAAGGTTGAAATAGGTAGACAACTTTGTTTATGTGAAACTATAATAGTACAGGGATTAACAGACGGTCTCAAACCTGAGTACCAGAATTATATGATTAGTAATCCTCCAAAAAATACAATAGACTGGTACCTAATGGCTAAACAGCTAGTAGTAATTCCTACTTCCCAGGTCAACGATAGTAATTCTAGGAGTAATTTTCAGAATTATAGATCATTGCCACAATATGATCAGGCACCTAGACATTGGGTTCGCCCAAGTCGAAATTTTCATATGCCAAATTCCAATTTTCATTCACAGAACAATTTTAATGCTCCAAATTCTAGATTTATCAATCCTAGGTTGCCTACTACACATTTTCAGAGCAAATACCCAAGTAGACCATGTCGAATGTGTTTAAATAGAGGTATCCAAAATGCTTACCACTGGGAGAGGAATTGTGTATTCAATGTGAGCCCTTTGCAATCTTCTGCACCCCCTCTTAGTCAACCACAACCATCTACTGATAATATATGACACTTAATTGTATCAGGATATGTAAATAACAGGGAACTACCTTGTGTGATTGACTCTGGCTCAACCATAAGTATTTTACCTTTTAAAATTGTTAAATGCTAAAGTTATAAATATTCCACCTGTTATTATTGGCCAAGCCAAAGGAACTGTTGTAATAGATAAAGCTTGTAAATTATTGTTTAAATTAGGTAATGTGCAACAAAATATTAGATTTTTGATATGTAATACAAATTTAGATTATGCTATATTAGGTTTAAAAGAATGCTGTAAGTTTAATTTAATTATTGACTGTGCTACATGTAGAGTATTACAAGGAGACCTTGTTTTAAATGAATCTAAGAACATATCCAGTGATAAATTAAGATTACTTCATTTTAATGTTAACTGTGATTATCAGAGAGTGCAACCCGATTTTGGAAATATCATATCTCCTCAATCCTTTGTTCCATCTAATGTTGATAATTCTAAATTAATTGGGGACATAAATTCTATAGAAAATGAAACTTTAAGGGAAAGTATAAGGGATTATTTAGACATTTTTTCTAAAAATAAATTTGATGTCGGGAGAATTAATATTGAACCGCAACGTATTTTACTTAATTCTGACCTACCAATATATCTGAGGCCGTACAGAACTTCCCCTTTAGAAGAAAAAGAGATTTCGGATCAAATTCAATCACTATTAGATGCTGGTTTAATTAAAGAGAGCAATAGTCCCTATTCTGCCCCTGTTACATTAGTAATGAAAAGAGAAGAAGGTAAGAAAACTAGATTATGTGTTGACTATAGAAAATTAAATGCAATAATGAAAAATGACGCCGAACCCCTACCTCGTATCGATGGAATTTTAGATAAACTGAGTAGTGCACAGTATTTTTCAACTTTAGATTTAGCCTCTGGCTACTGGCACATACCCATACATCCATCCGATACTGAGAAATTGGCTTTTGCTACCAACTTTGGGCTCTGTGAATGGTTAGTTCTGCCCTTCGGGATTAAATTAGTGTAATATCCTGTGAACAACTCAACTCAATATTGTAATATTCTGTATTCTAGAAAGCAACAGAACAACTCAATTTAACGGTAAGTTCGTACTACAACAACAGTGCTGATGAACACATGCTGTAAGCTGTCAATAAATTTAATTTTTAACAATATGAGAGTATTTTCTCAGTAATAATTATATATATAATTTAAATATATTAAAGTGGCGACGAGTCGGATTTCAAGAACCTATTTTTAATGTTATTTATAGCAGTAATTGCTATTCACAACTCAGTACCACCATGAGTAAGCTAGGCCTAATTGGCACATTGCATTCGTTTGACATAGAAGTGGACGATTTTAGTTTATATGTTGAACAACTTGAACATTTTTTTCTTGCTAATGACGTGGAAGAAAACAAGAAAGTGTCAGTATTCATATCTGCAATCGGTTCCAATACTTATAAGTTACTTCGTAACTTACTACTTCCGAAAACACCCAGTGAGTGTTCGTATGATGAATTGAAAAAAACATTAAATCAACATTTTAAACCTGCTCCTATCATCATTGCTGAGCAATTTCGCTTTCATTGACGCAATCAAACAGCTGGAGAATCAGTTTCCCAGTATTTAGTGGAGCTAAGGAGACTTGCATCAACGTGTGAATTTGGTGCATTTCTGGATGAAGCACTACGAGACCGTTTCGTTTTGGATTGTGCAATGAAAATATCCAGAAAAGACTCTTGGCAAAAAAAGAACTGAAGTTAATTGACGCGGTTAACACAGCCGTCGCCATTGAAATAGCTGAAAACGATGCGGCGAATATGAAGGGAGTTCTAACACCCGTCGTAAATAAAGTTCGCCAAAGTTCGGGTTATAAGAAGAAAAATTTTCAGCCTTCAAACAACACTTCTACTAATTCAAATAAAAAAAAATTCCAAATGTTTTCGATGTGGCGCTGTTCATGATCCTGCCAAGTGCAAATATAAAACTGCCATTTGCCATTCATGTGGGAAAAGTGGCCATATCTCACCTGTGTGTCTGAATAAGAACAAAAACTCCTCCACTAAAAAGGTTGAAACGGTCGAATATGACACAGAAGCTACTCTGCATGCAGTGAAGTCTATCAATCAAGTTACAGGAAAGAAAAAATATATTATCTCAGTCATTGCTAATAATAGACAATTAGATATGGAACTTGACACTGGTGCTGATGTTTCCATAACATCAGAAATCTGGATGCAGAACAATTTGCCAAAAACTAAAATTGTGCCATCATTAACCAGATTGAGGGACTACAATGAAAAAGAAATTCCTGTAGTTGGAGAAGTCCTTGTTAATGTGCAGTGCAACAACCAACATCATATTTTACCTTTAATTATTGTGAAAGGTGATCGACCTGCTCTTTTTGGAAAAAATTGGTTATCTGTGATTAAATTAAATTGGAATGAAATATTTTCAGTGGCATCAAAGTGTGTGAACAGTGTTGAAGCACTTAAGAAAAAGTACACAGATGTTTTTCAAGTAAGTAATTAAACATTTTAAAGCAGTACTTAAAACGAAAAATAATTTTGCAAAGCCAGGCCTGTTCCTTATGCATTAAAAAAGGCTGTTTCTGAGGAAGTTAAAAAACTAGTAAATAGTAATATTTGGAATTTTGTTGAACATTCTTCCTGTTGTTGTCGTGCCAAAGAAAAATAATGCTGTGAGGCTATGTGGTGATTTCAAGGTAACTGTAAACAAACACCTTGACCCTAATCAGTATCCGCTTCCCACTCAGCAAGATCTTTTTGCTACTTTGAGAGGAGGCAAGTATTTCAGTAAATTTGATTTATCACATGCATATCAACAAATTGAGTTGGACGCTGACTCTCAAGAGTTATTAACACTTAATACCTTGATGGGTTTAGTTCGCCCTAGTAGATTGATGTATGGCATAACTGCGGCAGCTGCTATTTTTCAATCGATCATGGAACAAATGTTACAGGGTATACCCAGAGTCATAATTTTCCAAGATGACATCCTTATCTCATCGGCTACTGAAGCAGAACATTTTTCCACATTGGAGACTGTGATGTCAAGGTTACAAAAGTATAATGCGAAATTAAATGAGGATAAGTGTCATTTCTTTAAAAGCAGTGTTGAATTTCTAGGGCATATAATTGATGAAAGTGGTATTCACCCCACTCAAGAAAAATTAGAAGCAATTAGAAAAATCAAAGCCCCAGAAAATGTGACTCAGCTTAAATCATTTTTAGGTTTGCTGAACTATTATTCCAAATTCATAAAAAATTCATCTACTTTATTGCCTCCTTTATACAATCTTCTACATAAAAATGTTCCCTGGATGTGGTCAGAAGAATGCAAGAATGTATTCGAACAGTGTAAAGAACTTCTAACATCTGATGCAGTTTTGGCTCATTATAATGAAGATCTTCCCTTACAAGTATCTTGTGATGCTTTGCCTGTTGGATTAGGTGCTGTTCTGTCACACATTGTAAATGGTGAAGAAAAACCTGTTGCCTATGCATCTCTCACATTATCAGAGGCTGAAATCAATTATTCACAAACCGAAAAAGAAGCCCTTGCAATAATCTTTGCTTGCAAAAAGTTTCACCAGTATCTGTTTGGAAGGAACTTTGTGCTATATACTGATCATCAACCTCTAGTTACCATCTTTTCTCCCAGTAAGGCAATACCAACCATGGCTGCAGCTCGCCTACAGAGATGGGCACTGCTCTTGTCTTCACATAATTACACTATTAGTATAAGAAAGGTTCTGCACATCAGAATGCTGATTCTCTTTCAAGATTGCCCAATGAGGATTTAGATAAAAACTTGTACCCATCAGATGGTTGATTTTAGGTTTGCTGAACTATTATTCCAAATTCATAAAAAATTCATCTACTTTATTGTCCCCTTTATACAATCTTCTACATAAAAATGTTCCCTGGATGTGGTCAGAAGAATGCAAGATTGGTAATTGCTGAACAAGATTTCCCATCTGTCAGACTTACCTGTAACCTCTGATGACATTGCTTGTGCTTCAAGAACTGATAAAATTTTGGGAAGTATAATTAAATATGTTCATAATGGCTTTCCATACAAAAATGAGAATCCTGATTTTAAGCCATTTTTTAACAGAAAAGATGAACTATCTGTTGATAGAAATTGTTTGTTATGGGGCGAGATTATTAAGAGTCATAATTCCTAATGTATATAGGAAACACTTGCTTGAATTACTTCATGATACTCATCCTGGAATTGTAAAGATAAAAGCAGTTGCTAGAAGTCATTTCTGGTGGCCCAATTTAGACCAAGATATTGAAAATATGTCCGCTAATTGTAAAGCTTGTCAACTTGCAGCCAGATCTCCTCCAGTCACCCCATTGCAATCATGGGTATGGCCCAAGGCACCATGGGACCACATTCACTTAGATTTTGCTAAGAAAGATCAAATTGATTATTTGATAGTTGTGGACAGTTATTCGAAATGGTTAGAAGTGGCAAAGATGTCTTCAACTTCAGCAGCTAGTACAAATGCTGTATTGCAACAATTGTTTGCCAGATATGGATTACCTTTAGAGGTGGTTTCTGACAACGGACTCCAGTTCATTTCTGAAGACTTCAAGATCTTCTTAAAATCTGTGGGTGTTCTGCATACTCTCGTTCCAACATATCATCCCCAATCAAATGGTCAGGCAGAACGTACTATACAGACTTTTAAGCATTCGCTTAATAAGATGAAATTAGACTCTGCCAATAGTAGTACAGTAACTGTCAAGGTGAACAGATTTTTGCTGGCGTACAGATCTTCACCGCATTCAACAACTGGCTTATCTCCAGCAGAGCTGTTTCTTAGACGTCCAATTAGAACAGTCTTGGATTTACTGCATCCGTGTACAGCAAGGCATGTTGAAAAAAAACAAAGATGTCAAAAACGGTATTTTGACAGAGCTCACACCAGTAATAAGAATTTATCCTGTGGTCAAGATGTTTGGGTAAAATCCCATAGCGATCTGTTGAACAAGTGGGTTAGTGGCAAATTAATTATGCCAAAAGGTTCCAAGACTTGGACAGTCGAAATAAAAAACAAAAAATTCCTTGCACACATTGACCAGATCCGCCCAGCTAACACATCAATTCCTGAACATCAAGATGTTTTTATTCCTGATGATCTTCATGTAACCTTTCAAAGTGATAATCTACCAACATCCATCACTAGCCCAGATACAGAATTCCAACATGATAACAGGACTCTTACTTCTGAAGTTCAACAATCTGAAAATCTTCCTACCGAAAACTCAAATGAAGATTTACCCGTTACAGATGTCCAAACCAGACGTTATCCTACACGAGTCAGAAAGAAGCCAAATAGACTTGATCTATAATGACTTTTCATTTTGTAATAGTGACTTTAATTGCTTTTAAAAGGGGGATAATGTAATATCCTGTGAACAACTCAACTCAATATTGTAATATTCTGTATTCTAGAAAGCAACAGAACAACTCAACTTAACGATAAGTTCGTACTACAACAACAGTGCTGATGAACGCATGCTGTAAGCTGTCAATAAATTTAATCTTTAACAATATGAGAGTATTTTCTCGGTAATAATTATATATATCATTTAAATATATTAAAATTAGGCCCCCCGATATTTAATAGAACCCTTAGAAGAATACTTACTAAATACAAAATAGACTTTGCTTGCCATTATTTTTATGATATCATTATTTTTTCTTCCTCATTAGAAGAACACATGCAACATTTAAACCAAATATTTGAATTATGTAGACGTGAAAACATTAAACTTAAACTATCTAAATGCAATTTTGTTCAAAGTAAAATTAACTTCTTAGGATATACCATCCAGAATGGCACATTAACTCCTGCTAATGCTAATATTGAAGTAATAAAAAAACTAAAACCCCCTTCAAATGTAAAAGAACTTCAGAGATTCTTAGGATCTATCAATGTTTATCACAAGTTTATAGATAAATATGCCGAAATTCGAGTCCCTCTTAACAGATTACTCAGGAAAAATACATTATGGGAATGGAATACAGATTGTCAAAATTCTTTTCAAAAATTAAAAGATGCCTTAATAGCCAGACCTATCTTAAAAATTTATGACCCTAAGTTACCCCTCCATATGTTTGTTGATGCCTCACAGGTGGCAGTAGGTGCAGTCTTAAAACAAACTGATAGTAATAATTTTTTACATCCAATTGCTTATTACTCTAGAGCAGTGTTTCCCAACCTTTTTTTGTCCGCGCCCCACCAAAGCATCTCTAAAATGATGATGCCCCCTTCCCCTAATACATATAATTCTTATAAAAATTTTAAATAATGAACTCCTGATAAAGTAAAAAGCATGATAGAGTAAAAAGCATTTAACATTGATCCTGAAACGTACCGAAGGTAATGGATGAATCAAATATTTTTTTATAATCATCTGATACTACTCATAGTTTAAATTTTCGTTGGCACATAAAGGGTTAAGACAGTCATTTTTAATCTCTTCGCAACGGTCGTCACGTATGCGTGATGTATAGAGTGCTCAGAATCCTTGATTAGACCAATCAATAATTTTGAATAAAACAGTTTTCTCTTATTTAATTACAGAATTTCTGCGATTAAATGAAGCAACAATTTCTAATCAGAATAAAATGTGATAAAAGATTTTGTAAAAGAAAGTCGTCAAGTAATTGTTAATTGTTAAATAGAGACTTGAATAGTTTCATGTGTAAAATTGATTTTTAGTCGACATATTGCAGTGCGACTCATTTAATAAATAGTCGAAAAAATTGTTTAAAACTCTAAATTACTTATAAATCAGAAAAATTATAAAGTATTTTTAAATATTTAAAAGTATCTAAATATCTTTAAAAGTTTTTTCTATAATTATTCTGGTAGAAATGTATTTAAAATTTTTAAATGGATACTTTTAAAAAATTGAATAAAAAACTTATTTTTCTCATTTTTGTTTTTTGAAATTTGAATGTGTAATTTTTATTTTCAGTCTACAACATTACTATTACAAAAACAATTCAGAGGGTATGTGTTCACATAAATCTGGAATTGCCCCCCTGAAAAGTCAAATTACCCCCCTGTGGGGCGTACGCCCCCCGTTGGGAACCACTGCTCTAGAGGATTGAGAAGTTATGAGAAGAATTATTTTATTACCGAGTTAGAGTGTCTTGCCATCATTGACACGTTAGACAAATTCTATCATTATTTTCATGGTGTAAATTTTACCATTCATACTGATCATGCATCTCTTGTATGGTTAAAGAATACTAAACATTTGAGAGGCAGGTTATTTAGATGGTCTTTGAAGTTGAGCATGTTTGAATATAATATAGTTTACGAAAAGGGATCCACAAATGTCGAAGCCGACATGTTGTCGAGAAACCCAGTTTCACATTTTATTCAACCACTTACTTTTCTTCTGGACGTTAAAGAAATTATAGAGAGGCAGGAAAAAGATAATGTGTGTGGTAAAAATTATCTAAATGAAAATGGACTTATGATAATTAAAAAGAAAGGATTTCGAAAAATAGTAGTCCCCATGTCTTTAAGGAGAAAAATACTAAATGTTGCTCATGAAAAATTTGGTCATCCTGGTATCCAAAAAATGTTAAATTTAATCTCCCCTAATTATTATTGGCCTGACATGACGCAAGATATAACTAATTTTGTAAAACATTGTGATATTTGTCAAAAGAATAAAAAACCCAGACAGAAAAAATTTGGCTTATTACAAGCTATGCCCACCACAGATCAACCTTTTGAATGTCTTTCTATTGATACTGTGGGAGGATTAAATTATTATAACTCCACCAAAAAATATCTACACATCATCATCGACCATGCAACCAGATATGTTTGGGCATTTCCTTCAAAAAGTGTTACCACAGAAACATACACAAATTGCTTAAAACAAGTCTTCAATATTCAATTCCCTCAACAATTATTCTGTTTCAACAAAATTTTCGATATACAGGGTACTCAAAAGGTATTAAGTGATAGGAATGCAGCCTTTACTTCACCTAGATTTAAAATATTTTTGCGGAATCACAATATTAAGCAACGTTTAACCACATCATATCACCCTCAAATGAATGGCAAATGTGAGAGAGTGAATCAATCAATAGTTACAAGATTAAAGTGTAAAGTTAATTCTACTACCTCCAAAATTCCTTGGACCGAACTTCTGACTGAAGTAGTTAATGATTACAATAATACACCCCATTCCATAACCAAATTCTCTCTTGCTTATTTACTTTTTGGCAAATTACCCTATGATTCCCCTCTTAAGCAAAATTATTACCCTCCTGTCCAGGAAGCCCTCAACATTGCTAAAAAACGCACGGATGAATTTTACTGGAAAAGTAAAAAATATTATGATAGAAATTATGTGGAGCCAAAATTTGAGATAGGAGATCTTGTTATCTATGAAGAATTCCATTATCCCAATACCAGAAAGCTCTCACAAGTTTTTAGTGGTCCCTATCAAATCCTTAAAAAATTATCTGATGTAAATGTTGAAATTAATAGACAGACTCAAAATAGATTTACTGAAATAGTCCATGTATCAAAATTATGCCCTTATTACCCTCCTGACAAATTAAAGTTATCCCATGAGCAACAACAAACTAATGTTAAATCAATAGCTTAATATTAAACTTAGTAAAGCAAAAATTAACTAAATTTAATGAAATCAAATTATAATTGACTAATCAATTCTCTTCTGTATAACAGTATGTTCTTGAATATAGGAATTCCCAAGAATATTACTGCCCATATTTTTGCTTGAGTTAACTTTTTATGCAGGCGTAAATTAGTTGATTTGAGTTAAGAATTTTTTATATTGGATTGAATTGAATTAGAACAATAAAGTAAATTGGAATAGCAAATTAGATTAGAATAATACATTAAATTAAAATAATTGAATAAAAATTCACTGGATTAAATTAAATTATAATAATAGAATAAAATTCTCTACTAATAGTAATAGTTAAACTTATTATCCACCGTTCACTTCAAGGTCATATTTTCATTGAGCAGCTTATGTTTCTCTTGTTTGACTGAAAACAGAGAGCACATTATCTTACTGAATTGTTGATAATTTTTCACAGATATTTCTTAGTTTACTATTTATTTATTTTTGTTTTCTTTTATTAAGTATATTTTCATTTCTCTCTGATATTGAAAAAGAATGAGGAATTAAATTATATACAGATGAATTACTGATTTAGTATCATTTTGAAGTTGTTTGTTATTGTTGATATTATTATGTTGTTATTATAATTGTTGTTGTTATTTATTATGTGATAAGATTATAAAAGAGAATATTCTTGAGAATTGTGATAAAAGAGAACCACTGATAGTATATTAGTTGATGATAAACAGTCACATCTTACTAGCAAAACATCTAATACTCATATCTAATTGATAGAACATTATTAACTGACTAGACTTCACTTAATAAGTGCACTTATCAAGCTATACCTACTTATCAAGGCACAAAACTTATCAAGCATCACAAACCAGTACTTTAATTGTTTATTGAACTTAGTGGGGATGAAACTTTCTTATGTTTTTGAACTTTATGATTAACTGGAATTATACTACTACAGAATCAATACACTGTATTGCCATAAACTGTATTACTGGCTAATACTTGACATATCTGTGCCTTCATATTCATACCAAGAAATTTTTTTTGGAAATGAGAGGTCTATAACTCAGACTGTTACTGATTAAGAGGACTATTAGACAATTATACTTTTCACTGCTTAGACAAAAATGCTTTGTTTACTTCATTTTCATCCTTTTCACTATTTATGTTTGAAGAGTGAAAAAAAAAAATATATATATATATTTGTTACTAACTTATTTATATTGTAATTGTATGTATATCTGTATTTAAACAATTCCCACAGATTCGCGTTTACAAAAATAACTATTGATTTAACTTTAATAAAATCAAAGAATTTTTGGCATTAACTAGGATACCAGATAAATATTTTGTAATCCAAATTCTTGCTTGCCTTAATGAACTTGTAGATCATCGGATCTACCCGTCATTCGGATTTTTAGGGGGGGGGGGGTAATGTTATATAAAAATTTATTTCCTTCGTATCCTTCCATTTTATTCGCATTAATATTTTAAAATTAATCTAACTTCTGACATCATCAGCATCTCCTTAATTTTTAATAATATCTATTCCTATTTAAAGTCCTTTAAAAGTAAAGATCCGTATATTAATAATTATTTTATTCCAAATCTTAATCTAAAATTTAAGTTCATTCGTAGCTTTTCTCAACTCCCCAATCTATAAAATTCTGAGACGCGTTCTCATTTCGAATGGTTTTAAAAGCCATTTTCTTTTTATTATTATTATTATTATTGCTCTGATTTTTTCGCGCGCTTGGGATTTTAACTTCAAAATTTCTCCGCACCCAAGTACGGGATTCTTTACCGTCTTAGCTCCTCCTTCGCACCTCATTTGCTGGGCTGGAGCTAGCTTCTCACTCATTGGGTTGTGCGCTCGTGACGTAAATTCCGCGGAGAGAACAAAACTCGCCCGCACCGGTCGGAGCACGAGATTTTTGACGTTTTCGGAAGCTAAACAAATATGTGTCTGATGTTTTTTATGTCCGTAGAATATTCAACTAGCCCAGTAACATCTTAATTCAATGAAGTGAAGCAACGTTAGCCCGAGGGCTATAAGTTTTAGACCTTTGGGAATTGCTTCTGTGTTGTTCGTCTTCTAATAAAACTATTTGTCTGGAGATTGGCTGGATTTATTGGAAAACTTTGGTGGACTCATTTCATTGTCTTCTACTTCGCCATACTCGCTAATATTGACTGCAACTTGCTATATCGTTGAAGGACTGCCATCTTTTCATCGAATATTATTCATTGTAATATCTCAACCTCGTCAAAATGCTACATATATATATATATATATATATATATATATAACATACTCCCAGTGTTTAAAAACACACACCTAAAATCTTAGATTTAATTTTTATGTTTAGATTTATTCGTCATATAACACACACCTCCTGCTTTGCAAGAAACCTTTGGCAGATAAATACCAAAAATTAAACGAATATTGTTTTAGAGTATAAGTGTGGTAAGTTATATTTTCTATAAATCAATGAAAATATTATATGTATTAACACTTTAGTTGTATTTGTTCACTATGTGGATCGATAAAATGTGTTCAGAACAGGTTTGTTTTTATTTTAATTTGTTTAATATCATTATTGATAAGTCGATTTATTTATCCTGAATAATAATAATACCTCCAAGATTTGTTATTTACAATACATGACTAGCATTTATGTATTTAATGATTGAAAAAACTACTTTTCTTTTAGCGAACAACAAACACATATACTTTTTTATAAATATAGCGATTAAAAATTCTTGCCATAAATATTATATTGTACATAATTTATTCTATTGGCCTTTACATTTTGTTAATTTTATAACGAACTTCACAGGAAGCCAAAAATTAAGGCTAAAATACCAAAAAAGCCAAAATAAATTTAGGTATAAAGGAGGTTTTTCTTAAAAATCTCCTACTTATTGTGACTACTACTGATAGTGTAATATTAGCTTATGTGTGATTTCATTTTCTCTGGCACTATTTGAAAATATAATTTAACTCATTACCTATTATTTTAAGCAGAGTTCTACGCAGAAACTGGTGCAACCAACCTACTTCGTTTGCAATTGCAACACATAAAATGCAATTTAAAAAAGTTGTCTGTAAAACTATACTCAAACAATAGATGGCAGCATGGAAAACGAGTAACCGAATACTGATTTTTAATCGAAATATTTCCTATCTGCCACATAGTGTCATGTCACCATTTTGTTGAGTGTAGCATAGTAAGTAGGGTGTGGTAAGTTATCTTTTCTATAAATCAATAAAAATATATGTATTAATGGTTTTGTTGTTGTATTTGTTCACTATGTGTATTAAATGTGTGCCGAACAGGTTTGTTTTTTATTTTTATTTGTTAAATTGCATTATTGATAAGTCGATTTATTTAGCCTGAATAATAATAATAATAATAATTCCAAGATTTGTTATTTACATTACATGCCTACTACACTAGCATTTATTTATTATATTGTTGAAACATCTAACACATATACTTTATTATAAATCGTAGTTAACTACAGCTATAACTACTTGTTATGAAAAGTAGTGATTATAAACTACATTTTCAAAAGTAGCTACTTTAAGAAAATTAATTTTGCAAAATAATTCAATCCACACAAAATTTTGAACAAAAAAAAGGGTACTTTTCGGTTAGCCGGGCGCCAGTGATATGTACACATGTATATACACACACATATATATTCACATATCTACATATACATATATAAACATATACACATATATACATATATGTATGTACATATATATGTATATACATGTACATATATCACTGCCGCCCGGCTAACCGAAAAGTCCCGAAAAACGTATTTATATATCATTATGAATAATCATACACAAATTTATCTCCACCCATTTATCTATGGTTAGGGCCCTGGTTATTGGACAAAGGGTGCCAGATTTAAACCCTGACTATTGAGGGATAATTGTAGTGGTTTGGATTCCACTTTAAGTGGAGGTCTCAGACTATTTAGCTATCACTTGCAAAACAATCCACATTATTTTAATAAATAAACCACCCACAATATTTAACAAATTTTTAATTAACAAGTAATTATAAATTTGTTATTAATTTATTAAGGAAATTATTATATTATTATTATATAATAAGAATTATTATTATATAATATTATTATCTTTCTTAAATATTTAAGCCCCACCAGTGGCTGAGAGGTTCTGCTCTGAAAGCTGGTAGATAGGAGGTGCTGGGTTCAAACCCCTGTCGCGCTCGTTGACCTAACTGTTCAGAATTTGCTGTGGTTTTCTTCAAACCTTGGCTTAAATATGGGTTAGGATACCTTAGAAAGACCCTCACTGAGGGAATCCCCCCCTAGGGCCTATATCCATTGTCTAGATAATCGGCTGTCATACAATCAACCAACTAATCAACTTAAATATTTCATGTCATCAGGGGTTGTTTATAAAACCACTCTGTGATTGGAACAATTTTTTTCCGACTTTTATTAAAACAATAACTGTGCCAAATATGGAAACCTTGCCACAAGTGCATCATGTAGGTGATTTTGCTGGGATGGAAATTTGCTTTATTTTCTCACCTGCTTAGATTTTTTTTTTCTGTTTTTTTGACAGGATGTGAGAGACGATTTGTTAAAAAGGAGTGCCAATTTTGATTTGAAATTGACATTAGATTCATTGAGTAATGCCAATCACAATGGTGTCATGTTCTTTTAATGTTGTAAGTAAAGTCACATAACAATAATTAAATTATTTTGTCAAAAGATGAACTCTTGGACATAGACATTTTTTCTGCATGTTTTTAATTTATGTTTTATTCAGAAAAAAATGTGAGGTATTCTACGATGAGATTTATATATGCTGTTATTCTTTTTTTTTTTTTTTTTTTGGTTTTTGATGTTTGTATTTGAGTTGCTGTGTGTCAATGTCTAAATAAATGTTATGTTTGATGTGTTTTAAAAAGTTATATTTGTTGTAAAATGATTATAATTTTTAACTAAAATGTTAAAAAATAACCAACAAAACATTAAAACATGTACCTCTGTATTTGCAGATACATGCATTATATGCACATAGAATTTAAATTTTGAAATACTTCAAAAAAATGATATTGAAATAGAAAAATGTTGCATTGAAACAGTAATAAGTAAATGAACATAAGCATCATACCCAGAGGCGAAAATCCTGGAGGGTTCAGGGGCGGTGTAGCAACCCCCCCCCCCCCCCAAGAAAAAGTCATAAAATTTTCCCGTTCGATCGGAAAAAAGTATGTTTAGTCGAAAAAAAGGTATTAACCTGTAAAAAGTGAATTGGTGAAATGCTTTTGTAGTTTTTAATTACGTAAGAAAAACAATTTAGATAAAAAAAATCTATAGAATTTTATTCTTAGTTAGATTTATTTATTTATTTTTGTAGTTTTTAATTAGAAAAATCAGAAAAAACAATTTTGAATTAATAAAACCTATATAAATTTATTCTTAGTTGGAAATATTATGGATTTTCTTTTTCCTATAAAACTATACAGAAAAACTTTGATTTTTTTAATATTGTGAACTCGAAAACCTCAATATGACAAAAAAATATTTATATACATATTCCAGCAATGTTAATATTATTTGAAACCTTGATATTTTGATCAAAAACTTGATATTCTGATTTTTTTTCTGTGCCCTTTGACTTTGAGATATCAAGATCCAGCTTTACTTATTTATAACTGGAAAGTTTTTAGTTTAGTCTGGGAATTTTAAGATCTACTGATTGAAGTGAACAAACTTCTATTTTTTCATGTAACTTTAAATTAGTTAGAGATGTGTATCACGGAATTTAGGTTATATCAATGAAAATTCAAAATTTAATTGCAGATATTTAGTGCTTTTCCATATATTAATCTGGATATTTTCCACTATGCACAAATTTTACCTATCATCGAAAATAATTATGGTTTTATTTTTTTCTACATATACTAATTTTGTATTTTCTTTTTATTAAAAAACAGAAAAAGATGAGAAAAATGTTTACTTTTTTATGTAATTATAGATTGATTTAAAAATGTGTTTTAAGAAATTTATACGATACAGGATGAAAATTGAAAACAGACCTTGAATTTTCATCTTGAAATAATTTGGATATTTTACAATCTATACAAGTTTACTTCTATCAAAAATAATACGTTCGTTTTCTTTTTCTTTAACCAATTGTATTTGATTTTTTTATATATATTATTGTTACTACATTTTACTTAGTAAGAATAAACAGGGGTAATACCAAATTTTTACGCTGCTTTAAAGTATGTCATTAGAAAGAATTATAAACTTACATTAACAAATTCTGTATTTTTGACAAATGTTTATTTTTAAAATATTCCCCAAGCAAACAGATTTCAATTTTACTCAGAAAGAAATGCTAAAAAGATTTTAACTGATTGCTAAAAAATAGAGAGATAGAATACAGTTTTCTCTTCCAAGCTTTTCTTGCTGACCACAATGTTTAAAAGGATATATTGAAATGACTTCTAAAAAAGTTTTCATTTGTAATTAATATTAAACATGTATTGGTATATTTGTAAAGTAAGTTTCTTCAATTAGAAGCAAGACAATTTTAGCATACAGGCTAAAAACGAAG
This sequence comes from Maratus michaelseni, assembly GCA_963931845.1. Taxonomy (NCBI): domain Eukaryota; kingdom Metazoa; phylum Arthropoda; class Arachnida; order Araneae; family Salticidae; genus Maratus; species Maratus michaelseni. Next base: position 3,215,925 of record OZ007593.1, read on the forward strand.
AAATTTTTTTAAAAATATCTTATGAAATTATTATATTTTTTAGATGAAATTCACAAGATAATTATGACTTTGTGTATCAAGATAGTCAAATAAGTTTTAAAGCTTTGATGTTGATTTCTTTTGAAATATTAATAAATTTAACTAACAGTTAGGGGTGAAGGTCTATGATTAGTAAGTGTAGTAAAATGTGGATTGGAACTCCAAACTGCTTTGTTACATAGCGATATATCTTGTTACTAAACGTACAAAATTTTATTGAAGTACTAAGAAATGGATATGAGTTTTATTCATTCGAAAAATTTCAATCTTTTAAATTTTGGGTTTTTTTTTATGTTTTAGACATACGTAAGGAGGCAGAAGTCCTTATGCTTAACTTAGAACTTTATGAATTTCTATCTGGAGTGCAGTCTATGTGAATAAGTATACCCAGAAAGAGTAAAATGCATTAAAGCTTTTATTGGTAAAAAACGGGCAATGAACCCACAGCCCTTCAATGCAGTTTCATCAAATTTTGTACATTTAGAAAAAATATATCAAACAAAGCAGTTTAGAGTTCCAAACTGCAATTTTCTACACATATTAATCATAGTATTTGCTGACTGCTGATTTTTAGAGACATAAATTTATAATTCAAAAGGAATCAACATCAGTGCTTTAAAACTTATTTGACTATCTTTATATGCTAAGTCATAATTATCTTGTCAATTTCATCTGTAAAGTTTAATAATTTTGTAAGATATTTACAATTTCCTTTCTTCGTTTTTATCATATATGCTAAACTTTTGGACATGTGTGTGTATATATATATGTATATATATATAACTCGGCATTTTGGTTTCATACTACTCAGAAATTTTCCTTCTTGGAGTCAGAAATTTATGAGTTTATGCAACAAGGGTGGTTTACGCCCCTCATCATACCTATAAATAAGTTACCTTCAAAAGAAATGTGCCTTAAAGGATGACTATTAGGCCTAAATAACTAACAAAACATTACAAGTAAGTAACATTTGTTCTTTCTGAATTTCATTCAGATTGCAATATTTTGTATGCAGGTTAGTACAGAAGAGGAAATATTTTTCGTGTTTTTTATATTATTCGTAATAGCTAGTTTTTTAAAGTATTTTATTAAATGATATGGTGTACATTATACAAATTTCAAATCATATTCATTTATAATCCTAATGATGTATTAAATATTAATGTTAGTTTTAAAGGTGGTTTCTTGTATAAATAGCAAATTTAGTATATGAAAATTGACGATTATATTTGTATCTAGATTACTATGTTTTATAATTATTATCTGTTTTAAGCCATAAATAGCTCCAAAGAAAAACATTTCCTCAAAAAAATAGCATCTTAAAATTTATGTAAAAGTTTTGGTTTTTTTTATTAATATTGTTTTTCTATATTACTTTTAAATGCTAAAGGTGTAAAATTAACAACTATAATATAAATTAAAATAACTTTTATTAGTTGTTTTACATGTTTCAACTCTTCTGAGTCATTTTCAAAAACAAAATGAGAATATTCTAAAGCTGCACGGGCTTTGAAGTTATTATTTACATGTACTTAAAAAAAAAAAAAAAAATTACGCACGTTATCTATTATTTTTTACTTGATTGTTAATTTTCATATCTTTGAGCATGGAGTAATTCTAGCTACAGTTTCGGTAAATTAAAAGATGCCGCATCGTTACATATTGTATTTTTGCGCGTGAGTATCTCTATGGTTTCTCTTATTATGGATGGATAGTAAAGACTGGAGGGAAATATTATTTTACTTTCATTGAAATTTATTTGGATGGTTTCTTCTTGATATAATCTTGCTAGGGTTGTAGTTTTTCTATTGTATTTAATATCAGCTATATGCTCTTTTTTTCTGCAATTAAATTTCCTGCTGGTCATGCCTATGTAGTAATTCTTGGATCCGTCTTCTTTAATAAAAGGTATTTCATATACTCCTGAATAATTCTCAAAATTAATTGGATCAATTTTACTGCAAATGATATTCTTTAATTTCTTAGGTGGTTTGGCTATTAAGCAGATATTGAAACGTTTAAGGCTGTGTTTTAATTTTTCGAAAAAGCTTGGATAATATTGCAGAGTATAAAGTTTGTATTTTTGTGAATCAAATTTCTTTTCTGAATACTTATTATTGGTGATATCTATGATTAATTTATTAATATGGTGTACTGTAAAATCATTATTATAGGCAATTTTACGAATATTATCTAATTCACTATTCAATTTATTTTCAGTACATATTATAAAGGCTCGTTTTATGAGAAATCTGTAGGCTGAAATTTTGTATGTAAAGGGAGAACATGCGTTATTTGGTATGGTAGATTGGTTAGCCATGTTTTTCCGGAAAACAGCTCTGTCGATAGATTTATTTGTTCTTGTTAACATAACATCAAGGAATGGAAGACTTTTATTATGTTCAATTTCAATAGTGAATTTAATGTTATTGTCGATTGAGTTTAGTTGATTTATAAATATTTTAAGTTCATCAAGACTATGCTGCCAAATTATAAAAATATCATCAACATATCTGAGCCAAGTGTGAGGTGTTAAGTGAAATGTGCCAAAAACTTTATTTTCCAATGGGCGAAGAGTATATTCAGCTAATAAGCCTGAAATAGGTGACCCCATTGGAGCTCCGTCGTGATTCTGCTTATAATATTTACTATTGAATGTGAAATAGTTATTATGGATGATTAGATTAAGTCCTCTTTTTATTGTTATTTTCATATCATCACTAAATTCTTCTATCTGTTCAATATCATCACAAATCTTATTACATACTACATGTGCTTGGATAATATTGCAGAGTATAAAGTTTGTATTTTTGTGAATCAAATTTCTTTTCTGAATACTTATTATTGGTGATATCTATGATTAATTTATTAATATGGTGTACTGTAAAACCATTATTATAGGCAATTTTACGAATATTATCTAATTCATTATTCAATTTATTTTCAGTACATATTATAAAGGCTCGTTTTATGAGAAATCTGTAGGCTGAAATTTTGTATGTAAAGGGAGAACATGCGTTATTTGGTATGGTAGATTGGTTAGCCATGTTTTTCCGGAAAACAGCTCTGTCGTTAGATTTATTTGTTCTTGTTAACATAACATCAAGGAATGGAAGACTTTTATTATGTTCAATTTCAATAGTGAATTTAATTTTATTGTCGATTGAGTTTAGTTGATTTATAAATATTTTAAGTTCATCAAGACTATGCTGCCAAATTATAAAAATATCATCAACATATCTGAGCCAAGTGTGAGGTGTTAAGTGAAATGTGCCAAAAACTTTATTTTCCAATGGGCGAAGAGTATATTCAGCTAATAAGCCTGAAATAGGTGACCCCATTGGAGCTCCGTGATTCTGTTTATAATATTTACTATTGAATGTGAAATAGTTATTATGGATGATTAGATTAAGTCCTCTTTTTATTGTTATTTTCATATCATCACTAAATTCTTCTATCTGTTCAATATCATCACAAATCTTATTACATACTACATGTGTAATAAACCGATTATCAAACTATTCAGTCTGCCAAATAACTTGATATTCCACCAAACTGAATACTTAAAGAAACATACTTAAGGTTTTTCTAAAAAAATTTTAAAGCCTTAGATAACTTTTATTTTTAACTGTTATTAAATGAAGATATTCAGGTAAATTAAGAAATTAAATCGTATTTAAATAACAGATATTGCTTTTACATTATTTCTTTCCTGTTTGAAAACAATAATTAAGAAAATTAACTGTTAATGATGCATAAATGCAAGATCCTGAATATTGTTTGCTTTTTCCAACAGGGTGTTTCTAAACACAATGAAATATAATACACAGCTTTCAGGTTATAATAAGAAACTAGCTGGCTTCGCCCGCCAGCGGTCCCCTAATTTACATCGGTGCCTCGAATTGTAGAAAATCTCGAATCTTGTAAAACCTCAAACCGGATGAACCGCCGACCCGGGTCCCCGCTGCCTTCGGCACCGTATACCGGTCGTGCTACGCACGCACCGGGTAATCCCTTAATTAGCACATTGAATTATACAAACCTCTAACCGAACGAACCTCCGACCCTGGTCCCCGCTGCCTTCGGCACCGTATACCGGTCATGCTGCGCACGCACCGGATAATCCCTTAAATTGCACATAGAATAGTATAAACCTCTAACTGAACGAACCTCCGGCTCGGGTCCCCGCTGCCTGCGGCACCGTATAGCAGTCGTTCCGACCCTGGTCCCCGCTGCCTTCGGCACCGTATGACGGTCGTGCTATGCATGCACCGGATAATCCCTTAAATTGCACATGGAATAGTATAAACCTCTAACTGAACGAACCTGCGGCTCGGGTCCCCGCTGCCTGCGGCACCGTATAGCATTCGTGCTGCGCACGCGCTGCAGTATACGTTAGTTCCACCTTCCGCCACCAGGTGGCGCAATCTGTTTATATGATCATAACTGAAATCGTTAAGACTTTCGATGTCTAGTCGAATGAGCCATACCCCGTCATTTTCATGCCCGTAGAACCGAAGATAGGAAAGCGCCCCCTAGTGGTGAAAAAACGAAATAAAATCGGTAAGCTCTATCGATGTCGAGTCGAATTGATTTAGACTACCTGAGTTCTAGTTCAAAGACAGGGACCTGTAGAAAAACTTAAAACTTAAAAAAAAAAAAAATCGATAACGGGCGAAGCCCGCTTTTCCCTATCATAATATCTGGATAGGGGGTCCTTATTACTTTAATTATGATGTTTGGAATCAGTTTGGTGGACATCCGTAACATAGTTTCTTAGTTATAGAAACGGACCACAGTTAAAAGAAAAAAGCGGGGGGGGGGTGGCGATGACACTGCTTTTCCTCAAACAACTTATGTAGACTACCTGTGTTCTAGTTCAAAGACAGTGAGCTGTAGAAAAACTTAAAACTAAAAAAAAAAAAAATCGATAACAGGCGAAGCCCGCTTTTCCCTATCGTAATATCTGGTTGCCACTCTAAAACAAAAACTTAAAATAATAATGCAGTTTTTAGACGCGGCCTACTTCTTAAAATCCTAATATCTAGCTGGCACTGTCATAAAAAGCGGGGGGAGGGGGGGGGGTTGGCGATGACACTGCTTTTCCTCAAACAACTTATGTAGACTACCTGAGTTCTAGTTCAAAGACAGTGAGCTGTAGAAAAACTTAAAACTAAAAAAAAAAAAAAAAAAAAAAAAAAAATCGATAACGGGCGAAGCCCGCTTTTTCCTATCATGATATCTGGTTGCCACTCTAAAACAAAAACTGAAAATACTCGTAATGCAGTTTTTAGACGCGGCCTACTTCTTAAAATCGTAATATCTAGCCGGCACTGTAATGGAAATCTTTCTTTTGCTTTAATTATACAAATAACGATGATTAATTATACAATAAAATAATATATCGGCTCGCAATGAAGATATGGCAATAATTTTTAGATATTCTGAAAGCAGAATCTATTTAGCGTCGCCCTGTCAAAGTTTGGAATTTCTGCGCCTCTTAGAATCAGAGATGCCCCCCCCCCTCTGTAAAACCCCACTTGAACGTCATGTGACCTGACCTCCGTCAAAGAAAATGCGGATACATGAAAGCTGTCAGGTGAATTTGCTCTTTCTTCCTTCCAAACATCTGCGCTCCAGGCAGTCTGCGGTCTCCACATGCCGCGCCGAAAGAATTAAAAAATTATTTTTTATTGATCAATTTTTAAAGGATTTTTTCAGTTCTAATGGTCGTACGGGAATGATTTTTCGAATTTCTGAAAGCAAATGCTCTCCTGAATCTGTCTGTCCCATTTCCGAATTTCTGACCCCCCGACTTCCGTAGATCCGGGTCGGTTTAAAAACCCGCACTGCGGTTTGGGGCTTAATTTGCTCCTGGCGACCCTGCATTTTTCGAGAATCGTCTCCACCGGCAACCCTCGGCGGAGGCGAACTTTTCGCTGTTTTGACTTCTCTTCCAACTTCGGTTTCGGTCGGTAATAAAAACAGTTTCGTCGGTACCTGATCGAAACTTGAGCGTCGCGCCTTTTTTGCGAATTTTTCGGTACGCGTCCGCCGTCGGTGCGTCGATTAGTCCAGGAGCCTTTGCGGGTACAAAGGCGGAGTGCACAGACAGACACACACACACACACAGACGTTTACCGTCCTTAATATTAGTGACAAGACAGAGTTTTGTACGGGACACCAGGATTATAATCCAATTATTCAAAAATACAGTGTATTTCACTCCACATCAAACTTGCATTTTTATTTAACTGTAGCAACAAAGAAGACATTCTAAGAATATAGTCAACCATCAGACTTACTTTGCTTTCTATGAAATACAACAAGAACTGCTAGAAATTATCACCATTGCAAAGCAATCAACACTAAATTAGACATTCCATTAATCAGAATGCAGCTGACAGTAAAAATACTGTAGCACTGACTAAAATTCAGTCACTTCCAAAGATTTCAGTATATTTCATACAAAGTTAAGTTAATATGATGAAAATCTCACTAAAATTCTTCATTGGTGTTAAAGTTGTGATTAGTGAACCAATCTGTATTTTTGATTGAATAACTGGATTGTAATGCTCATTTGTTGTACAGTCTTGACCGCATTAACTCCCTTGAAAGTTTGTTCTAAAATTTTAGGAACACCCTGTATATTGACTTAGGAACCCTGTAAATTTCCAGCTTCTGAAAGTAATTGTTGTACATTCAAAAACTTTCTTGCTAAGTTGCCACATTAGAGTATTTTTAAAAACAAATTTCTCGCTTTCTGGCAAATAAACACTATATGACTGTAAAATATTTCTTCAAACATTCTTTTAGGTAGATTTCGTAAGAAATACTACCTATTACATTCTCCCCTAAGTTGGAATTTTTGAAAAATTTTTGCAGATCTATGCCGATCATGACTCCCAGAACCCAAAACCACCCCCAGTTCAAAACTTTATCTATCTATCTATGTATGTCACTTTTATGGACACGATAACTCGAATAATTCTTCACAAATCTTTTCCAAACTGATATATAAAATCAAGGGGCATAAAATTTCGGTCAAGTACGTTAATGGGCAAAATCAAACCAGGGGGGGGGGCGGAAATGGGAGGCTTTTTGTGAAAACAGAAAAAAACCCATAACATCTTAATTATAATACGTATTGAATCCGTTTAAAGTTATTATTACTTCTAGGAAAAGGGCCGAAAATTTTTATATAGTAAATTTTTAATTTCATTAAAAATGGCCCCAAGGGGGGTTGTAGAAGAAAAAAATTCATAACTTTGTCAATTTACAAGATATCAAATCCGCTTAGATTTATTATAAACCCTCTTACTATTATCTAAAACTTTTATATTGACAATTATATTTTTATATTGACTTTTATATAGGACCAACCCTTATAGCAAAAAAAATTAAAAAAAAAAATCCCTTCCAGCTCTGCCTGCAAACAAGTTAGATTTCGAAGTTGGCGGTCCCTTCTGGGACCCAACTGTGGCATCATGGCAAAAAGGTAATTTTTTCCGCAATTCCCAACAAACTGGCGCCCCACGGTCTGCGTCTTCGAAATCTACCTGTGCCTGTAGGCCGAGCCGTCAGGGATTTGTTATATTTGATTTTATAATGTTTGTTTTAGAATATAAGAAAATTTTCATTTATTTTAATTCACAGAAGAAGCCCATTTTATATTAATTACAAATGAATTAAGACTAGCCTTCTTAAATATTAATTCAAAGCATAGTTTTTTTCTTGTAAAGTTGAATTATGAAAAGGTTTTTTCATCAAAATTGTCTTTGTGTTAAATATGGTGTAAAATTATTTTAAAATTTACTTTTAAAAACTTTTAAACCCTGAAATATAGAAGTATTCGGCTAGCCTGGTATTCGATATTTGGTCGAATAGTTACTATTTGGCAAGCCGAATATTCGGTATTTGGACAAAAAGTTGTTTTTCAGCTAGAATATTGAATATTCGGTATTTGGTTCATCTGTGTGCCGAATATTCAGTATTTGACCAGAATCACTAATTCCTAATATATATAGAATAGCAAACTATACACTGATGCATAAAATTAAGAGAATTTGTGTATTTTGTCAAAAATTCATGAAAAGAACTGAATTGAAATCTAAAACCACTGTTTCAGAAGAAAGATGCAAATGTGATGAAGTGTTGAATACGTAAGTATAAACGTGTGTGTAAGAAGAGATAAGAGGTAGAGAGGCTTTATAAGCAAAATCTGCATTCCTATCACTTTCACACCTCGGCAAATTTATCAGTCGGCTGTCGGTTGAATTAAAATTCAAACATTCAAAACCACTGGTATTTAAATAATGGAAAGAGGTGGCGAATTTGTGGGGAGGTTAGAAGCAGGTTCCAGATTGGTAGAGAGTTCAATGTAATTGACTAAATCTGAAAATTCTCTTAATTTTGTACACCAGTGTATATACAGGGTATCTGAAAGTCTGCAAACAGTCAGTTAACTTGAGAGGTATACATCAGACTGAAAAATGGAAAAATAGGTATTCAATATATTTTTTAAAAATCTATTTCAAGACATTAATGTTGTCCCCTAAGAGGAAAGGGGACAACTTTGAAATCTTAAGTGATAACCTCACTTTTTATTGCAGATTCGTACTTTATGAGTAAAAATATGTAAATTTTGTATTTAACATTTTCTTCAAAAAATCATAGATGGTGCTGTAATGAGTAAAATATAGTAAGAATCATTTCCATTGAAAAGTCTATAAATGCTATAACTCAAGAAATATACATCAGATTGAAAAACGCAAGAATACGTATTCAGTATTTTTAAAAAATCTATTTGGGTATATCAAAGTTGTCCCCTGAGTAAAAAGGGTACAACATTGAAATCTTAAATGATGACACAACTTTTTTATTTCAGATTCTAATTTTACAGTTAAAAATACGTAACTTTATTTAACATTTGCTGAATAGAAAATGACTGTGTGATTCTATATAATCTAATATACATCTAATTTCATTTTATCTTTGAAAAATCCAATAAATAGGCTTGATTATTAATAGTCACAGAATAATTCATGCATTTACATATTTTGATTTCTTTTTATAAAAAGTAGCAAAAGAATTATAAAAAATAATAATTTAAATATAGTTTGGCATTCTTGTAACACTTTTGTAACAATACTTTGCCTGCGATTGTAGTTGTGCTAATTGTAGCAATTAAAATAACATGTACCAAATATTTCTTACATATTTAATAAAATTTCTTATTTTATTAATGACATTGTAATAGAATTTCTTGTATAAACTTTTGAAATTTCATAAACAGTTATATGGTATGTATAAATTTTAATTTGTGTTTCAGGTGCCGATGTTTGTGATGTCTGTTCTAAATGTACAGTGAAAGGACTTATGAAAATAAATCCTGCCCAAAGATGATATACTGTTTTCTATATCATGAATCCTTCCATAAAAACTTGTTCAATAAGAATATTTTTTAATTTTCTGAGCAAGTGCATGATTTGTTTCATTTTCACATGCAAATTACAAGATATAATTTAGACAACCATTTATTAAAGGATATCAAGTTGTTGAAATAAAAAAATACTACTGAGATAAGTTCATGTATAATATAAAATTTTAGCATGTTTTCTATTAAGTGAAAAATCCCTTTTTAAAGCATTAATAAAAAGTATAATTAATTTTATAGTACTATATCAATGTTAATATTTCAAAATTTATTTCATAACTTCAATTTTTCTCTAAAGAAAAAACTCTGCTGTCAAAACCTTATTTTTGTATCTAATATATATTTGTTATAGTAAGTGGCTCATTCTATTACACAAAGCTGTATTTCTGTTAAAAAGAAAAGTAAATGATATATGTATATGTATATTTGTGCATATTTTTAAAAAATCTACATAATACAATTATTGTTCATTGATGGAGTTAGACTTTAGAAAATCTTCTATACATTACTGTAACAAAGACTTATCATTTAAAAGCAAAAAGAAGGTAACTCATATTTATATTAGTTAACAAGCTCTTCTACATATCAGATATGAAATAAAGAATGTCTTTAAAAATGTAATTTGAATTTCAATCAGGAACATAATGGGAGAATTTTGAATAAACACTTTACACAGAAATTTAGTATTAAAATATGTACCATTATACTGGTGGTAGAGAAAAACATTTCACTTGTGAGATCTGCAATAAGAGACTTTAGGGCAAATCGGCATTAAATAGTCGTTTTTCATCAATTCTTGTGTGAGATTTGTAACAAACGGTTTCTCAGAATTGTTATTTCAATGTCCATTTGTGTTATACTAAAGAAAAGCCTTTTCTTGTGGAGTACTTCACAAAGGATTCTCTCGGAAGCATAATTTATATAGCCACCATCTTGTCTATAATAATGAGAAACCTTCCATTTGTGAGATGAGTAGTAAAGGATTTTCACAAAAAGCTAATTTAGGTAATCATCTACAAATCCATACCAAAGAAAAAACAATCGCTTGTGATGTGTGCAACAAAAGGTTTTTTAATAAATCTAACTTATATACACACTTGCTTGTTCATAGTAAAGAAAAACCTTTCTCTTGTGAGGTGTGTATCAAACGGTTTTCTCGGAAATCTCATTTAAGTAGACACCGGCGTGTTCATACTGAAGTGAAACCTTTCTCTTGTGAGGTGTGTAACAAAGGGTTTTCTCAAAAATCTCATTTAAGTGTCCACCGGCGTGTTCATACTAACGAGAAACCTTTCTCTTGTGAGGTATGTAACAAAGGGTTTTCACAGAAATCTCATTTAAATGACCACTTACGAATTCATACTAAACAGAAACCTTTCTCTTGTGAGGTGTGTAACAAAGCATTTTCTAGAAAATATGAATTAAACAGACACCTGCGTGTTCACACTGGAGAGAAACCTTTCTCTTGTGATGTGTGTAGCCAAACATTTTCTGACAAATCTAACTTTAAAAACCACCTGCGCGTTCACACCGGCGAGAAACCTTTCTCTTGTGAGGTGTGTAACAAAGGGTTCTCTCGAAAATCTGATTTAAATCAACACCTGCGTGTTCACACTGACCATAAACCTTTCTCTTGTAATGTATGTAACCAAGGGTTTTCACAGAAATCTCATTTAAATGACCACTTACGAATTCATACTAAACAGAAACCTTTCTCTTGTGAGGTGTGTAACAAAGCATTTTCTAGAAAATATGAATTAAACAGACACCTGCGTGTTCACACTGGAGAGAAACCTTTCTCTTGTGATGTGTGTAGCCAAACATTTTCTGACAAATCTAACTTTAAAAACCACCTGCGCGTTCACACCGGCGAGAAACCTTTCTCTTGTGAGGTGTGTAACAAAGTGTTCTCTCGAAAATCTGATTTAAATCAACACCTGCGTGTTCACACTGACCATAAACCTTTCTCTTGTAAGGTATGTAACCAAGGGTTTTCACAGAAATCTCATTTAAATGACCACTTACGAATTCATACTAAACAGAAACCTTTCTCTTGTGAGGTGTGTAACAAAGCATTTTCTAGAAAATATGAATTAAACAGACACCTGCGTGTTCACACTGGAGAGAAACCTTTCTCTTGTGATGTGTGTAGCCAAACATTTTCTGACAAATCTAACTTTAAAAACCACCTGCGCGTTCACACCGGCGAGAAACCTTTCTTTTGTGAGGTGTGTAACAAAGGGTTCTCTCGAAAATCTGATTTAAATCAACACCTGCGTGTTCACACTGACCAGAAACCTTTCTCTTGTGAAGTCTGTGTGTAGCCAGACTTTCTGTCAAATCACATTTAAATGTCCACCTGCGTGTTCACACTGACGAGAAACCTTTCTCTTGTGAGGTGTGTAGCCAAACATTTTCTGTGAAATCTCATTTAAATGTCCACTTGAGTGTTCATACTGGCGAGAAGTCTTTCTCTTGTGAATTGTGTAACAAATAGTTTTCTCAGAAATCTGTTTTAAATGCCCAGCTACGTGTCCATACTAAAGCGAAACCTTTCTCTTGTGAGATGTGTAACTAAGGGTTTTCTCAGAAATCTCATTTAAATGTCCACCTGCGTTTCCATACTAAAAAGAAACCTTTCTGTTGTGATGTGTATAATGAAGGGTTTTCTTATCTGATTTAAATAGACATCGTCGTATCCTTTCAAAAGTGTAAGATTTTTTTAACACATTTCATTCATAGTTCATTTTAACTAAGAGACTAAGTTTTTTTATCTTCTGGAGACAAAATAATTTACACTGGAGGGATTTTTTGTACAAAAATTGATCAAATAAAAGATCAGAAAAATATTCTCACCCCCAATATTTAGAAATAAAGTTAGAAACTATATTAAAAAAATATTTTAACTTTCAATTTTATTTTAGCAAAAATAACTGCATCAAATGCAAATTTTAAAATAATAAAATCAGAACTATTTGAGTGAGAAAAAACAGTTCTCTTGCTTCACTATTTCATCGATCTCTCCTCATCAGATACTCAATTTGTAGCACTCAACTATCTGGGCATTTGAAACATTCAGCAATCATAATTTCTCGAACATCCCCGTTAATTCAGATTTTAAAATATTTATATATTTTCCAAAGATATATCATTTTGAAAATATTCATTAGAAAACTTTGTTTATATTATCTTTCTAAATTATGGACTCCCCAATGGGGATAAACATTTTTTTCTACCTAATAAAATTTTTTACTGGCTACCAGATTTTATCAAATTTGTAACGCCCTGATCATGTTCATGGCTGAAGAAAGCCTTAGAGTGTGTCTGAGCTTTTGTAAGAATAATTTCAATTGAAACATGTTTAGTCATTGAAATACATTTTTCATTTGTAAAATCTGTAATGATTTTCTTTAAAATTATAAAAGGATACTTTTTATGGTATAACTATTTATTCATGATGTAGCGAGATTGATAGAGAATTTATCCTGATCTACTTTAAACTGCAAAAAAATGCCAAGTATTTTGTTTATAAAATATGTTTGGCACTCCTTATCATGTAATGTTGTTCATAAAAGCACTCTTTCCGAGCTGATATTTCCTAATGAACAAGAGACAGTGAAGAAAATTATTTTTCTGATAAAAGTTGAAACCTTTTTATAATTATTTTTCTTCCTCATCTGAAATAGGCATTAATGACCTGTTCAGTAGTTTAAAAGTACTCTCAGTGATGGCACACCAAAAAGAAATAAATGATATCCAATTATGGATGTTATTAAAAAGTAATTTGTCAACTTTAATGGCAATCTTCAGTAATCAAGATAGCATTCATTTTTCTGCGCAACAGATTGCACTATTGCTAAGCATAATTTTAAACTGCTGGCAAGTCACCCATATCTATTTTATTTACGCAAGAAAACTCGTATCAAGATTTCAACCTTAGTAAAATACTTTTAAAAAATTCTTCACTATCTTTCAGTGTATAATCATTTTCACAATGCCTTAATATGTTTTTCTTTACCGCCTTGTGTAAAAAATGTTCTTTTATGTCGATTATTGTTATACCACTTAAAGAAAACAGATGGCGGAAATAACGCACTTATCTTTCTTAGCACATGTGTAGGCAGACCACTCGCATCACCTTTGCTTGTGACTCCCGGATTTGCATAATTTACGTCTATAGTTCTTTCCTTCTGGCTCACAACCATTAAACATTACATTAATAACAAGCCATCCAACTTAATTTACTTTATGTACTTAACTACATTTATTTTATATGTTTTTGCATACAGAGTTATGCTAGAATAAATCGGAGATAAAAGTTTTCTTTGTTTAAAAAAAAATTACTTTTTCAAAAAGTTCATTCATTTCCCTTCCCATCATCCTTCAGCGTACAAAGATAAAATTCTATAATGCTCTTTTGGTTTTTAGTATGTCATGTTTAGCCCTATTTGTTATTTTGTAATAACAGTTAATAAATAATCGCATCTTAACATGCTATAATAGCAAATGTGAAGGAAAACTGGCATATTTTCATATTTAGAAAAGGTAGAAACTAACAATTTCCAAGAAGGATTGTATGCATTAGATGGTGCCATACTCAACCTTTTTAACACTTTCCAACCTAGTTGAAAAGTGTTTATGACTTCGGTTTGTCTGGCCGTCTGCCGTCTGTCCGCGCTCTAACTCCCGTAAATATGCTCGGATTGCTCTGCAATTTTTATATGTTATAGTCGTTAGCAAAATGTTCCCTATTTCAACGGAAGTGTGTAGCACTTATAGTTTTTTTACAGGGACAGTCAAAAGAATTCCGTTACATTGCGGTCTATGGGGAAAAATCATTTCGGTTTATTTAAATAATGTTTCACTATTTTAAACGCATTGAAATTTATATATATCACTAAGGTGCATTAGAAGAAGCTTAATATGGAATAGGGTGTGCATAGCACTTATAGTTACTTTACAGGGACAGTCAAAAGAATTCCGTTACATTACGTATATGAAGAAAAATCGTCTGTGGTTTATTTAAATAATGTTTCCCTATTTTAAACGCATTGAAATTTATATAAGGTGCATTACAAGAGGCTTACTACAGAATATTGTGTGTATTACAGTCATCTTTCATTTACAGGGACACACAAAAGAATTCTCTACTGTATGTTAACAATAATTCCTGGAAGTGCGTTTTAAGTTACTGATCGCGATTTTAATTTTAACTCGCTTTATGTCTATTATGTGGTGTGTATAAATTCTGTAGATCCTATACAGGGAAGCACAAAAGTTTGCGAACACATTTCCGTATTATTTAACTCCAGACGGAGAATTTTAAACTGTGCTACGCGTTTCCTAACTGAACTAAAATTTAGCACCCTATGTAGTATATATACAAATCTATAGATCCTATACAGGGCTGAATAAAAGTATTCGGATTACTTAGATGTTATCTTTTAGCTTATTAAACAGTATGATTTGTAAAATTATTTTGGAAGCGTTGGAAAGTGTTACATAATCTATGCTTGATGCATGATTTTTCGTTCTTGTTTATTCCTGAACTGCAAACATATTTTTTGCTACATTAGGTGGGCCTCAACGTACTATATTTATGTAATAATGTTTAAATAGAAGGTAAAGAAAAGTAAGATGACAATGGTCGTATAATAAAATTAAAGTAACCCATCTTAGGTATATAATAATTATAAATCACAGTGTATTAATGCAGAATTTCCAAGCTCTAAAGATAAAATATTCAGTAGATTTTCTTTTAGAAAATGACATTTTGCAATGCAAAACTTTTTACCTTTTTCAATTAAAAAATATATAATGAAATTTTGTGGAAGAAAACTTCAAGGCATGCACAAATATGCATGTAGTAGTTATCTCTTGGATAAGAATCGTGAATATTTATTGAAACCTATAGATTATGGATTTATTTTATTCAATTATTTCTGAAGTTGTGAAAACCAATATTTATGGAAAAGTAAAAAAAGAAAAACGGATAATTTTTTTTCTCTTTTGCAGTTTGATTGTTCTGATCCCTGTAATGATTGCATAAATATATAGAACTATTAAGAAAGATACATGACAGCTTTAGTTTATGTAATCTTTTACAAACATAATTATACATGTTGCTATATAATAAGTATAGTTTGCAATGTATTAATGCAACATTTCCAATATTTTAAAAATATATATTATTAGCAAATTTTCCTTAAGAAATATGAGTTTTTTCCAATGCAAAACTTTTTATCATTTTAATTATAAAAATATGTAATGTAAATTTAATTAATTTAAAATAATGTTCAAAATTTAAAAAAAAATTACAGTACTGTAACACAAATAGTACTGTGTAAAAACAACTCTTGACTAAAGAAATGACATTCAGGAAGTTTGAATATAAATTTAAATTATGATTAATGGGGCAAATTTTGTCTTCCCATAGAAATATATAAAACAATGGTAAAGGCCTTTAACAATTAATAGCTAGGCTGCATATATCTATTTTATTTTATAGCGAAGCTGACATTTAAGTTATGTGTATTATTTATATGTTTATATTCACTTTTAGTTAACAATCGAATTTTTAAAAATATATGAATCTGAAAGGCATATTAAAGTAAGCGAAGAGTTTGAAGAAATTCTTGTTATGAGACCTGTCTGTGAGATTTTTGTAAAATTTGAAAGCGTAAAATTGTCATAAGCTTAAAAAATTATACGAATGGGTTAATTCTATGGCTCATGATACCATACCCTCTTGTTCAGAATCGTTTGCATTTTGCGTTCAACATTTTCAACTCTCTGTACATTTGCATTAATATTAATTTTATTATTATTTTTTAAATCAAATTACATAAATCACTCATGGTTTTTTTATGCCTATTGTTTTATCCTCTATTCCATGATTTTTTCTAATGTAAATGGCTTCAACGGTTGTACAAATAATTTTTAAATGTATTTTTAAAGGATAAACCGATGACAAATGGATTCGTTATATATTTCTATATTGAAGGAGTCGTTGTTTCCATAGCAACAAAAACTTTCTTGAATTGACAATGTTCAGAATCGGGCTTATTTTTGAACTTTAAACAATGTTAATCAAATTAAATTTTGTTTTAAATCGTAAAATACAATCGTTAAATTCCATATATATGCATATAAATGTGTACACAAAATTGTAGTTATAAAAATTAATTTGTTATGTAAGTTAAACATGCATAAACAAGTTCAGTATGAAAACGATTTTCCTTAAAGAGCATTTGTCATAAAAGCATATTTTTTTAACCCCTTGATGGGCGGTGGGATATAATACTTAATTTTAATTCCCAAATGCAACAATGACACCAGAATTTTGGAATCAAATTTTACTTTCATAATAATATACATGAAGAAAATCTTTTACTTATTTGGAAATAAATTTGTTGTTAAATCCCGGTGTGACTCAATGATTTCAACATTTTAGAAACAAAAGTACTTTGCTCCTTAAGGGTTAATTTCATTTCAACGCCAACCGGTGATAAATCGCCAAATGAACATAATTTTCATAAATTTTTACGGACGGTATATCGAGGTTCCGCAGAAATTTTTTTTATAGACATGTACCGTAATTTCGGGAGTAAGCGCCGCGGCGCATACGTGTTTGAAAGTTCAAAATATCGGCGATGCGGCGCATACGCAAGGGCGGCGGATACAATGATTTTTTTTTTCCTCAACATAGCAAAATCTGGATATTGTGAAAAACAAGCCTTCATTTCAGGGTTTTTTTGTCTTACTGCCTCAAATGCACTTTTAAACACATGGATTCATTAACATTCATTCATATTTCACCTTTATTTACATTAATTTAATCTCAGTATAAAGTTCATAAACAGTACATAGTATCACAATACATCTTTATTATAAAAACGTAATTACTATAGTCAAAATATAGTTAACTTACCCATATTTCTCTATTTTCTGTTCAATATTAATAGCTCACTCTCTTTAAAAGTATTTATTGTATACTTTACAATAGTTGATAAATTATATTTATTCCATAAGCACACTGCATACGGCGATATTCGATTAAAACGATAATCGAATAATCGATTGGCGTAGTACGTATTTTTTTTCCTATTGTATTTTAAGATAACCTGTGTTTCAATATTAATAGCTCACTCTTTAAAAGTATTTACTGTATACTTTACAATAGTTGATAAATTATATTTATTTCATAAGCACACCGCATACGGCGATGTTCGATTAAAACGATAATCGATTGGCATAGTATGTATTTTTTTTTCCTATTGTATTTTAAGATAACCTGTGTTTTATTGTTAATTCATATATCTTGTAAGATTTTATCGCTATTCTTGTTACTTTTAATCCAATTTTGCCGATCGTTTTTTATCGTGACTATTTCCTTTTTACCGACATTTCAATGATGCGGCGCTTCTAATGGGTGCGGCGCTTACGTGTAAATTTGTTTTTTTGTACTGATTTTTCAATGATGCGGCGCTTACGATGGGTGCGGCGCATATTCCCGAAATTACGGTATATCCTCATGAGAAGAACATTCTGTAATTTTTTCAAAATTTTCTGAGTATGCGTTTATGGAGACCTTCCTTGTGAGATTGATTTGAAATCTCATGATATTAGTTTTATTTAATCGACGGTTATTCTTTGCTGTACCTCTCCTATAAAGCACAGACTGAATACGGTGTACTCTTTTGATGCATCAATAAAAATAACTTTTTACTACTTTTCAGTAATCAGAACTCTTTGTTATTTCAAATTAAATTTGCCATGTGATATTATATTTTTTTTATTGTCGTTAAGAATTTAACTAACTAAATATAAGTACTTATCTTTAAAAATTAAAATAATTAGGCTTGCTTTCATTTTTGCTATTTATGAGTTCAAAATACTGCCACATTTCAAATGGTGATTTTATAATACTTCAAAAAAGTGGGGAAAATATATTTTTATTATGTATGCTGCACCCTAGTGCAAGATGTGTTTCCTGATATTTAGTTATCCCATTTAATGATATAAAATGGAAGAAAAACATTTCAAACAAGTTTTCTTCTATTAAAATCTAATGGTCCATACCAAAACTGTAAACATTATTCACAAGCTATTGTTTCATGGTTTTGCAAATTTACAAACAAAATTTGCCGCAGAACAATTTTACTTAATGATCATATATAATATATGTCATGCAAATCCTCAATACTTATGTGTCATATACACATCAATGTTTTTGATAAATTTGAGGCATAAAAGTATATTTTATTCTTTGTAGTAGTTATCTCCTGGAAAAGAGTTTGAATGCTTATTGAAACCTGTACATTATAGATTCATTTATTTAATTATTTTTGAAGTCTTGAAAACCAATATTTATGGAACTATAAAAAAGTTTTCATTATTTAAAAAAGGAGAACAAAAAATGTTTCTCTTTTTTGCAGTTTGACTGTTCTCATCTCTGTAATGATTGCTTAGATAAGTATAAATATTAAGAAAAAAAATCACAGCTTTGGTTATGTAATCATCTATAAACATAATTATAAATGTTGCTGTTAATATGGATTTTTACATTATTTAAAAGAAATATATCTTAAAACATTTACACAAAAAATGCTGTTTTACTTACTCATTTGTTGGTATTTTATTTATTATTGTTTATTTCAATTATTTCTTTGTATAATGTTTTAAAAAGTTTTCCCCTTATATTTGTATTACACTAATTTTTGTTACATTTTATTGTAACTGACCTGTAATTTGTATATTGGTATGTTCTCAATAAAATATCGTATTTCCACTTTTAATTGATTTTTACCCTTTAGTTTTTTTTTATTGTTTGTAACCAAACAAAATTAATTAAAATTTTCTTTTAGCATATTTAAAACATTTTTATAGTTATTTCTCTTTTTTTCCAGATTTTGTTCCGAATTTTTATCGTTTCACTAAAAGTAAAGTTTTCATATATTTAAACTATGAAACTTCAATCCATGGTCTACCATGTTTTTTTTTAATATAAAGAACAAAATCTTTTCGGCGCATCTTATTAGGTCAAATCCATAGTTGTCAACTTTTTTTTCACATCGAATAAATATTTTTTGAACTAGAAAAATTATTTAATAATATATTTCGTGTTTCGATGTGCGATATCTTTCATTTCATTTAATAAGTAAATTTCTGGTTCAAAATGTTTTTTTTTAACTTTGGAAAATGCTTAAAATTTGGTTGCTGTAGCAATTTATCCTTGACAATTGATCACAGATACAGAAGTCATGCAAATCTTAAATACCCATGTATCATGTACACCTATATTTAAAAAATTTTTGGGAAGAAAACTGCAAGGAATACATGAAATATATTGCATTCTTCTAATGTAGTAGTTATCTTCTGGATAATAGTCTTGGATGTGTATTAAAACCTGTAGATTATGGATTTATTTTTGAAGTTTAAAAAATATATTTATGGAAAAGAAAAAAATCTTGATTATTTAGGAAAGGGGAACAAAAAATGTTTCCCTTGTTTGCAGTTTGACTATTCTCATCCCTGTAGAGCTTGCACAAATATATAAAACTATTAAGAAAAAAAAGTTGCAGCTTGGGTTATGTAATATTCTAAAAACCTAATTTTAAATGTTGCTTTCAATATGCATTTTCGTGTCATTTAAAGGAAAATTGTTTTTAAACATATACACAAAAAACTGCTGTTTTACTTACTCATTTATTGATGTTTTATTTACTCTTGTTTATTTCAATTATTATTTTGTATGATATTTTAAGAAGTTCTTCCCTGTTTTACACCCGTTTTTGTGACATTTTATTTTCATCGACATGTAGTTTGTACATTAACATGTTCTTCATAAAATATCTTAACTTTACATTTAACTGACTTTCACCTACATTTATTTGTGTTTTTCCTTTTTATATATATTTTCTATTCTTTTTAATCAAACAAAATTACAGTTTTCGAATAGCTTAATATATATATATATATATATATGTGTGTGTGTGTGTGTGTAAAATATATTTATAGTTGTTTCTATTTTTTAATAAATTTTTCAGAAATATATTTGTTTTCACACTATCAGGTGCTAGCAAATGCAAAAAGATTTCATACTTTCAAAGTAAGAATCTTATATCCGTGGCCCACCATTTTTTTTTCAAATATAAAGAGCAAAAAGTTTTTGGCGACAACAAAATGTTTCAAAACACCTTATTAGGGCAAATTCATATGTCAAATTTATTCTATTTTCTGCATCAAATAAACTTATTTTGAACCAGAAATTTTTTTTAGTAAAATATTTCTTGTTTCAATGTGTCATTTAATAAATAAGTTTCTAGTTAATTTCTTTTAATGTGGTAGCTATGGCAATAAATTTTTTAGATAAAAAAGAATAAAAAAAGCTGCTCCGTACATTTAATTTTTCTCTACATCAACTCAAATGACTTTGAAGGGAATTTGCTCCTTTTGCACCATGAAAAGCTGGAACTTCATGAGACCAACACTGTCATTTTATGCAAAAAGCTCCCTATAGTATTAACGAATGCTTTTTCATGTACTGTTGTTAACTTATCTTTTGCTTTTTTGAATAATAACCGATAGATTATCCCTATGTACCACTTCAATCCCAAATAAATTACACAACTGTATAGCATTTCTGGTTTTAAAATTTAATATTTTTATGCAAATAAAAATAAATAAAATTGTTCTTTGTGAATCAAGCAGAAATAAATCAAGCTGTATTTCCGCAGCACTTAACCGTGTAATCAAAGAGAAGTTCCATGGTATGTGGCTAATAGAGTAAGAAAAGTCACTATACTTTTTTAATAACGAAATGTTTGCAATGGTAGAGCCAGTTAAAGTTAGAGAGTACTTGTTTCGTACTTTCTATGCAGAGTGATTCAGAAACACTGTTCAATAATTTGAAGGAAGAAAAAGAACATTACAACTAACAGTTTTTGTATGAGAAACCAGTGACGCAACCGATTTACTCAGTCAAAAATAGAAAATGTCTTGCTTCAAACAAACTCTCTTTTTCACAATTTTAGAAATCTTTTAACGAAATTTTTTATACTTACCTGATATTTTGGGACTTGTGATAACACCGCGAAAATGCTAGAAGTGCACAGTTTTACAGTCAGTGACACTGTATGTAATTTTAATTATCTTTCAAAACAACAACATCATTTGGATGCAGAGCGTTGCCACTTCCAACACTTTTCATGATGTCATTGCATATCTCACAAATTAAGGTAAGTCTGTTGATGTTATCAGTAAACTATCTTCATTATTGCTCAAGTTATAAATATTTCAGTTTGAATTGGTGTAAGATACTGTATATGTTTGACTAAATAAATGAGTTGCAATCTTGGCTTTCTAAATAAACTTTGTTAATCATAGCATATTTTACCCCTGTTTAAAGTTTTAACTCTGGTCCTGAGACAACCTTTGTAAGTAAAAGTTTTCAAACCAAACTCTTTGAAACTAAAATTTGCCATTATTTCAAGTTTAATCAAAATCAATTTTCTTAATTCTTTAGTCTTAGCAGGGCTGCCATTTGCTACTAAAATGCTACTTTTTGCTACTATTTTCAGCTTTAGGAGACTAAGGCAACTTTTTTTAGTGAAAAAAGGCTTGAAAAGCAACTGACAAATAGGCAACTATTTTATAAAAAAGGACATATTTTGAAAATTTTATTCTAGCTTTTTCAAATGTTGTAAGAAATATGAAACAACAATAAATTTTTTTTTACCATTCTAGTAAAATTTTTCCATATGTTCGACACCACCACTAAACAGCACTTTCCTTGAGCAAGAGTCAATTTTACTTATTTTTCCCTTAAGTATTCTAATTGCTGCTGCATAACAACAGTAAGCAAATAAGCAGTTATATCCTTTGATCGCCCGCAACGTAGTTTTAAATCGTTAAAGTTCTATTTCTCAAACGAAAAAAAAAATTTCCCCTATTTGTTGCTCACTAATAACAATAAATAAATCATGTAAATGTAAATAACCTCCTCCATTAAACAATATATGCTTCCTCCTTTTCCCTCTCACCCTCATCTGTGTTTCAAATCGTTTAAATCCCTTTATTTATTTATTTAAAAAAAAGGCACCTACCCTGCTTACTGATCACGCCTTCTAATAACAATAAAAAATAACGATCATCTAAATTCCCTCTCCCCTCATTCAAAATTTACTCTTCTTTCTCCCCCCCCCCCACAGTATACAAGGAAATTTAAAATCTGTATTTTTATATTTAAAAAATTCTCCTGTCCTACTTGTTGCTGTCTAGTGCAATAAATAAATAATCAGGATTATGAACTACCCCTTCCTTCCAAAATTTTTTGTTCTCCCCTTTGCCCAACCCCTCTAGCATGCAGATTTTCAAAATTTTATTTTAAGAAAAATAATCCTGCCCTATTTGTTGTTAACTAATAACATTAAATTGAAAAATTAATCATCTACCTCTTCCTCTTAAATTTACATTTCTCCTCTCCCCTCCAGTGTAGAAAGAGGTTTAAAATATTTATTTATTGAAAATGTCTCACGTAATTGTGTTTTAATATTGGCTTAAAATATTTAAAACTCTTTATTTTAATAAAAGTCTGTTATTGCTTTCTAGTAACATTAAATAATTAATCAATCATCTAAAATACCCCCCCACACACACACACTCATACCCAATTTATGTTTTCTCCCACTTCTGTTATTTCAAACTCTTTAAAATATTTAAATTATAAATATAAAATATTTATAAATTATAAAATATTATTATATATTGTAGTAATGATAATATCAATGACCTAAATTCCCTCACTCCTGAAAATTTTCATTTGTAAATAATTTTTCAAATAGATTTTCGTAATGTGTATTATTAATGTTTATTACCCTAAATCGAAACGCCAACTATGCTGTAATATTCTACAAAAAATACCGTTTCAAAGTACGCAAATATGCACGTAAAATAAAAACTTCCCTTATACTGCAGTTTCAAACTCTTTCAAATACTTAAAATCCCTTAAATCTGCAGTTTAGGAAAAGTTCCAAGAAAGATTTTTTGAAGTTCATTACAAAAGCTAAAATGAAATACTGGAAATATTACTATTACATCCTCAACTAACAAGTGCTATATCAAGTATTGATCCAAAAGTTGCAGCAAACTAAACTCAAATATCATGAAAACTACTAAATTTTGCTACTAAAACAGCCATGATATGTGACTATTTTTGCTACCATATTTGGCTTCAAAGGCTACTAAAACAACTATTTTGAATAATTTTTCAAATGGCAGCCTGCCTTAGGTACAGCCATCATATCTGTCATTATTATTGCAATTCATTCGAGATTAGAACTTCTACAGCTTGTCGAATTAAATCAGAAACTTTTAAAATCCTTGACAGATTTCATGACTTTGAATTTTCATGGATAGAATTAAAAGGTGAATCACATTATCATTCAACAAATGCAAGCGAGGCAATGGAGAATGAAGGTCTATCAGAATGTGCTTTTAATTGGTTGTGCATTATTTTATGCATTGAAAAGCAAAACATATAATTAATGCAATGAATACAGTGGCGTAGCAAGAATTGAGCTCTAGAGAGTTTTTTGAGTTGATGATTAGATGATGATGTCTGCCACTTTTTTTAGTCACTTCTTAATCGAATATGAATTGAATTTTTTAATGAATGAAATCATAATGCATTTTTTGGATTTTGAAATCGATAGCTATGTTGGACATGATTTGTTTTAACAGCATTTACAGTATTAGTGTTAGAAAATAAACCAGTGAATATTTACATCACTCATTGTTTACACCCCAAAATACACCAATGAAAGTTTGTTAGATTTATAAAAATATTTAAAAAATGATGAAACACGTTTTAAGAGAAAGAACAGCACAAGCGATTTTTGTATAGGAAACCAGGATCACAATCCATTTGTTCACCCAAAAATATGGGTTGTTTCAATCCTAGGCAAAACTAATTCCTTATTGCTAACTTTAACAATAATGAAGCTAAAAATTTTTTTAATAGAGTTACTATTATATAACTGACTGTAGTCTGTGACATCGTCAAAAACAAGATGGCCGCATTTTTTCTGCACAAATACTTTATTTAACAATGCAAAGACACATAAAATCGAGATAACAGAGTCAGTCATTTTAAGACGAACATATCTTAGTTTGATATTGTAATAAGGAAATAAGATGAGGTTCCTCTCTCCTTGAAAATATTTCAGCTAGTTTTGGTTTTTACAAACAGAAGTTATTTGCATCTGACACCACAATCAATTCTCAGCTCTCGTGTCTAGCTTTCTTGTGATGGCAACGCGAAATCTTATATGTAAGTTTTCTGACTTATAATTGGTACATTAAAGTATTGAATAAACTGGTGTGATACAATAAAAGCACAAAAACTTCTTAAAAATGCCATAAAATAAGAAATGCGCTAGGACTTTTGAACGAACTTTGTCTTTCCTTGACAGGCGCTAAAAAGACATGCTACAACTTTTAAGGCAGGAGCAAGACTGAGTCTTGCTCTTGACTTGAAAGTGGTAACATGTCTTCTTTGAACCTGATGAAAAAAGACAAAGTTCTCTTGAAAAGCCTAGCACATTCCTTATTTTATGGTGTGATTAAGAATTTTTATGCTTTTATTTTAATTGGTATTTGAATTCTCGAGTGTTTTCAAGTAGCCAGCAGTTTTTGAGGATATAACTACCGCATGTTCTGTCGAATGAAAAACTTGTATAATGTGACATTCAAGAATTTCATCAGACTTATAGCCAACAAGATGGTTACCAGATTTTCAGGTGTTTTAAGACCCACTTCATGTAACCACTGTGCAGGACACCTGTAAAAGCAGCACCTTTCAGTCCCAATATTTCAGGGTGCACAAATTCTTTTAAATTTCTTTTTGTACTTTTTGCTATTTGTTAGTCTGGAGCAATTGAAATGTAATATAGTAAAACCACTAAAAAGTAAACCTGTCTATAACGGATTTTTTTTTTATTCTGCAAAAAGGAATACCATACAAATTTACCTATTAAGACGGAAACCTGATTAAAACAAAATATTTTCTTGATTACAATGCTGTTCTTAAAAAAAAAATTATTATACTTTGTTTAGTAAAACCGGCGAAAACAAACCTTGTTTATAATGGAAACATAAAAATTGCATTGTTGTTATGGAAGGAATATCGGACAAATATATCTGTACAATCAGAAACCTCTCGAAAACTGAATTTGTTTCAGTTCTTAGTGTTTTCGTTTTCACAGATTTTATTGATTACTTATTGTGTTTATTGAGTACAGCAATTCTGAAGATTAAAAGCTTTCGATTCTTTTAGATCAGAATAACAATGACCAAAAATATTATTGGTATAGGCGCGATGCTATTCACAAAAAATTCTGTCAGAGCCAAAATCTGCTCTAAAAGTGATCCCTAAGGGTGAACCTGCATTGTTGAAGAAATAATCGCACTCCTGCAAAAAAAGTGACACAACTCACAAATACTATATTTCACAGGAAAGGTAAAATTCGATTGGCTTTCTTTTACTGTAACACAAAACTATAGCACTTAGCTCTGATTACAACTGTAAAACGTTTAAGAATAAAGATGTAGAAAAGATAATCAGAATTGAATAGATTTCTCCACACTGCACTCTTTGCCCTCTTTCTGTGGTGGCGAAGTGGCACATTGCATAATCTCTCTTTCAGATAGCTACACTTATGACACTTTGACTTTGATGTAGCAAGACACACTGAGTAGTCCCTATTAATGCAATAATACACAGAATGAGTTCTTTGGAACTGTGTCACTTTTCTTTACAAGTGAGAGACATGTCTGTATATTATAATGAACTGCTTACGTTATATATCAATAAAAATTTATTAATTTAAACCAATGTTAACAATTAATATTGGTTGTGTGGTGGATAAAGCCTTTTTGGTGATAGGGAAGGTGAGATGGTAGACGAGACTTGCAATATTTTACTTTAGTATCAACTTTTAATTGGGAAAAATATGTATAGAAGGCTTGTCTATTTTTATTGTATTGTTTTAAGGTTTGATACACACCATGAAAACAATAGCAAACTCCTTAAAATATATACATTTTACAAAATTTATATGTCTGTATTTATGTATAATTTTCAAGTAAGTGCCTAACAATTTTCGAACTCTGCAGTAAATGAACTCAAGGATAGCATGCCACATAGTACCACAGATATAAAAAATGAATATGAAAGAAATATAAAGAATAATTTTGGAAAATGTATCAGAAGTATTCAAGTTCTTGAATATGAGTTAAAAAAAATCTGCTGAACACCCCAAACATTTTTTTTTATTTGTATCATAGACTGCAGCTATTCCTTATAAATTTTCATTTTATTTTTAGACACACCCACATCATCTAAAGGATTCAGATTTTTCTAATGCAATAGGTGCCCTAGATAGTAAAACTGTAAATGACTGTATTTAAGATTTTCCTCAAAGATTTTTTATGTTTAAAGAAAATCTTTAGCATTTATAAATTTTAATGCTAGATTTAAGCTTGCTTTAAGCACATTACAACATTTTCATTAAATTTTATTCTCTAAAATGTACTGTTAAATGTATATATTCATAGCTGTCAACTTTTTTGTTTTTTATTACCACTAAAATTTAATAGAAATATGTAGTTTATTTAAACTAAATTTTAGCAGTAAGGGAAAAGTGCAAATGTTGGCAGCTATGCATGTAGTTCAAATTTACTCTAGTTAATTAATTTTTCAATTTTTGGTATTTACAATCATAAAAATTACCAAAAATCGTGTTATGCTATCCCCAGCTACTGCAAAATTTCATGTTATGCTAAGGAGATTTTCAACCTTGGTTTACTGATACAAGATTTTGCAATTTTAGCAAGACACTGCTTTAAGATAGTTTCGTGAATAAAGTTTAGAGAACTTTCAACTTGTTCACAGAACTTAGTTTTTGATTAATTTAAATGTCACTAGATTCTTTTAGGAGCATGCAAATTGAATGATTTTTTTCCCTCTTACAAATGTTATTGAATTTTATTTAATTTAATAAAAAATAAAAACACAATGCTTATCCCAGAAAAGTACATTACTGAAACTTGTATTTAATATTTTCAAGATTTCATAAATAAATTTTTAAATTTCTTTGAAATTTTATCAATCTGTATCAATAAGGGTATTGATACTTCTAAATATAAAAAGTCTTTAACTGAAATTCACTAAATATATTTCCTTTAATGATCTGAATGTTCAGATATCTGAGAAATGAGGAAAAAAAATATACAGGGTTTGACATCAAAGTAGTCCTGCATCAGGTCGATTAACCTGCTTTTACTTACCCATGGTTCGGTTAACACTAATTTTTCCCATTGCAGATCAGGTTCACTTTTAATTGTTTCAGATTGGGACTGACTTGAGTAGGTTGACAGATTTTTTTAAGAAGACTAGACTATTATTTAATATACGAAAAAAAAAACTATATATTGAGACAAGTATACATATATGGTCATTTTTCAACATAAAAGATAAATTTGATATTAGACATGTAAGTAGGCTATATTTTCATAACTGTATAAAATATGGATTTTATTCAATTTTGGTTGGGGTTAAGTGCTTCAGGTTTGAGTTGACTTGAAATACAATTTTTTTTGTTTGGTCAGGCATAACCAGATACATGGAGATCTCTTGCAGGCAACCTTGGGGTCGGGGAAAGAAAGTGCCAAGCTACATTTTTGGTGAAATAAATCTGATACTGTAATCTGTTGCTTAATATTGTAAATTAAAATATATTACATAATATTTTGTATAATGCCATTAAGATGCAGCATATGTCCCAGGTTTTGTTTTTGCCCCAGATGTTTCTAGAACTTTTTTGCAAGAAGGAAAGTGTATATCATTAAAGTAATGCCAAATTGTTATTCAGTATACCTCCAATGTTACTCAGAAATGGGCAAAAAAACTGTTATATATTTTGATTTGAGTATTTGATCTAACTTTCAAATTGATATATCTTAGAAGCTCAAAAATGTGACTTAGCACTCTCTTGCCCAAACATCCACATATAATACATAAAAAAAAAACTCTCATACAGAAAATGAAAGTTTTGGTTTTTTCTTTATGCTCATCTCTAATATAAGACATTATGTTACAGATTTTCTTTATCTGTAATATGTTAATTTCGAAAAATCTTGTAGTGATATCTTGCCATCTTCTCGAAATAAAATTGAAGTTTTATGACATCAGCTTTCTCTTTAAATTTCCCTCATATAATACATAAAAAAACTCTCCTACAGATAATGAGAGTTTTGGTTTTTTTCTTTATGCTCATCTTTAATATAAGACATTATGTTACAGATTTTCATCATCTGTAATATGTTAATTTCGAAAAATCTTGTAGGAATATTTCTTTCTTGCCATCTTTTCAAAATAAAATTGAAGTTTTAGGACATTAGCTTTCTTTTTTAATTTCTCACAGTTTCAAAAATATTCAACGCCTTCCATAATGAGTGCAATATATTGTTAAAATTATCACTTTTTCATCTAAAAAATTATTTTTGACTTTTTTCTGGAAAATTCTGTTAACCTGACCCACAATGTAAAAATTAGCGTCAACTGAACCAATGTAGGACTCGACCCTGTGCCTTAAAATCTAAATAAAAACTAAATAATTGAAGTATATTCCAAATAAATATTACCTTAAAACTAAAAATACACAAAATACTGAATAAAAAATTTTATTCAATCTCAGGTTACAAAAATTAATTGAAGTTGAATTATGAGAAGTAAGACTGCAAATGCATGATAATCTGTTCACAAATGTGAAAACAACTCCCAGCTAAATGAATCTGCTCTTGATAAAATGCATTTGATGAAATATTGACATGTCTGATTTTGTTACACAAAAGAATCTCCCAAATATTTTATAAGTAGAATAAAAAATTGATAATAATGGAATATTTTACAACCTTTTCCTTTGTAGTTGAAATTAGCACTATAATTATAACAATAAAATGTTAAAATAAGTTTATTTTCTTTATGTTTCTCAAACTCAGCACTGCTTGATTTTCTAGCACTAATTCATCCATTAATTTTTACTAAACTTTTCTTTTTATCAACTTTAGAAAAAAAAATCCCTAGTTATTATTATATATTTGCTTTCTTTAATATTTCACAGTAGAATTCTTTTTAAATCTGAATCACTGCATGTTTAGATAAAATAGAAAGATTTTCAATAATGAATATTGAACAATACTACACTTAAATATTACTACAATTGCAAAGATAAAAAATACATAATATTATTCAATCTATCATCTATCAGAAAAACAATGTTAAGATGAAAATGACAGAATAACTGAAATTCAGAATAAGCCTTCAGTTTCACAATATATATATAAATATATATTATACACAGGTATTTCATGTTTTAGTTGTAAAATCAAATACTTCTGATGTGCAATAGAAAAGGTTAAATTAAAAAATGAATATAAAAAGAAAATGCAAAAGAAATACAATATTTTATTCAACCAATGTATCATTTTTCAGAGAAAAAATGCATGTTAGCATGAAATTCAAAATGACTGAATAACAGAAATGCACAACAGGTCTTCAGTTTCAATTTTATAAAATGTATAAATGAGTTTTTGGTGATTTCCTTAAGCTCATTCATGATATAGGCACATTTATGTTATAGATGTTCATCAACTGTAATATGTTCACTTTGAAAAATTTTGCAGGAATATTTCTTTCTTGCCATCTTCTCAAAATAGTATGTGAAGTTTTATGACACAAGCTTCACCTGTCACTTTCTCACAACTTCCTATATATTCAGCATCCTTCATTAGCGATTGCAACATATTGTTAATAAGTACATGGAATTTTTAAATTATATGAAGGACAATGTGGAGATTAAAATATCTTTTTTTTTCATTCCAGTCATCTTTAGCATTACAAGTTGATCTAATGATAGAAGTGATGTATAACAATAGACAAAACTTTTCACTAAATTATATTTTCAAATTACAGTTTTCTATTATCCCAATGACTTTAAAATCTATAAAATCTAAATTGCATAACTAAAATTGTATATGAGCAAACACACATTTTGCAAACACAGAAGATTTGGTAATACTTCAAATAGATGCACTTTTACTTTTTATTTGTAAATTCTTGTTACAAAATAAGTGTAGATTTCTAAAGTAAAATGCACTTCAGATGGTTAGCAGAAGATATTTCATTAAATTTTTCAAACGAGGACATTTTGAACACTTTCAAAAATATTAGGAATTTTGGTATAATCAATACAACTTTTAACCCAGCTATCTCGTCATCTAACTTGACCCATATCTAACTTGTGCATGTATTATTTTAGGCTACAAAATCGCTTACATGAACTACTTTCACCTTCATCTGCTGTTCTTTTATCGTACTTACAAACAGAGTCATCAGAGAAATAAAATAGTTGATCCCATTTGTATTTTTTTGTTGCAAAATCCTTTCTAAAGTAAGGATAAATGATACGCTTTTCAAACTTCTCTTTGAATGTTAACACTTCATCTTTTGACGTAAAGCATTCTCGAATAAAATTTTCAAGAATATCCCACTCATTATCACAAATGCAATCTTGGCAGAAATAATTCATTTGATCGCTGCAAATAAATTTTTCTTTTGCTGTGAAGGTTGCATCCTTCAGAATTACTCTGATGTATCCTTTACCCTTATTACGAAACAAATGCAACAGAAGGCAACTTTTATCAAATTCCTCTGTAATAAAACTTTTCAGAGTGTTTGGGCTTTGCTGCCAAAATTCTCTGAAGAGATTTTCATAATTCCAATCCCTATAACTATTAGCAGCTTTTTCAATAATCTTTCTCAATAACATGTTATAATCCTCTTTTGGAAGAAAATCCCACATGCACTTTGCTACTTCAATAAAAAAGCTCTGCAAAGGCCAATGTAGGAAATGCTGCAGCACTTTATACGGTTTATTTTTAAAAGCTTCTATTTGTTGCTGTTCATCCATTTCTGATAGTAAAAAAAATAAAACATCAGCATCTGTTACACGTTTTGCAGTCTCTACTAAGGACTCTTCTCTTTCTGATGGTGTTAGTTTTTGTAAAAAGTACTCGGCTGCTGCTTTACTTCCCCAAATTGCGCACTGCTTAAATTCAAATTTGTAATTAATTTGTGCATTGTCCGATACATCTCTTCTCGTCATATCCTGAATCAAAGTAGCAAATGTATTCCAATCTGATTCCAAAAAATCTTCTTTGAGTTCTTCAGACATAATGTTCCATAATTTAGGAATATAATCCTCAAAGCAATGAATACATGCTAGCATGTGACGTGTGGGGATATCTAAACTCTCATCTTTAACTAAGGCTTCTACTGTTTTCTTTTTATCTACTGTACCTTCTGGAGTCCAAGAAAATTCATCTGGTAGATGATATATATAAACATTGAGACTGACATGGAATCCAAAGAAATTAGAAATTTCTAAGCCGATCGGTTTAATGAAACCTGACACTTTCTCTTGAAAGAGTCGTGGTAGTGAAAGATGTGGCACTTTCTCTATTACTTTTTGTTCAATTTTTTCCCATTCCTCATCTGTAGAATAGATATCTACTGGTACTGGGACTTTCGAATTAGCAATTAAATTCCTAACATCCTTCTGATTCCACAATGAAGCAACAATTTTAACAAGAGCTATATGTTCAAGTGAGGGTTTGAGAATAAATTTCATGATTAATCTATAAGCATTTAATGTGCCATAAAAATTAGCTGATTTAAGAAGAACAGCAACAAATCATCAGTCATAATGTCCTAAGGAAATCTCTATTCAGTGTTTCTTTCTTATAAATTTACACTTTTTTCTTTTAATTTTAATAATCTTCAAGTGATTTGACATAAATCTAGTCTTTATATGTTATTATAATCTCTCACTAGTCTCTAAAGTTAATTTAACTTGGACGAGTCATAAGCAATTAGATAGCATTCTGGCGATAAAATAAATTGATGAATACTGATAAACATAGCAGTTTAAAAAAAATTTCACTTCTAAATATTGTTAAATTAACTTTGAAGCTGAAGGTTGCATTACATATTTTAGAAAGTCAATAACACAGGTAAGATGGTAAGACAGGTAATGATACTTCCCTGAGTATCATTGACAGCTAATACTGTGATTGTGCTTCATGAGGTATTTGCTGGAGTACTGGAAATTCTATGCCTGCTTAGAAGCTTGATGGAAATATTGTTGAATTATTGGAAGGCACACCAAAGGAATAGAACCTAGAAGAATGAATAAAATATAATTTAAGGAAAAATGCAAAACACTCAAAAATAAAGAAAACATTTACCTGTGAGTAAATGTTATAAACAGTATATAGCTACCAACCCTCTGGGGCTTTTAAAATTGAATAAACATAGTCTGAAGTAGAAAATTTATTTAAATAAAATGTGTCCTTCTTATGTGGTATTTATTTGATTCCATTTAAATAAAATTTCTCTTTGGAAATGTGTATATTTAACTTTTAAAAACGGGGAGGAAAGATTGGTATGTCAGGAGGAAAGCAATTTAGATGCAAGAAACGTAAGAAATGTTAAATTTATTTCAAATAAGTGTCATAAAGAAAAAGATACATCCCACAAAATTTAATTGCTAAAGTATCAAAGAAACAAATGGAAATAACCATTTGATGAGGGATGGTGTTTTGTTTAATTACATTAAGAGAAATAAACTCAAGAAGTTGTCTTCATATTAAAATTGTATAAAACTTTGAAATTTTCAATATGAACACCCAATTTTCATAGTATATTTGGATTTCCCTGTAAATTTTATCTTTGGATACCAAATAGGAAGCCATTCAGTTGAATAGTTTAAGAATTGTATAGATTTAAAGTTTGGATTCAATAATATTAAATTCCTTTTTAATAATTGAAAAACAGATTGCAATCACAGGTACTGTATTAAACATAACTCAAAAACTACTTGGTAGAATTAAGTATAATTTTCGATTCACATATTTGAAGTTTCTAGAAATAGCTTTTCTGTTAAAAAATTCAGAGTTCGAAAATTAAGCAAAAAGTATACATACTTTGAAAGTGATTTAAAAAAAAATAGAAAGTAATACTTATAAATTTTTTAACAGAAATTAATTTTTAAAAGTTTCAAACATGCAAATCCAAAAACACCACTCATTCAGACAAGTAGTTTGAAGTTAAACTCAAAAAACTACCTGCACAGCAGTCTGTTTTGCAAGTGTTTAAAAGGAATTTAGCATTACAAAATCCAAATTTAAAACCTTTATAATTCCTAAACTACACTAGTGTGCACAACTTAAGCAACAAACACAAAATGCTAATTTCTCAACACGTGAGTACTCAAAAGGAAATTCTATAAACAGCAAGAGTAAAAAATAGGTACTACCCTAACAGCACAGACAGTCGATGTGAAGTCTTCTTGACATCACAAATGGTCACAATTGTCACAGTCACTACAATGAACAGAAATGTGATATCTTTCATTCATCTCATTTTTACTCTCATTTGGTCACTTCACTGAACAGTCACCATGACTGCTGCATTTTGACGAGTCACCAAGTGACTTTATAATGAAGTCATCTTGTGACTCTCATGTGACTGTCATTTTGATACTTCATTGTAAAGTCATCATGATAGCTGTTCTGTGACGAGTTCCCAAGTGACAGAAAATGAAATCATCTGGTGACTTTTCACAGAGTACAATGATGACTTCACAATAGAGTGTCGATCAACGAAAGTCACCATGGGACTTCATTGTGACATTATTAGGCGACTCATCACAATGCAATGCTCACAATGACTTCAAAGTTCAGTCTTCAACTGACAGTGACTAGAAAATTACAAAGTGACTTCATTGTAATGTCACCTGGTGACCCATCACAAAGCGACAGTTACAAGGACTTTTCAGTGATAACAATCATTTGAGAGCAATAATGAGACTAGTGAAATATCCCATATTTTGATTCACCGTAGTAATTGTGAAACTTCTAACCATGTGTGACATCAAGGGGACTTCACATCGACTGGTCGTGCTGTTAGGGTAGTACCTCCTTTCTACACTTGCTCTTTATAGAATTTCCTTTTGAGTACTCATGTGTTCAGAAATTAGCATTTTGTGTTTGTTGCTTAAGTTTTGCACACCAGTGTATTTGATCGAATGAACTTCTGATTGGTATCCTAAAGTAAAATTTATCAAAAAAGCCAAAAATGATGTTAAATTTAAGTGTTTCTATTGAAAATATCAGAGTTTGGTAAAATTTCATAATAAATTCTAAGCTTTTTTTTACAAATTGAAAAAACAAAATTTCCAGTAGAATGGCGATTTTTTTTTCTACGACAATTTTGTGATGATTATGTATGGAGTGTATATTTTTCTTTACACACTGACAATACATAATCTTAAACATATGTAGACATTTGTATGAATTAACTAAAATACAGGAATTTTTTTAAGAATACCTTTTAAGTATATTTTACAGCAGTAACAAATAAAATGAGAGTAACAATGCATTTAATCTTAGTAAAAATTTTTAATGTCAGCAACATTATTGCCAAGTTGTATGATGTATATAACTAAGTTATATTCTTATATACTGGGTGTCCTATAATGGGCTGATTGTTTTTAAAATTAAATAATCATGGCAGCTATTAAAAATTTTCTTGAAGCAGTAATTTGTAATGCATAAAGGCAGGCATTTTTAAACTGTGGTTCACGGTTTTAGTTCCATATTTGAGTAATGAATGACACTAAGATCAGTAGATATGCCATCAATTCAGAAACACCAGAAAGATCTTTGTCCTACAGAAGGAGACAAACAGATGGGGTAGGTTTTATCCTCTTTTTTAATCCTGTGAGCGTGAAGAATGCCACACCAACTCATCCTCAAAAAATATTCACGAACACATACAGATGTAATGTAAAATAATTGTATGAAATGCAAAAAGAATAATTTTATTTAACAAAATAATATTTGATAAGCAATATTAGGTCACTGAATGATGTTATTTTTATGGACTTTTATTGTCACAGATTAACTTTGATTCTTTTGCATGACCTTCAAGTGTTTATTTTAACTTCATATTTTAAACAGCCGTCAGAAAGATCCTGTTTAAATTTTCACAAAAGTTGTTACATTCTGAGAAATTTCCGATTTATATAAATGGAAAGATGTTTATACGAGTATAAAAAGAAAATAGATGTACATAATTTCTTTTCTTAACATGCACTATAATAAGATATTGTTTTCCCTTGGTATATACAATTGAAAAATAATTAACTTTAAAATGTCTGCATTAGATTTAGAATAATTTTTATAGCAGTAACAACAATCAAATTAAAAAAAAGAAAAACAAATTACTTGTTTTGCCTTCCGTTATCTAAAAGTTCCACCCTCTTGCTAGAAGAAGGACACAGTAGCTGTTTTAAACTTTTTTGCTTTGTATGTGAGCTTGGACTCGAACAACCATGGAGAAATGAATATTTCGAGGCAGAAGGGGGAAACTGACTATTTTTTTTAGATGTCACAAGAAATTAAATGATAGGGTAGATATTAAAAAAAAGCTTTAGATTTTAAATTTTGAAATCAGTTACTTCAATCTCTATTTTTAATATTTTACTATGAGTGCAGCTTTGCAACACTTTTTTTACATATATTGTATATTTTGATGTATTTTATAATATATGTAAAGAAGAAAGTGTTGCACGATTGCGCTCCTATAAATAATTGAGGTAACATTAGGAGAAATTGCGTATTTTTCATCAAAAACTACAAATAATACGAACTTTGAGCTTGTGTAAGTCATATAAATCCAAACAAAATGCAAAAACTATTGTTGAAATTGTACAGCATAAATCTTCTAATATTAAAAAAAGAATTAATTAAGTCAGTATAACAAAATCGAATTTTAGTCTTATTTCACAGGTCAAAAACATGGCTTATGGAAACTGATCCTTTGGAAATGAATGTATGATACCAGAATTTACGAACTAATTTATCTAGAAAAAGAAAAAAATGATATTTCACAAACTTAATAAACAGAAAATTTTATACAAACATTCTGGTACCATTGCAAATAAAAATGAAGTGGTTTCATAAACATATCACCACACTTGAAAGGGTTAATGATTTTCTGTCAGTAAAATTTTTCCGCAATCATTTTCTTTCTTCCTTTTCAGGGTATGATCTAAATTTCAGAAATTTTCAGAAAACTTCAATAACCTTAGTCTCAGGTCCCTTGTTCCTGCATTGGGTCAGGTAAAACGACCCAATCTACAGTATGGATCGAGCCGGATTGATGTACTTATTTTCATTGTGGGTTAGGTTGACTTGGAACATTTGACTACGGTCAGAATATGTATGTCCCAGTGGACTATTTTTTAATCTATTAGTACAACTTTTTAAAATCTAATATGTGTCACACACTTATATTAGTATATTTTCAAGAGAAAATCTACCATAAGGAATTTATTTGAAATTGTAGAATGACTGACTGCAAAATTAGTCATCATTGCTGGCCCATTATGAAATGGTTAATTGTTTTGGGTTCAAGTCAGGTTTTCACTATTTTGAGTCAGGTTCGTGTTGCCCAATTTTCCAAAGAAATCCTAAATATTTTCAGATGAAAAAAACTCACTTTTCTACATAAAAGATAAAATGGTTATTAGAAAGATAATTGCAGACTACTTTTCCATAATTATAATGAAATATCAATTAATTTTCTTTCATTTCGGGTCAGGTTGAGGTCAATAAAATTTTTTTGGCCGTTTTTAGATTTACTGGAAATTACAGTCCTGCATCGGCAACCAGAAACACATTTTGGTTTGGGTTGGTTGATTCAATTTTTTATCGTTGCAGGTCGAGTAAACTTTATGCCTGTTGGGTCATGCTTTACCTCTTTTGGGTCGGGTTTGAGATGAACCGATTTTTCAAAAGGAGATTCTGAATAATTTTAAAATAAAATAAAGCATATATTTGAATTTATAAGTGTATATGTGTTAATTTTTGTTGATAAGAGATAAACTTGTAGACTACTTTTTTATAAATGCATTAAAATATACATTCATTTTCTTTCATTTCGGGTTCAGGTATGAATATTTCAGGTTCGGCTTGATGTCTCATGTTAAAGTGAGTATTCGGGTCGGCTACAACCCAATCTGTGCAAGACTCTAGTATCAGGCTGTGGAAATTTTTAATAGCATACTGCATATAATATCTTTTAATAAAGTAAATGATTTAATAGCACTATAACGATTGGAGTAAATATGATATGACACTAATAAAACAAAATTAACAAGTGAAACAATTAAAAAAATGAACACATCTACCCTCCACCACCCCCCTAAAAAGAAAATATTCTCCCTATATTTTAGGCTAAAGATAGAAATTTATCTCTAAAATTCTAAGCCTTGAGGTGACGTATTTTCTTTAAATCATGCTGAAACAGCTGAGAAGCAATTCATTGAGTTTTTTCTTACATATATTTCTAAAACTAGAAAAAATACTCATTAATGATAAATGTCTCACTTATAGAACGTTGCAATAGCAAGGATTTAGAAAACATTTTTGATAATTTTTAGTTTCAATGTTTAAAGTGTTTATTATTTGTGTTAAAGTGTTTGTTGCATTCTTTTATTTATCTACGAAAAAAGTATTGGATTCATGAAAAATTTTCACGGATTTATACATGTTAGAAACTGCTTGTCAAATTTAGCCCCTTATGTCTAGGCATCACTCCTGCTGCAGGTTAAAATTAAATTAAAAAAACATCAATTTTTGAAAGTATTTGTTTAAAAGTTTCGCAAAAGTTTGGTTGTAACTAATAGGATAAATTTTAATGAAATAATTAAGTTTTTTATTTTGCTTACAGCGAAAAGGCAATTTAATATACCTACAAGTGACAATTTGTTTAAAATTCTGTATTGTTAATAAATGTTGAATGATCTGTTGTCAAACCTATTTCATTATCATTTAATATCACATTTTTTTTGTTTATTTTAGAGAATCTTAATAAGATTTATTTCAAATGTCATAAAAAACTCACATTATCAATTCATATATATTTTATAACAATGGCATAGCAACTCTAATAAGTCCCTTCAGAAAAAAAAATGCTAAAGGCGTATTACTAACTGACGATCAAAAATTTCGTTTTAAAAGACCGCATCTAAAACATGAAACACGTTACAACAACTGTCGTACCTGGTAAAGTTTTATACATCTAACAAATGGGGGGAAAATTTAAAATATAGCACACTCCTTATCAATGCCTTCATATACCACATGAATATCTTGACATGATATTTAAACTACTAAATTGCTGTTGAATACAAATAGGGAAGAATAGAGCACATTACTATACTTAAAATAGGAGTCACATTAAAGATACAAATAACACTTTTAATACTACAATATACAAAATAAATTCAACAAAACAGTATCAAGATATACCTTACTACCCATAGAAATGGTGCGTGCACATAATACTCCTCCTCTTCAAGCACCCAAAGGAGAAACATATAAGGTCTTATATTATGAAACAGTGCTCAACAACGGAAGTAAATGTGCCACACCACTTCCGGGCAGTGATCTATCACGATTAAGTATTTTTAAAAAACTTTTCAAATTTGCATAGATTCCAACAATAGAATCAAATGTTTCCAGTGATTGTTTTACACTGCACTCTTTTCCCATTTTCAAAGAACTCAAACAGCAATACCATATTTGCAAAAGTTTAAGTTTAAATGAACAGGTTAATTTATTTAACCAGCTCTAAAAATTCTTAACTCTTATCATAATACTATTGAAAGATTAAAACAACTGTAATAAAGTCAAAACATTCATTTTGACATTCATTTTTAATTGATTCATTTCATAACATTTTTTAGATAGGACATCTTTAAATTTACTTCTAAAAATTTCGTTACCTTTAAGGCTAAATCTTTAAACTAAAATTCTATGTTGATTTATTTAAAGTTACTTTCAAAAGACGAATTACTCATTATTGGGGATTATCAGCAAACAACATCGGAAGTTTCTCAAATGAGCACAATCACTTCAACTTTATAAAAATTTGTTAACTTCTTATTTCAGTCAACAACAGAATTCCTTCATTGTGATAAATTAGAATAGCACAGCTTAACTATTTTAGATCAATACTAAACTGAATACAACTTTATACAGGTGAAACAGAAGACATCTTATATTTCTTATACAAATTAACATTTTCTAGATTTAGTTAGTTTATTTCATGGGGTTTTTAGATACAAACTCCCAATTCAAAAATGGACATACAGTTTACACAAGACAAACCAAGTCATACATTTCTTTACTTTTCTTACTTCCAATTAATGATTACTGCTGATTCCTCGATGCCTTGCCTGGAAACACTACGCTATTTCAACAAAGCATGTAGAACTTTGTATTCGATGCATTCTATTATAAAATGAAGGAAAAATATTTTTACAGCATCAATCCATACTTACCTCTGCCATAAAACGTAAAACTAAACAAGATGCCTAACCATGCATCAACGTTGTTTGTTCAGATTGTACTGTCACAAAGCCACCAAACCACGCGGTATTAGAGTCTATTGC
The DNA here is from genome assembly GCA_963931845.1 of Maratus michaelseni. Classification (NCBI taxonomy): domain Eukaryota; kingdom Metazoa; phylum Arthropoda; class Arachnida; order Araneae; family Salticidae; genus Maratus; species Maratus michaelseni. The sequence goes on from OZ007593.1 coordinate 3,256,044, forward strand.
CGAGAGTGACGACATACGCTCTCCCGAAGCTGTAATAACCGAATAGGGAGACGATGCAAGATGCAAATTGTGAAATTCGGCCGGATGCCTAATGCCATCATTGGCCAGTTACGGCAACATGACCAGCTGAGATGGAAGCAGGTGAATCATGTATTTGGGGAAAGATACTTGCGATTTAAATTGAACAACAAGATTAAACGATGAGTGAATATTAATGAGAGAATTAGATAAATAGAGATGAAGGATTGCCTGGCTAAAAATATTATATGAAATAGTAGTAAAATTATTTATTTAAGAAGGTACTTCAGTAAAGCAATCTTTCTATATATAAAAAAAGTAATGGTTTGGAAATGGACCAATGAAAATCTGCATAGATACCACAAAATGTATCTGATTGGTCAGAGCTTTCTGACTTTTCTTAGGGGGAATTAACATGAAAGTAGAGAATTTAGATAGGATGGGCGCTATTAGAGGAGTTACCAAGGGGAAGGGACCCGGGTCAGTCACCAAGTTTGCCATCAACTTGGCGATATATCGCCAAATTTGGTGGCCAAAAGTGGCACCAACTTGGCACTATTTCCAGTATTTCGCCAACTTTCCATAGACTCCCATTGAAATCCAATAGCATTTACTCGCTTGCAAAAAATCAAGAAATTGAGATATTGCAATGCAACAAAAATTAATATTAGCTTATGAATTAGAGCTTAATTGAACTATTTACATTATTTTTAAGCACAAACACTAACTATTTACAATATTCGTAAACACTAACTATTTACAATATTCGTAAACACTAACTATTTACAATATTCATAACATTATATATATACAATTGGTACTTGTTAGTTATCCTGTGGACCATAAATTACTGTCGCCAAATTCATATATATTAAACGAGCAAGGGATTCTCCCGATTATGAATGGTATAGTAAACGACTGGGAAGATTTTCACGAGACTTGCCCCCTATACTAAATCGAGCACGAGAAAAAGATCTAGCTAGGTTCCGAATACAAGAAAATTCATTTTTACAGGGTAAAACAAACTCAGCGCTGAAAATGTTTTTTGTTATAAATGGAAAAATCTGAAACGATTTACATGAAACGTGTTGCCTGTACTTATTCAAGCACGAGAAATTCCTCTAGCTAGGTTTCAAATTCGGGAAAGGTCATTTTGATCTATTAAAACAAACTCAGCACCAAGAGTGCTTGGCTAGGGCGCAATTACGCGGGGGGTTGGTGAGCGTAGCGAGCAGGGGGGCAAAGCCCCCCTAGTAAGACTAAAAATTAGGACATGTTTACAAGATAAGTTTAACTCCTCAGCCCCGGGCTATGCACATATTTGCATTTAACTTATGTTATGCAATTCCACAGGGTATGCTATTTTTATGTTGCTTACAATTTTTACAGTATTTAACCATCGGGAGGTGCCATTGCTTCATTGAATCTATTTTCTTTTATTTTAAAACATTGAGAGTCATTTACAAATTATATTACTTATATAATTATATATATATAATATAGATCATATTTTTGCTCTGAATCAATTTATTTATTATCAGAATTTATTTATTTTTAAGAATATTATATTACAGACATTTTTATAATATACAATCAGTGGCGGATCCAAGGGGGGGGTCAAAGGGTCAGCTGACCTCCCTGTGATGAGAAACACCCTTATTAGTTGTGCAGCCAGAACTTTTTACCAAAAGTATGAAAAGAAGAATTGAAAAAATTCGTTTACGTTTACTTCCCATAATAACGAGGATTATATTATGTGGTAAACAAAACATTCCTTTACGAGGTCACCGAGATGATGGGAACCTGACGGAAGAGAATGACTCAGGTTCAATAGCAAATGAAGGAAACCTTCGTTCATTATTGAGGTTTTGCACTGACACAGGTGACACTGTTTTGGAAAATCACATAAACAACGCTCCTCGTAACGCTACTTTTATCGGTAAAACAACTCAAAATGAATTAATTGACATTTGTGGGGAGCTCATATTACATCAAATACTGAACTCTGTGAAAGAAAGTCGGTTCTTTAGTATCTTACCTGACGAAACCACCGATGCTGGTACTACCGAGCAGATGAGTCTTAGCATTCGATATTGGGATATAACTACGAAGAAAATCAGGAAAGAGTTTTTAGGCTTTGTAGAAGCTAGAGGCTTAGGTGGTGAGTTCCTTGCAGACCTAATTGAAGAGAAATCTAAGGAAATTAAGATTAAAAATTGAAAATATACGACGACGGTAGTTAAATATGGCTGGAAAATTCAAAGGGGTGCAAGCACGCATAAAAGAAAAGCAGCCACTTGCTATTTACATGCATTGCGCGTCTCACGAACTAAATCTTGCCATATCTAAAACCTGTTCATTACGCAGTATTAGAAACGCTGTTGGTGTTATGAAAGAAGTCATCAATGCAATTAGGGAATCCGCTAAAAGAATGAATTGGATGCGAGAGGAAATACAAGAGCATCATCCTCAAGAAACGTGATTGAAGCTCTCAAAACTATGTGAAACTCGGTAGATTGAACGCCACGACGTAATTTTACAATTTTTACAAGTTTCCGATGCCATTGTGTCTTTCTAGAATTATTAGATGCAGAAGAATCATCATCCAAATCCGCATCTTTAATAGCATCAGTTCTGCGATTTGATTTCTATATTGCAGTGCAAATCAATTCCTCCATCTTGAGTTTAACCATTTCTTTATTTCGTAATTTGCAAAGCCCTTCGTTAGATTTGAAGCAATGCTGTGACATGGTAAAGCATGTTGTCGATACTTTAAATGATTATCGAAATTCATCATCAAGTTACTCGAAAATATACAACGAAGCATCGAAAGTAGCAACTAAACATTCCATTGAAATTACTATGCCAAGAATTGTAAAAATACAGCACCACAGATCGAATACTGCAGCATCAAGTCCTGAAGAATATTACAAATTTAATTTATTTTTGCCGTTTATGGACTTTATCATATCAGAGTTGGTAACAAGATTTTCCACTGTTGAACATTCAAATATCGTTGCATTACATGGATTGATCCTGGCTTTTGCCAATGAGGATACTGAAACTTTAATGAATGCAGCTGAACTTTACAAGAAAGATATTCCAGGGACATTTTCTGAATTACGAGGAGAAATAGACTTATGGCAGTGGCAATGGAAAAACAAACCGGAGAGCAAACTTCCACGCACTGCAAGTGAAAGCATATTACATGCTTCAGAATTTTACCTGAATATCAAGACTCTTCTCCATATTTTATGTGTAGTTCTTGTTATAACCTGTACCAGTGAACGGTCTTTCTCAACATTAAGACGGGTAAAAACTTACTTGAGGTCAAATATGAAAGAAGAAAGCCTAAACAGTTTAGCAATGCTTAACATTCATCGCGATAAGGAAATTTACCCTGAAGAAGTATTAAATAAATTCGCAATGAAGCATCACAGGAAATTGCAACTGCAGTATTTGTAAGGCAATTTTTTGCCATTATTTTTTTCATTGCAATGAAAAGTGTTCTCCACATCTTAAATATGAAAACGTTTAATTTTATTTAATTGAAGACTTTTAACATTTATGTATTAACTACATATTATAGAATTAATAAATGGTATATTTATATATTTCATACAAAATGATAACACATTGGTTACTAAAACTTAATTTAATAATATTATTATAATTTGTAATTTATATTTTAATTTAATATTAATATAATTTTAATGGTCAATTTAATATTATTTAATGGAAATTTATTAATTACTGTGTAAAATATTTTATTTTGAAGCAGGTTTAAATGATACTTCGTTTTTCTTCCAGTTTACTGATAATTTTATAAGTAGAAGGTATAACGCTGGCAACTGAAACTTGACCCCGCTGTGAAAATTTTCTGGATCCGCCCCTGTATACAATTTATATTCAGTTAAAAACAGCAATTGTTTGGGCATGGACTGGATTTTCAAAAGTTCAAATTATAAAAATTCAAAAACAATCCATTTATTTTATTTCTTATTTTTCAACTTTGTGCTTAAATTTTTGTCTTTCTTTTTACATATCATTAATGCAATCTTTATATTATAAATAGCAAATAAAAATAGGCTGTGTTTTTTATAAAATAAAATGAAAAAAATCACTCATGCCTGAAAGGATAATAATGTGTGAGTTTATGTATTGCAAAAATCTGTAATATGTGCAACTTTTCACCTCTAGGTATGCATTATAAATATTTATTGTAGGTATCAATATTAGAAAACATGGTACTTTTATATTAGCCAGGCACCAGTGATATATATGCATATGCATATATATACATAAAAATGTATGCATATATATCATGAAAACACAATATATAGTATTAAAAATGAATCTTACATGAATTTTATCTTAAAAAAAAAGAAACAATTTCAGAAATGCAATTTTAAAACAATGTTATTAAAATCTGAGTACTGTTTATATTAAGAAAAAATATTATAGTAAAGTATTACTAAATTGACTTTATATAATATCTATAAATTATTTTTAACAAAAGTAATATACATAACATTACAGTTTCACAATGAACATTCAATATTTAACTTAAAAAAATTAAAAAGTTGCCACAATATTTATACTTACTAGATAAAAAATCAGTTTTAATGTGCTTGAAAATGGTTATGATTATTGTGCACCATGTTCACTTTCTAATGTGTTACATACTCTTCATTCTGAAATAAAGAAACACCAATGAATTTAAGAAACGAAATTATGAACAAAAACAAAATTTAATTTAGGCATAGAAATAATCTCTAAAAATTATACCAATTACAGAAATATAAATAAATAAACAAATAAAAATGAATAAACAAAAAAGGAAAAATACAAAAAACATAACAAGAAATTATAACAAAAGTATTATTAAAATCTGAATGTTATTTTTATTAAAATGAATTATTATAGTGAAGGTTTGCTAAAAATTTTGGTAGTTTTCCAGTATGGGGCCTTGGCAAATGGGCTTTGGGAGAGAAGGAAATTTTTCATGCATGTCTTCTGGCAATCCATTCAAAATCATATTCTCCAATATTTATAAAATTTATTTGATATAAACAAACATTTTATCAAATTTTTGGGACGACTTTACCTATGCTTGACCCCGCCGAATAGAGTCGCCAAGCATTGGCGAATGACGCATATGGTTGCCAGAATGATACTTGTGATGTTGGCATATTGTGCCGCTGTATTAAGCCAATTGTGATTTTTCAACAGTGGGGTCTTTTCAGCAACCCCAAGAAGAAGGTGTGGGATGTCAGTCATTTATCCACAAACAGTTACAGTACAGAACCGTTTATCCGGAAACCAGTTAACCGGAAAACCAGTTAACCGGAATAGTATTTTCAATCGACCAACTGCGGAATCTTTCCAGAAAAAAAAATCATAAAATCTTCAAAACTGCGTATATATATATATTTTTAATTTGTGGTGTAGTATTCTTTATTTAGGATTTACTGTTTCTTTGGAAAACAGTGTTTTTATTGCCCATATATATAATAGACTAACATGCTTTAAATGCTACGGCATACGGCAATACTTTTGCTTCGTATCATAACGCTGAATCTAGAGCGCGAACAAATAAACAAAGCAGAACTGTTGCCAATCTGAAGAAACCGAGGAAGAAACAACGTCGAAAATACGCTGTTTATTCATCTACATGGAGATATAAAAAAAAGAGCGGTAACCGTTTGCCAAAAGTTACGGTTTGACATCACGACATGTATTGTATTTCTTATTTCTCTCAGTAGATGGAGCCAAACCAAATGCAAAGTAATGGCAGTAAAAGGAAGAAAAAAAAACTAATTTCGTAATAAATTTTCTCCGATTATAAATTATCCGAATAAACTTTTGAATATTTTCTGTACTGTTTATATTAAGGTATTACTATATTACATTATATATATTATATTAGTATATATTAAGGTATTACTAATTACTTATCTTTTTATATCTCCATGAATTTTAATAAACAGTGAAAGAATGTTTTGCTATAGTGCTCATCCAAATTGGCAACAGTTCTGTTTAGTTTACTTCAACATCGCGTGCTTACTACGATTATTATTTTTTATTTTCAAAATCGTGAAGCATTCAGCAAATTAATTTTTTTACATTGCTTTTTGTAAAAAAATAGGAATGGCAAAGAGACAGGCAGATGAATTGGGCAATGTAAAAAGAAAGAGAGTAGTTTTAAGCATAGAAACTAAAGTACCGTAATTTCGGGAATATGCGCCGCACCCATCGTAAGCGCCGCATCAGTGAAAAATCGGTAAAAAACAAACAAATATACACGTAAGCGCCGCACCCGTTAGAAGCGCCGCATCATTGAAAAATCGGTAAAAATGAAATAGTCACGATAAAAAACGATAGGCAAAATTGAATTAAATGTAACAAGAATAGCGATAAAATCTTACATGATATATGAATTAACAATAAAACACAGGTTATCTTAAAATACAATAGGAAAAAAAATACGTACTACGCCAATCGATTATCGTTTTAATCAAATATCGCCGTATGCGGTGTGCTTATGAAATAAATATAATTTATCAACTATTGTAAAGTATACAATAAATACTTTTAAAGAGTGAGCTATTAATATTGAAACACAGGTTATCTTAAAATACAATAGGAAAAAAAATACGTACTACGCCAATATGCATACTACGCCAATCGATTATTCGATTATCGTTTTAATCGAATATCGCCGTATGCGGTGTGCTTATGAAATAAATATAATTTATCAACTATTGTAAAAATAATAATATGTATAATTTATCAACTATTGTACTGAAGTATACAATAAATACTTTTAAAGAGTGAGCTATTAATAGTGAACAGAAAATAGAGAAATATGGGTAAGTTAAATATATTTTGACTATAGTAATTACGTTTTTATAATAAAGATATATTGTGATACTATGTACTGTTTATGAACTTTATACTGAGATGAAATGAATGTAAATAAAGGTGAAATATGAATGAATGTTAATGAATCCATGTGTTTAAAAGTGTATTTGAGGCAGTAAGACTAAAAAAACCTGAAATGAAGGCTTGTTTTTCACAATATCCAGATTTTGCTATGTTGAGGAAAAAAAAAATCATTGTATCCGCCGCCCTGGCATATGCGCCGCATCGCCGATATTTTGAACGTTCAAACACGTATGCGCCGCGGCGCTTACCGTTACCCCCTATATAAGAAAGCCTCCGCACGGAAACAGTGACGTCGCTGAAGTAGACCATTGTAGTTGTCAGCGCTGAATTTGCGCCGATGTTCGGCACACCTGGCTAGAAAATAGTTTTAGTGTTTAAGCTTTCTTTTTTCGCTATAGATGATTTTTTTCTTATGACTGAAGCCAGGGTTCATTGATTTAAATCATGATTTCTCTTTTTAAACGATCATTGATTTAAATAAACTTTTTGAAAAAAGAAAAAAATTAAGGTCAAGATATTTCGTAATAAATATTATGTTTTAACAAAAATACGTTGTAAAATTAATGAGTGAGAAAGATTGAGAACTCAAAATCCATGGTTTTTGAATTTTATTTAAACCAAATATCACACTTTAGAATAAAAATCTCAATTTTAAAATACAGAATCTCAGCTGAAAAATGTTAAAAGATTAATGATTATATTATCTATTGAAAATATATCTAAATCTTATGTAATTTTTATAATACTGAAACATGGAAATTTATGAAGATATTGAAAATGTTAGAATAAATAAATATATAGGTCATTTAAAAGTATTTTTGTTGATATTTATGTAGAGATCTTATTATTTCCTTGTGCACATATAAATCAAATGGTTCAATATTCCAATGTGGTTTTTTGAAAGACTTTTTTTTTTTTTAATCAAATAAATCCAACTTTAATTCACTCTAAATTCTGTAATTGCTTAGGAACTCTAACAAGAAATCATGATCATTTTAAGTATATGTGATACATGCTCCAAATTCATTAAATGAATATTGTATGTATTCCAGAATATTGAATATGATATGGAATAGATATATGTTTAAGGGAATACATTTTCAAACTATATTGCTCCAATGCTGTTTCTATTGCCCCATTCTTTTAACTGTATGTATATTTAATTGTTTATATGATTACAAAATTTCATATTGACCAAGTGAATGAGTTTATATTTTTCTTAAATTTCAAATACATTTAAATGAGTTTTTCTAATTGTTAATTTTAACGATTTAGTAAAGGTTATTTTATTTTAAAAAGTATAATTTTAAAATAAAATTTTGAATCATTTTTTTAATCGAAAAATCTGATTTAAATTTTAAAAAATCAGATTTCTAGATTTAAAAAAATTAAAGAATTACAAATCCTGATTAAAGTAAAGAAAAAAAAATGCACAAAATTTTATTATTATAATAAATACGTTATTATATTTCAATTTTACACAAAAATTGTAGTGTGTGAAGAATGCCTTACAGGTGTTGTGCTATAAATTGTAAAGGAAATTATAAAGATGGACCAAAAGTTCCCGTTTTTTCATTTCCAAAAGATGGCGACTTACAGCGAAGATGGTTGCAAGCACTTTGCCGAAAGGATTTCATAGTAACTCCAAACTGAAGAGTAAAGTTGACCTCATTTGTAACTTATATATATTTTTTCTCTATTTTATGGTTCGTAATTTTTTATACAAAATATTTCTATTCAAAGCAAAAATGCACCCCCCCCCCCTCCTTAAAAAATAGATCTGGCAAGTTTGTATATCAGTAGAAACATATAAAAAAATAATAATCTGATCTAGCATAGTTTTATGAGTTGTTATTAAAATTGACATAAAAATTGTTATAAAACACTAGAATTATATATTATCTGAACTTATATATGATTTTTTTAATTTTAAATTTATTTTGAAATTCTGAAATCTTTTATAAAATGAGGATAACATTAATATAAAATAGAAAGTTTTGAAAGTGACAGAACTGAGCAACACTATAACTAAATTAGAATGTATATATGCAATAAAAAATTGCATATGGAGAATACAAAATACCCAAGGAGTAATCACTATATATAAATCTTAATGCAGTAAAAGAAATTAATGTTATTGTCAATTTTTGAGCACAAATGCAATTTTGAAAACTTGTGTTTTAAATTATTCATTTCTTAGAAGCTAATAAAATTTAAAATACTTAACAGAAAAAAAAAAGGAATTAACATGACTTACATAACAGATAACTAAGTTTAAAAATAATATTTCATTAAAAAAAAAAAAAAAATGCGTAACAATAGAAAAGAATGGCTGAATGAATGAATTTAGTGTATGAAATTTACATGTAATTTCCCCCCCCCCCCCTTTAAAAAATAGAGCTGGCAAGTTTGCAGGGGTCGATGCAGGTTTTTTTTCTTGGGGCCCATTTTGTGAAAAGTAAAGGTTATTTTTGTGAAATTTATTATATTTTTGTAAAAAAAAAAAAAACATTTTGTAATGAATGTTGAAATCCAGTTAATCAAATTCGAACCAAGCATTTATATACAAAAGCTTTTTTAAACCCTTTTGCTGAAGTTTTCCTCTCTGGTGAACTTGTTTGTTTACAAATTACACATTTTAAAACATCGCAAAATAATAATAAATAATAAATAGTAAGATTTTATGGAATAGAATTTTGTGAAGGGGCCCATTTTATTAAATAGATATTTTGTGAAGGGAGCTTAATTGGCCCCAAATTTTTCCTGGATCGACCCCTGGTTTGTATATCAGTAGAAGCATATAAGAAAAAAGTTTAAAGCTAATCTAGCATAGTTTAATGAATTGTTAATAAAATTCACATACAATTGGTTAAAAAAAAAAAACCTAGAATTATATATTATCTAAACTTATATAAGATTTTTAAATTTCTAAAATTTATTTTAAAATCCTGAAATCTTTCATAAAATGCAGAATCAATTAATGTAAATTTGAAAGTTCTGAGAAAGTGGCAGAACTGGGCAACGGTGTACATAAATTACACTGTATGTATATGCAATAAATAATTGCACATATAGCATTAAAAAAAATTATTTAAAAAGTCAAATTTTAATTTTAAAAATCTGATTTAAATAAAATTGCAATTTTAAAAAGAATTTAACATAATTTAAAACAACAGACATATTGAACAAGGAAAAACAATAAACTTGGTAATTGTAAACAAACATTTAATAGACAGGAAATTTCGCCAAAAAGCGCCAATCGGTTAACAATTGAAATAGTATTTGGTTAATTTTATGACTAATTTGCTTACATGTATGAAAATTAAAGAATTTACTTAAAGAGATTGGTGAATATTGAATAAAAAATTATTTTTTTGGTGGAATTTGGGATATTTCAGCTTTTAATGTTAGATTCCAGTAGTAAACAAATACGATAAATTATGGAATGTAACTTAAGACACATTTTTGCTTAGAATAGTCCCAAATATATTTTGCATAAACAATTACGAACCATAAAAGAGAGAAAAAAAAAAGATAAGTTACAAATGAAGTCAACTTACTCGTGAGTTTGGAGCTACTATGAAATCCGTTCGGCAAAGTGCTTGCAGCCATCTTCGCTGTAAGTCGCCATCTTTTAAAAACGAAAAAACGGGAACTTTTGGTCCATCTTTATAATTTCCTTTACAATTTATAGCACAACACCTGTAAGGCATTCTTCACACACTACAATTTTTGTGTAAAACTGAAATATAACAACGTATTTATTATAATAATAAAAGCCAAGCAACAACCAAAACAACACGTGTCTACATGCTTTTTCGCCTTCGAATGAAGAAACAAGAAAAAGCCAAGCTAACGTGAAATGCATTATGGGGAAAAGGATAAACGGTAAACTATGGCAACCATGCTGAATAGTAGTGTGGACTACTTAAGATACGTCATTTCAAAGTACAGTAACCTGCAGGGCGGCTTGCTTATGTAGGGGGTAATGCGCTTACTCCCGAAATTACGGTAGAAATTTTAAAAAAACTTGATGAAGGTGCTTCTGTAAAAAATTTATGTGACACTTATCACGTTGGATCATCGACAATTTATGACTTAAAAAAGCATAAAAAAGACATTCTAAAACTTTATGGAGACGCCGATAATCCAAACCTTTTATCCAAGAGAAAAACGATGCATCAAGCAAAAAATGATGATGTAGACAAAGTGCTTATGGAGTGGATCCGGCAAAGAAGAGTGGAAAGTTTTCCACTTAACAGGAGCATTATTATGACACAAGCAAAGAAATTCCATGAGGAATTGCATATAGAAAAAAACTGTGATTATTCCCATGGATGGTTTAATAGATTTAAACAGAGGCATGGGCTGAAACTTTTGAAAATTTCAGGTGAAAGAGCTGCTGCAGATAGAGAAAGTGCAGAAGATTATGTTGATTATGTGATGGAGTTAGTGAGAAAAGAAAATGTCAGTTTAGACCAAATATTTAATGCAGATGAAACTGCATTATATTATAAATATGTTCCAAAACATACCTATGTATCTGCAAATGAGGAATCACCAAGCAGTGGACTGAAAGAATCGAAGCAAAGAGTGACGTTGCTAGCTTGCGCAAATGCAGCTGGCACTTGTAAAATAAAATTAACAGTGATCGGAAAAAGCAAAAAACCCCATTGCTTCAAAAACATTAAAATATTTCCTGTCAATTATAAAGCAAATAAAACAGCTTGGGTAACCCAAGTATTATTTATTGAATGGTTTAATACACAGTTTGTGCCAAAAGCAAGGGCACACTGTTTATCAGTTGGACTCCCATCAGATTGCAAGATTATTTTATTCTTGGATAATTGTGCAGCCCACCCACCACCAAATCTGTTACAGAAGCATAATGTTCTTGCTGAATATTTGCCTCCTAATTGCACCTCTTTGATACAACCTTTGGATCAAGGGGTTTTACGTAGCTTAAAATGTAAATATAAGACATTTTTTAAAAGAACTTTTGGAGGCATGCAACAAGAATAGGTCTGTGCATGAATTTCTGAAGGAATTCAATATCAAAAAAGGAATTTGGCTGGCTGCTCGGGCTTGGGAAGATGTATCAAAAGATACATTAACCCATGCATGGCATAACTTGATGCCTACCTCTATATTCCTTGATGAAGATAGTGACAATAATTTTGGAGGATTCACTATTTCAAAAGAAAAATTGCTTCAGCAAGAACTGAAAGAATATGCAGAAAGTACATTAAGACATGACATCTTAACTGAAGCTGACATTGATGACTGCTTTCATATTGACAATGATGTCCCTATAACCAGTACCCTGTCCGATTCTGAAATTGTACAAAAAGTTCTACATCCTGAACAAAATGATGACACTGAAGATGAGGAGAGTGCAGATGAAATGTCTGAAGATAAAATTTCTAACGCAAGATGCATCGAATTAACACAAGAACTAATAAAAGGGATGGAACAAAAGAGTTTTGCAGATGAAACACACATCATGGCAGTTTATAAAATACAGGAATTATTTCTTAAACAAAAAACTAATTTTAAACAAATGAAAATTGTTGACATATTTAAAAAATAAGCATTCCATTATTTTATAAAAATGCATTTGTAAAGTCCTACTTTTTATTTATTAATTTATTTTAAATAAAATCTCAATCATTAAAAATTCATGAATGTCTTAGCATTTTTGTAAAAGATGGAGTTCAAAGATTAGAGAGCATAGTCAAATTAAAACATCAGGATTTTCAACTAGCTTGAAAAATATAAAAATAACTAAATTTTTGCCTACACACTATTCTAATCTGCAAGTAAGTCTTATTTTTTTATTTTCTATTCCTTCATTGTAATGTGTAAGTATAGTAATATTTCATGTTTAAAAACCATTGATTAATCAAGATTTAAAGCATTTAACAGATTTCAATTTTTATATGTAATTATTTAATTTATTGAAAAGAATTCTTTTACAATTACACTTCTTACATATTCTGATTAATCTTTGATTCACAAATAAATCCAGAGCCAAATATATTACACACAAGTCTGAATAATGGGTGTTGCGTCGATGAGCAACCAGTTATCCGGAAAAACCAGTTATCCGGAATGCATTTGGACACAGCCATTCCGGATAACTGGTTCCATACTGTATTTGTTATCGTTATTTCGCTTCCGCTTTAATAAGTTATAGGAAGCAATTCGCTTTGTATTAGATTCTTTTTCTTTTTTAAGAATGCAAAAGCCAGAAAGAATGTATATTAAAATAGTATAGCGTTTAAATGTTTTGTATTTTTCTGTACATATATTTAATTGTAATGAGGTTTTCATTCTGAAAATTAATAGCATTTAATATATACTTAAAAGCGGGAGAAATGGGGGGGGGGGGGGCTTTTGTACGAGTTCATCCGTGTTAATGCGGTTTGATGCGGATAGCTGGGGTGATTGTGTTCCGGTATTTTGTACACCACTAAATTTATATGGGAATATTCTTAATAGGTCATCGCAGAATCCATCGATTAAACAAGAAACAGATTGCAATATAAATTTAGTGGTGTACAAAATACCGGAACACAATCTCCCCTGGGATAGCAAAGGAATATTAATGTTATTTTATTTTGGAAAAGAATAAAATAATAGACCTAAAATAGTAATGATAGAATGAATAGTCTTCATTCCTTTTCATTTTTTTTAACACTTTCCAACCTAGTTGAAAAATGTTTATGATTTCAGTTTGTCTGCCGTCTGTCCGTGCTCTAACTCCCGTAAATATGCTCGGATGGCTCTGCAATTTTTATATGTTATTGTCGTTATCTATAGCATGTTCCCTATTTCAACGGAAGTGTGTAGCACTTATAGTTTTTTTACAGGGACACTCAAAAGATTTCCGTTACATTGCGGTCTATGGGGAAAAATCATTTGCGGTTTATTTTAATGATGTTACACAATTTCAAACACATTGTAATTCATATAGTATATCACTAAGGTGCATTACAAGAAGTTTAATATGGAATATGCTGTGCATAGCACTTATAGTTACTTTACAGGGGCAGTCAAAATAAATCCGTTACATTACGTCTATGGAGAAAAATCGTTTGCGGTTTAATTAAATAATGTTTCACTATTTTAAACGCATTGAAATTGATATATATCACTAAGGTGCATTACAAGAAGCTTACTACAGAATAGTGTGTGTATAGCAGTCATCGTTCATTGACAGGGACACACGAAAGAATTCTCTACTATCTGTTAAAAATAATTTCTGGAAGTGCGTTTTAAGTTGCTGAACCCGATTTTAAATTGAACTCACTTTTTGTCTATTATTTGGTGTGTATAAATTTTGTAGATTCTATACAGGGCAGCACAAAAGTTCGCAAACACATTTCCGTTTATGGACAGAAACTTCAGAATGTGAATTTTAAACTGTGTTACGCGTTTCCTAATTAAACTGAAATTTAGCATATACACAAATATATATACAAATCTATAGATCATATACAGGGCTGAATAAAAGTATTCGGATATTTTTTCTAATATTGTATATGTTGAAAATTCCTGAAATGACGTTTTTAAATATGTTATGCGTTTTCCAAATTGTTTACTTAGATGTTATCTTTCAGCTTATTAAACGGTGATGATTTGTAAAATTATTTTGGGAAGTGTTACATAATCTATACTTGATGCATCATTTTTCGTTCTTGTTTATGTATGTTTCAAATTTATAATTAATTTAGTTTTTTTTTCTTCTTTAAATCATTGTGTTGTCGTCTAGAGTCCTGCACGATGTATTCCTGAAAATTTATTTTCAAATCAACTCGACCCCGAGACCAAAAAAAAAAAAATTCATGTTTTTTTTTTTTTGTCAGCTTTTTAAATCATTGTATTGACGGTGGTCTAGAGTCCTGCACGATACTATACCGGACTTATTACTGTTACTCGACTTACTGTACCCGTCTCGTATTAACACTGATGTACTGTAATGTACCCAAAATTTTCATTTAAAATCAATCCAGCCCGAGCAGGGAAAAAAAGTTTCGTCGATCTGAACCCGACAAAATAATTTTCATGATGAAAATAAATTAATTAATCTTTTAAAGCAATTGGGAAATGTAATCTCTATATTTTTTTTCCTGCTATACCAATTTTATCTTTTTTATACAAAAATGGACGGATTTATTATTCAAATATAGTTAATAGAGGAAACATCGATGAAATCCTGCATCAGGTCAGATTGTCCCCTTTTTTTTTTTTTTTCCCGTGTCAGGTTTATTGGCATAGAATTGTATGAGCTCGTGGAGTTCAAGCCCTTCAATAATTTCTAAAATGAACATTTTTTTTTTACTTTTATTTATTTTTATTTTATTTTGTTTACTTTCTAGTGTTTTACAAAATTTTTAAATGTTCCATTTTTTCTTATTTTTCTTTTTTTGTTATAGGCATAAACGACATTAGGAAAACTTTTTCACTTTATGTTCAAAATTTTTTTTTAAAATTAGAATAAAATGATCAACGTTTGAACTTTTTATATAAAAAATGAAAATAGAAAGAACAGTAGTGACCATCCCCCCCAAACCCAATGACGCAAATTCCCCCCCCCCCCCAAAAAAAAAAAAATCTTCATACATTAACAATGACCCCCCCCCTAAACAGAACATCAATTGTAAAATATATTCTACTGATAATTTAATAATAGTATTCTTGCGTACTATCTCACAAAGATGAAATAAAAGTTTTAACAGCGTAATAAAAAATGAAGATATATATTTTATTATTAGCAATCTGATTGTTTCCACATTCCTGACTGACAAGCCCGTGTTAATACATTCACTAAGCTCCAGTTTTCACTGCGATACAAGCCTTGTCTCAATTAATATAATTCTAAAGATATAATGCAATATTAATGACTGAAGTAATGATTAATACTCTTAATGATTACATTCATATACGTAATAAGTTTTTGTTTAATGTGTTAGAAAAATCAATTCTTTTTAGCATTTAAGATAAAATACAGAGAAAACAACATTACAATTTTGCTCGTTAGCAGGAGGCAGTGCCGAAACTAACATTTTTTGCACTCGTGGCAAACATGGATTTTGGCGCCCCCCCCCCCAAAGGCGTATCCAGCTCTCCGTTCAGAGGGGGGTCATGCCCTTTTTTTTGGGGGGGGGGGGTCATATGTCTTCATTAGCAGTTTTTATATATTAAATCCACATTGACTGTTTTCTGACGTATACCCGAATTCATAAGTTCATTTCTTTCATAAATGCATAAAATTTGCTGGTATATTCGTAAATATATAATATTTGCATGTTTTAGAAAGATACCAAGAAATTAATTTCCCATTTTCTTATTCATGCAAAGAATCTTACAGAAAGTTTTCTCAATGTTCGCATTTTAACATTTTAAGGCGATTTTCGAGGGTCGATAATCATGGAAATATCGTCTTGAGGGAGCAATCAAATACAAATCAAAATGTACCACATTTATAGGAAAAATAAAAACGATGTTCGATTGTTTAGTTCTTAAACAATAATGCCTGCTATTTAAATTCATATCTATTTAAAAATAACAATGGATGAGATAATTTAGAATTTTTAGCAGTAAAAAAAAAAAAAAGAGAAAAAATGAAAACATCTTTAATACTTATTTATATTTAACACAAATGTATTAGTCGATAGAAATGTTTTTCTTTTGGAGGGGGGAGTGGGTCATGACCCCCATGACCTCCCCCTTGGATCCGCGCTTGCCCCCCCCCTTGCCAAATAAATTTGCAAAGATAATTTTATCAAGTTTCTATAATAGCTGACTCGACTTGTTTTAAATTTAAAATATGTAATCACAAAATACATAATACTGAACTGCGTAATCACCTTTGTCAAATATTGATTCAATAAAACCTTCAAAACGGAATAGAAAGGAACAGGAAAAAAAATCCACTTTATACAGGTTTTCACCTTCGCAGGTATATTTGTTGGTATTTTTTCTGTTGAGAACATGTGATTTTAAAATTCAAAACTGGATTGATTTCATTTTCACAGATTTTATGCTCTGTGCATCATTACAAATGAGGCGTTTAAGGTCCAGTGATATGAATCACATTGTCTTAAGAGTTTACACTAATCACGTGAAGACATTCGGAAGCTAATGTTAAATCTGTGGGAGCGTTCTTAATTACTTTTTTTTTTTTTCATGGGATACATGCGGTCGATATCTAATGTACATGCATTTGTACATTTTCGGGATTTGTTACTTTTTTGAAAGTGTCCTCATATAAAAAAAAAAAACTGCAACCAAAGTCAAAAAAGTTAAAACGCACAACGTTAGATATCGAGATCAAGTATGATATGAGAAAATAAATTATTTAAAAGTATTTAAATGTAAGCGAGAATTACGAAAAGAACGCTCCCATTAGCTTGCGAGTGCTTTCGCGTGATTACTGTAGGCAAACTCTTAAAAGCATTTAATTTTTTTTTCCTTAGGATAGCTGAGGTTGATGTTCCGAAAGAGAAAGTAACTTTATATATATATATATATATATAATATTAAAATGCAAGCGAGAAATTTTATAAGAATGCTCCCATAGGTTTCATATTAGCTTGCGACTTTCTTCACGTGACTATAGTGTAGGTTCTTAAGAACTCAAAAACCAGGATTTTCTGCAAGCATAACAATGCCAGTTTTACTAACTATGTCACCCTGTGCGAGATTTTTTTCCTGCACCCCTACAAATGATAAATCCGGAAAAAAAAAAAGGTTTTACTAAGTATTTTATTTTGCGTATGTTTTAACTCCTTTGTTTTTAGTATCTCGAGCAGTCGTCCAACCTCTCTCCCTCTAAGCCAGAATCTGGTTGCAAAAACAAAAAAAATCCCTGACGGCTCGGCCTACAGGCACAGGTAGATTTCAAAGACGCAGACCATGGGGCACCTGTTTGTTGGAAATTCGGGGAAAAATGACTTTTTTGTGATGATGCGGTAGTTGGAACCGCTCACTTCGAAACCTAACTTGTTTGCAGGCAAAGCCGGCCGTTTTTTTTTTTTTTTTTTTTTAATATAAGGGTTGGTCCTATAAAAAACTTGTCAATATAAAAGTTTTAGATAATAGTAAGAGGATTTATAATAAATTTAAGCGGATTTGATATCTTGTGAATGGACGAAGTTATGAATTTTTTTTCTTCTAAACCCCCCCCCCTCCCCACCCCTTTGGGCCATTTTTAATGATATTAAAAATCTGTCTTACATAAATTTTTGTTAAAAGTAATAATAACTTTAAACAGATTCGATACGTATCATAACTAATAAATTATGGGTTTTTTTCTGTTTTAACAAACCCCCCCCCCATTTCTTCCCCTTGGTTCGATTTTGCCCATTAACGAACTTGACCGACATTTTATGCCCCTTGATGTGCGATTTCCATCTAACCGCACATCATTTCAGGCACCTTGTTAAAAGCGAAAAATTTCCAAATTGACTGGCATAAAACTGGCAGGCCTGAATAGTGAAGTGATTTGAAATCGAAATGAGTTTTCCATTTTTTGATCAATAAATTACTTATCGAGTTATAAGCAATTCATGTCACGCGACGACATGTTCCCCTTTCTCATGCAGCGCAGTCGGGAATTAAAAGATATGTCAAAGTAACCAGTTTAAATTTGAGAACAGCCTTAAATTGTTTTAAGTCCTTTGTGAAAAGTACATTTTGTTATTATTATTATTTTTTTAATCCTCAGAGTAAAAGAAAATTTGGTTACCTAAATTTTAAAATCCAGGGAGGGCCATTGTCCCTTCCTCCAGGCACTCTTAATTGCGCCCATGATAAACGGAATATTGGTGAAAAATTGCAGCATTTTGACGCAATTACGTATATAATATATTAAAAATAAATCACATGTTTAAAAATAAATGAAAAAGATAATACCGTAATTTCGGGAATATGCGCCGCACCCATCGTAAGCGCCGCATCAGTGAAAAATCGGTAAAAAAAACCCAAATATACACGTAAGCGCCGCACCCGTTAGAAGCGCCGCATCATTGAAAAATCGGTAAAAATGAAATAGTCACGATAAAAAACGATAGGCAAAATTGAATTAAATGTAACAAGAATAGCGATAAAATCTTACATGATATATGAATTAACAATAAAACACAGGTTATCTTAAAATACAATAGGAAAAAAAATACGTACTACGCCAATCGATTATCGTTTTAATCAAATATCGCCGTATGCGGTGTGCTTATGAAATAAATATAATTTATCAACTATTGTAAAGTATACAATAAATACTTTTAAAGAGTGAGCTATTAATATTGAAACACAGGTTATCTTAAAATACAATAGGAAAAAAAATACGTACTACGCCAATATGCATACTACGCCAATCGATTATTCGATTATCGTTTTAATCGAATATCGCCGTATGCGGTGTGCTTATGAAATAAATATAATTTATCAACTATTGTAAAAATAATAATATGTATAATTTATCAACTATTGTACTGAAGTATACAATAAATACTTTTAAAGAGTGAGCTATTAATAGTGAACAGAAAATAGAGAAATATGGGTAAGTTAAATATATTTTGACTATAGTAATTACGTTTTTATAATAAAGATATATTGTGATACTATGTACTGTTTATGAACTTTATACTGAGATGAAATGAATGTAAATAAAGGTGAAATATGAATGAATGTTAATGAATCCATGTGTTTAAAAGTGTATTTGAGGCAGTAAGACTAAAAAAAACCTGAAATGAAGGCTTATTTTTCACAATATCCAGATTTTGCTATGTTGAGGAAAAAAAAAAATCATTGTATCCGCCGCCCTGGCATATGCGCCGCATCGCCGATATTTTGAACGTTCAAACACGTATGCGCCGCGGCGCTTACTCCCGAAATTACGGTACAAATAATAAACACAGAAAATTGAAAATGCACAAATAAGATTATGGTATATGATTAAAGATGTACGTTTATGGATTTTTCAGTGAAGGAATCGTCACGCCGTACGCCGCGCCGTTTCGAGTTTAGGGCTCAATATCTTGATAATTGTCAGGAAACCAACTGCTGTGGTGGCATATGCTTGGCTGTAAGTAAGCTAATATTGTATACAAACCGCAAAGGATTATTCGGAGGAAGTTGGAACAAATTAACAAAAGAAATGGAAAGATGAGGATCCCCGTCGTCTAATTCTTTACGAGGGGTTACTACCATCTGGACAGACATCTGGTGGTCAGTCCAATTTCCAGAAGTGGAATTCAACAGAACCGGAGTCATAAACCTGTCACAGCAATAATTAGCAGTCAGCAATGAAAGCACACGAGTGGAACATCCTACGGGTAATCCATCAATTGCTTCATTTTCCCACTTACGTAATTTGATCCTTTTAGGCTGCTGACTATTCTGCTCAGATAAAAAAAATACATAAAAAGGCGTTCACGAGGTCTAAACTTATTTGTGGCGCATTTTACAATGTCTTATTGAAGCAAGGCCCGGTGGAGGGGAGGGGGGTGGGAGATGTCCTGGGCACAAGAGTAGAAGGCGGAGCCAAAATAATATTTGGTTCGTCCTTCGGTACAAAAAACAAATAACGAAATTTTGGGAAAAATGTCATGGAATCGGACGACCCAAAAGAGAAACGTATTCTTTAATTCTATACTCTTTGTTTTGAGCAAGGCGCTGTTATACTATTAAGGGACCGCCGAGGGGCGCCAGAACAATATTTGATTAACAAATTCATCCCAGATACTTGCAACATTAATAGACCGCCCAATTATGTTTGAATTGGTTCAATATTTCGGACATCATCGTGATGACAAATTTTGCTTTTGTGTGTCACTGTAAAAGGGGGAGGGGGGCTGGGCATCACAGTCGAAGAGGGCGCCAAAATAAGATTTTGTTCGTCCTTCGTTACAAAAAACAAATAATGAAATTTAGGCAAAAATGTCATGGAATCGGACGACCCAAAATTAAAGATGTATTCTTTAATTTTAAACTCATTGTTTTGAACAGCGCACGATTACATTATTAAGTGACCGCATAGGGGCGCCAGAACAATATTTGATTAACGAATTCCTCCCAGATACTTGCAAAATTAAAACACTGTCCAATTATATTTGAATTGGTTCAATATTTCGGACATTATTGTGAGGACAAATTTTGCATTTGTGTGTCTTTGTAAAGAGGGGGGGGGGGAGTATGCCCTGGTCCCCAAATTCAGAATTTATTCATTCTTCGTTACAAAAAAACAAATAACGAAATTTAAGCCAAAATGTCATGGAATCGGACGACCCAAAATAAAGATGTATTCTTTAATTTTATACTCTTTGTTTTGAACAGGGCGCGATTTTTCCATTAAGTGACCGCCTAGGGGCGGAGCGGAGCGCCAGAACAACATTTGATTAACAAGTTCATCCAAGATACTTGCAAGATTAATACACTGTCCAATTATATTTGAATTGGCTCAATATTTCGGACATTATCGTGAGGACAAATTTTGCATTTGTGTGTCTTTGTAAAGGGGGGGGGGGGGTATGCCCTGGGCCCCAAAGTAGAAAGGGGCGCCAAAATCAGAATTTATTCATTCTTCGTTACAAAAAAACAAATAACGAAATTTAAGCCAAAATGTCATGGAATCCCAAAATAAAGATGTATTCTTTAATTTTATAATCTTTGTTTTGAACAGAGCGCGATTTTTCCATATTATACTTTTTTATTTTATGTCGAGCGTCCCCTTACTTTTTATTTTCAAGGGGGACACTAGAGACGCGAGAGGACGCCATCTTTTCAAACTTACTAATTTTTTTAAATTATGAGCACACCAATAAATCAGATTTAAGAGATAAGGCATTGATTTTTAATACTTTTCAACAACATGGAAAGTGTTTACGGTGTCAGATCTCTTGTCTGTCTCCATCTGTTCGCATTCTACTTGTAACTTCCGAAAGTTTGCTTGAATTTCGACAAAATTTTATGTATATTTTTTCAATGTAGCCTTATCACTATTGTGAATTATGTGTATAGCATCAGTATTTCGTTTACGAGTGATCAAAAAAGAGTTCTTTCATATTACTGTTTACTGGGCGGAGATTGTTTGAAATACACATAAATGAAGTAATGCCATATGGTATTGAAATTCGTTACAACATATTCCCTATCAAAAATAGCATTTATCGTTCGTTTACAGGGACGTTAAAAATATTTCGAAACACCAAAACACCATGAGCTATTAACAGTAATTGTTTGCAATGCATGGAAAACGGTGCACGAAACATTTATAGTTATTTTACAAGGCCAAAGAATCCGGACACATTGTCAGACGTGGGTTCAGTTGCTCGAAACGTGTTTTCGGTTATATTTTGTATTTTTCAGCTGAAGAAAATATCTATTTGCTAAGTGATACGTAAATGATATTCGTATACAGGGCCACACAAAAATAATCCAAATACACTACCGTCATTGCCGGATATTTCTTGAAATGCGTTTTGCAGCTGGTTTAAATTTTAGTGTGTTAAATGTGATGAGCATATTATCATTAATTTCTATACATGACCACTCAAAATAATTCGAATGAATAGGGACCATTTATAGATAATTATTGCTTGGTATGTATTTAAACTGAACGAAATTATATTTTCGATTAAAAAAAACGCTAGACATGCTTTTCCTTCACACATTGTTGCATCAAATTAATTTTACAAACATTTGTGTGTAATGAATATAATATATATTGGCCGGTATACAGTGTGTCTGTGTATTATAAAAGTTGACACGCACTTTAATTTGTTACCTGCTGGAGATAAGTATATAACGTAAATTATAAAAAAGTTTCAAAGGTAAAAAAATAATATTGAAATAATATTGTCAATGAAATAATTATCTTGTTAATTTTCAAACATTTATACAATAACTCTTTATGCGACTCTCCTATTCAAAATTTGTCAGTCAAAAAAATTTTCCTTTTTGCTGCAATAAAATCATTAAAAATCTGCATACCTATATATTTCGAATTAAATTTAAAAATGAAGGAAGAAAGCTGACTTATAAAACCTTTTCGAACCATTTAAATATTACTTTATCAGTGAAAATGGTCCTGTGCACATATTGGCGATAACATTTTTAGAACAAAATTAAATATTAATAAGTGTAAAAAGGGAAAAAAATGCATCGCAAGTGTATCTAAATAAAAAGCTGCACGGGCAGAAATCATGTAAAGCGACACTGTAGTTTTAAAACTTACAAATTAAAAATAACAATAAGAAGAATTGGCTAAGCATACTCTATGTATTTTCCGTCAGCTGCAGTACATCTGGGGGACAACCGCACATGTTTATTATCATCCATGATACTGTTACCTTCTTGTAATACTTCATAGCTTTTCTAATTTGATATATAGTCGTTGTCCCCTTCCTCCCCCCTGCATATTTCCTAGCTTATTTTGAACTTTTTTGCATCTTACATTGACTACTTATCTTCAAGTTTAAATTTTTTCTGACGCCCTGTAAAAGTCGACCTTAGCTCAAACTTGAAGACTTTGTCAAAAAAAAAAAAATGCAATACTTTGATAGCAACGTGGTTCAAAGTGGTTTTTAGCGACAAAACTTGAAGCTTTAAATTTATAATAGTAATTTAACTTTAATGAATAATAATCTGTTTAATCTTCTAATTCTAATCTTTAGCGATTCATCCTTATCTAAGTGAAAACCACAGCCTTACTCAAAATTTGGAAAGCGGTAAATCATAGAATGGCTACTGATACAAAATCTAGAAAATATAAAGAGGTGAAATTTTTTTTAAAAATAAGTATTTCTGTAAAGTTCACTGAAAGAAGGAAAATAATACATATTATTAAACTATGAGAGAATTAAATATATTGCTTTTGTTTTCAACCCATTTTCCCCCTTTTATTTAAATATTTAATAAATAAAAGAAAATAATTTGAGCCACTTTTTTACCCGCTTTCTTTTATCTTACATTTCTGTAATGTATGTGACAGTCAAATCTTGTGATTCATTTTTCACCCACTTCCTGTTGACGTAGAGCTTTGAAATTTGGAATATATATATTGTTATGAATTTTGTATATATCTGTAAATATTTCATTCTTTTTAATTTATTTTATTTTATTATTGTGAAAATTGCAGTATTATTAATGTATTTCCTATTGAGCATCATGTAACTCAATGCTAAAGGCCTCAGGTGCTTTGCAAGAAAAACAACCTTACAGCATCGGTTTTATAATGGAGTTCTATTGGAAAATCGCCAAGGAATGGGTTTATCGCCAAGTTGGCGATGGTTTTGGCGACTTATTTTTGTCGCCAAATTTGGCGATATATCGCCAAATGTCGCCAAGTTGGCGACAGATTTGGCTACTTTTTGTGCAACCCCCCCTTATACATTTACATTGGGATCCTTTCACGTTTGGAGTACTCTATCGAGAGTTGAAGGACCTTCTGGTAATTTCTAACATTAGAAAGCCCTGGAATAATCTGGAAAGATCTCTGAAGTCTATATAAGGGACCTCCACCAGTTCAGTTAGTTAGTTGTCTGTCAACTGCGATTGAATTCATACGAGAGGCTTTGCATTGAGAACTGTGTTACTCGGATCGATTTTGTCGTTGATACGTCGTATTGAACGCATTGTTTCTGTGTGAAAATTTGCTGCGCTTTTATTGGATTTGAAGATTACTGAATATCTTGTAATTTTCAGAAGATATTTGTGATCGTATTGCACTGTTTATAGTGAATAAAGCCTTTTTATTTTTCTTATATATTGGCATCAGTCCTTTCGAACCCCGAGCTCACAACATTTGGTGTCAGAAGTGGGATTGAATGCCGATTACCAGAGCAATGGAGGGTCAACTGAAAGAATTATTGGAGAAATTAGCTGCGAACCTTGGCGAGTTGAAAGAAGAAATGAAGAAAGATATGTCAGCGATGGATGAGAAAATGACTGCGAACCAGGCTGAAATGAAGAAAGATATGTCAGCGATGGATGAGAAAATGACTGCGAACCTTGGTGAGTTAAAAGATGATATGAAGAAGGATATGTCAACCAACCTTGGTGAGTTGAAAGAACTAATAGAGGATAAAATAACATCTTTAAATGACAGAATTGACGGCGTGGAAAACAAAGTTGAAGAAAGATTTCAAGAAATAGAAGAAAAAGTTCAAAATACAGCCAAAACCGTAGAAGAAAAGGTAGAAGAAATACAAAGGACAGCCAAAACCGTAGAAGAAAGGATTGAGAGTGTAGAAAAGGAGTTGGAAAATGTGAAGAAACAAAAGATAACTGCCGAAAACTATCCCGAAGATGTCAAGTATCAAGCTATGCTTCCTCGGGCCTCTATTAAACTCTCGACCTATGACGGAAAATCCTCATTGCCAGTTTTTAAGACACAATTTGGGATCGTAGCGGACGCCAATGGATGGGATTCCCAGACAAAGGCTTGCCAGTTAGCTGCTTCTCTATGAGCTGATGTTGCCGACGTCCTACAGACTTTGCCTGCAAATGAACCGCTGGATTTTGAAACGCTCATCAGTGCCTTAGAATTGCGCTTTGGCGAGAAATGCATGAAGGAATATAGCAGACTCCAGCTCAAATCTCGACAGCAGAAATCCACTGAATCCCTGCAAGATCTTGCTACGGATGTCGAGAGACTTTCACATCTTGCTTATAAGGACTGTCCGACTGAAATTAGAGAGAGTTTAGCTCTGCAACATTTTATTGATGGTGTGCGTGACTCTGAGATCCAGAAAGCACTCCGGATTGCAGATCTCAGTGACTTAAAAGGGGCTTTAGTTTATGCCCTGAAATTCGAGGCAGCCCAGCAAGCTACAAGGAAAGATCGGCACTGTGTGCGAGTAGCCAACATGCCTGAGACGTCAGACAGAGCTGTGGAGAGTTTACAGCAGCAGATTAAGGACATGATGAGAAAGATTAACTCTTTGATGGACAACAAACCTGGCAGAAAGATCAAGTGCTGGAAATGCGGTGGAGAAGGCCATATTCAAAGAAACTGCCTAAAACGACCCAGCACAGAAGGTAATAGCTCCCCACGAACAGCGGAGCAGGAAAACTAATTAATGGCCATCTCGCGGGGCGGAGGTTGCCAGATTTTGAGAAGCCCCATTATCAAGTGTGTCAAATTTCTGCAAGAAGTTGCAGCGAGAACGGAGTTTTTATAGTCGGGCGTGTGAATGATTTGCCCTGTAATATGATCATCGATACAAGAGCCAATGTGACCATCGTTCGGAAAGATCTAGCTCTGCGGCTAAAAGAAAAACTCCTCTGGACCCCGCCCCGTGTTATCCTTCAAACCGTGACCGGGGATAAGATTGACATACATGGAAGAATGAAATTGAAAATAAAGTTTGGGAACGCCGCTTACCATCATACAGTCTATGTGGCCGATATTTCAGACCCTTTCATACTCGGACTGGACTTTTTAAAAGAGCATGGATTTACACTGGACTTTAAGAATAATGAGTTACGCTCTGCTCAAGAAGATGTCACTATTTTCAAACTAGGAAATGAGTCTGAATCTATTCAACAGATCACAGCCATGGCAGATGTTATCATCCCTCCTCGGACCGAAATGATGATACCTGGATTAACTGAGAACGAAAGAAGTTTTCAGAGTGGCTTGGTTGGATATCCTGAGAAGAGCCCAAAAGGAGTGCTAATAGCATCAGCGCTGGTAGATCTGTCGAGAGATGTCATACCTGTGAGAATTGCGAACATAAGTGAAAAATCTAGAATTATCCAGAAGGGTGAAGTGCTCGCAACCTGTGCTCTAGTCACCTGTGTTTGCAAAGACCCGAGCTTGACGTTATCGGAGCCGCCTACAAGTTTAACACCTGAAATTGTACGAAATGAGAATTTATCTCCTGAGCAGAGACATGCCGCAGAAAGACTGTTCCAGGAATTTAAGGATGTGTTTTCACAAAACGAGAATGATATAGGTCGCACTTCTCTGACACGTCATAGAATTGATACTGCCGACCATCCACCGATTAAACAGCATCCAAGACGCTTGCCGTTCGCAAAACAAGAAGAGGTTTCTAAGCTCTTACGAGAGATGCAGGATAGTGACATCATCGAACCGTCATCAAGTCCGTGGGCCTCTCCCATCGTGTTGGTCCGAAAGAAAGATGGCTCCACAAGATTTTGTGTGGATTATCGCAAACTTAACGATATCATGAAGAAGGACAGCTATTCTCTACCAAGAATAGACGACACGCTAGATACTCTTTCAGGACATAAATGGTTTTCCACGCTGGATTTGAAGAGTGGATATTGGCAAGTAGAGATCCATCCTGATGACAAAGAGAAGACCGCATTTACTACTGGACAAGGACTTTGGCAATTTAAAGTTATGCCGTTCGGGCTCTGCAATGCACCAGCAACGTTCGAGCGCCTCATGGAGACAGTGTTAAAAGGCCTGACTTTTGAAGCTTGTCTCATCTACCTAGATGACGTCATCATTGGTGGCCGCACGTTTGAAGAACATCTAGAAAACATTCAAAAAGTGTTAACGAAGCTAAGGGCGGCGAATTTAAAGCTGAACCCTTTGAAATGCAAGTTCTTCCAACGAGAAGTAAACTATTTAGGACACATCATCTCAGCTGAAGGTGTTCGAACAGATCCTGAAAAAGTGTCCGCAGTAAAGAACTGGAAGCGTCCGGAAAATGTCCATCAGTTGCGAAGCTTTCTGGGACTATGCACTTATTACAGAAAGTTTGTCCAGGGGTTCTCCAACATCGTAAGACCATTGCATAGGCTCACTGAAAGTAAGCAGAAGTTTCTATGGACACAAGAATGCGACAATTCCTTCCAGCGGCTGAAAGAAGCTCTCACATCCTCTCCAGTCCTTACCTATCCGCACCCCGAGAAACAGTTCATTGTGGACACGGATGCCAGTCATGAAAGTGTCGGCGCTGTACTTTCCCAAGAAATAGATGGCCAAGAACGAGTCGTAGCATACTGGAGCAAATGTTTGTTGAAACCAGAGCGGAATTATTGCATCACTCGTAAGGAGTTATTAGCTTTAGTGAAAGCCATAGAACACTTCCATCACTATCTCTATGGCAGGAAATTTCTCCTTCGTACTGACCACGCATCCCTAACATGGCTGATGAATTTTAAGAACCCAGAGGGCCAAGTAGCCACATGGATACAACGACTTTAACATCAGGCATCGCAGAGGCTCATCGCATGGAAACGCCGATGCCCTATCAAGAAGACCGTGTCCCGAGAGCTGTCGCTATTGTTCCAGAGCGGAGAGCAAGTATAATCCCGAATATGTCATACGCCAGACGAAGACTTCACTATTGACGCCACCAGATCCCTGGAGTGATGAGAAGATTCGAGAAGATCAAATGGCATACTCTGACATCAAACCAATCTTGGAGTTATAAGAATCTTCTAGCACGAAGCCCAGTTGGAAAGACATCTCGACTTACAGTCCTACGACAAAGCAGTATTGGGCTCTTTGGAACTCCCTCCACGTCAAGAATGGTGTCCTGTTCCGAAAATTCGAATCGGAAGATGGGAAAACATCTCGGTGGCAGTTGGTACTTCCTCGATCTCGAATCCCAGAGGTCCTCGAAGAATTACATGGCAGTCCCACTGGTGGCCATTTTGGAGTCATGAAAACATTACACAGAGTCCGAGAGCGCTTCTTCTGGGGAAAAGCGAGAGCTGACGTCGAACAATGGTGCAAATCTTGCGATGCATGTGCAGCTCGGAAAGGACCAAAGAAACGTAGCCGAGGAAGACTACATCTCTACAATGTAGGAGCACCTTTTGAACGCATCGCCCTTGACATCCTAGGTCCTCTGCCAAGAAGTGCTGATGGCAACAAATACCTCCTTGTTGTCATGGACTATTTCACAAAATGGCCTGAAGTTTATGCCATCCCTGATCAAGAAGCTTCTACGGTTGCGGATGCCTTGGTACACCAGTGGATATCAAGGTATGGAGTCCCTCTCCAAATGCATTCGGACCAGGGGAGAAATTTTATCTCTGCTGTGATTGAGGGCCTCTGTCAACTTCTCAGAATGGACAAAACTAGGACGACGCCTTTACATCCACAGTTGGATGGCATGGTTGAGAGATTTAATCGTACCATCCTCAACAATCTCTCACTGCTAGTCTCAAGAAACCAACAAGACTGGGACCAAAAACTTCCCTTGTTTCTTCTCGCCTATCGCAGCGCCGTCCATGAAACAACCGGCTATTCCCCGTCTCAGATGCTTTTCGGTCGTGATCTTCGTCTACCTTGTGATCTGATTTTTGGTCGTCCTCCAGATGCGCCTTCATCGCCAGAGGGATACGTGCAGAATCTCCAGGCACGATTTGAAGACGTCCACAACTTGGCTCGAGAGCGGATCAATATACAGACGGAGAAGATGAAGCCCAGGTACGACACGAAAGCCACGGGACATCAATTCAAAGAAGGTGACAAGGTTTGGTTTTATAATCCGACTCGACGTAAAGGACTTTCTCCCAAACTGCAATCGCACTGGGACGGTCCTTATACAGTCCTAAACAGACTGAACGATGTCGTAATTCGGATCCGAAAGTCACCAAGTTCGAAGCCTAGAGTCGTTCATTACGACAGGCTAGCTCCATACTATGGCCATAGTACATAGTTCACATAGTACTTAGTTCATTGATTGTAAATAGTGTAATGTAAATAATGTAAATTAGTATGACCATGGTCTTGTATATAAATTAATGTAATTATTTATTTTGCTTAGCATTATCATTATTACTGTTATTATTATTTAAATACTTGTATGTAATGGTGTCTATGCTTTATAATTCAGCATTATGAATGTGTTTAATTGTTATTTTACATATTTGCTTTAAGTGTTTTAAATAGTATAGCATTTGTTGGCAACGTGTTTGCTTTCCGATCAAGGGTTGAACTGCCCGGGACGTGCAGTCCTTGAGAGGGGGGGCAATGTTATGAATTTTGTATATATCTGTAAATATTTCATTCTTTTTAATTTATTTTATTTTATTATTGTGAAAATTGCAGTATTATTAATGTATTTCCTATTGAGCATCATGTAACTCAATGCTAAAGGCCTCAGGTGCTTTGCAAGAAAAACAACCTTACAGCATCGGTTTTATAATGGAGTTCTATTGGAAAATCGCCAAGGAATGGGTTTATCGCCAAGTTGGCGATGGTTTTGGCGACTTATTTTTGTCGCCAAATATGTCGCCAAGTTGGCGACGGATTTGGCGACTTTTTGTGCAAACCCCCCCTTATACATTTACATTGGGATCCTTTCACGTTTGGAGTACTCTATCGAGAGTTGAAGGACCTTCTGGTAATTTCTAACATTAGAAAGCCCTGGAATAATCTGGAAAGATCTCTGAAGTCTATATAAGGGACCTCCACCAGTTCAGTTAGTTAGTTGTCTGTCAACTGCGATTGAATTCATACGAGAGGCTTTGCATTGAGAACTGTGTTACTCGGATCGATTTTGTCGTTGATACGTCGTATTGAACGCATTGTTTCTGTGTGAAAATTTGCTGCGCTTTTATTGGATTTGAAGGTTACTGAATATCTTGTAATTTTCAGAAGATATTTGTGATCGTATTGCACTGTTTATAGTGAATAAAGCCTTTTTATTTTTCTTATATATTGGCATCAGTCCTTTCGAACCCCGAGCTCACAACAATATGTCTACCTGAGGAAAATACATGAATTGGAGATTCATTTTTTAAAAATTGGATCCCTAAGGGGGGGGGGGGTCAACGTCGGCACAAAAATTGCATTTACCCCCATAGAAATAACATTACGATTGTGATGGAAAAAAAATAGATCCATTGTTTCAAAATTCATCCATTTTCACCACATTGCTGCCCGCATCAGTATGACATCATTGAGCGGCGCACACATTTGTGCTTTATAATGTAAGTTGACTTTTTGTGAATTTTAATGAAAGTATGTTATACAACAGAACTACTACAGAACTTAAATACAACAGAACTACTTTCTGACAGTTTTTTTAAATTCAACTTTGTTTATAATAGCCAATTCAAAAACTATGTAATCGAATGGCGTTTTTCACTTTTTGGTAAAGCAGAAAATCTTTCAGAAAATATTGTCAAAGTAAGTGTTTTGAACCAAATTTCAAGATGCGGTAGCAAGAAAGGGGTAAAACTTGTCGTCACTTGACAATAATAGCTTATTACTCAATAAGTATTTTTTTTTTTTTTAAAATGGAAAACTTTATCCTATTCCAAATTGCTTCAACAGTCCGGACTGTCATTGTTAAGCTCGTGTGAAAATTTGTCAGAAAATGCATCCGAAAGTTTCGCGTTGTTGAACTGAGAATTTGAGAACCATTTAAAATAAATTTTTGTGAGCATTTTGAACAATTTAACCCATACGCATAGAGTTTTAGTAAAAGGTACAAAAGAAAAATGCATGGATAAGGAAAAAAAAAGAATAGTGTGTAAAGCTATTTAAATAATGAAATTCATAAGAAATAAACTAAATGAAATTAATAAGGTAACAAGATGACGATGAATAATTCACAAACAATCGAACTAATGTGACACATTAAAAAAAAAATTTTCCAAGCCATTTAAAAATATACAGTTAAAAAATGGTTTTCTACAAGTCAAATTTTCTCATTCTTAAGCACAAGCTGAAATAAAAGCATTTATATTAACACTTTTGGTCACGTATACATGTTGCTTAATGTGCTGAGAATCCTTGATTATTCCCACCAGTTATTTTTAATTGTATACTTTACCTCATTTAATCTTAGCATTTCTGCAATTCAATTAAGTGAAAAATTCTGTTTTGATAAACAGATGGCAAAAGATTAAAAATTCTGTAAAGGACTCTCGTCAAAAATGGGTTAAAGATAAAGGAAAAATAAAACAATTGCATTTTCCAAAATCGTCTTATCATCTATACTAAAACAAGAACGAAAAATCGTTCGTCAAGCATAGATTATGTAACACTTTCCAACGCTTCCAAAATAATTTTATAAATCATTACCGTTTAATAAGCTGAAAGATAACATCTAAGTAAACAATTTGGAAAACGCATAACATATTAAAAAACGTAATTTCAGGAATTTCCAACATATACAATATTAGGAAAAATATCCGAATACTTTTATTCAGCCCTGTATAGGATCTATAGATTTTTATATATACTACATAGGATTCTAAATTTTAGTTTAGTTAGGAAACATGTAACACAGTTTAAAATTCTCCTTCTGGAGTTTCTGTCAATAAACAGAAATGTGTTCGCGAACTTTTGTGCTGCCTTGTATATGATCTACAGAATTTATACACACCAAATAATAGACAAAAAGTGAGTTAAATTTAAAATCGATAACGACAATAATATGTAAAAATTGCAGGGCAATCCGAGCCTATTTACGGGAGTTAGAGATGGACAGACGGCAGACAAACCAAAGTCATAAACACTTTTCAACTAGGTTGGAAAGTGTTAAAAGGCTAAGATAGGAATTTTTGACTAATGAAATTATGAGCAAATTTTTAACCAAATCGACGTAAAAATCAATTTGTGTATAAATTCACTCGGGCCGGGCCGAACTTTTAGCTTTTATACCGGGCCGGGCTCCGGCCACTATATCTTTTTTGAACGGGCCAAACTTTTTTTTTTTTTAATTACGTTGTAATTAGGTGGGTCTATGGATCTCTTAAGCAGGGGACCTTCTAAGGGCGGTAAATTTTCACACGTAACGGCATCTGTATTCTTTATTTGAGAAGAATACAAACAAAAAACTTATAATCAGAGTAACTTATCGGTGGATAAAGTGCTTTCTTTGATAGAAATGCCTTCCTTGAAACTGGAAAAGGACCACCCTGCTATATAACTCTATCGCAATGACTATTGCTATTCCCTATAGGACTAACTAATTGCGTCGCTGCCAAGGGGCGCCAAATTGAGGGAGGCTAATCGAAATGTTGTGTGTGATCGAGACTGTGAAGAAAAAAGGATATAAGGAATTTCGTTTAAGAGTGCTTCCTTTAAAATGTCATAAGGGAGTTTAGGTGCTTCAAAGAGAACTGATAAGAAAAACTAATGGAACCTAACCTTTCTTCTCCTTCTTCCTGTCCGGAAAAAAAACATAAAAATGCCTAGAGGCACAAAGCAGAAGTGTTCAAGTTTACATTCAAATAAGAATAAGCATGATTTGAGGTTGGTGGGAGAGAAGGCAAACAGGATAACACAAAGGCCGTAAGCTTCATTCAGTCAACTATTTATTAAAATTGTCAAGTACACCTATGACCAGAGGTATATTCAAACTAATCTTCGGATAGAGTAATATCTTATCTTTAGTCATGCTCATGGCTTGTTTTTAATTTGACAAATAGCTTATTTTAAGGTAATCTACTAAACGCACGTCTTTGTGGTGAAAATTTTTTCAACAATCCGAATAAGGTACGTTTCTCTAATCAAAAATATGTATCCAAATCAGTCCTTTTCAATGTCGACCGTGAAACACAAAATCTTAGGAATTGTTGGTGTAAGGTAAAAATAACATGCCAAAAATGCAATTCGAATGCTCAATAATTATTATATCTAATTAATGTAAATGAAGGCCTTAATATAACTGAATCAAACCAAGTATTTTTCGTATTATTTGATTAATTTATTATTTATTTATTTTAACTGTGTACTTAGCATGACATGCAAATGTGCAACATATTAAAAAATATATTTCTTTCATTAAAAAAAAAAAAAGAGCAGAATTAAAATTGCGTTAAAACGAGGTAATTTTTAAAGGTTTTTTTTTTCATTCATCATTAGGGATTATTTTTTAGAAAGTTTTAGGCTTTGACACATTATTAAATAAGTATTTTGAATTACTGGATTGCAATAACTGAAAATTTAATCAAATATTGTTAAAACCCATTCCGTGCAGGTGGTGCGAAAATGCAAAGTACTTTTTTTAATTCTTAGAAAATAAATGTTTGAATCAATAACAATATTTTTCTTGAAAACTACACTGTTTGTTTTAACTATTAAATTCTTTTGGTTGCCAGTAGCAATTTTTATATTTAAATATATATATATATATATATATTATAAAATGTAATTCTTTACAAAGAATGAGAAGTGACTGTATATTGTAGTCGTATTGCTCCTGCAATATAAATAGTAATATTTTTATTTCATGATTTTTTTTCCAATTTTAGAAAAAAATCATGCAAGTCATACTTTTGTTTCCTTATAATATCCGATTACATACATTTGTTATACATATATATACATATGTTAGCCGAAATTTCTCGCCCCAGTCCCTTCCGACCCGTAGAAAAAAAATTGTTGGCCCCGTCAGGCTCGGTATAAAAGATATAAGTTCAGCCCGAGCCCGTACAAAAAAATTATTGGTTTGACCTGTACAAAAATTTAATCGGCCCCACCCGACTGAATTTCTACAAAACATAAATTTTTACACCAATATGGTTAAAAATTGACTTGTACGAGGAATTCTGACAAAAAATAGTTATTTTAGCTTTTTTGTTTCGTGTTTATATTCTTATTTTTTTTAAGCGACCAGTGCTGCAAAGTTCAAGCACATCTGTTTCAAAATACTGCCCCTCCCTAGATTTATTCCTGCCTGTGTCCATGTAAACTATATATATATTTTTTCTTTTGTGAATCTCTATTTGTATGTAAATGTCTGAGTTATCATTAATATCGTTAATCCGTATTCCATGGCTTGGAGACGTAAATATCTGAAAAATGCTATGCAATAAAATCTTCTGAGATGTAATCTTATAGCAAAGAATAAAAATCCGTTATAGCCAGGTTCAGGTACATCGTCTGTTGTTAATATATTATGCTCTTTTCTCACGTATTATGTTCATTTTGCATGGGTCAACACATTTTTCTGTTTAAGACATAATTCCGTCATAGCCTTCAGACAGGTTCCTTTTTACAGGTTTACTGTACTTATTAAAATGTCTAGAAATATATGTACTATTCTTTTAAAAGAATAAATTTTAATTGTAGAATAATGACGATTTAAAAAAATATTCATTTTTTGCAAAAATTGTTCGCCCGGGCCAACTTTTACTTATTTTTTCACGGGTCGGGCTACTGATTTTCATTCGAGCTGGGTCGGGAGTCGGGACCATGCCTGAAAATTTCGGCCATACAGACCTCTAGAAAGAATGAAGTCCGTTAATGCTAATGACGGCTCGATACGAAAAAGAGAAGTCTGGCTTGGCCCGGCCCGAGTCTGCAGGATAAAGTAAGGCCTGGGTACGAGCCGGCCCGGAAAGAGTTATGACCGGTCTGTACCCGTCCCGAGCCTATAGAAAAATGTAAGTTCCGGGCCAAGTCTCTTGAAGGAAAATTGTTCCAAACCCGTGCAGACCTCTAACATATATAATTCCTGCTGCTAGTTTTACAATTCTTCTAATACAATCCCCCTCCCCCTCCCAGTATGTCAATAGTATGAACTATTTCTTATAAGATAAGAACTATTTCTCATAAAAAAATTTAACAATAAGCAAATGCGGCAGGTAATGGGTTAGTTAAATATAATAAAAAAAAAAAATTTCAAAAGTTAACTAAAATTAAACACACGCAAACTGTATGTGACAGTTTGAATCAAAAATTATCTGAGAAGTTCGTATAACAATAATAAATGTTTTTTTTTCTAATTTATCGAAAATTATTATAACTGAGCCCTTTTTAAAATTCAACATTTAAGAGAGTGATCGCGATCAGTTTTAAACCCTCAAAAAATCCATGTTTTTTTAAATAGATATATATTTGAAAAAAATTGTTTCGAATAAAACAAACTGCATGAAAATAATCAAATTAAAACTGTCATGTTGAAATTAATAATGTATACTTTAACACTGACTCAAATTTATTTTCCACTTTGCATGCGTTTTTCTCAAAACAGGATTTTACTGCTTGTGTACACTGTAAAAAAAAAAAAAAAAAAAAAAGAAAACTCTTTTGAAAGACAGATGAATTGTTTTGTATAGATATGCATAAAATGATTATAGTAAAATTTCTACCTACTTTTCGATTACTTAAATGACGTAAAATTTATTTGTTGCAATTTGAATGTCTTTTCTTTATGTGATGTATACCTTAAAAAGCACCTTCTAATCCAAAAAAGTAAAATATGCGTCATTTGACACAAACGTAGTTAGATAATGTCGATATAATAATTTTATTCATAAAAAATGATCTATCTGCAAACGAAATGATTATTATTATTATTATTTACAATGCACACAAGTAACAAAACACATTTTTGTAGAAAGCACACCCAAAGTTATCAATTGGAGTCTTTGTTAAAGTACACATTTTTAATTTCAAATTGATTCGTTGTAAATTGAATATTTTCATGTGGTTTGTTTTGTTTGATTCAAAATTAATATATTTATTTCAAAAATATGAAAAATAAAAAAAATCGATTTTTTTTAAATATATTTATTTCAAAAATATGAAAAATAAAAAAATCGATTTTTTTTTAATTTTAAAACTGGTGACTCACCAAATATATAATTAATTGATAGTTTCTGTGAACTAAATAACGAGACGGGATCAATTTCGTAGCTAGGTGGGGGCCAGGTCGGGCAAAGCCGACCTGCAAAAGATTTTGCACGACCTAGCGTGAAACTTTACATCCCGATTAAAACATTAAATTTCTATTATTTTTTTTTTAATATAAATTTTTGTCTAATCTAGTGTGAGACTGGACTTTCCGATCACTTTATCAGCCACTATTTCACTTTAAATTTCCAATTTTTTCCATTTTCTTGCCAGATCTAAGCAAAGAGACCCCCCTCTCCTCCCAATTTCGTTTTTAAAATAGAAACAAAACCAGAAAAATTTTCATCTATAACCCTTTTTTTTCTCTCTCTTTCTTTAACAGACAACAGACCTGTCGGGGATTGTCCCCGCTTTGTTGCTTTGTAGAAATTACACCCTACCGCAGGATATTCCTGCCCGTACCCACCCAGCAACAATTCTGTATTGACTGATATCCATAAAGCTTACTTTCTTTGTAGAATTGTCACCATGTGAAATTTATCTTAAGAAAGCGGGGTTGAAACCAGAGGCTTCTGAATCTGAAAATAAAGCGAAATAGCCTAAAATAATGTTTTTGAATTTGTCGTATATGACAAGTTTGCTGCTTCTTTCATGATGGAACTTGTTCCAATTCCATGAAACGGATTGTTATGTTTACTTGTTTGCTTTTGGAAGAGGGGACTAATGTCTTTCAATCTTCTGATCTTTCGTTACATATTATTGAATGATAAAAACTTGTGAAACTTTTGTCACAATAAAACTAGTCGGATGTGTCAATCCCAAAACTTTCTTCTATCTCACACAGGTTTCACATACACTAAAAAGAATCAGCACCAATTTATATCAAGGTCTAACTGAAACTCAAGTTTTATTAAATTCCGTGCAATATATCTCTAGATAGGACGATCGCTAAAATCGTGTAAATCCTGCAAAATGCTGCATAGCAGCGCCACCTGCTGGGCGATTTTTACCAAAAACTAATCAGCACCAATTTATATCAGAGACTAACTGAATATAAAGTTTTATTAAATTCCGAGCAATAGTTCTTGAGATAGAGCTATTGCGGAAATCGAGAAGAATTCTGCACAGCAGCGCCACCTGCCGGGTGATTTTTACCAAAAGCTAATCAGCACCCATTTATATCAGAAACTAACTGAATCTAAAGTTTTATAAAATTCCGAGCATTAGTTCTTGAGATAGAGCTATTGCGGAAATCGAGAAGAATGCTGCATAGCAGCGCCACCTACCGGGTGATTTTTACCAAAAGATAATCAGCACCCATTTATATCAAGAACTAACTGAATCTAAAGTTTTATTACATTCCGAGCGTTAGTTCTTGAGATAGAGCTATTGCGGAAATCGCGAAGAATGCTGCATAGCAGCGCCACCTGCCGGGCGATTTTTACCAAAAACTAATCAGCACCAATTTATATCAGGGACTAACTGAATCTAAAGTTTTATTAAATTCCGAGCATTAGCTCTTGAGATAGAGCGCCCACAAAATTTGTGTCACATACAGACAGACTCACAGACAGACATTTTCTAAAGACAGTCAAATCGTGTTCAGGACCTTCTAAAACGTATCAATCCGTCGAAAACCGGAAGTCGAAAATTTTCATGAATCCAATACTTTCTTCTTGTAAAGATAGAAGAAAGTAAAAATTATAGGAGGAGTTTTTCAGCGTAAAGAAGAAATGGAATTGCAATGAAAATATCATCTTTAACCAACAGAATATAAAATTTGTTTTAATTAAATGATATAAATTTAATTTATAAATAAGAAATTTACAGAATTATCTGTGAATTGTTTTTAATATACATGTCTTAAGTTATATATATATATATATATATATAATTTTTTTTTCTTCCCACAGGTTTTACAAGTAGTGGTTAGTAGAGGAAATTATTACCGTGTTACACGTTTGTATGTATTTCACTTTAAATAACTTTCATGTAACATAACATAAATAACTTTTCATCTTAAAGTACAAAATCTTCAAGAAACGAAATAATATAATCAATAATAAATCAAGGAACAAAAAGAAAAATGTAACGATATGATATTGTTAAGTTGTTAAGTACTATACTTAGATTTTATAAAATGTTTTATTTCGCGTAAAATATATTCTTTAAAGGAATTTATTTGCAGATATCGAAATAATATGATAAAAGAAGCTTAAAAAAGTTCATACCTTTGCTTACGACTTGAAAATATTTATAATAATGAACAAGATAACAAATTAAATCCATTATAGACGCCGACTACAAGGCCATAGAAATCCTCTGGAAATTTTCACAGGGCCATCGCCGTCCCCCCCTCTGGAAATAAAATTAATAGAAGGTTGTCCCTTTATCTGTTTAATCTACTCTCCCATGACCCCCCCCCCCTGAAATTTTTAAAAGTTAGCGCCTCTGAAATAAACCAATCATTATTTCAAATTTAAAGAATAAAATATGCCGGGCTACTTACGATTTTATAAATCCAAATTAGTTGTCTTCTGACACATTCACAAAGTCATTCACTATTCTTAAATTCAAAAATTTTCCAGGTCTTCTTATTAAAAACAAAGAAATTAAATTGTGTTTTCCATTTTTTTGTAAAAGCAAATTAGTTTTCAGAAAATTAAAGTCAAAGTTAAAGATATAAACCAATTTTCTGGACATGACAGTCTGATAAAGTTCATAAGAGAGAAATCGATTACAACTCAAAATTTAACGTATCTATAGAAAAGTGAAAAACGGTATTCGATTCTAAATCACTTTAGTAGTTAAAACTTGTAAATTTCATGCTTTTATGTATAAAAATGACAGTGCGAATATAGCAAAAAAGTTCTGTGTTGTTCAGCCGGAAAAAATTGTATATATATATATAATATACATATATACACACAATTAATATACATATATATATATAATATATACATATATAATATAATATACATATATATATATATATTTTTTTTTTTTGGAACCTCATGGAGGATATCTGAAGTGGTATTTAATTACGGGTGAATGTGACCTTAATGTCATAACAGTCTTAAGCATAAACAATATGTGTAGCTCTTTTCAAAAAATATACGGAAGAAATAGCGATGCTTTATAGGAAATGGACAGTGAAATAAATTAAAAAATATTTTATATTTGCACAGACTCTTCGACACTAAACATTCTGTATAAATAGTGTTTATTATTTTTTTTTAATGTAGCACGGAACAAACAAACAAGTTGGAAATGTACGTTAAACGTGACAATTGAGGTGCGACCGAACTATAACTAGTTTTACAATGTAAAAAAATCATCTTTATTATTTCCGTGAAATGAATTATATCGTCTGTTACGAGCGAAATGAGCATGTCTTTTTTTAATTATTAGTGATGCCACGTTTACAGATGCGAATTTTTTTCGACACCAGACAGCGCTGTAAAATTTACCACGGTGATATCGCTTTGCGAAGGATGACCTCCATGGTTTAATATTTCTATGACTCACGATGAATGAATCTTTTGTTTATTTACTTTAATGGATTTTGATATTCGGCTGATAACCTCATTTCCACTGAAGTTATCTCAGAATCTATTCATTTTTTAATGTAACTCATCTCTCAAACAAACAGTTTTTTTGAACGATCTTTCTAAAAATGTAACTTTTATGCAATTTTAATCGAAGAAATAATGTTGAATAAAAATGACAGCTTGGCACATGGAAAAAAGAAGTAGTTAGCAGGTCAGCCCGTATTTGTTTTCCTCAGTCACATGACTTGCGCTTTTTATATAGATTACGTATGATAGGATTTAATAGAATAAAGAAAACTGTTTAATATATTTTTAGGTTGTGATTCGATTTTCACAAAATTTGAAATGACTCGACAAAATTTTATAACGATTCTATATATTACATTTCAAACCATCATCGGTTGGGTAGTTTTTGTTTTTTGCGGACGGGCGGACGGACCAGACGACGACTATAGTTGCTACACATTTATATAATTACGAACGCACTTAAACTGGAATTGTTTTGTCTGAAACTGAGTCAGCACTGGGTTGTGCTAATTAGATCTTGAATAAACTATGTTTAATTCTTTAAACATAAATGATTCCGTGTTATTGTAGCAAGTGTTGATGCAATGTAATTTACCATACAGTGTTAACAATATTTGCATTAATTCTGTATTAATCTTAACATTATCTTATAAAAATCCATTTAAAAAAATTATGAAAATATATTGTTTTTATGCTATTTTTTCCATAATTTACGGCTTTTTCAGAACTCAACACAGAATAACAAATAACAACAGAAGCGTGATAATTTTAAGACTTCATCTGTTTGAAAAACCAGAGCACCACAAAAAAATAGGATTGTGCTGTCATAAAATGGCACAGTGTGTGTGTCATTAAATGTGCAGTCATAGAATTACAAATATCTTATTGAAATTATTATTTTCCTTCAGAAAAAAAAATATATATATATTTGCGACATTCATATTGTTTCAAAAATATGTAACTGTAAGAAATGGCAGAGCACACTTATAACTAACAATTTTTGCACAGA
Source organism: Maratus michaelseni (assembly GCA_963931845.1). Classification (NCBI taxonomy): domain Eukaryota; kingdom Metazoa; phylum Arthropoda; class Arachnida; order Araneae; family Salticidae; genus Maratus; species Maratus michaelseni. The sequence goes on from OZ007593.1 coordinate 3,297,130, forward strand.
AAACCAGGGTCGCAGTCCATGAATTCAGACAAAAAATAAAGCTTATCTATTTCAACCAGATCTCTGATATTTATGCAGACATTTAACAATAATGGTGATAGTTTAATAAAAATTTCAAGTCTTACCTTTCTTTATGTGGAATACGAAACTACGAAAAATTCTGGGAATGCATAGTAATTCGGTCAGTGACATCGTACATACATTCATTTCGAAATATAGATGGCCTAGTTCAGCGCTGTTTGGACGCAGATGATGATAATTTCCATCAATTTTTGTGATATTGTTGCATTTGGCAAAAACGTCTATTGAAAATTTCGTTAAAATAGCTTCATTATTGTTAAAGTCTTGATCAAGAATTCGTGTTTGGCCTGAAATGAAGCATTTCATGTTTTTGATTGAACAAATGGATTGCCACCGTGAATTCCTACACATTTAATTTTTTCGCGTGTTTGTATTATTCCACCCTTTAAACTTAAAAAAGAAAATCATTATGACATAATTACACGAAAAATATATTGATACCTCAGAAGACCATCCTCAAATTCAAATCTGTTATTATCTGACACTTCTCCAGAATTTATTTTTATTTGTAAACACATAAAACTGACAGATGTATTTATAATCGAATAGCGTTTTCCAAATTTCGATAAGGCACGGGATATTCAGAAAATTCAGTAAAAGTTGGCATTATAAACTGAATTTCCAGACGCAGCAGTGTGAAAAAGATCGTCATGAGACAACAATGGCTTACAACTTTAAATGTAATACATTTATCAAAAAATGAAAAACCCTATTTGATTTTCAGTCATTTCAGTAGTTTTGCTTGAAATTTTCATACTTTTGAGTCGGTGAAGGTGTCAGAAAAATTCTTGTTGTTAAGAGTAGATTTTTCTTTTTCCAGAATGGCCTTAAATTAGAAATAAATTTTATTCAACAACTAACTAACTGGCCTTGCGTTACCAAGGCCGTGATAATAACCTTAAACAGAACTCAGGTTCGTATGATTTTTTTTTTTTCTTTAAAGAAGCTGAAACAAGTGTTTTAAGAAGGAGATTAATATTGAAAATTGATGGTAGCTGAGGTTCAATAAATTTTTTTGTCGTTTAAGTAGTACCTGAAAGTCCTAAAAAGTTGTTAGGGAATTTAAAAAAAAAAAAAAAAAAAAAAAAAAAACATAGTCAATCGGACAGTTTTTAAGGAGCTATAGTAGCGGCCCAAAAGATGACAACTGATAGTTTTGAGCAGGGAAATATGAGAAAACATCAAAAGATTCTAGTACTTAGCACTTTAGATCTTCAATTAGTCGAAATTAAGCATAAGGTATAAATTATCATTAGAATAAAATTTTAAAGAAATGCTCACAAAAGTGCCCTAGGACCCCAATAAAAATATGAGGGTTGTGGCCCGGGGACAGGAGTCCAATACTAAACTTTAAAGTTATGCATTGAGATGGTGACATAATTAGGGGAATGAAAAATACATGCAACACAAAAAGTTAAAGAGGCACCGGGCCCGGGGTCCTAACTGGCTGAAGAAATGTAGGAATAACTAAAAGGAGAAAAATCCCAAAACCGAATAAGATCAGATTAAAATGGGACAAATTAAAAATTTAAGGGGCCCCTACCGGCCCAGGATCTTAACTGGAACGTAAAAATGGGGAGGGGGGGGGGGGAAATGGATAAATGAGGAAATGGATCCCAATGAGGAAAAGGATCCCAAAAATGAAGATCGGATAAAAAGGGACGTTATATTAATAATTTAGGGCACAAAAACTACAATGGGCTCCAAGGAGCTCGGATCTTAAAAAACTGAGCGACATATGCATAAAAACCTGTCTTGGTCAACCCACCACCAACTTTTCAGATTTCTAACGTGCGGCAGATTTTGCGAGCCATCGCACACACAAAGAGCGAAACTTCCTTTTATTAGTACTAGGGAATCGAACCCGGGCTTCCCGGGTTACAGAACGCAGGCGAAAACCATTTTCCCCCCCTAAATCTTAGAGATTTTTCATATTTTTATTTGTCAAAGTTGCTGCATTTAGTGATTTTTTTTTACTGGTTTCTTTGCTTTTCTTAGTGCGTGAAGCGCTCATACATGCGGTATCCATCCAATATTTTTTTTTTTTTTTGTACTAAGTGTTTATACATGCGATATAGTGATCGCGACATTAACGAATTTCAAGGATTTTGTTTATTTTTTATTTTTTTAGTATTATTAATACAGGGAGTTCGCTGCATCCAGTGATGCTTCTTTGTTAATTTATTATTCATCATCTTATGCATGCGATATAGTGATCGCGATTTTAACGAATTTCATGTATATTCGTTTTTTCTAACTTCGCAATGACCGTTAACATTATTTGCAATACTGATGAAATATAAATTAAAACGTTGTTTCTTACTGCTCATATTAACTTTTTATATGCATTTTTATTAAATTTGTGAAATAATTTTTTTATATTTTATTCATAAAAAGGCAATATCTAAAACAATATCTTCTGTTTATATTATCTGTTAAAATATCCGATGTTTGTTTATGGTGTAAACAAATAATTTTCTTTTAAATTTCTATTACAAAGCTTCCTTTTCTCCAAAATCGTCTGAACTAATCAAATTTTGTATCCGGTATAACGCTACTCTCATATAAAGGCACTCTATTCTTGTGACGTTTTTATTTCAAAATTCATTAATTTTACTACCTGTAACTATTTAAAAATTTATAATGGCAGCATTCTTCCATTTGTTTATTGGGCGTTTCAAAATTCATGCTTAACAATTATTTTATAAGCCTTATGGCTATATCAGGCAATTAAGATATAGTTTTCAAACAAATTGCATTTGAAAGTAATTTTTTTTCCCTCTGTAACCGTGTAAAAATTAAAAATGTGCTATGTTTAGAAATTAAAAGAATTGCAATAGCAAAAATCACAAAACCGAAATTTCATCGTCAGCTGTTGCCATTCGCAAAATGACGTATGCGTTACGCACGGACACGTTTGGCCTTTATAATATAGATATATAGATAGATAGATAGATAAATTGATTTCACATAGATCAGTTTGTATTGAGAAAAGTAAAAAATAAAAACTGATTCAGTCAACAATTTTTCATATTTTCGAAGGTGCGTTTATTTATTTTAGTAATGCATTTTCAACAAACAAAAATAATAGCTAAGAAAACACATAAATTTTAAAGAAAATAAGTGAAAATTGACCAGAAAACAGTGAGTAAATGAAAATAATTTCTGAATATTGATTGCTTGAAACCGTAACCCATTTTTATCATAATAACTTTAATATAAAATAACTTTTAAGTGTTAAGTTCACTAAGAATCACATTTCAAAATAAAATGAAATTTTTGTCATAGTAAAATAATCGTGGCTAAAAATGTGACCCTTTAAAGGATCTCTTATTTCTAGCATCATTCAGGAACCAAAACCACCCTTAGATCTCAAACACAACCTTTTCCGTAGAACTTCATACGTTCATTCACTATTACCCGTCGAACAGATGTTTCCTTTATTCTACCCCCACTCCTGGAAACAGAAATTCAATGACGTACTTAATTTATTGGCTAGCATTATTCAACCACCCAAAGCAAGTTATCGCTCTGACCATCGCCAAGACTTTATCGCTTTCTTAAACCTGTTTTATCGCCATATTTGGCGGGGTCAAGCATAGGTAAAGTCGTCCCAAATTTTTTATACAAACAAAAGTATATATTGTATGACACTGCACCGTTACATAATTGATTTCCCTTACACAAAATATCTATGGACTCTCTGATATTAGATGAACAGTAATTTGATGTTGGATTGATGATTTTCGCGTCATCAAAATCCATTACAATCAGTTTAATTAAATCATAACATTTAATTCATCTACATATTGAACAAATACAAAAGCTTTAATATAATATTTTGATAGATTAATAGAAAAGATTACTTACCACACCCCACTAAGCTACATTCAACAAAATGGCGACATGACGCTATGAGGAAGATGAAAAAATAATTCGATTAAAAATCCCTGTTCGATTTATTTTATCTTAATGCTGCCATCTTTTGTCAAGGTAGAAAATATTTAACTGGATTTTACCAGTGGTGTCTGAGTATTGACTCTATGGTTTATATGGATGGACTGAATGAACTATATTATAAAATACTGTGAACGAGAGTATGGAATATAGGAGTTGTTGTGTTTAAGATGGCTATGAGTAGTATAAGTTTTACAGAATGAAGTCAAACGCCAACCGGAAGTTAGTGACCTAGCTGGTCACTAACACTTGGCGAACTTTTCGTCTTGGCTAGCAAATAACCAAAGTGACGCGTCATTGGCGTAATCACTGTGCTATCTAGCTTATTGCTCGTGTATATTCGCCTGCTTTTTTGCTTTTATCATCATTACCTTTCTTATTCTTGATTTTAATTAAATAAATTCTGCACTATTTTCTCTAGTTTCAGGTAAGAAAGATTAATAACACGATTATTTAATTGTTTTTCCTGTATTTATAATATATGTTTTGTTAATTTTTTTTTCTCTCTCCTACACGTGCTTCATGTTTGCTCATTATTTTTTTTTTGCCTTCTATTGTTTGCTAATTTTTTTTTTTTATATTAACGTGCTTTATTTTCATACTAACTTATCCGCAAGGCTTTCTCCGAGCCCGTGATAATAACCTTAAATAGACCTGAAATTTGTATTATTTATAATTAGTGATAAAAGTGGTCGTAAGAAAATATATGGATGATTATCACGAAATGTAAGATTTCGAAAATAAAAATTTTTGCGAATTTAAATAATTTCAAAACTGATTTTTTTTCTTTTTAATGTTAGCTGAACAGCTAGTTTGATATCCTTTCAACAGTAGTGAAGTTTAAGAACATTTAAATAAAGAAATAATGTTACTTTTTGGTTAACCGGGTGCCAGTGAAATATATATTATATGTGTGTGTGTATATATATATATATATATATATATATATATATGTGTGTGTTATATATATATATATATGTGTGTGTGTATTAGGGTTGGGTTTTTGACGTCAAAAAGTGGTTTTTGACATGACATGTCACAAACTGTCGAAAAGTGTCAAGAACTGTCAAAAACCTTTTACACATTTTTTTGTAGCAATTATTAGTGATATTTTATATTAAATCAAGCTAAAAACTGATTAAATAATAATTGATATGTTATATAAATAATTTTTATTTAGTTATGCTATAATTAAGTTGCAATAAAATTATATATCATAATCCAAATTATTTCTCAATTATCATGCTAGGAAAAATAGCTAAAAATATTGAAACTACTATTAAGTACATTTTTCAAAGTACTATTTATATCTTTATTACTATTAAGTGTTCAGTTTATTATACAAAATTTTAGCAATCTAATTTATGCTTAAAAATCTTCTGTAAAGCTAAGTGTCCACTATTCAATGACTGATCATAAGTTACCTAGACTTTTAATGATTCTAAATGTTTGTTTTCATGCATAAGCATTAGATATAAACCACAATTGCAACACAAATGTTATCTGAGTTATTAAATGAATTATAATATGAAATCAGTATAGTTAAACGTTCTTTAAATAACACGAATAATAAAGTGGGCTGCTGAATTTAAACAGGGTAGGAAATTAATTCACAATGATGAACACTCAGGACGCCCAAACACTGCTATGACTGACGAAATTGTCTCAAAAACTCACAATGCCGTATTGAATGATTTGCGATTGAAAATACCCGAACTTGCTCACATTGCAATAACTGCATTGCAATAACTTAAAAAAAAGAGGTTTATTTTTAATATTTGCACATACGAGAGTAGTTTGATAAGTTCTCGGCCTGACACAAAGTTGGAACAAGTATGACCAAATGACAATGATGTTTGCAAAGTATGATCCTTTAGATGACATGCTGTCGAGTTTCAGACGCGTGAGTTTATTGGTTATTATTGCTTCGCGATAAAAAAACAAGTTTTGACATTTTCTAAAAATGGAAAAAAAATTAAAGTTCGAGCTGTCATAAAATACTTTGTTAAAAAAGATTTAACCCCCACGGACATTACAAAAAGAGTTACATTCAATCTTAAAGGACTCTTGTCTTTCATATTAGACTATAAAAAAGTGGGCTGCTGAATTTAAACAGGGTAGGAAATTAATTCACAATGATGAACACTCAGGACGCCCAAACACTGCTATGACTGACGAAATTGTCTCAAAAACTCACAATGCCGTATTAAATGATTTGCGATTGAAAATACCCGAACTTGCTCACATTGCAAACATCTCGATAGACTGTGTCCACTACATCACAAAGTGTTAGGTATGTAAAAGCTTTCCACTCAATGCATGCCGCGTTTATTGAACGTCGACCAAAAACGCCAAAGAATGAACATTTCTTAAGAGTCTTCTGAAATGCAAGTTGCAAAATAAAATGAAATATTGTAAAAAATCTCGTTTTTTCTTTCTCTGACGGAGAACTTTTCGAACCATCCTCATACAAGTCTGCACTAAAGAATTCGTACACAAGAGTGTGTCTTAAATGTATTAAGTCGCAAGGGACTACATTGAAAAATAATACAAAATTATGTCAGAAATCTTATGCTTTTACTGTCAGGCCGAGAACTTATCAAACCACCCTTGTATATAATATATCTTCATTTTATTATGTTAGTTTCAGCTTAATTATTTAGAACAATTTGTTTATGTTAAATTTAATTTTTATACATTATAAAATAGTACCTTTTAATTAATTTATTTATTGGAACATATTATTTCAAAATTGTAGCTGTATGTCTAACCTTAATCATTTGTTTGTGGAATGTGCATTTACATGCAAAGAACAGGTGTAACATTGTTTCTTTGTTTGGATTCTATTAACCTGGGGCCAAACATTAAAACAATATAAAAATTATATGAAATTTTATACATTAAATTATACAAGTATTTAATAGTTTGATTAATTTATATTTTTAATGTAACAATACTTTTAATTATTTTTTATTCTATATTTATAGCTTATAATTATTTTTTAAGCAACTTGTTAAACCAAAATCATGTTTTGAGTTTTCAGGGGTCGATAAGATTTTTTTTTTTTCTTGGGGCCCATTTTGTGATGAATAAAAATTATTTTCGTGAAATTTATCATGTTTTTGTAAAAATTATCATATTTTTGTGAAAATTAACATTTTGTTATGAAATATGAAAGCTGCTCAAATTCAAACCAAACATTTAATAATAATAATTTCATTAACTGCTTCTGCATCGATTTTTGTGAAGGGGACTTAGATAGATCCTAACTTTTTCCTGGATCGACCCCTAGTTTTATACAGAATATGTGGTTTTTACTGTCAAAAAGTTTACCCATGTGTCTTAACACTAAAATTATTAAAAATTGTAAATTTAATGTTGTTGTAAAAATAACTTTAAACAATTTTTGGACTCAATTTTAAGTTTTTGAGTTTTTGACATGACGGATAAAACCGTCACACTGTCAAAAACTTGCTAACCCTGATATGTATACACATATGTGTGTATATATAGGGTAGATGTGCCAGTAATGGACCGCCTTTCAGTAATCGGCCACCTTCAAAGTTTTTGGTTTATAAAAAAATAACCAATAAAAATTTAGCTTTTTATATATTTTTTCATTACTACCCCTTCCTTGTTTTATAATCTGGGTTATTGTTGACACTCTTAATTAAACCAATCAGGAAGCAGAAAATAATGTTTCACAGTTCCACTGTTTTTCTGTGAAAATCTTAATGAACATGCTAACAGCTGGCTTCACTTAATTAATTTATATCTTTTTTATTTTCTTGAAAAAATTGCATGTTTTTGTTTTAATAGTAATAGAAAACTTTGAATTTTATATACTAATGGCTATTTACAAAATTTCATTTATTTTTCAGATTTGTAAAGTTTAGCTGAAATGAAGTGTGCTGTGGGTCCATCATCAAGGTCTCCTTTTTTGTTGGGTGCACAGTCTTCTAATTATTTAGATGGACGATCTTACGCTGAAGTTGTAGCAAACAAGGCATTGACAACGTTTTCAGACAAGACAAGAACATCAGTGAAGACTACTGCTGTAGATAAGGCTACGTATAAGTATTTTTCTGCGACACATCAACCTAAATGTTTATTAATATCTCTGCCTAACTCTCTTACTCCATCTTCCACTGACTCTCTTACTCCATCTTCCACTGACTCTCTTACTCCATCTTCCACTGACTCTCTTACTCCATCTTCCACTGACTCTCTTACTCCATCTTCCACTGACTCTCTTACTCCATCTTCCACTGACTCTCTTACTCCATCTTCCACTGACTCTCTTACTCCATCTGCCACTGACTCTCTTACTCCATCTGCCACTGGCTATATTCTTCCATTTCGTACTAACAGTATTCCTCCATTTCGCACTGGCTATATTCCTCCATTTCGCACTGGCTCTATTCTTCCATTTCCCACTCGCTCTATTCCTCCATTTCCCACTCGCTCTATTCCTCCATTTCCCACTCGCTCTATTCCTCCATTTCCCACTCGCTCTATTCCTCCATTTCCCACTCGCTCTATTCCTCCCTTTCCCACTCGCTCTATTCCTCCCTTTCCCACTCGCTCTATTCCTCCCTTTCCCACTCGCTCTATTCCTCCCTTTCCCACTCGCTCTATTCCTCCCTTTCCCACTCGCTCTATTCCTCCCTTTCCCACTCGCTCTATTCCTCCCTTTCCCACTCGCTCTATTCCTCCATTTCCCACTCGCTCTATTCCTCCATTTCCCACTCGCTCTATTCCTCCATTTCCCACTCGCACTGTGTCTCATCCTGTTTTGCCTGTCACTGTGTCTCATCCTGTTTTGCCTGTCACTGTGTCTCATCCTGTTTTGCCTGTCACTGTGTCTCCTCCTGTTTTGCCTGTCACTGTGTCTCCTCCTGTTTTGCCTGTCACTGTGTCTCATCCTGTTTTGCCTGTCGCTGTGTCTCCTCCTGTTTTGCCTGTCACTGTGTCTCATCCTGTTTTGCCTGTCACTGTGTCTCATCCTGTTTTGCCTGTCACTGTGTCTCATCCTGTTTTGCCTGTCACTGTGTCTCATCCTGTTTTGCCTGTCACTGTGTCTCATCCTGTTTTGCCTGTCACTGTGTCTCATCCTGTTTTGCCTGTCACTGTGTCTCATCCTGTTTTGCCTGTCACTGTGTCTCCTCCTGTTTTTCCTGTCACTGTGTCTCCTCCTGTTTTGCCTGTCACTGTGTCTCATCCTGTTTTGCCTGTCACTGTGTCTCCTCCTGTTTTGCCTGGCGCTGTGTCTCCTCCTGTTTTGCCTGGCGCTGTGTCTCATCCTGTTTTGCCTGGCGCTGCGTCTCGCTCTGTATGTGCTGTTATTCCAGGTGTAGAGCGCGGCTTGCTTAGCGTATCTGAGAAGGCAGCAGTTCAAAATTTTGTCAGTAAGCTTAATGTTAAAGGCTCAAAAGTGAATAGTATTGTAAGGGGGAATCGTTATGAATGGCTTTTTGCAGATAGGAATTATAGGTATGGGAAAAATGGGAGTAGATTAATTGAGCCGTGTGGGGCCTTCTCAGAAGTAGAACATCTGTGTGCAGAGGTAGTTAGGGACTTGCAGCTAGCTACACCTAATGCTTGTCTGTTGGTATACTACCCAAGAGGGACTTCAGGTCTTGCCCTTCATAAGGATAATGAACCTGTCCACGCATGTGACCAGGTTATTACTTTATGCCATGGTGTTGGAGCCACTCTTGTGCTAGCAGACAACAGCAAGCTGGAGGTTGCGCGCGAATGGTTAGAAGGTGGGAATTTTTATGTCTTCAGGGATCAGAGTTCATTTCACCATGGGGTTGATGGTGTGGAATCGACTGGCTATGGACGATGGGCTTTTACATTTCGTGTATTTAAGCCATCATCGAAAAATGTAAAGTCTGTTCCAACACCTAAATCACTGGTGTCTGTCTCTGTGGGGTCTTCTTCTGTTCGTGCTCTTGCTTACCCCCCTGCTCGCACTGTTGCGCATCCCCCTGCTCACACTTTTGCACGTCGTCCTGCTCACACTTTTGCACGTCGTCCTGCTCACACTTTTGAACGTCCTCCTGCTCACACTTTTGCACGTCCTCCTGCTCACACTTTTGCACGTCCTCCTGCTCACACTTTTGCACGTCCTCCTGCTCACACTTTTGAACGTCCTCCTGCTCACACTTTTGAACGTCCTCCTGCTCACACTTTTGAACGTCCTCCTGCTCACACTTTTGCACGTCTTCCTGCTCACACTTTTGCACGTCCTCCTGCTCACACTTTTGCACGTCCTCCTGCTCGCACTGTTCCTTCTTCTGCTATGGCAATTGCAAAATTCTCCCCATTTCTTGCTGCTTGTAATTATGTTGAAAGGCCTGGGTCTTATGTTTCTAATGCAGCTTATGATTCTGTTGGGTCTCTAAGTAGGTCTGTTAGCAAAGAAAATAGAAATTTCAATGAGAGTTTTGCGTATAATTCTAAGCCTGCTCCTTTATCTTTACTTCCTTCTATGTCATATTCTAATAAAACTGATTATTTTATAGTTGGTGGTGGAATTATTGAGAATGAAGTTGAAACAGGTAAGAAAGTAATTAAGTATCCTAGAAAATGTAATGAATGTTTTAAGGATTATAACACAAAACAGTCTTTTAGTCAGCATAAATCTAAATGTGGAAAGTTAAATTCTCATTCTGATGTGTCATTCCAGTGTGATATTTGCCTTAAGTCATATAAGTCAAAACCATCATTCTATAATCATAAAAGAAAGTGTAAACTATTTAAAACTGAAAAACAAATAGAAAAAGTAGAAATAGTGCAGAAATCTTGTACTCAGCAATTATATTCCCACAAAAGTGATACATGCAGCAAAATATATAGTTCAAAAGAATTATTTTCTTTACATACAAAGTCATGTTCAAATACTTCAGTGAAATCAGCTGTAGTGACATGTCAAAAATGCAATCTGTCATTTTTTCACAAACGATCATTTCTAAAACATTCAATCAATTGTTCTAAATTGAAATGTCCCCAATTTAATTGTATTTTGGACTGTTCTTCATCTTTCACTAGATTTTCATCCTTAATTAAACATTTACTAATTAATCATGAAGTTGATTTCATAAAAAATATAACCTTTGATTCAGTTGATCTTTTTCAAAATTGGTTGGAATTTGAAGCTTCGTCATCTTACAGTTTTTTTAAAAAGTACACAGGTGCAAAATATAGCATGTCTAACAAGTATTCTTATTATATCTGCCAGTTTGGTAAGTATCATACAAAATTCACACCAGCTACTAGTAGAAAAAATAGAAAAGGAACTGTTCCTAAAACTGTAAATTGTCCTGTTAAAATATATGCATCAGAGAAACAAGGGATTGTAAATGTGATATATTTTTCAAACCACAATCATCCCCTTAAATTTGAAAGTTGCAAGCATCAACCTTTAAAACAAAGTGTCAGGAATTTAGTAAAAGCTCATTTAAGATTGTCTGTCCCTATTCCTAAAATTAAAGAGATTTTACAAGATAGTGCTGGGTTGCGAGATAATAGAACTAGTTTCCCATATAAAGAACATTTCACTACAAACAAAGTAATTAGTGCATATAGAAGGCATGCGTCTAAGACATTGTATCCTGCTAATGATGCAATCTCTGTTTCATCTCTGGTTGACAGTTTACAAAAAGAAAAATATGATGCCATTTTGATTTATAAACCTCAGGGTATGGCAACATTGTATGGTCCATCTGATCTTGATGTTTTGCCAAACAGTATTAATAAGTTTGCTTTAGGAATTCAAACATTAGAACAAAAAAATATGATGATAAAGGGCTGTCAAGACATACTTTGCATTGATTCAACACACAAAACAAATCAATATGATTTCCAACTTATAAACTTAATAGTTCCTGATGAGTTTGGGTGTGGGTATCCTGTTGCGCATTTCATCACAAATTTTGTTGATATTGATACAGTTACATGTTTTTTCAAAGCTATAAAATGTAAAATTCCCAAACTTAGTACTAATTGTTTAATGACTGATGATGATAATGTTTTTTTTCCTTCTTTTGAAAAAGTTTTTGGTTCATGTGTAAAGCATTTATTATGTTTGTGGCATGTTCGACAAACATGGAGTCGACAGCTGCAGAACAAAGTAAGAGAGAAATCTTTAGAAGAAGAAATGTTTTTGAAATTAATAGAAATACTTAAAGAAAAATCGAAGCCTAAATTTCATTCTCTTCTTGATAAGTTTATTGAAGATTATTCAGTAGGAAGTGCAGGTTTTATTGATTATTTTCAGCGTTATTATTGTAAAAGAGTTAAGGTCTGGTCCACAGCTTATAGAAATTTTCCTCATGCTTTTACTGATACTAATATGTATTGTGAATCATTTCACAATAAGTTAAAAACGTGTTATTTTCATCGTAAGTTCAATAAGAGAATAGATAAACTTATACTTACTTTATTAGATATTGAGCGTAACACTTATTTAAATCATATGTACAAATTGTTAACAGGTTATCCTACGAAAGATGTTTCATTTTGTAAAGATCGTCATAAAAGGGGATTACAAATTTCTGATATCTCTATGCGTAAATTGTCAAATAGTTCTTGGTCGGTAGCCTCTCAGTCTGTGAAGATGCAACATTACATAGTAGAGAAAGTTAAAGATAAATGCTGTGTTGATTTATGTTTTTATAAATGCACAGAAATGTCATGCAAAAATTTATGTAGTCACTTATACACATGTAATTGCCCAGATTCTAATGTTCTTTGTAAACATATCCATAAGATTCATTCATATTATAACAGAAATATAGATTTTGAAGATAACATTTTTGATAAGGAAGATAACATTGATAATAATAAAAATTTAGATTTTGAAATACAGCCGAAACCTCTAGTAAGTTACAATCCTCGTAGTACTGAAAAGCAAATACAGTCTTGCAAAGATTTGGCATCAGAATTACTCAGTTTGGTAGAAAACCCTAAAATGCAAACTTTTATGCTAAGAAATGTACATACAACTTTAAGTTCTCTAGTTTCAGGGTGTAAAAGTGTTATACAGTCTGATAATAATGAACAGATTCTGACTCTAACTAATCATCGTGTACATCCTAATCAAAAATTAATTCCACAACCTAGGTTTTCCAAAACTAGCAAGAAACGTAAAGTTAATCATTCAGGTGATAAAAATATAAATTATGGTTTGGTTAATTATAATTTCAAAACTAGCAGGAAACGTAAAGTTATTAATTCAAGATATGAAAATATAAATCCTGATTTGATTAATTATGATGTAGATGAACCTCCTTCTAAACAGAAAAAAATTAACATTCCACCAAACTGTAAAATGATAAAGTTTAATCATAATGTTTCTGTTAATTCATTTTCAAGTAACTTTAACAATTTTATTAATTCAGGGGACGAAAATATAAATTCTATAGATGAACCCCCTTGTAAACAGCAAAAATTTAACAGTCCAAATGGTAAAATGATAGAGTTTGATCATAATGTTTCTGATAATTCATTTACATTCCCATTAAGTAACTTTAAAGATTTTTCAAACCCTATTTTTAAAGTTAGTTGTTACCAACTTAGCATAACATCCCTAAAATCTTTAGATCCTTTTATTTCTACTGATGAAGAAAAATCAATAAAATCAAAATCACGTGATTTCAGAAAGAGCTGGCTTTTTGATTCAATAATAGATTCCTATTTTTATAAACTTCTGCATAAAAGAAAGAATATAGTTTTTGTAAACTGTGCTGCATCATTATGTATATATAAGGGCAATTTAAAAGAATTGGATCTCCCCTATCCTATTTCTTCAATAAATTATTTATTTATTCCTCTATGTGTTAATAATAATCACTGGATTCTTTGTGTAGCAAACCTAAAAAAACAAAAATTATTAGTGTATGATTCATCACCTAAAAATATCAAAGATAACTATAATCTTACAAACTGGACAAATGTACTTTATACTGTATTACCAAAGAGCAATTATTGGCAAATTGAATATCCTCCTCATGTATTACAAATAGATGGAAGTAATTGTGGTGTTTTTGTATGTTTTTATGCACATCAAATAGTGAATAAAGGTAGTGTGATTCATCCATTCAGCACTATACTTTTTCGAAAACATATATATTATTGTATTATTAATGATTTTTTGAATTTTTCATTATATAAATCTAAACAAACAATGTTTTTTGATATGAAGTTAAAAGATTTTAGTAATAAATCAATGACATCACCTTACGTAAAAATTAATAATATAGAACTGACACCGTATATGTTAAAATCTCTAGATCCTACTATAAGTGATGAAGAGGAAAAGTTGTTGGAATCATGTTCAAGGGTATTTAAACGAGGATGGTTGTATGACACAATTATAGATTCATTTTTTCTTAAAATTCTACATGATCATGCTAATTATATGGCCATTTCTGCATTTTCTACAAATTTAGTTTGGGAATCTAGAGTTATAGATAAAAAATTATTGGATAGTATAAGGTCAAAAGAATATTTATTCATCCCATTTAGTCTTAAATCGCACTGGGTATTGCTTGTAGTTAATTTAAAAGAGCGTAGATTTGAATTTTATGACCCATTACAATTGGGTTATAACATTTTTTATAATCGTGTTATTAATAAATGGTGCGATATCTTAAAAAACTCTTTAAATTCATTTGAAAAGTGGCCAATATCTTACCCTTCACATGTTTTACAAAAAGATAATATAAATTGTGGTGTTTTTATATGTTATTACGCATATCAAAAAATACAAAAACTTAATTTAAATAATCCTTTTGACCCAATAATTTTTAGAAAATTTATTTTTGAAAGTCTAATACTTAAATGTTAACAAAATATTACAAACAATATATATAAACTAGAGATGCACTGTATAGTGATTTTGGCCAAATATTCAACATCTATATATTTAAATCTAAAGCTGTTTTCTGTCAACTATTGTGAAATTGGGTCCTACACGCATGCGTCAGCATTCAGCCAATCAGCTAAGGGACTGTTACTGTGCAGAAACAGATTCGGATTCTGGGATGTTTCAGCCAATGTACTGATTATAATCAATGTTTTGTATTTTTGTAGTTGGATGGCGTTCAAAACAAATAACATACATTTTAAGTATATATTTACTTATATGTATTATAAGACATAAAAAATGTTTAATTTTTCTGATAGTATATGAAATAAGTCTAACTCCAAGTCATGAGAGAAATAGAGAAAAGGAAGTCTTCAGTGATATCATTTTGTAGTAAAAAACAGAAAATATAATTTTAAAACTGTCATTGTAAAGTTAAAATAAAATTTTGTAAAGCCATACCCCATCCAGGATGAAATCTCAGTGCTTGTAAAAAAAAAAATAAATTCATTTCTATCAGTAAAATTCTTAGAAAAAGCACAAATAAAATGTATCAAAGGGCTTACAGGTGAATATAAAAATATTTAAAATGTATTAAGAATCTATTAAACTCCAGTTCAGCCAATGCACTCAACCATCATCAGTGGAAAATTATATGCCGTCATGTCTCTTTTCATCTACTTGAGAATTGTCAGGTCTCTTGCCTTATTTTCCGTATCACCCTTAATCTAGAATGGTCTCTCTAAGACTATTCTCAAGTAGGAGCAAAGAGAAGAGACATCATGGCATTTAATTTTCCACTGATGATGGCCAAGTGCATCGGTTGAAACAGTTCTGGAGTTTAATGGATTTTTAATATATATAAAAATATTTTTAATATTTATATGTATGCACCTGTAAGCCATTTCGTACATTTTATTTGTGCTTTTTCTAAGAGTTTTAATTATTTACTCAGGATGAATTTAGTCCTAGAATTTTAACTTTTCTTTATTTGCATAATTTTTTCTTAAATGTCTAGTTTCTTTTTATATAATTAGTTGCAGTTATAATTTGAATTTGTTGTTTAAAATATTGCAAGGATACTACCAATCACCTTTTTAAATATTCTTATTTGCAATCAGTAGATTTTCAATTGCAAATATTGTAAAAATAAAATGAAGATTGTTCTTTAAAAATAGATGTAATTAAAAAGTGATAGATAGCACCCCTGATTTTTTGTGACACCAGCTTACTTATTATAAATCAATTTTAAAAGTTTATTATGCTAATATTGTACTCTTTGTTTTATATGAGTAAATAAAACTGAGGTTTGATCTTATCTGGCATTTTGGTAGGGGATTTTCATTAAAAAAACAAAATTGTGTTTTATTTATAACTTACAAATTGATTGGAAAAAAAAAATCTTCGTCTTGTACCATTAGTCACTTTTTTGACATGCTTTAGTCACTTTTTTTTTTGTAAATTAATCACTTTTCTCAGTTTTTTGTAAGCATTATTACAGTTGCATGCCTGTTTTACTGTTATTTTAAATATATAGATAAATGAATTTAGAGTCATTTAACGTTTGCGAATATCAGTTCTGACGGAAATTGCCTTTTCAGAGCTTTGTCATTTTGCTTATACAGTACAGAAAATTATTCATTCGTACGTCAAAATATTATAGAAAACGCAATACGAAATTGGAACTCTTAATCCTTTATTATCTGGGATGATTCTTACAGTGTTCTGATTACCAATGTAAATGATTATGTAAATATAATGTCAAAAGATCGTACGTACTGTAGTCATTTAGAGTTAGATGCGGCAACAAGAATTTTTAATATTTTTGTGAAAAGTTTGTGATGAAAATTTAAAAAGTTCCCAACAAATCTGTACAGGTAATTTTTGTTGTACTATATTGTAAAATTCAAATGTTTTTTCATAACATTATGTCTGTGTATAAATATTTTGTATGTATGCACTTTTTATTTTGGAGGAGGGGGTGATCTTTTTTGGCTGATTTAGGAAATATGCCTCATGGGCATACATAACAAGGATAATGGATTTTGAATACCACTGTTTGATTTCAGTAATATTTTCCAAATTTATTCAGAAATTTTTAACATAAGATTAAGACAAATACTAATTTTATGAAATATAATTGTATTCAAATTTATTATTCACTGTTATCTATGCCCATGGGGGAAACCGCCTTTATCAGCATTTTATTTATTTATTTTTTTTTTTTCCCATTCAGTAGTCATGCTTACATTTTTCCTAGCAAAAAGTTGAAACGTGACTATTTGTTAATTTTAGGAAACTGATGTTAAGTATGCATCGCAACATTTTATCAAATCTTTTTCTCTTTTAATATCTTGGTGACGCACTTCAGACGTAATTGTTACTTTTATTAATGAAATAACTAATAAATTGTTAAAACATTAAATATACAGATCAATGTCAAATTAAAAATCTATTGACGACATAAACACGTGTAATTTGGCGATAGGTATTTTTTATGAAAAGTGGTCTATGGGATAATCGACAAGTACCAAAAATTATTTCAGCACAAGCCTAATAATTGTTTGTTTTCTAAGAGAAATAATTGAAGAAAATCTTTTATTTGTAAAAAAAAAAAAGTAGTCTTTTTTTTTTTTTTTCAAAATTTTTAAGTTTTCCAGAGAAAAGTTTTTTTCCTCCCTGACCACTTCAAAATTTCAGGACCATTGACCAGTGATTGACCTTGGTCGCACTTTATTGAAAACTTTTCAATAGCATGCCTGCTGGAAGATTATATACAGTAGACTCCCTCAAATCCATAACCCTAAAATCTGCATATTCTTCAAATCCGCACATCATTTCTGATGTAAACAATGAAACTTACAGTTAAGTTGTAGGTGAAAAATTGTAAGCATTCATTATAATTTCAAGTGCATTATTAAACTCAAATAACTGTTTAAAAATGTAAACAAAACAGTGACCCGAAATCCACAAAATTCTAAAATCCCCACAACTTCTGGTTTTAATCTTTGAGGATTTAAGGGAGTCTACTGTATGAGGGTTAGTGTGTACAAGCACTCGACCTCATGGGTGTACTTGGAAGTGAGTGCAACTGGGACAGTATTATATTCTATTTTTAGTATGATGATAGATAATGCAGTTAAATGTTTATATTTGGGAAAGATCATTGACACCTTGGTATTTATACACAATACAACAAATATAATAAATACTTTCAAAATATAGGTAAAAATTAACTTTTTTACTCATTGGCCACTGGCCAGTGAGTAAAAAGGCCTCCTGTTTGTGATGTCAGTTGAAACTGATCATTTTACGTAACTATACATTGCAACATTTTAAAAATGCTTTTTCTCTTTTAATATCATGGTGTTAACGTTTAATGACATAATTGTTATTTTAATTAAATAAATCATTAAAAAATCATTGAAAATGCAAATAAACATTGAATTAAAACTCACTTAATGACATTCATGACAAACACTTGTAATATATCCGATGTTAAGTGAATGTGACGATCATGCATTGCATTTTTTATGTTAAATCCTTTAGTAATATATATATTTTTTCTTCTTTAGTGGAAAGTGGTAGACAGGGAAAATGTAGAGGAATTACTTTTTAAATTTCTTTTTATAATGTTAAATGTTGAATGTAAAGGGATATTTAGTATTGTTAAAGGAATGAGTTCAGGTTTCATTGTAAAAAGCATCATAGGAAATCCTTCAGTTTTCGTTAACATTATATGTAAAATGATGTCATGTTTTGAATAAGTTTTTGCTCACTATTTTAAAAAAAGCTATGTGTTTGACTTTAAAATCAATTTCTTAATGAGTGTTATAATGTTTTTCATATAAAAATATCTTTATGATGGTCACCAGTGTATCATCTAACAACATTCATATTATCTACTTTTTTTTAATGGGAAATATTCTTCATACATCATTTTATGCTTTTCCCTTTTCAAAAGCTGGCAGGTATGTATGTGTGTACATGCGAGAGTGCAACTCTGCCAACGCCAGTCCCAAGCCCGGGTGTAAAAGGAGGAGGGGATTTTATTTACAAAATGTGGTTACATAGGCCTGAAATCAGATAATTATTTTAAAGATAAAATTTAACCTTATCTTATCTCAGTGATCATCCACTATTCAAAAAAAAAAAAAAAAAAAAAATGAAACGAGTTTGTCATCAGTACTTCCTGGGTGAACATGGAAATCTGATGGGCTTATATACATTTTTTATCTGAAATATCATTGCAGTAACTAGCTGCTGAAGTTGTTTGTGCATGTCCAGAATTTAAAGAACAGAGACATTCAATGATTTAACCTATCATGATGCTGTAATGAGTAACTACCAGAGTTCACTTTAAATCTGTTATATATTACTGCTACCTACATAATATTAATGCCTATCATACTTGATTAAAAAATGAAAGTGAGCTAATGCTGACATATGGCGCTACTATCTGCGGTATGTTGTCGTACAATTTTAAGTTTTTGCAATCATGATTTGAAATATGGGGCATAAATAGATAGTTTTAATGGTGTTCAAATTCTGAGCTTTTAACCTGGTAACACTTATAATATGAAACAGTACTTAATATATATATATATTAATGTAAGCTTAAAAATGCCTTTCAGAAAAACTAATTGTTAAGCTCATTTTTTCATTAGTTTGAGCAAATCTTATTGAAAAAATATCAAATTTTACCAGATTTTCTGAAAAGTGCTATTTTGAAATTTTTTGGGTGAGGGAGCAAGTTTTTCATATTATTTGGGGGAAGGTATAACTGACTCCATAAGAATGCACCCCCTGTTTTTACTAAAAAATAATGTTATTAATATTCCTGTTGTAGTTAAAAACATAAAATAAATGTCTGAATTATAGAAAAATTCAAGGGATCATATATTGAATAAGTCCTAACTTTAAAAATGATGTTTTTTTTTTTTTAAATATCATTTAAATGCTACTAAAAACACCCAAAATCCTACCATTTTTATTTCATAATCAGATAGAGGGTACTTTTATGTATACAATTTGTAGCAAAAATAAATTAAATCCCAGAAAATCAAGTAAAACATTTCATATTAAATTCCTGTAGACTTTTATGTTTATAAAACAATTAACCAATAAAAAGTCATATTTTCTCTTTCACAACTTTCCCTTGTCACTAATATTAAGCGCGGTAAACGTCTGTCTGTGTGTGTGTCTGTGCACTCCGCCTTTGTACCCGCAAAGGCTCCTGGACTAACCGACGGCGGACGCATACCGAAAAATTCGCAAAAAAGGCACGACGCTCAAGTTTCGATCGGGTCGGGCCTCCGACCCGGACCCGGGGCGTTATTAATGAGCGAAAGTGTTTTAATTACCGACCGAAACCGAACTGGAAAAAGAATCGAAAAAAATTTCCGTTTTGATAATCGCAGACATCCAAATCGTCGCTTTTTAACGTATCATCAAATTAAAAAAAATGTACCGGAGGTATCGATCCGAAAATCGGGGTACGCACGCGGCCGATTTTTGTCGTTCCAAAACGTTAAATTTTTTGAAATTCGGACCGTAACTTTTCTTTATTTCGGCCAAAAACTGACCAGACATCCAACATCGACCCCAGACGTGAAAAAAGGTTGCCGTAAAGAAAGCAGTGTCGACAGATACGAGATCAAATCGCCCCACTCCTTTTTGAAACAAGTGGAAATAATGACTCTACATTCGCGAAAATTTGCTAACACGTGTATAAAAAAACCGCGAATTCAACAAAAAAAAATTCGTAAAAATCGACCAGTAATTTTTGAAGATATCAATTAAAACTCATTAATGACACGGCAAATGAATTTATTTCTATTCCGGAGAGACAGCTTCTTTTTTATTTCAACATTCAACGCAGACGAATCGTCTGTGGATAAGTCATTTCTGAAAGAGATAAAATAGTCACGTGACTTTCAACTGCGTTCTTTCAGAGGGGGGGGGGGCATTTCCGAATCTAAGGGGCGCATTAATTCTAAACTTTGACAGGGCGACTCAAAATGGATTCTGCTTTCAGAATATCTAAAAATTATTCTCATATCTTCATTAGGAGCCGATATATTATTTTATTGTGTAATTAATCATCGTTATTTGTATAATTAAAGCAAAAGAAAGATTTCTTTTACAGTGCCGGCTAGATATTACGATTTTAAGAAGTAGGCCGCGTCTAAAAACTGCCATAACGAGTATCTTAAGTTTTTGTTTTAGAGTGGCAACCAGATATTATGATAGGGAAAAGCGAGCTTCGCCCGTTATCGATTTTTTTTTTTTTTTTTCCCGTTTTAAGTTTTCCTACAGGTCCCTGTCTTTGAACAAGAAGTCTGGTAGTCTAAATAAGTTGTTTGACATCAGATTTTTTTTTTCCGGCAGTCTAATTCAGTTGTTTAAGGAAAAGCAGTGTCCTCTCCTCCCCCCCCCCCCCTTCAAGTTTTTTTATCTTAACTGTGGGGTTCTAGAGGTTCGTTCAGTTCGAGGTTTATCTTACTCGAGGTTTATTTTTTCTATTTGCGCCACCTGGTGCCGGAAGGTGGAACTAACGTATACTGCAGCGCGTGCTCAGCACGACTGCTATACGGTGCCGCAGGCAGCGGGTACCTGAGCCGGAGGTTCGTTCAGTGACAGGTTTATACTATTCTATGCGCAATTTAAGGGATTATCCGGTGCGTGCGTAGCACGACCGGTATACGGTGCCGAAGGCAGCGGGGACCAGGGTCGGAGGTTAGTTCAGTTAGAGGTTTATACTATTCAATGTGCAAATTAAGGGATTATGCAAATTATGGGATTATCCGGTGCGTGCGTAGCACGACCGGTGTACGGTGCCGAAGGCAGCGGGGACCCAGGTCGCAGGTTCGTTCGGTTCGAGGGGGATGCGAGCCGGAGAATACAAAAGTTTCGACCGGTATACAGTGCCGAAGGCAGCGAGGACCAGGGTCGGAGATTAGTTCAGTTAGAGGTTTATACTATTCGATGTACAAATTAAGGGATTATGCAAATTATGGGATTATCCGGTGCGTGCGTAGCACGACCGGTGTACGGTGCCGAAGGCAGCGGGGACCCGGGTCGGAGGTTCGTTTGGTTCGAGGGGGATGCGAGCCGGAGAATACAAAAGTTTCGAGGCACCGATGTAAATTAGGGGCCCGCTAGCGGGCGAAGCCAGCTAGTTTTATAATATGGGTTATTGTTGACAATCTTAATTATAAAACTGTCAGGAAGCAAAAAATAATGTGTCATAGTTTGCAGTCTTTCAGGACAAATTTTACTAAGATCTGATAATCAATTAATTTATATTTATATCTTCTGTATTTTCTTGTAAAAATTTCATGTTTTTGTTTTGATAGTAACAGAAAACTTTGAATTTTGTATACTAATGACCATTTACTAAATGTCATTTATTTTAAAGGTTTTACAACCAGTGAGAGGAACAGATTTAGTCTCCTGATTTTCACACATTTTCCAATGCTCCTGATTTTTGACATACTTCTCCTGATTTTGTTACACATTTTTCAATAATCTATTATTTTGATTATCAATAATTCCCTCAAATATTTGGTGAATATTTATGTTTGTGTGTGTGTATGCATACATTTTTTGCTATCATATTTTAATTTAAAGGATTTTATGCTCACATTATTATAGCTGCCAACGTTCCATTTAAAAAAAAATGCATATACATACTTTGAACCAATTTTTCTTTTAATAAATTTTTGCTATGTATTTTTTTTATTAAACAAATTTTCTGGTTGAAACATGTTCACTTGATTTGAAAAAGAAATGAAACAGGAATGTTGGCAACTATGCATTATTAATTAATCAGGTTTAATTATTACTTCTTTTTTTTTTTCTAGATTCTACCTTTAGAAAAAAATTTCATCAGAGTCTCAATTGAACATGTGAAATTATGATTTTATTGATAAGTATTACAACACACTTTGTAACATTGAAATGCTGAAATGTATTTTTTTAAATAAAATAAAAGTTATAAAATCTGTATTTGCTGTTTTGTAGCTTGGAAAAGAAATTTGTGTTTTAATGGGTTTACATTTAGAATGAATATGAAGAGATTTTCTTAAGAGACAAAATTGGCAACATTTTATTTAAAAAACATTCCATGTGCTGATAAAAAATATTCTGAAGCATCATTTATTACAAAATACAAATTTTAAAGGTAAGCTATATATTAGAGACAAGTCTGGCTGAAGAAATTTTTAAACAACATTGGTAATTTTCTTTTAATAAGCTAATTAATGTCATTCTGGCTGTTTCTCAGATAGATTTAAAAAAAAAAAAAGGAAAAATCATGATTGTAAATATGGGGCATAAATAGATAGTTTTAATGGTGTACAAATTCTGTGCTTTTAACCTGGTAACACTTTTAGTATGAAACATTAATTTAAAAAATATAGATATATATATTAATGTAAGCTTAAAAATGTTTTTCACAAAAACTAATTCATAAGCTTTAACTTTATATTATATTATATTCATATTCATTCACTTATATTCATAAGCTTCTAACTTTAAAAATGATTATTTTTGTAAAATATCATTTAAATGCGAATAAACACACCCACAATCCCACCATTTTTATTTCATAATCAGATATAGAGGGTACTTTTATGTATAAAATTTGTAGCAAAAATAAATTTCATAGGAACTGCCTGTGCCTTTTGGTTGAAAATTCATTTTATGAACACTCATTATTTTTCATAAAAAAAATTCTATTTTAAAGATTATAGAAGTTTTTAGACACACTAAAAATATTTATTTTTTTCATAATCTACATACTCCAAGTATCATGCATAAATTATTTGAAGATGAGTTGTTGATTAGATATTGAAATATGATTTAGTGCAGAAATTTTAACACTGATGTATTTGAACTCGTAATATAAATAAAGTAAAATAGTTGTTAATAATAATGGTTTTAATATATATATTTTTTTACTTAGCAAATTTTAATAAATTTTTAACAAACTGCTGCGATATATTGAGAAAAAACACAGAGAAAAATCAATTTATAACTCTGAATCATTTAAAGGGAAATCGATTTAGTAAAAAATGTTTTTTGCATGTGTCTAATTATTTAATCTTTATGCAACTACGCCAGAATATACTGGGGATGTCTAAATACCTTTTACACAAAAAAATTTAAAATATATTATTTTCATCATTTCTCACCAAATTGAAAGACAGCAAGTCCCTTTAAGAGGCTACTTCACTCAGTTGAAAGATCGAAATAGCCGAAAAAAGAAAAACCGTTGCCATCTGTAAGGCGTATCCTGTGACTAAGATTGACACTTTTAAAGTCCAATGATATTTACTAAGCTTGCGATTGACAAACAGAAAGGTCATCCCACAACATAAAACAAGACACATTTTGCCTCAGGCGGATAGTAAGGGAGAGTGATACCCCACCGCGAGAAAAGTGATTAGCAAACAGGACATAGGTTTCCAATCACACTTTCTCAGATAGCTGCTCCGCTGAGCTAAAGTCTAAACTTTATTTTCTAACACATTCTTAAAATCAATTATATGTCTTTTTAAATGCACGAAATTATTTACAGATATTCAGGTGCTATTTTTTTTCCCTATGAAGGCAAAACATTATTCGGAAAACGATGGCAAAGATGGTGTTTTGTATTGATTTTATACACAACAGGAAAAAGTTGTATTCGAGTAGCCATTCTTTTATAATTCAAATTATATTAAAATAAAAATGTAAAAAAAAAAACGATATTCGATTCCAAAGTGATTGAGTAATAATGTCAGCAAAGATTCACGCTGTTGAGCGAGTCTCTGTTCTTTATTTTTAACACTTTCCTACATAGTTGAAAAGTGTTTATGAATTCGGTTTGTCTATCTGTCTGTCCGTGCTCTAACTCACGTAAATATACTCAGATTGTCCCGCAATTGATATATGTTATTGATGTTCACTATGGCATGTTCGGCATTGAAAATGAAGTGTGTCGCGCTTATAGTTACTTTAAAGGGACACTCAAAAGAGTTCTGTTATATTACGGTCTATAGAGGAAAATTCTTTGCGTATTATTTAAATGATGTTATACGATTTCAAATATATTGAAATTGATGTATATCGCTGAGAGTTGCATTACATGGGACTTTCTTACTATAGATTGCTGTGTGCATATCATTCATTGTTTATTTACAGGGACACACAAAAGAATTCTGTTAAAGTTCTGTCTGTTAACAATAATTGCTGGAAGTGTGTTTTCAGTTGTGGTGCGCTATTTTAAATTTAACTAAGTTTTTGTGTATTACTTGGTGTGTATAAATTCTACAGATCATACACAAAATATCTCGATCATATTTTCGTTTATTGACGGAAATTTCAGAAGGGGGATTTTAAACTGCGCTATGTGTTTACAAACTAAACAAAATTTTATCATTCTATTATATATATTCTAATACGTGGAAATCTTGTGTGTGGTTATATATATATATATGCAAACTTTATTTTAAAAATGGCTCTAACGTTTTTGACGAACCGTTTTGGGGCACCAGAAAACCATTGGGCTAGGTCACATGTTCGAGAATTTTCGATTAGTAGGTCACCATGGGTCAGGGTCAAGCTAATTGCATCTAAATATAACGGCTCAGACCATTTGACTGAATTTTTTATATCCTGAGACTTTCGCGCACGAGAAAACAATTGGCTTGGTCACATGTTCGGGAAAATTTGATTAGTGGATCATTTTGGTCATGGTTCATGATATTTAAACTCAAAGCTAATTTTTACCGAGCATAGCTCGGTCTTCCCTGCTCGTGCATTACATATACAAATCTATTTATCATATACAGGAATGCACGAAAGAATTCGAATATTTTTTTAATGTTGTTGGTAATTCCTGAAATTGGGTTTTTAAATATGTTATGCTTATTCCAATTTATTTACGTAGACATCATCTTTCATCTTATTAAACGGTAAAGATTTGTTAAAGTATATTGGAAGTATTGGAAAGTTTTATATAACCTATATCTTGATGCATGAGTTTTCGTATTTTTTTTAAAACAGCTTTAAATAATGTAATGAAACAATAGAATTAGAAATTTTATTTCCTCTTTTAAACATTCACTTCATATGAAAAAGTAATAGTTCAAACATTCTTTTTCAGATATTAATAATAATATATTTTTCATATATTCTTTTCGTATAGTTTCATTCACTGTAATTCGGAAATTACTAAGTTTTTAGTGCAGAAGTGTTTGCCACATTTTTAAGAACATTTATTATGTATGTGGATGTGTGAGCGAGCATTTGTGATGTTTGTTTGAAATGCATAAATTTTTGGTTTGGCTCAATTGACTCGACATCAATAGAGGATATTAGAGCTTATCGGTTTTAGTTCGTTTTTCACCACCAGGGGGCGTTTTATTATCTCTGTTTCTATGGTCCGGATTACGACGGGGTATGGCTCATTGGACTCGACATCGAAAGCCTTAACGATTTCAGATATGATCGTATAATCAGTTTGCACCACCTGGTGGTGGAAGGTGGAACTAACATATACTGCAGCACGACTGCTATACGGTGCCGCAGGCAGCGGGGACCCGAGCCGGAGTTTCGTTCAGTTAGAGGTTTATACTATTCGATGTGCAATTTAAGTGATTATCCGGTGCCGAAGGCAGCGGGGACCAGGGTCGAAGGTTCGTTCGGTTAGAGGTTTGTACTATTCAATGTGCAAATTAAGGGATTAACCGGTGCGTGCGTAGCACGACCGGTATACGGTGCCGAAGGCAGCGGGGACCGTGTCGG
Organism: Maratus michaelseni; assembly: GCA_963931845.1. Classification (NCBI taxonomy): domain Eukaryota; kingdom Metazoa; phylum Arthropoda; class Arachnida; order Araneae; family Salticidae; genus Maratus; species Maratus michaelseni. The sequence continues at coordinate 3,323,834 of OZ007593.1, forward strand.
AGGTTCGTTCAGTTCGAGGTTTATCTTATTCGATGTTTTACAAGATTCGAGGCACCGATGTAAATTTGGGGCCCGCTAGCGGGCGAAGCCAGCTAATCTATATTATTAATGTCGGTAAACGTCTGTCTGACTGTAAACGGATAAACTCGGCTCCAGGTTGACGCACACGAGCACTTTTGATATAAAAAAATCCGGATTTACAGTTTTCGAACAAGTCCGTCCGCAATTAAGAGAGTTACTAATAGATCAGTTTCAACTGACGTCACACCCTAGCAACCAACTTAGCAACTAGCTTTGTTTTTTGTTTGCCCATCGAAAATGGTGGATTGTGATTGGTTGACTCGTAAATCAGGCTACAAATCCACGATTATGATTGGTTGATAACTTTTGGTGGGCTGGTGATCACGTAGTTGAAACTGATCTATTAACAAAACTTTTTTAATTACTCGAATCGAAACTTATCTTGCAAAGGAAAGCGCATTTTATCGAAAACCACAAAAGTTCTCCTCAACGTGTTGCCAGTAAAAAAAAAAATGTAGAGATTGCCAGGGAGCAAATTAAGCAAAAAAACTGTATTGGGGCGTTTTAACTGACTCGCATCTCGGAAAGTTCCGGGCCTAAAGATTTGGAATTTGGACAGACATATTCAGGAGAGCATCTGCTTTCATAAATTCGAAAAATCATTTCTCGGAGAACCGAAAAAATTCTCTAAAAATCGATCAATAAAAAATTATTTTTTCTTTCTTTGGAGACGCAGCTCGGAGTCGGCCCAACCAGTGGCTGAGAGCGTCTGCTCTCGAAGCTGTTAGACGGGAGGTGCTGGGTTCGATCCCAATCGCGCCCGTCGGCCTAATCGTTTTCGTGGTTTTCTTCGAGCCGTGGATTTATCCATGCGTAAATACGGGTTAGGTTCCCTTAGAAAGCCCCCCACGAAGGGCACTCCCCCCGGGCCTATATCCCAAGTGTAGATAATTGGCCGTCAATAATCAACCCAGCTCGGAGTCGATATATCTGGCCGCGCAGACATATGTCTGGAAGAACGAAAGATGAAATTCACGTGACTTTGTGGACTACGATCTTTCAGAGGCGCTTCCCATCTCAGAATCTAAGGGGCATAGATATTCTGAAGTTTCACAGGGCGACGCAAAAAAAATTCTGCTTTCAGAATATGTAAAGAGTATTCTTATATCTTAATTACGAGCCGAGATATTAATTACGAGCTCAGATATTATATAATTATTAATATTTCACCTATACCCAAATTAAAACCGAACAATCTCAGGTAAGATAAAAACTTTACGGCGTGTGACGAACGTTAACGTCTGTTGTCAGGACAAGCGGTTTAAAAAGCGATTTTAAATTTTCATAGCGAAGCCAAAACAGACAAGTCGGATTAAAGTGTTCTGGTTTATTGTCTAATAAATCCAGTACCAAGTTCGTCATACGAGCAAGTGCGGAGCCTTGACAAGGAGCTCCCGGCTGTCTCTGGGTGGTTCTAGGTCGTTCTTAGAACATATCACGCCAGAGCGAAGTCCGTACTTGCTCGGGTTTTCCGTACCGTAATCAGGTAAAGCAGAGATATGAGTGGAGAGGAAGGAAAGGATAAGGCTGGAGGTAAGCGTAGAAAAGAAGGACCAAGAAGCCAACTTGGATCTTTCTATGGCCGACCTCGAAGTCCCCGTGGTTGGTGAAGAGGAGAAGAACCATAGAGTGGTTGCTCGTGACCTAATAGAAAAGATGCGAGCTATGTTGGTGTTAAAACCAAAACCAACTAACAATTAAAAGGTCGTCGCTGATGCACAACTGAGAGAGCTCTATGAACTTTTCATAGAGCAGACCCTTGAACTAACACGGATCAAGGGCGAAAATGGCGAAACCTCCTCCTTAGAGGGTTCAGAGATGAACAGGAGCTCATTTCAATGAGGGAAAAACACCAGACCTACGCTGGAGTTGCACGGACTCCGGCGCCCTCAGGTGATCAGAGAAGACGGATGGGCAGGAAGGACGACGGACAAAACCTCAAGGGAGAAACCGTACACACATCCCCGCCACAGAACACGTTCTGATCGTATATCCTAAGGATAAGAAAGAGAAGAACAAGTCTGTGGAGAATCGGCTGACAAAGGCGATAAGTCCTAAAGCACTAAATATTAGGGTTCGGGGGCGTAAGCCAGTGTCGGCCTGAGGTGTGCTTGTACGCCTTGAGAAGAAGTCCGATGTTCAGATCCTAGAGGACGCCATTAAGACCAACGAAGCTTTGAAAGACACTGTGGTCATCACGGTACCGAAGCTTCGTAGACCCCGGTTAGTTGTGTTCGACGTCCCAAACGATGTCGATGGGGTCGGCGTTCTCAAAGCAGCCCGTGAACAGGCGAACCTAGAGCCGGACGATGTCTCAATCAGATTCCCCATTAAAAGGGAAGGAACCTGTCATTGGGTTCTCGAGACGAGTCCACGGGGCTTTAAGGCTTTGCTTGGTTTGAGACGGCTGGAAGTTGGCTGGGCGAAGGTGAAGCTGGCTGAACATTTGCGTGCAACTCAATGTTTCAAATGTGGTCAATTTGGACATATCAGCGGATCCTGCAAATCATCTGCAGAGAAATGCTTGCACTGTGGCAAAAACAAGCATAAGGGAGCAGATAAGTGCAAAAAGAGGTGCATGAACTGTGTCAGTCCAAACCAATACTATCCTAAAGAGTCCCAGTGCTCAACTGGTCACACCTCCCTAGACTCCCAGTGCCCGAATGAGCTCTTAGAAATGCTGCGCATCCGTAAGAAAATCTATTATGGCTAAGCTACGGATAGGGCAACAGAATGCCGGAAAATCTCTTGCTGCGTCAAATGTGTTGAAGAATGACATGCGGGACTATGACGTCTTGTGCATACAGGAGCCTCATGTTCTATCAAACGGTAAAGTCGGCCACATACCAAGTTCGGCAGTGGCCTATTATGCTCCTCCTCAGGCTCGTTCTGTGGTGGTCGTAATAAATCAGTCACTCGACGTAGTGGAACTGATGACGATGAGAGACATTGTCGCACTCCAACTCGACTTTGCCGGGAAAAAGATGATTGTGGTTTCGGTGTACTTGCCACCAGAGAACTCGCTAGATCCAATCGACACACACATTGAAACGCTGCAGCAGATTTTACAGAGAAATGCAGAGACAGATATTGTGATTTTGGGAGATCTCAATGCTAAGAGCTCAGTTTGAGGGAATCCGCTTGAGAAATGCGATAGTAGAGGTGACCTCGTTCTTCAACTGTGTGTGCAGAATAACCTCTCTATCTTTAACGATTCGGCCAGTGAACCTACATTCCAGTCAACTAGGGGCAACAGCTGGATTGATTTGTCACTGGTTGTTTTATGTTTAAAGCGTCTTTCGAGTTAACGCCCTACACCCATTTAATGATTTTGTACGTAATCATGCAAGGTACAAAGTGTGTTACGCCATCTCTACAAACATTTACAGAAACTTTCTATTTCATTATTTGGATACAATAAAATATTTTCACTAAAGAAAAAATCCATACCCACACACACCAAAACTAAAAGTTCAAAAATTTTTGTGAAATAATTTCGGTTAAAAACCTTCTCGATTCGGCGCCCCTTAGCAGCGGCCTCCCCCCACCCCTTGCTCCCCTTAGCTACGCTACTGGGGTAATTCGATCTTACCTGACCCCGACACAACCCGTAGTTTGTTTCAGATCGGGTGGACGCCAGAGGCGGATTACCAAATAGGCTGAAGCCTAGGGGCCCGACAAACTAAGGGCACAGTGCTAAGTTTGCAACCTATTTTTTTGTGCTAAAAAATATGTATGTGTATATATGTATATGTGTGTGTGCGCGCGTGTGTATGTTTGTATATATATATATATATATATATATATATATATATATATATATATATATATATATATATATATATATATATATATATATATATATATATATATATATATGTGTGTGTGTGTTGTATATCAATGTATATACATATAGAGCAGGAGGGGGGCCCTCAATGTGTTAAGCCTAGGGGCCCGGTAGGTGGTTAATCCGTCTCTGGTCGACGCTAATTTTATTCGCTGAGGGTCGGTTTGACTTTAAACGTTTCGGATTTGGGTGGTGTTTTGAGTCTCGTGTCGGATTCGGGTTGACCCGATTTTACAAAGAAAGGTCAGAATAATTTTTTCAGATTAAAAACTATATACTAATTGGATATTGATGAATTTACTACTTAAAAGCTAAAAATGAAACTATAGATATAAATGTGGACTACGTTTTCATAATTGTATTAAAATATGGATTAATTTCCTTTCATTTTGCAGGGGCGGATCTGGATAGTCCTTTTGGTGAGGGGTGGGGGGCGATATAGTTACATATTTGACATATTATACAGTATTAACTGTAAAAAAAATTACCTGTCTATAACGGCATTATAGCTTAAATGAAAAATTTGCATAATCTCGATGGTAGGAAAGCCATACAATTATACCTGCTAAGGCGAAACTTGTATATAACGGAAAATTTTATTCCGTTAATAACGATTCCGTTGTGACATGTTTTAGTGCGTGTAAAACGATATAATAAGTTATTGTTTACGATCATATCGTTTACTTTAAATCGTAATTTTTACTGGTTAATTTATACTGTAAAATCGGTGAAAACAATACATGTCTATAGGGCAGTTGTAATCAGCTGATCAACCATTGTATTCACTTGGAGGTAAGGGTAATTCCACCAATCAGAACTGCCTATTTGTACTGTTTACCTCCAAGGTGACGTCAATTGCAACTGCCCTATAATGGAATACTGTCTAAAATAGAAAAATTCCATGGTTTCGTCGTGAGGAATACCATACATATCCATTATAGACATTTTTCATTTTGAAAAGTTTTAGTATACTATGTGTATTTACACTAAATTACAAATAGAATTTCAGTAAAACCTGTGAAATGGAATCATCTTATCTTAGCAGACATGATTGCTCGGTGCATAGGCGCCGAGTTAACAAGGGAGACAGTGGTGAAACTGAACTGTGCCGAGTGCACCCGTCTAGCACGTCAAACGTCACACCCAAGTCCTGAGGGACTTTTAACGCACACGACCAGGAGGGTTCTCCTGGTTCGGTTCATGTTGAAAAAGAAATATCGAGTGTAATTCTACATGTGTAGGACTCTAATCCATATATATTACCAAGTTGCCCTCCTGTCGGGCAGATCATGCTCCCCCTCTCCCCCATTCGGGAAAATCTTGGCGACACTCTTGAATACAGATTCTTTAAAAATGATATGATTCTCTTGCAATTTTCTTTAACATAGTTCTACTGTTGAGTCAAGCTTTAAAGACTGGTCACGTGAGTAACAGGTCTATCCTTCATAGATAAGGAAAAGAAGTCTCCCCTAGTTTTGCTTTTTTGGGGGGTAAACAGGAGAATTGCGATACACTGTTAAAAATCTTTAGCTTTTGCTGCAGATACACTCCACTGCTTTTAGAGAAAACGGTTACTTTACTTTATTATGGAGCATTTTCATTGGTCAAAATACAGACATTCCATAAAAGCGGTGGAGTGACTATGCAGCAAAAGTTGAAGATTTTTAACAGTGTAGTTTCGTATTTACTTGTACAAGAACAGACAGTTAACAAATGACACGCGGTTAGACGAGTTAACCCCTTGTGAATGAGCGACATGTATACGTGCCGGATAAGATGCTCAGAATCCTCGTTTATTCCCACCAGCTTTTTGTTATTGTAAGATTTGCCTTATTTAATCATAGCATTTCTGCAATTCGATTCAATTAGGCGAAAATTTCTGCTTTGAAAAACCTGTGATAAAATATTAAAAATTCTGTAAAGGACGCTTATCGCAAAGGAGTTAAACGAAACCATTTGTCTTCTCCTAAACCAATGTTTCCCTCCCTTCGGAATAGATTATTCTTTTAAAACTGGTCAAGCAGTAGAGTCCTCCAGTTATTTTATAAATTACTAAATATTTTCTTAGACCCCAGCTACCAACTTTTTCGAATATTAATCTTCTTTTTCGGCATCAACTTACGTTGACTCACTACAGCCGTAAAATAAAAATCGTGTTATTGTTAAAGGTAAGTGGTTAAATTTACAGGGGGCCGCATTCTTTTCTCGGGTTCTATGGGTAGGCGCTTTAATATGGGCCCAATTTCAACGAAAATTGGTTCATTTAACTTAGATTACGATTCAGTTACTTTCTGTAATCTGAAAGTTTATTTTAGACTTCTGTTACCACCATTTTGAAACATTAACAACGCATTGTTTTTTCCGGTTTTATAAGCGAGATTTCAACGGGGGTTGATTCGGTCAACTTTGCTTACGATTCAGCTACTTTCTCTTTCTGCAATATGAAAGCTTTACGGAAAGGGCATGTTTACAAACAAACCGTTCCATTAACCAATCAACCATTACATTTTTGTCATAGCGATCACTGCACGAATCGTTATGGTGATGTAAGCCAACCATATCATAGACCAGTTTAACGGAGACCAATCAAATTGCCTCATCTCATGTGTACAGTAGGAGTCATAAAGAACGAACAGGTTTTTCTTGCAAACCAACAGTAATTTAACCAACAGTGACGTCAGCTGCCCTTTCCTTATTTCGAACATTAACGGTGCATTCTTTTCTTGGGTTCTATGGTCCCTATTTCAACGGTTATTGGCTCATTAAACTTGGCTTACTATTGTAGAAAGTGCAACTAAAATATTTAAGGCTATCGATATCAAGTCAAACCAGTGGCTTAGCCAAGGGGAGGGGGGTCCGAACCTCCCCCCCCCCGAACGAAGAACTGGTTTACTGAGTCATAGATACAACAATATTAAGAACTGATAAGACGGAATCTCAAAGAATCAATGAAAAATTCCGCTTTAGACAGGTGTTTGACTTAGAAAGTATTATTTAAAGGTATGTCTTTTGCAAGGTATATAAAATATTTTCGTTTAAGACAGGTTTTTGTAATAGACACGTCCATTTTGTGAGGTATCCTCTTAAACTGTTAAAACGAATCCACTCTATAGTATACTTCTGAAAAGCATAGATGTATTACAATAAAATCTTTGAAGGTTAGAGCTATCTTAAACAGCAAAAGTTCAACGAAAACAACGCTACATATTTATACCTGTTAAATTTTGAAACCTATCTAAAATGGAACTTTTTCTGGTTGTGAATCCTTCTAGGCGAATTTCTGTAAAAACGGAATTATCTCGTAAATGAAAACATTTCATGGTCTCGATGACAGAAGGATAACTGTACAAGTATACCTGATATGACGGAAATCTCTCTACAACGGAATTTTTTAACGATCCCTGCCGATTCCGTTTTCATAGATTTTAATGTAACTAGAAAACGCAAAACTTCTTCAACAGAGATTTCGATCGGCCCAACTGTTGAATGATGAAAATCCATGAAAAGGGAAAATGTATTGAAAGTAGTGGCTTTCTTGAACAGGAGCTCAAAGAAGGAGACACCATTAATGTTACACCCAAAGATGGGGTTCCATTTCGTTGAGAAAGGCTAGTAGGCACTTTCTCATGTTCGGTTCCAAGAAGTAGGACCGAACTGAGGCTGCAGTTAACCTCGGGCAAAACCTTTCTCTGAGCTGCTTCGTACCTGCACACTCAACCAGGAGATGTTCGCTGGTGGCTGGAATTGGCGAACAGCAGAACTGACAGGCACGGCGTATCGGTCTGACACGAAAGCGTCGGTAGTATGCGGGGAAAGGCCCATGTCCCGTCATAGCCCAGTTAATCATCGGAGAAGTACAGGCGCGTCTCTCCGATACCTTTGGAAATATCCGGAAGACGCTTCGGCCCGTAGTCTCCCCTTCCCAACGAGCTTGCCAGAATCGGAGAAACTCTGCTCGAATGAGACTCTTAACCGCTCGCCGGGAGTACTGGACTGGGACTGAAATAGCTCCTGAGGCCGCACCCAGCTTTGCCAATTGATCGGCTGCCTCATTTCCAGTGATTCCAATGTGAGCCTTCACCCAAAACCAACTGATATCCATGCCCTCCCTCAACGCGTGTACCTGCGCAACCAACGGGTTGAGACATTCCGGATTTGAAAGAGCTTCCAGCGAAGACCTCGAGTCCGTAAAGAGGGAAATGCTTTTGTGCGTTCTAGTATTTTGCAGTGCTTGTATGATTGCTTGAAGCTCGGCTTGGAACACAGTCGCATGGGGAGGTAGCCGGAAGGAGAGTCTCTGGGTCTGTGTCCCATCTACATATATCGCCACGCCAGCGCCGACACCTTCGGCGGTTTTTGATCCATCCGTAAAAACGCAAACTCCTTGATGAAATTCGGAGTCTTCCAAGGGAATAGGAGCGTTTTCGAAGTCGATAAAAGGGGCCCTTGCAGGATGTACTACCCATCTATCTGCACTACCTTGAATATCAACAGCTCTTATTGACACTCGTCCCACATCGAGGTCAAACCCCATTCTGAACGCACGTGTGAGAAGGCACTACTTCTCCACCTGTAGATCCAGAGGCATGGTACCGGCCAGGACTTGAATCGCTGCCGTACTAGTTGTACGGAAACTGCCTGTTATATGCAGGAGCGCTGGTCTCTCAGCCGAAATCAGCTTGTCTCTCATGCGACCGATTCCTGTCCACCAGAAACTACAAGCGTACGTCGCCAAGCATTCTATTCCATTTTTATAAAGCTGTTTGAGCACATCACCACTCAGACCCCAATCACGACGACTGAACGAATGGATCGCTCTGACGTAATTGGCAATACTTTCCCTTACGTAGGCGACATGTGCCATGCCGTTGAGCTTCGCATCGACGTGTACGCCCAGGTATCTCGCAGAGTTCGTCATTCGAACAGGTACGCCAAGGAAGCGAATTCGAGGAAGGGTCGAGGGACCTCTTCTACGACCTGCCCGTCTGAGCTTCCGGAAATAAATAGCGACAGTCTTTTCTGCACTGAAAGCTAACCTTTGATCTGCCGCCCATTCGGCAATCCTTGCGAGGGCAAGGTCATCTCTCCCATCCAGGCAAATAATCTCGCCCAGATCCAATTCCAGCAGAGTGTTTGCAACTAAGTTCCAAAAGAACGGACCGGAGTTGGATCCCTGCGGACAACCGACATTGTATTCTCGCTCCAGGGATTTGACCTCGGTCCTATACGCTATTTTCCTCTGAGACAGGAAACTCTGAACCAAGAAAAATAGATTCCTTGGACAACGGATCCTTTCCAAACCACTAAGAATAGAGGGCCACCACAAGCTGTTAAAGGCTCCCTTAACGTCCAACATTATGAGGCACGCATCGTTACCTCTCTCATGACAACCCTCAATTGTCTGACGCAATCTAAAAAGTGCGTCCTCAGTACCCTTGCCCGGAGTAAACCCGTACTGATTGCCACTCATGTGACCATTCTTCCTGGAGTGAAACACCAGTCTATTAGTCACTAGCTTATCGAGTACCTCACTCCAAGCGGGTAAGAGACATATTGGACGATAGGAGCTGGGCGATCCCCTATCCTTTCCCACCTTGTTGAACAAGACCAGGTCCGCTGTTTTCCATTGAGCAGGGAAGACGTCATCCTGTAGACACTTGTTCAAAATCGCACCAAATAGTGGTGTGATTTGTCTTCTGCTGTAAAACATGCTGATGATGTCATTTTTCAGCTTTATGAAACTTTACATTAATCAATAAGCAAGGAAGAGGAGACTGGTGTTCAAAAGTTTTCTGACCTGTTCAAGAGAGCACAGTTCTTTGCTAAAGAAAAATCTGACACAATTTTCTTTAGTCACACATATTCCCTGTCAAGTTGACCATCAGATACATCTGATTCAATGTCAAACTTGAAGAATATTTCGGAAGATCAATTTCCTTTCTCCTTTTGTTACTTTTATTTCTAATCTCGTTAATCGCTAAAGAAAAGAAGAGAGGGATATTGAAAGATTTTGATGTTCATCTGGGTTTGTACAAAATAATTGTTATTCTTGTTATGAAACTTTTCAACCTGAGCTATTTTTAATAAACTTTTAATGGAATATTACGTTGTTGTATATTATTTTGAAGGGCAGGTTTTTACCTACTTATTTAGTATTATAATTTTGTTTTCCGCTATTGTACAGGGATATTTAAGACAGTTATAGAACTTTGGGAAATTTCGTACGATTTTTTTGCTAATTCAAAATGGTACGAAAATCGGTGGAAACGGCTTATATATCAACCACGCTACAGCGTTGAATTCAGGAGAGCGGAGGTGGGGCATCCACCCCGGAGAATCAAAATGACCCCTCGGAAGATTTGAGATTTTATGTTTAGGAGTGCAATTTCTCCTCTTCCCTGAACTCCACAGTGTACCTATTCTGGAAAAAAATGGTGCCTCCGAAGAAATCCCCCCTGGAGAAAAATGTCTGAATTCAACGTTACATTTGACCAAGTATGACTTGTGAACTCACAGTTTAACATTGTTTTCAGAAATTTCATGATGGCAATGAGCGTTTTGAATATGAAGGTCGTAGGTGGCATTCGGTTATTAACAATGAGAAATTGAAAGCAAAGGTTGAATCTATATCTAATCCACGTACCAAAGTCTGAAAGATTGTTGCTGAACTTAAAGTACGTTCTAAAACTGTTTTCAACCGCTTAAAAGAAATTGGCTGAAAAGTAAAATAGCAGAAACCACCATTATTTTTTAGGCAATCTAATACTTCCCAAGATGTGCTAATCTATCATAATTAGTTTTTTTACAAAAATTTAACATCTTTTATGTTGACCAATTACCGGAAACAACTATTGAGGTTGAATATTTACTTTAGTATTAAAAGCGGTGAAACTTGAAAAAGAATTATGGCTGCTTTAGACGATTGTAACAAAATTATTTTTCCCAACATCAACTATATTTGCGGTGTGTGTTTGTTACATTACTAGTTTCTGTAGCCGAAATTACAAGATTTTTTTTCTTAGAAATTAAAAACTTATTTCAGAAATACCCATGGTGAATCAACAGCTGACGGCATTGGCAATTGCGTCAACTCATTATTCAGTATACCTATTTACATCACAAGTTCTTATTTCAATGATAAGAAATTAAACATGAAAATTGAAAAAACAGTTTCAATCAAATACTGTTATAAACTTAACCATTTGATCATAACTTTAAAATAATCAAATGTTTATGTCATATGAAACTTGATTTAAATGCATTCGCTGGCATGTTTGCAGTCCTTCTGTTTTTCCAGACGGTTGGCTGACTAATTTTTTATAGTGTCCGACTTTGCTCTCAAAGATTAAATATCTTTAACTGTCTATGTGACCTATTTTAATCCATCACTGAGCCAGGGGCTTGGGTTTATCCTGTATTCAGTGCCCATTGTCGGGTCAGAGCTATGTATTATCCAGCAGTGATATTATTTTGTACCATTGTCTTTTTTACAAATATTATTTCCGTTATATTCATACATTTGTTGTTTTCCACACCGCTATATGCGTATACATTATAAAATCCACTAGCTGGCTAAACCGGGAGTTCAACAAACTATATAGAATCCGATATATAAAAAATAGAAAAAAAAATTAATTTGATACCTTTTTCAGCTTTCGAAAAAAGTACACACAGCAAGTATATTTGCAGTGCAATCGGCTGCTTCAAAACACAAATATCCTAGTAGAATAGAATTTTAACCATGAAAATATAATTATTTCTCAAAATAAATCATATTTTCGGAAAGCCCATTCAATTCTGTACGCAAAATGAACAACGATTTTTGATTTAAGATCGTTAATGAATAAGATAATTACGGCGAAAGCAAAGTCACTTATTACACTTTGATTAAACTGTGCTTGTGCCTTAAAACGCCCATTTCTAGAAACGGGTTTCACAAAATAATTTTTTTTTAATTGATAATAATCGAATTTTTTAAAGTCGAAGGCATCTTTCTATAGCTGAATGTATGCACTTTTAGCCTCTTTTCTCGGAATTTGTGTAATTCGATAAAAAAGTCCTGCGCCGGGTGGGGGGGGGGGGTACTTTGGCAAATTAGAGGAAATCGTGAAAGTAAGGTACGGGAACGACCGGATTCTAAAGGGTTAATGTACATATTTTTTAAAACTGAAATATATGTTTCGAAGAATAAGAATGTGGCTATGATCTGGTGTATTTTATTTGTCTCTATTCACATTTTCCGAGTAGATGCGGATTTTTAAACATGGGCCGAAAAACGAAAATTCACGCGAGTGAGTTTCGGAAACCATTTTTTTAGAAGGGTTAAAAAACGCATTTTTTGAAACTGATACCTGATTTTAAAAGGAAAAAGAACGTAGATTAGGCTCGGTATTTTTATTTTTTCGTATCTTGTTTAGAAGCCCAGAATTGAATTTTTAAAGATTGCAGAAATCGCTGAAAAACCGAAAAAGACTTACGGAAAAAAACGTTTTCGAAAGGGTTAACTGAAATATTTTTTAAACTAAAGGTTTTACAGTGATCTCGAAAGGAGGGAAATGTACTTGGGTGTGTTTGTTTGTTTTTTTGTTCTTTCAGAGAGCCGATGCGCGATTTTAAAAATCGCAGAGAATCGGAATTTGCAAAAGTGACTCTGCGCGCGAATTTTTTTCGAAGGGTTAATATTTATATTTTTCAAAAACGATCGCAGATATCGAAAGGATAAAGAATGTAGATCTCGTCTGGTATTTTTAGTTTTCATTGACTCGTTTGGAACCGCCGCAGCGAATTTTTCAAAATAGTCGAAATCGCGAAACGGTGTACGGAAAATATACGTTTTCGAAGGGTTAACTGACGTACTTTTTTTAATGGAAGGTGGAATTGGAGAGGAAAAAGACCGATATTTTATTTGGTGAAATCCGTTTATCCGAATCTTTCTTAGTCCGGCGGATGCGAGACTCGGACGAAGGGAGAAAAGCAAAAACACGAATTCGACGCTTTTTGATTATTTTTTTTGAAAGGGTTAATATCGAAATTTTTTCGAACCGACCGGATCGTTAGAGACGTAAAAGAATTTCTTTGAGAATATGTTGACGGTTTTTTCGTATTTCAGTCGGTTCGCCGTCGGCGAGTTTAGACAGTCGTAAAACGAAACCGGCAGAAGCGATCTTTCCTTCTTCTTTTTGCGGAAGATGAGGATTGAGCTCTTCTGGGCATGCGCGGAGGACTTTTCACATAGGTTTCTTTCGAAGCAATTAAAACAGCTTTGTTCGTTAATAACTCCCTTAATTAAGGGCCGATTTTTTCGAAACTGCAATTCCTGAAGGCCCGGATTTTTCTGAATTTTTTGACACAAAAAGCGCTTTGCTACTCGCTACGCTCGCAGAGTTTATCCGGGTACAGATACACACACACACACACACACAGACGGATACGAACATTAATAATAAGGACTAGCTGGCTTCGCCCGCCAGCGGGCCCCTAATTTACATCGGTGCCTCGCATTGTAGAAAATCTCGAATCTTGTAAAACCTCAAACCGGGCGAACCGCCGACCCGGGTCCCCGCTGCCTTCGGCACCGGGTAATCCCTTAATTAGCACATTGAATTGTACAAACCTCTAACCGAACGAACCTCCGACCCTGGTCCCCGCTGCCTTCGGCACCGTATACCGGTCGTGCTGCGCACGCACCGGATAATCCCTTAAATTGCACATAGAATAGTATAAACCTCTAACTGATCGAACCTCCGGCTCGGGTCCCCGCTGCCTGCGGCACCGTATAGCAGTCGTTCCGAACCTGGTCCCCGCTGCCTTCGGCACCGTATGACGGTCGTGCTACGCATGCACCGGATAATCCCTTAAATTGCACATGGAATAGTATAAACCTCTAACTGAACGAACCTGCGGCTCGGGTCCCCGCTGCCTGCGGCACCGTATAGCAGTCGTGCTGCGCACGCGCTGCAGTATACGTTAGTTCCACCTTCCGCCACCAGGTGGCGCAACCTGTTTATATGATCATAACTGAAATCGTTAAGACTTTCGATGTCGAGTCGAATGAGCCATACCCCGTCGTTTTCATGCCCGTAGAACCGAAGATAGGAAAGCGCCCCCTAGTGGTGAAAAAACGAAATAAAATCGGTAAGCTCTATCGATGTCGAGTCGAATTGATTTAGACTACCTGAGTTCTAGTTCAAAGACAGGAATCTGTAGAATAACTTAAAACTTAAAAAAAAAAAAAATCGATAACGGGCGAAGCCCGCTTTTCCCTATCATAATATCTGGATAGGGGGTCCTTATTACTTTAATTATGATGTTTGGAATCAGTTTGGTGGACACCCGTAACATAGTTTCTTAGTTATAGAAACAGACCACAGTTAAAAGAAAAAAAGCGGGGGGGAGGGGGGGGGGAGGGGGGGGTTGGCGATGACACTGCTTTTCCTCAAACAACTTATGTAGACTACCTGTGTTCTAGTTCAAAGACAGTGAGCTGTAGAAAAACTTAAAACTAAAAAAAAAAAAAAAATCAATAACGGGCGAAGCCCGCTTTTCCCTATCGTAATATCTGGTTGCCACTCTAAAACAAAAACTTAAAATACTAAAACTTAAAATAATAATGCAGTTTTTAGACGCGGCCTACTTCTTAAAATCCTAATATCTAGCCGGCACTGTCATAAAAAGCGGGGGGAGGGGGGGGGGGGTTGGCGATGACACTGCTTTTCCTCAAACAACTTATGTAGACTACCTGAGTTCTAGTTCAAAGACAGTGAGCTGTAGAAAAACTTAAAACTAAAAAAAAAAAAAAAAAAAAAGAAAAAAATCAATAACGGGCGAAGCCCGCTTTTTCCTATCATAATATCTGGTTGCCACTCTAAAACAAAAACTGAAAATACTCGTAATGCAGTTTTTAGACGCGGCCTACTTCTTAAAATCGTAATATCTAGCCGGCACTGTAATGGAAATCTTTCTTTTGCTTTAATTATACAAATAACGATGATTAATTATACAATAAAATAATATATCGGCTCGTAATGAAGATATGGCAATAATTTTTAGATATTCTGAAAGCAGAATCTATTTAGCGTCGCCCTGTCAAAGTTTGGAATTTCTGCGCCTCTTAGAATCAGAGATGCTCCCCCCACCTCTGTATAAAATAATATATCGGCTCGTAATGAAGATATGGCAATAATTTTTAGATATTCTGAAAGCAGAATCTATTTAGCGTTGCCCTGTCAAAGTTTGGAATTTCTGCGCCTCTTAGAATCAGAGATGCTCCCCCCACCTCTGTAAAACCCCACTTGAACGTCATGTGACCTGACCTCCGTCAAAGAAAATGCCGATCCAGACAATCGTCTGGCCGTGCGTCTCCGATCTGGGAATCGCAGCTCGGAAAGAAAAGAAAAATAATTTTTTATCGATCGATTTTTAAAGGATTTTTCCGGTTCTAATCGTCGCACGGAAACGATTTTTCGAATTTATGAGACCTGACGACGTCCCGGTTGCGTACGTGCGACTTACGAATTTCTGGCCCCCCGACTTCCGGAGATAGGGGTCGGACCTGCGCTGCGGTTTGGGGCTTAAATCGCTCCCTGGGAACCCCCTGCCTTTTCCTTCCCGGACCGGACGTGTACCGGCAACCCTCGGTGGAGGCGAACTTTTCGCTGTTTTGACTTCTCTTCCAACTTCGGTTTCGGTCGGTAATTAAAACACTTTCGCTCATTAATAACTCCCCGGGTCCGGGTCGGAATCCCGACCCGATCGAAACTTGAGCGTCGCGGCTTTTTTGCGAATTTTTCGGTCCGCGTCCGCCGTCCGTGCGTCGCCTGGTCCCGGAGCCTTTGCGGGTACAAAGGTGGAGTGCACAGACACACACACACACACACAGACATTTACCGTGCTTAATATTAGTGATTAGTTCCACTTTCCACCGCCAGGGGGCGCACGCTGTCCGATACGAACATCATGCACATATTTCTGCTGCTTGTGGCACCATATAGCACAGGCCATATATATGCGTATGCATTATAAAATCCATTAGTTCCACTTTCCACCCCCAGGGGGCGCAATGTGTTCTATACAAACATGACTGAAATCTGTAAAGCTATCAGAATCCACTCAAATGAGCCAAACCCCATCATAATCGGGCCCATAGAACCCGAGATAGGAAAGCACCCTGGTGGTGAAACCTAAAATTGATCTATCTTGTCAAAGTCGAGTCGAATGAATCAAACTGCATTGTAATGGGGCCCATAGAACTCAAGTTAGCAGTAAAATCCATTAGTTCCACTTTCCACTGCCTGGGGGCACACTTTGTTCTATACGATCATAGCTGAAATCTTTGAGGCTGTCTATTTCAAGTCGAATGAGCCATACCTCATCGTGATCGGGCCCATCGAACCTGAGATAGAAAATCGCCCTCTGGTGGTGAAACTTGGTATTAAAATCAATATATCCTGTCTTTGTTGAGTCGAATGAATCAAACTGCATTGTGATGGGACCCATAGAACTCGAGTTAGCTGCAAAATCTGTTAGTTCCACCTTCCACCGGCCACTGCCAGGGGCACACTATGTTCTACACGAACATAACTGAAATATTTGAGGCTGTCAATTTCGAGTCAAATGAGCCATACCTCTTCGTGATCAGGCATGTAAAACCATAGGTAGGAAAGTGCCCACTGGTGTTGAAACTCGTAATGAAAATTGGTAAGTTCTATCGATATCGAGTCAAATTGCGTCGCGAACGGACCCATACAACACGAGATAATTTGAAAGGAAATCGCGAAATACTTAGTTTTTTTTTTTTTTATTTCTATACAAAAATCTGGATTCTGCTAAAATCAAAAGTTATGTTCTGAAATCGAAAATTTTTTTAATCCATGAAATCTCAGCCCTCTATAAGAAACGATTCATACTTTTCAGATCCAAAAATCCGATATTTTAAATAATGTTACAGGGCCTGAAATGTTCCGCTATAAAATTTTTTTATCTTTCTGTGAGATTACACGATGTCTGCAGCGGCGAAAGCCAAGAGTTTTGACTATGAAAGGATGCTTAAAAAAAGCGAATCAATTAAAAAAAAAAAAAAAATTGTTATTTCAGGCTCTAACTCACAAATTAAACCATTTTAGGCAAAGCATAGAAATTTTATATATGATTAACAGAGTTTATAAACACACACGTTCTATGAAAACATTTAGTTTTAAACTTAAAAATGCAAACCAAAGTTGAAAAAGCACTTATAACACAGACTGTAAATATCGCATATCCACTGTAACATATCTTTTGTGTCCCCCTGTAAATAAACGCAATGCACAATACACCTTCAAGAGAGGAATATATAGTGCATCTTAGTAATGCATATAATTTTCATTATGTTTGAAATAGCAAAATATCACTACATTACACTGTACACGAATTTTTACCATAGAACAATGTGTAAGAGAATTATTTTGTTTGACCTTGTAAATGAATTGGCCCCTATATTCTACAAAAAGCATGTTTTCATGTGCTTTATAATTATATATTAATTACATCATGTTTTAAATGGCGTAGAGCTTGAAACGGTTATTTCCCACTGACGGTAATGTAACGGAATATTTTTATCTGTACCCTGTAAAAAAACTATAAGTGCTACACACTTCAGTTGAAATAGGGAACATGCTATAGTAAACGACAATAACATGCAAAAATTTCAGGGCAATCAAAGTATATTTAAGCAAGTTAGAGCACAGAAGACAAACCAAAGTCATAATCATTTTTCAGCTAGGTAGGAAAGTGTTAAAAATGGACAAAAATATATTTACATATACTAGTTCATTCCAGAACAACAAGCCTTTAAAAGAAGTTATAATATATTTGGAAATTTTTTGTGTGAATTTGCTAATGTAAACATATGCTGTGATTTCAATAATGTTTCTTCATCTACAGAAAAAATATTATTTAAAAAAAGCAACCCCAAAGACTGAAGATTGCAACAGATCGCTTAACAAAAAATCACCAAATCTACCGGTACAGGATATGGAACTCTTGCTATGGGCATATTTCTTTTAAAATAGTGTTAATGAAGAAATTGTCTATTTCTTCCACGTAGCGCATAGTGTGCATACATGAACATTAACAGTTTGTAAACAACAGTGGAATTGATTTTTTATTCACAAGTAAATTTTACGCTTATCAGTGTTTCATACAAATCTGAATTTTTTATACATCTATGTAGTTTTAACCATTGTAATACAAAATAGAATAAAAAATACTTAATGCCTGATTTTAATGACTTTAAAAACCTGACTACAGAACTTTTGTCTCTCATGACAAAAAATTTTAGCTTTTATCAGTTACAGAAGTATGTCTGTTTATTTATTTATTTTAAAAAGAATTATATTTGTATTATAGTAGTCTAACTATTTTTTAGTGTAACATCTTTTTCGCAAGGGGGAAAAAAAAAAAGTTTTGTACAATAACAAAGAGGGCAAAGTTTCTAAATACTTTTCAGTGCTCTGTAATCTTAATTTTTTAGGTATGTTTAGTATTTAATTATTGTAATACAAAGAAGAATCACATTTTTAATTATTGTAATTTTTTTTTTTTTTTTTTTTTTGCGAAAAAGATGTTACATTAAAAAATATTTAGACTAAATTTAGTCGCTCTCTTTTCAATTTATTCCAACAAATTTGAGGGGAAAATAAATGCCATTAAAGTTCTATCAGTCATAGAAATATGTTTAATAATAGTCATTATGTTCTTATTTTTTTTGTATGAAAAAGTATGAAAAATCCATACATGGTTAGATTTACAAATTATAATTTAATATGTGACAGTCGATTGATCCAGTGAATCAGATTTTCTTCATTTAAATATAAATTTTAATATAAATGAAGTTAAATATAGGTAACAATTATTTTTTTTTATTATTATTTTAAAATATCTTACTTATAATAAAATCTGAAGACAAACGCCATGTTAGGCTTAATGAAAAAGCTATGCTACGTCCGATTTTGCTGTTAAAATATTTGTAAAAGCATATTAGAGCTTTTAAATATTTTAATTTTGTTTAAAACCTTCAAAAACTATTTCATATAAAACACGATATCAACATTTCTGTATACATCTTTTCCTTTAAGCATTTTTCTTTTCAGACATAGCAGTAAATTCTTTCGTACGGAGGATTTGAGTGATCAATCCAGTATAGTGGCGCCATCTAATGGCGGATTTTGAAATTTCGCTTCATTCATAAATACAGTACAGGACCTATTATTATGCGAAATCCTCGGGACCAAAGGCTTTCCAAGTTTTGGAATTTTCCGAATTTTGGGTCCTCCCGAAATTCACGATTATTTGACAAAATTCATGTTTTTTTTCGTGATTCTTTGACAAAATTTGCATTCTTTTCTGCTAATCTTTTGTGATCCTTTGAAGAAATTTGCGTTTTCTTTTTGCGATCCTTGAAGAAATTTGCATTTTTCTGTGATTCTTTGAGGAAAATAGAGTTTTTTTCTGATATTCTTCGACGGAATTAGCGTTTTTTTTTGTTCTTCGATCCTTTGACGAAATTCCACTTTTTTCGCGATCCCTTAACGAAATTTGAAATTTTTTGGCAGTGCTTTGAAGAAATTTGCGTTTTTTTTTCGCGATCCTTTGGAAAAATTCATGTTTTTCCGCGCATTTTTTTTTTTTGATCCTTTAACCAAATTTGTGTTTTTTTGTGATCCCTTGATGAAATTTTACATTTTTTCGGAGTCTTTGGAAGAAATTTGCGTTTTCTTCGCAAGCCTTTGACGGAAATCATGTGTTTTCTGCGATTTGTTAACAAAATTTGCGTTTTTTCGCAATCCTGCGACGAAATTCGCATTTTTATCAATCCTTTGACGAAATTCAAGTTGTTTTCGCAATCCTTTGTCAACTTTTTTTCGAACAATAGCCATAATTGTTTTTTTTTCGGCGACAATCGTTCAAAATTCGAGATATTTTTTATGTTAGAATTTTTGGACTGAGGACTAAAATTTTCGAAACCGAATGCCTTAAATTTTTAGGAAAATTTGTAACATAATCGCCCTTGATGAAATAAATATATAACTATTTTTTGTTTCTAACGAATCGTAATATAAATTAATTTTAAACTAAAATTTGAGAGAAAAATGATTTGTCTCTAATTTCGGGAAGAGGGGGGGTGTGTTCACCCGCCACCGAAGTAACAATATTTGAGTGATTACACACTGAAACACAATGGACTGAAAAAAAAATTAGGAATCGGTAAAGTTTTTGAAAAATTTCAGAAATTCTAAAACTTTAATAAAAATTTACAAATTTAGAAAATATTCGAAATTTTTTTGCTGACTTCGGGTTTTTCCGGATAAGGGGTCATATACTGTAAAATGATTCTTTCTTATCAAACGTAATTAAAATATAAGGAATACGTAGTACAGTGTAATTTGCATTTAATTTTGCTTATGTAATCAAACAATGAGTTATGTGGTGAGTCAAGCTGCTTAGAAACTCATTGATAACACTTTTTTGCAAAAACTTTCGCACATGGATTATTTGTTAATATTTAATTTGAATGTTTTGTCCTATCGTTGAACTACTTCCGAAATTTAATACTGAGTAATATATATACATATATATATATTCATCATTTTTATTTGTAGAAATCATTTGTAATTTTTAAAATGTACTTTTCTACAGTACAAACATTTCAATAATAAAATCTTCATGCTGTTTGTATGAAGTCTTATGAAAAAGAAACGCAGATCAACAATCTGTCATTTTTGACGGGGTTATATACTAGTTAAGAATAATATCCATGGCTATTTATTTTAACTTCATGCTTTTACATTAAATTAATTTTAAAATACATTTAAGACATTATGCGATATTACTTACACACACACACACACACACACACACACACATCCTTTTTTTATTTAGTTATCAACAATCAAATGCAAAACTTCAAAAGTGAAAATAGTCATCTTATTATTTTTATTTAAAGACTCATATGACTACTAATTTGACTTAATGTATAATACAAATAAAATTCTTTGATGTAACTGATAACAGACTGTCTCAAATTTTGTAAATGTAAATTTTTTGTCATGAGAGACAAAAGTTCTGAAGTCAAGTTTTAAAAGTTATTCAAATCAGGCATTAACTATTTTTTTTTAAATTCTATTTTGTATTACAATGATTGAAACTACATATACATATATAAAAAATTCAGATTTTTACGAAACACTGAAAAGCATAAAATTTACCTGTGAATAGAAAAAGCATTCTTCAGTTGTTTACAAATTGTTAATGTTCATGTATGCAAGTTATGTGCTATGCCGCTACGCAGATGATTACAACCCAGCGAATGGTTGGTTGTCAACGATATTCTGCTGAGCAACAAGATATATATTATCTATAAAAAATTGAAAACTTATTATAAATAACAGTAAAATTGAATGCATATAATTAAAAAATATTTCCCCTATTTAAAAAATGAATCTAACAAGTTTTTCAACAAAATACAGATATATAAAATGCAAAATATATTCTGAACAAAAAAGAAAAATGTATAAGCAACAATTTAATTTAATACATATATATTACAAATTAAAAATATATTTTTTTATGAAAAAATGAGTCTAAATAATTTATTAGCTACATGCAGAAGGCTTAACTGTATTCCGAGAAGCGATTTTTAACCTTATCTTAGAGCAGTCAAAAGAGGTGATGCGGTTTCATGTATTTCTATGAGAAATCTCGTAGGAAAATAGTCCAATTTTAAAAGTGGATTATATGGAAAACAAGAGTTTTTCTAAATACACGCAAAGTCTTATTCGTTTCATCTAAAACTGATTAATATAATATATTAATTTTTAAAAAATCATCCAAGCCGTTTTGGAGAAAATAAGTATGTGCCCATTAAACCCCTCCATTTTCACTTAAAACAAGACTTCCAGATCTTAAAATATACTGCAAGTAAAAATGTATAAATTTCAGACTAGAGTTAGACCGAAGCTATAAGACTAATGTGAAAAAATAAGAACAATATGCCTCATATTCACTGACATATTAAATGTCGGCGTTTAGGTTTTCCTTTGATGTCCTTCTAGCTGGAATCTTCGTTTTTTTTGCTGCGTCACTCGAGATACTACCGTCTCTCATGATAATCCTTTTCCACCTCTTTGGGTATGCTGTAGTATCACTTTACACTAATATGGGACCAAACAGAGTGGCTAGCCCGTTGTGTGAAAGAAAAAAAATGACTAAATTATCTCAAAAATAAAGGGGAAAAAAAACAACAGCACTCTATTGATTTCACTTTAGATTATTTAGGGGGGGGGGGGGGCTGTAACATCAACAGTGCTCTTTTGGTTTATTGTGGCCCCACCAGTCACTAATAATAACGAGTATATAGTTAATCATTGTATGACAGAAAAAAAAATTCAAATTTATTTAAAAAAAAAAAAATCAGCATTTTTTGCATTTTACTTTCGATTATCTCCGGGGGGAGGGGGGGGGGAGGGGGGGGCTGTAACCGCATCAGCTCCTTTGCCTTCTTTAGGCATTGTAGTGTCACTGTACACTAATATGGGACTAAACAGAGTGGCTAGTACACTGAAAAAAATTTACAAGTGTATCTTAAAAAGAAAGGAAAAAAATTTACAAGTGTATCTTAAAAAGAAAGGAAAAAAATTTACAAGTGTATCTTAAAAAGAAAGGAAAAAAATCAGTACTCATTTCACTTTTGAATATTTTGTACATATAGTATTAAGAAAATAAAATGGCAAGACAAAAGTTCTTTTAACTAATCTGGATTCTTGTGTGTAATTCATTTTACATTCAGCTTTATACTCACAAAGATGATTTTCAAAAAGTAAGGAAAAGGGGTTTATTTCATTGGGACGGAGACAGTTGTTTGATAGTACTGTACTATGATACTGACAGTTGAAAAAAAGAATGACAGCTTTCACTCTTTCACTGTACATTTTCCAAGACTTTCATGCAAAAAAAAAAAAAATCTATTACAATTTCATTATAAAACTGGATAAGTATCCATCTGTTAAAAACAATTTTGTTCCTATCGCTCTCCCCATGGATTCAATTTTCACAGGTTTTACTGCACTTGCATTTTATTGTTTTAATAGAGACACAGCCCTGTATATGATTTATAGATTTGTATATATCTTATGGTCAATATAATAAATCTGGTCATTATTAATAATAACCAGGTATTATTCATAATGACCGGATTAATAATATTGACCATAACACATATACTACATAGAATGTTCAAATTTAGTTCAATTATAAAATGGTTGAAAATCCCCCTTCAGCAATTTCTGTCAATAAACGAAAATGTACTCAACATCTTTTGTGATGCCTTGAATATGATCAGTTAATAATTTAGTAATTTAAATCAGGTACAATCTTTATTTTTAATTATGTATCATCACTTTAAGTCTTAAAAATTAATCTAAGCAGTTATTAAATATCATTATATTAAACATAAGAAAAGGTTTTGCATGTGTATATAGTAATTTACATTTTGTACAATTAAATATATAAGTCATCAAATGTATTTGAAAGAAATTAGTTATTTGTAGTATATTAAACAATAATCAAAACAAAACATTTAGTGTATTTATATAATGAAAACTTAAAAAAAATAATAAATAAAAATAAAGTTCATAAAAACATTAACATAACTCTAGCTCCTCAGGCATTAAAAATTTAATTTATCAAATACTTAATTCATACATATAATGTACATAGTTAAAAAGCTAAGATGATTGCATACAAATTGTTAGCTTGAAATTATTCTACATCCCTTGTGAATATTGTATAGTATTTTTGTTTAAAGAGAATTTTACAATAAAAATGCAAGATATATATATATAAAGCTTTATGTATTATTTTCCATTCTGGCTATCGTGGACAATAATTTTTTGTTTTTGCGAATCAGTCAATTCATCTTAGAGGACATGAGACTTACAGCACCTACAATATCAGAGAAAAAATAGAAATCAAATAGTTATGAAATATAATTTGAAAATATAAATAGATGGAGTTTTTGTATGTTTAAATAAAAAAATAAAGAAAAGAACAATTGAAATTTTCTGAAATGCTATTCTGATTTGTTCATATTACATATATCTTACACAGGGAAACAGTTTCAAAACCTAAGTATGGGATTATTTTTCATAAAAAACGAAAAATAAAAGGAGAGAAAACAAAATGAAGGGAAAATATTCATACAGGAACTCTAAAATATCTTGATATCCATGATTTAACAATTAAATAATGTGTAAAAATGGAAAATACAAATTTAAGTAATTAAAAATATGTATTATAAATCGTTAGCTACAAACAGAAAATTTTAAATTCGGGGTTTTAGAATCAGACTGATAAAAATTAGTTTAATGAAAATTTTTAAAGGTCGTGTAGTTTAAAAAAAATAAATCAGAAATACTAGATATTGTTATTTTTTCAAAATATTGGGACTGTGTTAAATAAAATTTAACAACCAACAATATTTTTTAAATTACTTATTATATATTATAAATATTTAAATTAAAATATTTTGCATGTAGTTATCGATTAAATAAAGTGATATAAACTTTTATCTATATATTGTACGGCAATTATCAACAAGATATATTTGAATAATTAAGAAAAGTATATTATTATTCTCCTTAAAAGAAAAGAAGAGAAAAAAGAAAGACGCAAAAATATCCATATAAGAATTATAAAAGAAATCACCTTGATATAGTTTATCTGGGTTTTAAAGTCAGGCTGATAAAAATAAAATTAATGAAAATTTTTAAAGGCCGCATAATAAAAAAAAAAAAAAAAAAAGAAAATACTAAATATTAATATATTTATTTTTAATTTTTGAGACTGTAGTAAGTAAAAATAAATCATTCAATTAATATTTTGAGTTAAATTCTTGCTAAATTAATTCAAGTATAATAGGATATAAATTACAAGCTTAAAATTATTTCACTTCATTAGTTGAGTAAGACTGGACTGACACCACCATCCATCGTCTTATATCTATAGGAATCGCTTACACAATATAACAATTCATAAAATTTTCAATATTTAATTAATTTAAAAGCAGCTAATTAAAAATAAAAGCATATTTCTAAAGGAGCTTTCAAGCTATTTACTGTCAAATTTTGACGGGTACCATCTAGTTAGATTTTACTTTTAAATGATTACATTTGAGAAAGGTTCAGTCTAGAGAGGAAAAAGTTTTGTGAAAGGTCTATTTTAAAAACAAAGAATTTTGCGAAGGATCCTGCTTTAAAGTGAAAAGTTTTGCGTCCTGTTTTGGGATGAAAAATTTTGTGAACAGACCAGTTTTGAAATGAAAAAAAAAATGTGAATAGTACTTTAAAGGACCCAATTTCTTCCTAAAACAGATTCCTCATAATATATTTTTTTTAATTAAGTTTTCTATAGATCTTTTCTCAGGATACAAATTAAAAAAAACATTAACCAATAAATTATTTCCATGGTATTATTTGTTTGAATTAGAGATGTAACGAATAGTGATTTGGCCGAATAGCCGAATATTCGGCCAAATTTTAGGCCGAATACCGAATATTCGGCTGCCAAATACTGACTTTAAAAAAATAAATTGTTTATTTATTTATTTTTTCAATTTTAAAATCAAAAATTAAATTAAGGACTAATTGAAATATTTTTTTTTGTTTGAGTGTTCAAAAATTATAACAGCTGAATGTATTTTTTGTAATATTTAAAATACTTTGATGCCAATAAGATAACATTTGACTTTCAAAAATGTAAATAATAATTTAATTCATTTTTTTTTAATCCATAGATAGTTCTAGTAATTTATATATTTTTTACCTAAAATAGAAACTCATTACCTCTGTAAAAATGAAACTTCTTTTATTTTAGTAAAATCATTTAACCCCCAAAAATAAGAACTTGCATGTGTCCTCTGTCTTTTTATATCCTTTCTCATGCAACTCAAACTCAGTAAATTTACATTCTGTATGTCAAGAAAAGGATTATTTTCTTAAAATATATTTTCATTTTTATTTTGGGATTGCTTTTCAGAAATAAAAAATAAGAAGTCATCACTGCCAAATTTGTCAAATTAAGTTAATAATAATACAGCAGACAAATTAAGAGAGGTAGATTGCTATTTTCATAAACATTTAATAGCTAGGACAGAGTGTCCATTTAACTGGTGGAAAACAAATGCAGAAAACTTTCCAAGGCTTGCAAATTTAGCAAGAAATCATCTTTCAGCTCCTGCAAGCACAGTATATAGTGAACGTTTGTTTTTTTGAAGCTGGTAATACATATGAAACCAAACGAAACAGACTTCTTGAAAATGCTGAAAAGTTATTATTTTTGCATCACAATTTCAGGCTTTACAGTGATAAATTATTTGTTACCCCTGTATGTTATTTTGAAGTAACTCATTAAATGCTTTTTCAGTACAGGTAATAGTTTTTTCTTTTCAATGTATCAAACTCATTAGTTTGTTTAATCAACATCTAATGTTTAATTTTTAATTAGTAAAGTAATTATATAGTCCTATATTTATTCAAATTTTTTTATTTAAAAGTAAAACTAAAAACTAGAAAAATGATTTAATTTGTGAAAGATTAAACATTTTTACAAGACAGTAAAATATTTATTTTTGATATTTATGAATTTCATTGTTTAAGAAACTGTTATCATTATAAATCAGATTAAAAAAATAGTTATAAAGTTAATATTTTTAAATTCACTGAAGAGATTTAAACTTTAAATGCAGTATATATTTTGCATTTTAATGTAAAAGAAATTAATGTTGCAATACTTACTTAAATTCACATGATGCCTAAATATGCAGCAAGAAAAATATTTTTATTTATGTAATATCATTATACAGAGCCGTAACTAGCCATTCCTTGGCCCTGTGCAAGAATTCGCATTTGGGCCCCTTAATTAATTAGGTTTGGAAAAATGAAAAATAAAATACGTCACAATAAAATTTTTTAGTAAATTTTATTTTAATTGTACTTTTCTGGCTTTCATTTCGGCAAATTCGTTAATAACATCATCATAATTAATATATTTAACTATATTATATTCTATTGAAATAATAGACAGATTGGATAAACGTTCTTTTCTGATAGTTGATCGTAAATAATTTTTTATTAATTTCAGCTTGCTAAAACTTCGCTCGCACGAAGCAATAGAAATGGGAAGAGTTAAAAATATTCGAAGGGCGACACTGATATTTGGGTAAGATTCAATTAAACCAAAATCATGAAGAGTCTGTAGAATAGCAAGCGGAGATGCAGTTTGTATGTTTTTTTATAAGAGCCGTTACTTCAAACTTCACTGCTCAAACACTCTTCTTTTCCTTTTATTAAGAAATTCCTTCTCTATATCCATTTTTTCAGCCAAACTTTGTGCTTCCTAGATATTTTGTTCAAAACCTGTATCTCGAAGCCCTTGTAATGTACTACGTAAACCAGCAATTAGTTTTGTTCCAATATCTATTGACAAATCTTTCTGTTGTAATGCTTTGTTTGTTCGATCGGTGCATTGTAGAATTTTATTCCATATAGAAAGTGTACAGATAAACCTATAATTAATTTGCAGAATCAAACTTTGTGCATTCGATACAGCTTCCAGATTCGAAAAATCGTTTGTAATCATTTGAAGTCCTTCCATTACTTCAGGTAATTGTAAATACAGCGCTTTTATTGCTCTGGCCTTTGATGACCATCTTGTATCAGAAAAACTTTTAAGTGATATTTTTAAGCACTTCATTAAAGTTTCCCAACGAATTGTTGAGGACGAGAAAAAATTAAACAACCTCTGCACAGTATCAAAAAAAGAAATCATTTTTGGAGTTGTAGATGCACCGTGGGCACCGGCTAAATTTAGATTATGAGCTGCACAAGGTACAAATATTGCTAAATCATTAATTTCCAAAATACGTGCACTTACTCCCTTATACTTGCCAGCCATATTGGCACCGTTGTCAAATCCTTGCCCTCTGCAATCCTGAAAGTCTAATTTATCAACATTTAGTTTATTCAAAATTTCAGATGATAAACCTTCTCCCGTTTTTTCATGAGATTGAATAAAGTTTATGAAGCTTTCTTCAATCATTACCTTCCCTTTACAGTCAACATGGACATATCTTATAATCTGACTCATTTGCTCTTTTCTTGAAACATCAGGAGTGCAGTCGAATAAAATTGTGTAGTACTTTGCCTTCTTAATTCTGCAGATGATTTCATTTCTAGTTTTGTCCCTAACTAATTTTATTATTTCATTTTGAATAGTGGGTGAGAAATAAGACACTGAACCCTTTTTTGTTTTTCAATATGTTCTTTAAAGTAGTATTATAATGGCTAGCAAATTCAATCAAATTTTAAAAAATGCCACAATTTGGATCTCCAATAATTTCATTTGAACTTCTAAGAGCAAGATTATATTTGGCACAGAATAGAATAGCATCCAATATTATTTTCAATATTTCACGCCATATCATTTTTTCCTTGTTAATGGAATTAATTACATAACAATCAATTGCATTTCCTGATTTTATACTCTTTTCCATTTCACATACGAAATTCGATGTTCCGGAGAATTTTCGTGTTGGGGAATAACTGGATGAAGATGCCTAATCATAAAAAAAATTTTGTGGGTCTGAAAGATTATGCGATTTTTGCCCAAAAAAGCATGCAAGGAAAGCAAAATACTGCATTTTGATTAACGGAATATAAAATCCATTTTCTTTTAACAGTTTCTCCGGTAATTTGTTTAACATAAAACCAGTCCTTTGTAAAATTTCGACCTGAATCGTCTACTTTTAACGTATTAAAGTTAATGTTGTCGCCTTGATCTGCACCATGTGAGACAAGAGAATGTATTAATTTACCAGTAACGGCAGGCCAGGAATGGGGATCGTTGTAATTAAGCAGTATTTCTTCTGGAACAGTACAGAACATATTTTGTTCGGTATTATCAGTTTGTGAAACAGTACTTTGTGCAGGCTCGTCCTCTTTTGAATTATTATGGGGCAAATGTAGTGAAATACCTTGTGAAACAGCAGAATATTCAGTAATATCAGTTTGTGAGACAGTACTTTGTACAAGCTGATCCTCTTTTGAACTATTATGGGGCAATTGTAGTAAAATACCCAGTGAAGCAGCAGAATGTTCAGTATTATCAGTTTGTGAGACAGTACTTTGTGCAGGCTCATCCTCTTTTGAATTAGAATGAGGTTATTGTAGTAGAATATCTTGAGAAGAAGCAGATTGCTTTTCTTGCAATGGATCGTTTTTGTTACTTGAAGAATTGTCGTTAATTGAAGGGGTAGATGCCAAATGTAGTGTTTTTTTATCACCTTGTTAAGTAGTGCTACATTTGACCTCTTCCACACTTCCTCTATTCTCTGAGTTTTCAGTTTTTAGCCATTTACCAAACTGTTGCGACATTGACTTGCATTCTTCCATTTTTCGTTTCCTCATATTTCTCTTTTGTTTGGATGGAAATGGTTTGCAGTGTTGGAAAACGAATTTAGCGTACATGTTGCTTAGGATTTTTTTTTTTTCGGAATCAATGCTTAATTATGAAGTCTGCCGATAAAAGAAGGGGAAGGAGGGGGGGGGGGGGGGGGTTTGTCCTGTAATTTAGATTTTTTTTTCTTGAGTGGTTATCGGTCAATTTTTTCGAAATTTTTAGGAATGAAAAATATGATGTTCCCTTAACCATTTTATGAAACAATATGCAAATTTAATAGTGAAAACGTAAGCCAAATCCAGCGAAATATCCCACTTTTTTCGTTGATTTTTTCTTAGATTTTATTAATTTTTTTAAAAATATTTGTGCTCCCCGAATGTTTCAAAATTTTTGTAGTAGCTGTAAATCCAGTCTGCCGATATGCTGTAAAAAGATTGTGTCGAAATAGGGACGTTTATTTACTTTTAATGTAGAAAAAATATCGCTTCCGAGAGGTAAAGTGACCTGCGGTCGTGAATTTTTTAAAAGAGTTAAAATTTTCCTATTTTTGAAAACAGATTGCACTGACGATTAGAAGAAAGTATCGGCATTAAGGCATATTTTTTGCTTATCGGTGCAAATAAAATTGCGACCTGGGAGGGGGGGGGGGGGGTGGAACGTTGGCATATTATGGGAAATGTTTACTGCGAAAATGACTCTTTTTTGCAAACATTTTTCAAAGGGTTAATAACGATTTTCTGTCAAACTAATTGCAGAATTTGAGACGTAAAGGTACTAATTTTAAGACTGTATCTTCCATATTTCAAATGGTTTGGTTAAAGGAAGTTAAAATAAAACAGGAAAAAAACCGGCATTTGGTAAAAACATAAGCGAAAACACAAGTATACGTTAATGTATTCAAACTATAACCTAGCATAAGTTTGGCAGGTACGTAGGTAAGTTGAAAATATCAGTTCTATATTAATTCGAATGTTCATGTTGATAAGCCGAGATATCTAGGATCTAAATAACACAAAACTTAACCGTCAAATCGCGCAGTAGAAAGGCAGAAATTTCTTTTTCAATTAAAAAATATAATTTCTTATGCACATCATTTTGGCCCCCCCCCCCCCCTTTCAGATGGGCCCTGTGCGGCTGCAGCTGTTGCACCTGCCTAGTTACGGCACTGTCATTATATACAGTTATTTATAAGTTGTCATGAAGCTTTAAAATTGCATAAGTATTAGGATTTCTTTTTCTTATAATAATTAATGTATTTAGATATAATTTTTTAATATTGTTTGTTGAAAATATTTAAAATCACATTTTGTTTTGATTTTCTGGAACTTATTTAACCAAATATCTTAGAATATTCGGCAAAATATCAAATTATATTCGGCTACAGGTATTCGGTTCAATATTCGGCCATGCCAAATATTCGGCAAAAGGGCCGAATACCGAATAGTGGCCAAATATTCGTTACATTTCTAGTTTGAATTATGAAATATTTTCTGTCTTTAAAAACAACTCAAATATTTTAATAAAAATTCTATGGGAAAAAAAAAGTATTTGTGCACAATATTTTCTGCAGCGTAACATTTAAACAAATTTATTTATCTTAATAATAAAAAATTAAGAAAACTCAAAATAATAAATCAGATGCGAATCATTAGAGTAAAATTTACATTTAAATTGTGAAATAAGTTTTGTTATTGGTAAAGACTATTTAAACTTATCGATTTTTGAAAAACTTTTTCTGTTGCTGATTTGGAATTAAAATACCATTTTGTGGAACTGTCAAAAGAAAATTTGGTACTTTTCGGTTAGCCGGGTGCCAGTGAAATGTATATATCTATATATAGATATATATATACATACACACACATATATATACATGTATATATATATATATATACATGTATATATATACATATATATACACATACATATATGTGTGTATGTATACATATATATGTATATATAGATATATACATTTCACTGGCGCTCGGCTAACTGAAAAGTACTGAAAATTTTATCTCCAACAATGGCAACATTTTCAAGTACAAACATCTTTTGTATAACTGATCACCCTCATGTGCCCCATGCACAAAAGTACAGAAAAAGCCCATCAATCAAACTAAAGTAAGGAAAAATTGCAATATTTGGTACATCACCAATGGATTGCTGCAGTCGCATTGCAAACTTTTAGCAGTCAACAGGCAACAATGTTTTTTCTTAGATTCAAAACAGCCAACGTTGTCACTTCTGTACGTTCATGCTTCATCCATTTATAATACATCCATGCTATGTAGATGTCCCACAATTATTATTTATTGTAACTAAATTTATTTTTTATCATTATGTTTTCAGCACTTCTAGAAAGATAAAAACAATACTGAAACAAGTTCAAGTAAAGCTAAGAAAAATTTACCATATTTTAAAAAAGAAAATTTGTGTGTCACACATAGATTATGAAATATACTTTTACAGATTAGTAAAGACACTCTACCAGAATATTTTGATAGGGTGTAAAAAGAAATACAAATAAGCAATTTACAAAATAAATACAGTTGAAAATGCACTTTTAATATTTAACATCTATAGATGATTAGGTACTTTTTGGTTAGTCGAGTGCCAGTGATATATATACATGTATATATACACTCACACATTTATATAACATATCTACATATACATATATATATACATACACATATGTATGTATGTATGTGTATATATATATATATATATATATATATATATATATATATATACATACATATGTAGTTATATATGTATATATATCACTGGCGCCCGGCTCTAACCGAAAAGTACCGATGATTATTGTATTAGATTTCTTTTGTGCAATCTTCTATATGATCTGTATAGAGTTTAGTACACACCAGATAGCACACAAAATTTTAATTCAGTTGGAATACGCATCTGTCATTTGTATCGGCTCCATTTATAGGAAAAATAATTTACCTATTAACATTTATGAATTTTACCAGAAAGTTTACCTTATTCAAAGTTAGATTCTGTCCGAATATGGATACTAATATTTAATGAACTAGAACTTTTTACAAGAAACCTTTACATAAAAAAAAAAATTCTGTGCTGTGAGTTATAATTGAAAAAGAGGATAGTAGTCTTAAAACTTTTTTAATTAATAAAGTTTTAACTTCGTAGCTTCTTCTGTGAATTAAAATAAATTTATAAAAGTTTCTTATATTCTATGACAAATACTTTAAAATCACAGAAATTTTTTGAATGAATTAGAAGAAACATTTTGCTGCGTTTATTTGTTAGGAAGGAACTAAAGTAAAACAATAACAATATATTAAAATGCTGGCAAATCAGCAAGTATAATTTTCCTGCTCCTTTTGATTTGGCAAGGAAGTTTTAAATGAACCAGACAGCAAGTGTCTGGAATGGGCAATCATATTCAGATGTAAATGTACAGGGTGTTCATACATCTTGGAACAAACTTTGTGTAGATAATGTGGTCAATGCAAACATTTCTTGAGCAAGAAACATTATCTCAATCCACTTATTCCATCAAAAATACAATAAATTCAATCAAAAACACAGAATGTGTCACTGCAGGCTGAAACTGAATTTTTGTTTAAAACTTTAACAACAATGAAGATATTTTAGTGATATTTGCATTGCATTAATTTTGATTGTAGAAAATATAATGATGATACTATTGGAAGTGTCTGAATTTTAGCCAGTGACACAGTATAAGTAACACTGCAAGCTGCACTCTGAATAAAGGAATATCTAGCTCAGTGTTGTTTAGATAGGAATGGTAGAAATTTCCAGTTCGTACCATGATTCACAGAAATCAAAGTAACTATATTGAAAATATAGTTACAATATCTTCAGTATTATTAAAGTAACAAACGAAAATTCAACTTTGACTTGGAGTGAGATGCACTTTATTTTTGATAGAATAAGTGTTTTGCGATTGTGGTTTCCTGGACAAAAATTGTATGTCTTGATGTCTATTATCACCTGTGAATGTTTTTTTCCATTTTTTTTAGAAATAGGATGCTTGCAAAAGAGCAAGAAACATATTATTTACTAGACAATATTCAGGAACTTGCATTTATTTGTACATCATTAATTCCTATGAAGGTCATCATTAATGGTTAATTTTCTTAAGTGACACTTTTCAAAAAGCGAATAAATAATGTAAAAGTATCTCTTTCATTGAAACATAATTTTATTTCTAATTAAAAAAAAAAAAAAATCTTTATTAACTGATAATTAAAAGTAGCAACTGTGTGTTTTAAAAAATATTATTATTTTTTTTTTTTTAAGTATTTGGCTTGGCCAAATATTTTGATATTCGGCAGGCCGAATAGTTTGATGTTTTGCACACCGAATAGTTTAATATTCGGCAGAATGAATAATTTAATATTCGGCCTAAACAAATATTCGGTAATATAACCGAATACCGAATATTCGATGCATCCCCAGCCTCCACCACATTTTATTTATAATACCAATGATACATTACTTAGTATATAAATTAATACTGTTTAAAATGGGGCTACAAAAATACCAAAATATATTATCTGCAATAAAAAATACTTGAGTGCAATAGTAATATCTTTGTTTAATTAGCAATAAAAAGAAAAATATATATATTCCATGGAAAATATATTAAAAAATTTTGTTTTTCAAAACTAAACAAACAGTCGTTTTTCTCAATTTGATTTTTCTTCCCATTTACCTATTAGAGATGCAACAGATGTCAATTTGGCCGGATACCAGATATCCGGCATAATTTGCAGCCGAATACCTGCAGTATGTTTTAATATGTTCTTTTTAAATTTTTATTTATTTTTAAAGAAATTAGATGTGGGTTTAGATTAGCTAGCTATCACTTTGTTATTTTCTTTTTTAAGTAGTTTTAAAATTTTCTACTAACAATCATTTTTATGATAATTTCAGTTTTAGTACCAATATTATAATTACATTATTTTAAATTTTTAGTTATAACAATATAAACTAAATAGTTTAGTACTAATAAATTAATTTTATGAGAAACTTACTATTACTGAATATTTTGGAAAGACAATATTTAATACTTTTATCTTCACCTTTTTCTTTAACAATGTGATGTTCAAGCAAACTCTCCTCGTTACCTTTTTTATTGCTTTAATACTTAAAAAAATTATGTGTTGTGATAAAATGCTACTAACATAGAAACTGAATTGAGTATAACAACAAAATTAGTAATTTAATAGTAAACTATTAGTTTAGTAACAGTAGATTATTTTCCCAAACAAAACTTAAAACTGAATATTTTTGTATCCAAATGTTTTATTTAATATCTTGTCTTTTTGTTTCTTGAACTGCATTCTAATCTATGCACCACTTTAACTTTTAAAAACAAGTTTTGTGTTATGGGAACAGAAAACTTCTTGCTTGCTACTAACACAGCAAAAAAAAAAGGTTCTTATTTGATGAGTCATTCTGCCACCCTTTTCCCTTTTAACTCTGTGTCTGCTGCTGATATATGCAGGCCGGATATATGTAAGTCGGAAGCACTAAGTCATGGAATCTTCCCCAAGTCATGCGATATGCCCACGTGGCTCTGAATAATAACCACGCTCATTCACTCAGTTTAAAGCTAAACGGCTTACGGAATCGGACGCTGTTCTTGCAAAGTAAAAAAAATTTCGATTTCACTGCGTAATATTTCTTTGTTTGTGTATTGTGTTGCGTAGTGTACTTTGAATATTATTGTACCATGGCGATGTTAAGAAAAGACATGATTTGCCATATATTTGGGTCTGGCTGTAATATGCCAATGAATATCTACATACAAAAACGTAATAAAGTGCGTATGTTAGCATTCAAAAGAAAACTGAATCAAATAAACATTGTCTACATCTACACTTTTCTCCCAATATGAAGAAGTTGCTAATAAGTTAGAAAAGACTTGGAAACAAGCTACAATCCCAATAATTGAACGCTATAGCATTTTGAGAAAAATTCGATCATACCATGACAAATACCAGTCTTCTTAAATCTTACAAATCCAGAAAAGGGATTAAAAGCTATCGCAATCAAATTGACGTTTACTGGAAAAAAGCAAATGCTCCATTTTATGTATCGGCACATACTTGTAAATCATTTGAATGTTGCTTCTGTAAAAAAGAACGGAAAGTACCAATGAACGAGAGAGAATTTCTATTAGACCAGCGAACTGAAAGAAAGATATTAATCGGGTCACTGGATCGGAAAGAAATGAAAATTAAAACAAAGCCGATACGTGGAGAGTAACAAATCACTGTCTTATGCTTCTTCGAGTTCAATAGATTTGAATATGAATAACAGGTGTAAATTGAAACGGTGTATGTGCGAGCATACTGACTTTTACTCATCATAAGCTATCATTGAAAGCAGGGCCCAAAACGCCGACGATGTCACTGTCACACATGTAATGACAAAATTTCCAGCCGTAACAAGACATTGGACCGTTTTGGCATTTTCTACCGAACAGGCACTGCCATCGTTTCAGCTGCGCTCCAAGATGTGGGCATTATCTCACAAAGAGATATATCAAACGTCGTTGACAGAAATAAAATTCGACGTGAGAGAACAAAGGCAAGAACCACTCTATAATCTCAGTCAGTTGTGAAAGATTCTGACCATGACCAATTTGGTTTATACTTAGATGGACGTAAAGACAGGATTATGTCACTAGAATACAACAAAAGAAAAGACATAATAGAAGAACAAGTAAGCTTAGTAAAAGAACCTGGTTCCGAGCACATCAGTCACGTATCTGTAAATTCCAGGAGAGAGAAAATCATTGTAAAACATATCGTATTTTTTTTGTACTGCGTTGAAAATATTATAGATGTAAGAAAGTTGGTTGTGAGGGAAAATCTATTAACACATGTGTCAAAGGAGATGTTATTCGAAATATGGAACTGATCCTGAAGCTTCCACTACAATGGTTTGTGTGCCAGTTACACACCAATGAGCTTCCACTACGTCATCTTTTCACGTACGTAGATGGTACCACGACTGGGTCCAAAAGCTTCACTGGTGAAATAGAAAAATTGTTGGCTGGATGTGAGAAGCTAACTGTAGTTTCATTCATGTCCATAGATTGCACACTATGTGAAATGACTAACAAGAAAGACTTAAGTATTGATCATTTGTACTTAATGGAAATTTGTGCAGCCATCGCCCACTGTAATTTCAACGATTTTATAGGTTTTTCTTGATTTAATAATAAAGAAGCTGTTAAAAAAGAAGCCTATTTTTTTTTCTTGTAACCAAGTAAATGTCTTCTTATTGCAATTAATATTTAAAAATACTAAAATGTATGTTTCACTTAACAAAAATCACTTTGACTTTTTACCATAAAAAGACTCAAATACATAAATTTCAACCGCCTTGCGGCAGTATTGAATTTGAAATTAATTTTTTTAATAATTTTTCTCTTAATCTCCATACAATAGAACATCTTTTCCACATAGGTAGGTTTTGATTAATATTAAAACAATTATTTTGAGTCAAAAATCATCTAACTAAAATTAGGTCTTTTTTGAAATATGCACCCCCATTGGGGCAGTATTAAATTTTGAAATTAATTTTTTAAATTATTTTTCTCTTAATCTCCATAGAATAGAACATCTTTTCCGTATAGGTAGGTTTTGAAATTGTGAAAAAAAAAATTTCGATCCACCCTAATGTGTATGAATAGTTATAGTTGTCTGAATGTTTGCTTTTTTATTGGTTTAGAAAGACAATTTGTCATAAATATAAGTAAATTGTTTTTAGCTTAATAAATTAATGCTTTGTAGTTTTCAAGATTAAACTCTAGGCCTTATAATCTGGAAATTTTAACATTGAGTTCAGTGAAATAATTTCAGGCCAGATGTACTGCCGGATAATTATAATATCCGGCATAGTGGCCAGATACAGCATGTTAACCGGATACCTGTTGCACCCCTATTACCTATTATACAAACCTATGATTATTAAAACCATATAAATTATTATTATTTTAATTTAGGAGCATGAAATACCTTGTATATACTTAAATAATCCAACAAAATATAGCTTTACTAGGTACATTATATAAATCTCCAGTAAAAAGTAGCATTTTTACAAAAGACTATATTTGTTTATAAATGATAATTTTCTTGATTTTTATGTTTTTAAACAACATTACAACAATTTTTATAATTGGATTAAAGGCTAAGAAAGCTTCTTAATATAATACTGCTTGTTATGTCACATCAGATATGCAGATTGGACACTATTAAAGTTTCTTTGTTACATCAATTAATCCTAAATATTATCGAATCACCAGTTTAGTTTGGTCAAAATATTAAATTTGCACACCAGAGCTTCAAAAGCAATTAAGAGCTTATCTTCAAAAACTTAAGGTTTCAAATTTATTATATACATAAAATTTAAATTAGTATTTATATTATCAAAGAGAATTCAGCATTACCAGCATATTGCTGGTTCAAATCAATTACTGAGTTGAAGAGTTAAGGTATTTCTAGACCTATATTATTACTATGCTCATGATTAATGCTTTATCAATTAATTCATAAAATAATTGTAGTGTTTTTAAAAAAATCTATGATTAAATAAAAAAAAGTGGGCAAAAAATGACAATGGTAAGGAGGGAGTAAATATATTTTATTGGTAGCCAGAAGTTTTTGCTGGCTACCAGATTTTATACAATTTGTAGAGTCTTACTTACATATATTAATACACCTAACACACATAATAATAAATTTCTTCGTATAAATAAAACATCTTTAGAACACAAATATGACATATGGTTTACCTTGATAAGCTTAAATATGAAAAGCAACATCAGCTACATGTAAAGTATTGATTCAGGAAAGAATTAAAATCAAAATTATCAGAAAATGAAAACAATATCTATTCCTTAAAATAACTTTTCTCATTGAGCTGCTTTTAAAAAAAGAAAGGCTTATACTTAACTATCAATAATTGTGTTTTTTTTTTAATTTCCAGAAACGACAGCTCTGTATCAAGTACCAAGACGACATATATTACACAGTACTACTACTATCCGTACTTTACACAGACAGTTCCACAAACAAGCAACTTTTTGATAACAAAGTTTTAGTATCGTTAGATAAAAGTTTTTTGCTATTAAATTAAGTGACATTCTAACATGAGTATGGGTATACCTTTACCTTAAGTAATTCAAATACTACAAATAGCAATAATAATATATAAATGAAGCACCAAGCACAACTAAAAAATATCCATGTCATGAAATTTTTGTTTTCCTTTAAATTTTATTAATTAACCATATAAATTTATTTATTAACCATAAAAGGTGATTTAAAAAACAACAATATGGAACAGATGATATATAAACAAAAATATATCTCGGTTTAGTCTGAATTCGAATCGAGCAGTCGATTTGCAACAAAGTGAATTTATTTTTCATAAACATAAAATACTTTTGCGCCAAAATAGTGATACATCCCAATAGCTATCAACTATATCATTCCTCAGACGCTTCAGGTTACCATAATCTAACGAGGTAACTAACTTGCGTTTGACTCCAATGTAACAGACTCGAGTAGTATGCCGATTGAGCATAGATTGAAAATGTTATAGTTTTTGTGTATATAAATGTTAGTGTTGTTATAGTAAAGTATGTGCATCGTGTCCGATTTCAGTTTCCATTATTAAATGTATTTATACCCACGCAAACACGACAAAACAGCTGGCGACGAGTATTTAAAAATTTAACTGTTTGAAGAAGGCTCAAGGTAAAAAAAAAATTTTCATCTTTTAATTACTAGTTTGAATTATGGAGAAACAAATTCAAGAGTTATTGAAGCAGAATCAAGAACTGATTCTTGCTCTTCAGAATAAAGAGAGTAGCTCTCACAAAGTAACTGTGCAATTTGAAAAGTTTAATGAAGAATATGAAAACTTCGATAGTTTTTTTGAAAGATTTCTCACATATTTAGATGTACAAAAAGTCCCAGAAGACGCTAGGGCTAAAGTATTTATTTCTTCTTTAAGTGCTAAATTGTATCAGTTATTAAAAAATTTGCTGTCTCCAGAAATTCCTTCTGCGCAAAGCTTGGAAAAATTCAAAGATGTTTTGAAAAAACATTTAACCCCAAAGCCATTGGTTATACCTTCTCGACATAAATTTCTGAATCGTAAACAACGGGAAGGGGAGAGTATTAATACTTATATAGCGGAACTCCGAGCACTAGTAATTAATTGCGATTATGATAGCAATATGTTAAATATCATGTTACGCGATGTTTTTGTTAGCGGATTACGCGATAAAACAATTCTGGATCGATTATTTGAAGAAGATAACATAGATCTAGATAAAACCTTGCAAATAGCTTTAGCCATGGAAAAAGCATTTAAAGGGGCAAATGATATTATGGGTCGAGGAATAAATGCAGTTCATGCAGTAAAAAAACAATGGAACAGGAAATCAAATAATGCTGAAAAACAGCGAAAATCTTTATTTTGCACGCGATGCACCGGCACAGACCATGTCAAAGAAAAATGTAGATTTATTTCCAGTAAATGTGATTTTTGTTCAAAAATTGGTCACATAAAAAAAGCATGTTTCGCAGCAAGAAAAGCAAATGCTAGACCAGTTAAGCAAAAACAAGTAAATTTTAAGGATGTGGTTGAAAACAATAACCAGGTCCCATTATTTGAATTAAATTCAAATAACGGTACTTTACGTGAGGAAGAACCGAGACGACCTCCAATAATCTTTAATTTAAAAATTGATGGAAAAAATTGCTCAATGGAGTTAGATACTGGCGGGGCAGTCAGTGTTATGAGTATAAGGAATTTTAGGAAAATTTCACAGAAGAAAATTCAACCCACTAATATAGTTTTTAAAACCTATAATGGTGAAGCATTAGTACCTATGGGGTATGCTACAGTTAAAGTTGAATATAAAAATCAAACTTCGAAATTGAACTTATACATTGTTAAGGAGGACTTGGATACCATTTTTGGCCGTGAATGGCTTCATAAAATAAATCTAGACTGGAACGCTATCAAGGCATTAAGGGCTACAGCTAAATTAAACATAAAAGATCTTTTGGAAGAGTATAAGGATATTTTTTATGATAAACTCGGGGAAATAAATAATTATGAAGCTAAGCTCGAACTTAAACCAGATGTTAAACCTGTATTTTGTAGGGTTAGAACAGTGCCATTTGCTTTAAAAAGCAGGGTTGAAGATGAAATAGAAAGATTAGAAAAAGAAGGTATTATAGAGAGAGTTGAAAGCTCTGAATGGGCAACGCCAGTAGTACCGGTCGTAAAATCGGATGGCAGTATCCCAGATAGCACAAACCCTTTTCAAAACCTTGTTATAGCCTTGTTTCAACCTTAAAACCCCTTGAAACAATGTTATTCTAAGCTTACGTGCTGTGTGGGATTATGTGCGGATTATTCAGTAACCTTAAATCCCAATTTAATCGTGCGACAACACCCTTTGCCGAAGTTGGAGGAGATATTCTCTAGTTTAAATGGGGGAAAACAATTTTCAAAATTAGATTTCAAACTTGCGTATTTACAAATGAAGATCCATCCTGAAAGTCAAAAACTGTTGACAATAAATACTCCTAAGGGACTCTCTATTTGCAAGAGGCTTATGTTTGGGTTAAACGCAGCACCTGCAATTTGGCAGTGGTACGTTGATGGATTATTCCAAGGTATGGAATGGGTAAAAGTGTTTATGGATGATGCTAGAATAACAGGAAATGACGAAATGTCACATCTTAAAGCTTTAGAGCAGTTTTTCAAAACGTGTAAAGAGCATGGCCTGAAACTTAATCTAACTAAGAGTCAATTTTTTCAAAATGAAATAAATTTTCTAGGGCATAAAATTGATGCAAATGGCATACATAAAACTGACGAGAAGATTTCAGCGATTTTAAATGCTCCTGTACCTAAAAGTGTACAAGAAATAAAGAGTTTCCTTGGATTAGTAACGTTTTATGGTAAATTTTGTAAAAATTTAATGACTATTGCAAATCCTCTTAATAGTTTGACAAGAAAAGATGTGAAATTTAAATGGTCGAAGAATTGTCAAGTTGCCTTTGAGCAGATAAAACAAGAAATTTGTTCCGAAAAAGTCTTAGTTCATTATGATCCGAAACTTCCCTTAATCCTGGCAAGTGATGCATCTCCAGTTGGTATTGGTTGTGTCTTATCTTATCGATATCCAGATGGTTCTGAATGGCCAATAGCTTTTGCATCCAAAACCTTAACCAAGACTGAGCAGAAATATTCTCAAATCGACAAAGAAGCCTTAGCAATAGTGTGGGCAGTAAAAAAGTTTTACTTATACCTGAAGGGAAGAAGGTTTACTTTAATAACTGACCACAAACCTCTAGTAGCAATTTTTGGCTCAAAACGAGGGTTACCAGTATTAGCAGCTACAAGATTACTACATTATGCATTGATTTTACAATCATTCCAATTTGACATAGTATTCCGAAGAACTAATGACCATGGAAATACAGACTTTTTGTCAAGATTGCCTAAAACTTCTGAAGAATTGGTAGTAAAAGATGACATTACAATATTCCAGATGTCACAAATTGAAACACTACCAGTTACTTCATGGGAATTACGGCAAGAAACGTGGAGAGATGAAGAATTAGGTCCACTTTTAGAAGCCTTACGAAAAGGTCAGAATATGCACGGAAGAGAAGCACAATATACTATTGAAGATGGCTGCATTATGTACGGACAAAGAGTGTGTATTCCGAAGAAATATCAAAAAAATGTTCTGGAAGAATTGCATGAAGGGCACTTGGGTATGGTTAAAAAGAAAGCAATCGCAAGATCATTCGTCTATTGGAAAGGGATTGATAATGATATAGAAAAAGCAGCCAGAAATTGCGCTGACTGTGCCAGACACAAATCAGATCCTACAAAAGCAAAAGTTCATTATTGGGAATATCCCAGCATGCCTTGGGAACGTATACATGTTGATTTTGCCGGTCCTATATTTGAATATATGTTTTTGGTGATAGTTGATGCTCACTCGAAGTGGTTAGAAATTTATCCAATGAAGGTGACCACAGCGAAGAAAACGATTGAATGTCTACGAGACAGTTTTGTACGATTTGGATTGCCATTAGTCCTGGTCAGTGACAACGGGCCACAATTCTCATCTGATGAATTTCGGAGATTCATGCGAAGGAACGGTATCAAGCACAAAACTAGCGCACCATTTAAACCATCAAGTAATGGACAAGCTGAACGTTATGTGCATACAGTAAAACAGTCGCTGCGAGCTATGCAGACTTATGAAGGAAGTATACAACAAAAATTGAGTACATTTTTGCTACAATACAGAAAAGCACCCAATGCAACAACAAGTTATAGCCCAGCGATGTTATTCTTAAAAAAAGATGTCCGAACCAGAATTGATTTACTAGTACCTCAACTGAAATCGAGGATTCAAGAAAAAATACGAAAGGTAGTATTTGAATTCGCAGACAGAAAATTTGACATCCGTGATTCTGTAGCGGTGAGAGATTATAGATCAGCCAATTCAAAATGGAAGTTTGGAAGAATCATTAATAAAGATGGTGCTCTACATTACACTATCAATGTTCAAGGCGCACTAGTAAGACGTCATGTTGATCAAATCCATTCAGTGGGTGAACAAGTACAAGAGAATGATTCTATATCAAATGAATATCGAAGATTTCCAGCAACAAGGTCTAAAGACACTCCTTTAGAGCCAGAACATTCCAATGCTGAAAGTATCACTCCCCAGATCTCCAATGAGGAACCAGTAGCATCAGCTTCAACGGATGATCCGACTCCAGACTTGACTTTGCCAACTCACCAGCCATGTAGTTTGTCAACAGTTCCCGCTACGACTGCTACTCCACCGGTTCAAGCAAGCCCGACTGTAATACCCAGACGATCTCAGAGTTCGCCGACCACCCAAGAAGCTTGACCTGTAAAGGGGGAGGAGATGTGGTGTCTGAATATTGTCTCTATGGTTTATATCGATGGACTGAATGAACTATATTATAAAATACTGTGAACGAGAGTACGGAATATAGGAGTTGTTGTGTTTAAGATGGCTATGAGTAGTTGTATGCCGATTGAGCATAGATTGAAAATGTTATAGTTTTTGTGTATATAAATGTTTGTGTTGTTATAGTAAAGTATGTGCATATCGTGTCCAATTTCAGTTTCCATTATTAAATGTATTTATACCCACGCAAACACGACAAAACAGCAATTGCAAACTAAACTAAATTACGTCTGTTTCTACACAGAAGCGTGTTCAAAATTATTGGTAATTATTAATATTACATTTTTACATAGATCGAAAAAAATGAAATCAAACAGAATCTCATATTATACTCCATGCCAATAGGAATCAGTTGAAGATTTTAAAGAAAAACATTATTAATGCTTAAATTTTCTTTTCTCTTTTTTAGTCTTCTAGCCTCAATTTTTTACTTTTTGTAAAATTTGTGGTAAAACTAAAATTATTAAAACAAAATTTATAGGACAGGTAAACAAATTAAGTAAAATCTTATAATTATGTCGAAATTTTTCCATCGCTATATCTTCTTTCATAAGGTAATATATTAAACTACCCCGTATTATTTA
The DNA here is from genome assembly GCA_963931845.1 of Maratus michaelseni. Taxonomy (NCBI): domain Eukaryota; kingdom Metazoa; phylum Arthropoda; class Arachnida; order Araneae; family Salticidae; genus Maratus; species Maratus michaelseni. The sequence continues at coordinate 3,367,905 of OZ007593.1, forward strand.
TGTATTTTCAACCCCACCAATAAATATATACCATATATATTGGTGGATAACTTGCAGTTTACAAGAAAACTCATCTAAAATTACAGGAGAGCGTTGTATGTCGCTTATAAAAATTAAAAATAAGATTTTAAGAATAAAAGATGATCATAAGATCTGAGATTTATAATTTCTGGAAATGTGATTATTTACAGTGAACTTTCATTTTTGCATATAGCTATTTATTTAAGTAGCCATGGTTCTCTAAGCAATTGCCTATAAATAACTTTTAAAAGGGAAAGAAGAATTTTGTTATTATATATTTACTCAAACTACATTTAGATTTTTAGCTTATAGAGAAATTGGACAATATTGCAAATACTATTAACTCCAACAGATGGCGCTGTCCATAAAATTTTCTAATAATAAACTGAATATTTTTTATGCATATTTATAATATTTACATGATCAAATTTATTAAATATTGATTAACTAGTGTGTACCTTTTTTATCAATCATTGCAAAATTAGTTTTATCATTTCATTTATATTTCTTAGTTTGTTAAAGAGTTACTTTAATTTTTGTAGGATTTACATATTATCTATATGAATAACATGAAAAAATGATAAAAATATTTTTTTTTTCTAAGTATTCATTACAAAAAGGAAATTTCAGCAAATTAAATTTAAAATTTAAGCTTATAGAATAAAATCTTGCATCTTATATGCCACTAAAATTGCTGTTATAAATCTAGTATGATGAATTCTAATTTACTAAACATATTACACATATACTATTTTGATGATTTTCTCTACATATGCCGAATATCCGGTATTTTGATTTAAAATTCTTTTTTACAATTTACATACTTTTTCCTTTTTGCACATCAATTTTTTTACTAAAACAGCAACTAAAAATTTATGTTATATAAATATTATTTGTATAGCAGAAAGTAAGAAATTTGAATAACTTGGGAACAATGCTTGTGCAGATTTCAGGATTTTGCAGATTTTTAGAATCAAAAATTGCATTGCTTGATTGTGAAAAGTAGGAAATGGACTAGGTGGTGAGGCCTACTATTTCTAGGAGGTTCCTACTAGAAATGGTAGGAAAGACTCTGCCTCCTCATCAAAAATTTTCCTTGTTTGCTAGGAAATAGCAAATGAGGTTTTAAAAATTTTTAGAAAATTTCAGGAAAGTAATTTATATGATTCTACTCCTATTCTGACTCTCTTATTGTTATTACAAAGTACCAAATAAGAGAGACAATTTTTTAAATAAATTTAATAAGTGCAATAATTTTTAGTAATTTTAAATTTAGTAATACCCTTCTCTAATTTGATAAAAAATATGTTGCAATAAATTAAATATAACAAAGTGAATATAGATGTATAGAGCTAAACGGTTATACTTCCCTAATTAAAATAATAATTTTAAATTTAATATATTTTTAATAATTTTTTAAATAATTTTATTTTAACTATTTGAAATTTTAACCTTTTTGTGCTGGGTGAGAGTAGGTCAAGGGGGTAAGGAAATAGAGTTTTCTGTGAAAGGAGGGATTTAGAAGACAGATTATTTATTTATTATAAAATCCAAACATGTCCATCAGTAACACTAAGCTAAAAAGTACCATTAGATGTCCCAACAAGCGCTTTCACTATATTACATACATCTTAACTTCTAAATATTGTATAATCCTAATTTTGAATCAATCCGATAAAGAAAATATGTACTTTCAGATAAATTTGATTCAAAAACTGTAAATTAACTTACTGATTTTTGATTAAAAAAAAAATTCAGCATATAATCCATCAACGTGTGACCGTGACGTAGCAATAAATATTTATTTGCTACAGTAATATAAAATAATAATTTCTGTATCATAAAATAAATTTGGAAAATTTGCAGGGTGAGGGAGATTAGGATAACATTAAAAAAAAAAAAAAAAAAAAAAAAAAAAAGAGGAAAAATCCAGCAAATTTAGAATATTCTCACTCCTGCATTTTAAGTCATTAAAGGGAGATAAATTACATTAAGAATGAGTGAAAATTGAATGTGATTAAAAATGAGAATTGTTAAAAACAAATGTGTATGTGACACTTGTAAAGATTTTTTTTTTTTTTTCAAAGACCTGTTAAATGAGGAATTGTTTCTTTGAAAACCATATCCCTTTTTTCCTTCTTTCATTCTACATAATAATTAAATCACATTCAGTTCAATAGCTCTGTAGTTTTTTTTTTTTTTTTTTTTTAGATTATTACTCACTCTGCACTAGTCCCCTAATTTGGTTTTTCATTGAATTGCATCTTTATAAGATTGCCGTATCTAAATTATAATATTATGCATGGGATTAAAACCATATTAACGATGCTGTCATTAGATATTAAATACTTATCAGATTGCCTGAATTTGAAAGTAAATTTACTATGCAATTTTACTTATATATGTTAATTTTTTTATTGGGGGGAGGGGGATGAGGAGTACTATTAGCCTTTACTACATTCCAACTACATGAAATCCAACAAATACATTATTACTGCTCTCAATTTTGATCAAACAAATTTTCTAATGTCATATAATTTCATAACTCATAAATTATTATATTTATTTTTTTATGTTATATTTTGCTAGCAGATGGCGCAACATTACACAGAAGCATTTTATTATCAACTACAGTAGAAGCCCGAAATAACGCGGTCCGATATAGCACAAATTCGGATTTAACGCGGGGAAAAGTATGTCCCACAAAAAAAAAATATCAATTTTAGGATAAATTTTGCATTTAAAATTTCAGTGAAACATAATATTCTTCATAAAACACTTTTTCGTACCTTTTATTTCTTGTCAGTCAGGTACCCCACGACCCTTACCCCCTAACTCACCGTCAACCTCAACTGGCGAGTTACGCTGTAACTCTCGGTTGACCCTGAAATCAAATTCTCCGCTAACTCAACTAGCCGAAAATGGAGGAGAAAACGAAACATAAGTTCAGTAACTGAACTAACCTATTCGTCTACAGTTATTCGACACGCGCATGTGCAATTGAAGCAAAGATGGCGGTTGCGTTGACAAGTGTTTTGACGTTTATTTCGTTTCAATGCTATTTGTGATGCAGAAAGCAAACGAAATGTTAATTTAAAAAATAATAATAATGTGAAAGAATGTGTTACTTTTAATTATTAGCCCTTTTAGGATATTTTAACTCTGTAAAGTCAAGATTAGAGTGATTATTAAGAAAGTTTTCAAGACGTAAAATATCTACTGAGAATATTTGGTAGCGCCATCTAACGAATTTAAAATCAAATGTTCTTACACTCAAATATTGTATATACGATTCAAATCTTTTTTTTTTTTTTTTTTTTTTTTTTTTTTTTTTTTTTTTAAGAATAAAAAACAGCAGTTTTTCTTAAATTTCAGATTTATTCCTACACTTCACGTTTGTTTAAAAAATAAAATTATAGAAGATGGAATTTTGCGTTAAAATATCGTTATAATACATAAAAATGTATATCCGTTTGTAATAGATAAATAATTTGAACTAATATGTACTTGTTAGTTAAAAATAATTATTTTTGTTTGAAAGAACATGATATTTTTAAGAGGATTATTTGAAAATTTTCGCAGTTCACGAGAATTTTTTCAAACAGCTCTTTAAATTATTATATATGAAATTTAAAAATATATATATATATTAATTATAATAATTTACACATAAAAAAAACCCCACCTTTTTGGGTCTCATATAAGGGATAAATGCTACCAAGCATGCAATTTCATCCAAGATAATTTAATTGAATCTGTAATCAATTATTTTAGTTAAATAAAAAACATACATTAGAAATATATGAAAATATCTTTTTATATAACATTTTTGCAAAATAAATTAATCCAGCTCCCTATTTGCTTTTATTCCACTTATTAGTGTTAGCCTGGTCATAAAATTGTTTATTAAACGTAGATAATATATATTTTTTTTTCTTTAATCAAAAAACTTAAAAAAAAAAAAAAAAAAAAATACTATAAAATTTTGTAAAAATGAGCATTTTATGACTGTGACAATATTTCTAAACCACCAAATCAAAATGTTAATTCAAAATTTATTTGTAAATTTATTTATCAAAAAGTAAACACTCCAATTATGCTCTTTCAATACTCTGTTTTGTTTCGTTATTGAAAACTGAATCAAGGGAGGACAGAACCCATAAAGACTATTGCTACGTCATGTGATCCTTTTGGCCAATGAGATATACACATTTCAACCTGCCGTCGAGTAACCCAGAGTCGAATAACCATGTCCCTGAAGTTAACGAAGAATTCGGAAATATCAACCGGCAGTTAGATTCGCGAACCTCGGGTTACTCAACTGAGAGTTGTACGGGAAGTTGAAGGTTGGTGGTGAATTGACCGGTCAGTGTTGAACACTGACTCGAGAACGCAATAACAACGAGGTCTATTTCCTCTCACTGATCACGTGATTTCTCCCTCTTCTGCACTGAATGGAATGGTCCTTCTCCTCCCTCTTTTGTGTCACTTTGCGGAATTCTGGAATCATGTAAACAGAGATGGGAGTGTTTATCATACATCCTGAGTTAAGCAAGTTTTCAGTCAGGTTGAAGTACAAGGTGGAAAAATGTTGCAGAAAAGGAAAGGTTATTCAGTGAGCGACAAACTCAAAATTATTGATCGTGTTAAGAACGGAGCAACAAAAGCAAGCATATCGCGAGAATGTTGTATTCCAGAAGGAACAATAAGAGGTTGGATGAAAGGAGAACATAAACTTAGAAGTTTTGTAGACACCATTCAAAGTGAAGTGGGGTTACAAAGAAAAAAGACTAAATTAGGTGCAGATAGGGAATTAGATGAATGTTTATACAGGTGGTTTTTAACAAAACGTAGTGAAGGAGTGACACTATCAGGACCAATTGTAAGATCTCAAGCTGTGAAATTTCATCATGATTTACATGGTAACAATAACTTCTTTGCATCTGATGACTGGTTTTCACGGTAGAAATCTTGTCATGGAATAAGTCAGAGCAGCATTGATGGGGAAGCTCGGTCATGTGATAGTGAATCGGCGGCACTATTTCCTGGGGAATTAAAGAAAATTATGATTGAAAACGATTTAAACGACTGTGAAGTTTATAACTGTGATGAAACTGCACTTTATTATTGATTGCTTCCTTCAAGAACCCTGGATCTGAGGAATACTGGTAATAAATCTGGAACAAGAATGAGCAAGGATAGAATTACCCTCCTGTTTACAGTAAATATATCTGGCAGCCATAAACTTAAACCTCTCTGAATAGGAAAAAGTCGAAGTCCTAGATGCTTTAAACATGTTAAGATGGCTTCACTACTTATTTCATACAAGAACACTGAAAATGCGTGGATGACAAGTGATATTTTTACCGAGTGGTTCCATGAGGATTTTGTCCCATCAGTGAAGAAGAATCTGCAGTCACTTAAACACGAAGAGAAGGCATTGCTTATCCTTGATCACTGTCCGGCACATCCACCTGCTGATCTACTACAATCAAGAGATGGAAAAATCAGAGTCAAGTTTTTACCATAAAACACTACGGCGTTAATCCAGCCATTAGACCAAGGCATTATTAGAGCATTTAAAGTCCATTACCACCGTGAACTTCTCAGCGGTATAGTAAACTCTAAAGAAAAAATAGATTTCCTAAAGGCAATCAACCTCAAGACTGTTGCATATTCTGTAGGCTTGGCATGGGGAAGCATTACACCGGCTACAATTCAGAACTGCCGGGAAAAAGTGTCTGGAGATGTCTCCATTGGAAATTTTTCGGATCCCGGATTCACAATGAGTGACTCGCAGTCTGTGGTTAGTACTATGCATTTCGATATCTCTGTTGACGATTTAAATGTCTGGATAGAAATTGACAACAGCGAGCCAATTTCAGATGTCATAACAGATCAGGATATCATTGGTGCTGTAACACATAAAAATTACAGTGAGCAAAATGATGATGATGAAATTGAAAATGATGTGGTAATGAAAGATGACGTTCCACATGTTAGTGAAGTCATTTCACACTTAACGCACGTAATTTCGTGGATGGAGAGGCAAGACGATTCAGATAGTGTTCATCTACTCCCTTTTGCTAGTGTGAAACAATATGCGGAAAAGAAACAAAACACATCAGTTCGCCAAACAACACTTACGGACTTTTTGAGGACAATGTAAGATTAAGTTTGTGTTCAATGAATGATAAAGTTAGTTACATTTCACAAAGCGGGTAAGTGTTTTCATCATTTTGCACCATTTCTTTGACACCATTCCAATATACCGCGGTCAAGCTATAAAGCGGGTGTGAAACACGTCTCCCAACAACCGCATTATATCGGGCTTCTACTGTATTTAATTCAAATCTTCAGTCATATAATAAAGTATTCAAGTTATTTCAAAAATAGATTTCAGTTATACCTTATAAACTATGTTACTATGCCATGCTTCCTTTTTTTTTAATATACAAGGCAATTTTTTTAATAATTTGTATAGCTAACTGATTATTTAATTACAGAATAAATTTTGTTTCCCTTGAAATTTTCTGTGAATACATGGAAAAACCTTAAAGGTTTTAAATATTACAAACAGAAAAAATAATTACAATACATTTAAAATGTTATAATTGTATGTATGACAATTTTTGTATTTTATGCTTCCTTGATTTAAAAAGATGAAAGAAGTGTTAATTAAACCTTTCAGTTAAATAAATTAAACTGTTCTAATGATAAATGTCAAACAGTGCATTGTCTATATGTCAGTTTTATGCAGCATTTCAAAAAGCTATTAACAACCTGGTAATTTTATCTTCACTTATTACTTCAATTATAATGATGAGAATACAATAAACATTTATTAATTGGATGTGGCTTACTTAATTTCATTCTTATGAAATGCTACTAATTTAATATGTTATTTTCTGTTTAATCCTTTTGTTTCAGCTAATTGCAGTACATTCTATAGATAAAAATGAAATTCAGAGCAACTGCATCTATGAATATATTAATAATAATTATGTAATTTTTATCTAAAACTGGTAAGAAATAGATTATAGATATTAAAGAATATGATAAGAAATTAAAGCAAAAAAATATTATATATTTTTAACCTTATGTTATGTTTTTTATACATGTATCTCTAAAATTTGCTAATATTTTCCTTCCCCACCATTTTTTTTTTTTTGTAAGATGCACAAACTGCTACAAGTTTAAATTATTTTTCCTTCCCCTTTATAGTTACTACAGTCGAGTCTCTATATAACGAAATCCATTGTTCCAGTGAAAAATTCGTTATATAGAGAAATTCGTTATATAGAGAATGAGTAAAAATTCCTATTTAATTTGTAAATTTTGAACAAAAATTATTTTTGAAGTGTTAAATTAACAATTTGAAATGTTTAACTATAAATATTAACCTAATATTGTATTTCTTAATTACGTATTTAAATTGTTTAAAAAAAGAGAACAGACATTTATTTGAAAGCATAATAAAAATCACATAAGGAAAACTTACAGTAATTTTAGATGAAGAAATCTGTAATTTTTCGCTGTTTTGATTTCAAAATTGTTACACTCTCGAAAAAATGTTCATACTTTAGCAAGGAATGAATAATTGTATCAGAAACATAATTGTATCGCATCAAGTCATGTGTCATGCCAGTGGATCTCGGGAGCTTAAGGATGTTGGAAGGTATGGGGGAGGGGGGGGGAGATGAATTCGTTGGACATTATAGAACAAGGAGATTCAAGGTAGAAAAGTAAGATTAAAAAAAAAAAAACTTAGCACTGAACGATAAATCAGGAATCAGTGATGGAAAATTAATTCTAAGTGATTTGGAAGCTTTTATAAAACTGAATAAATAAAGAACATTTTATGAAAAAAATTCGTTATATGGAGATAAATAATTTGCTATATGGAGACTGTTTTTAATGAGATCATGGGAAAAGGAGACCGTTCCTACTAAAAATTCGTTGTATAGAGAAATTCGATGTATGGAGTTTCGTTATAGAGAAACTCGACTGTATATTAGCTTTCTTTTTTCTGAAAGATTTCAAGTACAGTTGAAAACCTGATTATCTGAATCCCGGTTATCCGAAAATCAACTTAACCGAAAGACCTTAAAACTTTTTTTAATTTTTTTTAAATATGAAAAATATTATTTTTAAACAAGCATGCTGTTTATGAAATAAATAAACAGCGTCAACTTACTTATTTCAACCATTGCATAAATGCAAGCATTTTATTGCTTAGACACATACAACACTTCATTTCTTTACAAAATGTATTGATTTTTTTTCTCAACTTTGCATTGCTCCAATGCTGTCTTATCATGCCATCTTTTTAAACAACACATCTGAGGCTGTTTCATCTTCCTGCACTTCAATATATTGAAGTGCCAGTATCATGAACATAGAAATAGATAAGGACTTCTAAGACTCCTATTATATGAGCTCTACTTCTAACGAAATAGTCTTTCCTATACGTCAGCAGTTCGTCTGCTTCTTCAAATTGTCTGCTTTGGCAGTCATCATCTGGTGGGTATCCAATATACAGTTTCAGTTTTTGTTGTTATAGGTGGTGCTACCTTAGCAGAGATACTTGCCAGTTGTACAGAACCATGCACACAGCTGCCATTAAGGTCGAAAGTCGTGACACGATATTAACACTATTTTGTAAGAAGTCCTTATTTATTTCTATGTTTATGGCCAGTATCAACTCCTTTCAATGCGTTGAGCTCTTCATGCTTATAAAAACCCGTTTGAGTGTTTTAAAGTATTACTCATCATAAATAATTTTTTTAGGAAATTAAAACACATGTAAAGAGGAAGGGGAAATCGCTCAGAATATGGATTCTTGCTTCATCTGCAAGGATGAACGCCTGTCTGTGGGGAAGTGAGAAGGGTGAGTAGTGTCATCTGGTAGAATAAAATTAGGAAGCCTCCCGGTTATCTGAAAATTCTTTGGTCCCATGCTTTTCGGATAACTGGGATTTTACTGTATTTGATTGCAATTTTCTTTTGTTTCAAATTGAATAATATTCTACACATGAATTTTTTTCTTTTAAATAAATTAAGTTATTATCAGTTATTTTTTTTGTTAGACATGTTTATTATGCAGGTCTGTAGCTAGATGTGAATAATAGGGGGTGCTCAAGAAAATGTAGGGGAGGCTCATATTTTTTCTCTCTCTCTGACACATGCACAAACACACACAGAGAGATATAGATGATGAAAGTATTATGTAGAAACATAAATTAGTGTATATTCAAATTGTAGGCAATATTTTTCTTATTAAACTGTTGATAATTTCATTATATACTAAGAAAAGAAAAGGCTGCAGAATAAAAATTTCTAGTGTATAATTATACTGGTGAAATAATAAGTGAGTGATGTCAACAAGTAAATAAAAAGTTTATGGTTCACCTGTTTCATAAAGAGTTGCAGCCTTTAATTTTTTTCTGAAAATTCCCTGCCCGTAAGAATTCTAAAGTTGCATTTGTATACAATAAAAAAACATTAACAAAATCAAGGATGTATGTAGCATTTTAAAATTATTGTTTTTAAAACACTTATTTAAACTAATTTAAAACACTTATTTGCAGTTTTTATACATAATATTATAAGTTAGTATTTGAGCCAAACTGTAAAAGGGCCCCAAAACAAAGTTCAATTTTTGAACAGTTTCATTTGGTGACCGCAAAATCTTTCCTGGGAGGGGGGGGGGAGTCTCTCTGGCACCCTACTAGCTATGGCACTGTTAGTATATCACAAGCATAATAATAAAGCAATTCTTTTATTGTAAATCTCGTAATCTAAGCAAATCTTTTAAATAAAATAAGTTGTTTCCTCTCGTATACAATGTATGAGTTAAGAGAATATTTGGCAATTTATCACCTGTGATGGGCTAATAGAAAAATAGCTTAAAATTAATGTATTCATTTATAATTAAGTTCTAAAAATACTAAAATGTTGTATCGCCATAAGAAGGATACCTGTTAAAGTAATTTCTTTAATTCTAGCCCATCAGGAAGTGAGATAAAAATCAATTACAAAACTTCATCTTTACACATGAAAAACATGTTCAGTTAAATAAAAAAGTTTATTGAAACAAATATGAATATGCAAGCTCCGGTGATTCTATCATTTATGAATCTTTAACTGAATGAAATGTATCGTTCTTCAAGGTCATTAAGCCTCGCGTACAATGACTGGGTCAATCATCCAATCATCGTTTGACATCATCCTCAATCACTCTAGCCGCTATGGTTTCCAAAATCACAGAAAGCCTTTAATTAGAAGTTTCTCCCCTGCTCTTTACACACACAAGCACACATCCTCAATAAATTAAGTTTATGTTACTACAAAAGAAACGCAGAAAATAATAAAATACTTATTAAGTGTTAGATAGACAAATCCTTTTATTTCAGTTGTTAGACATTTTTAAATTACTATAATATGAAAAATAAACAAATTTTATGCTGATTAGGTTAAAAAATGAAGGGGAAAAAAGATTTTATAGTATTTTTCATCCCTTCTTTTAAAATTTGTCAAAATCATTTTATTGTATTTTAGAATATATATGACAAAATTTTATTTTTCAATATTTTTATTTTATTTTTCTTTTAAATTATTTTGAAATCATTTGGTAGTATATTTTGGGGGGAATGTGGGTATTTGTTTTTGTTGTTGTTGTTGTTGTTGTAAGTGGAATAAATATAATCTATATATAAAACCTCGTAATATTAGCTCAAGATATTTATGTAATTAGGGTTCAGTTTCATATACAATATATGCTTATGGGGAATTTTTTTAAAGTAATATAAATAGTTTTGTTTAACAAAAATAAAAAAAAGTTATGTAAATAGTCATTTTTATTGACTTTTTTACACACGTCATAACATTTTATTTATTTTTTCATAAACTAACTTTTCGGAAATCTGACTGTTGCAGTTATAGAGTATACTTCTAAGATAAGTACACAACAAAAGCTATTTCAAAATGTTAAAAAATGTAGGAAGAAATGTGATTTATAATTTGCCTTAATTATTTTTAATTAAAGTTTTCAAATTTTTTTTTAAAAAATGCAGTTTTCCTTGGTTAATTTCTTTTCCTTCATAAAAACAGCCTATAATATGTCAATAAGATATTGTAAAAAACTCGAATAAAAAAAAAATGTTCAAAAGATACCGAGTACCCTTAAATTAAACAAATTCACTGACTAAGAATTTGGTTTAAATTTATTTTATTTCAAAGCTTGCATTAAATGACACATTTAAAAATAATATATATATCTTGGTTACATTAAGTATTGGGCACTGAGTCAAATTTTTTTAATGCAAAAAGATTCAAATGAATTCCAGTTTAGTGATATCATTCACCATTTTAATTTAAGTAACAATGCAACGATTATAGTTAGATGAATAATTATTACTATTTTCATAAACAAGTTATTTTGAGAAATTTTTTAAGATCTCATAGGTGGTCCCTTAAAATATTGAAAGTTGAGATTTTTTAAATTATAATTTGAAAATTTAGTAGAATTAATATGTTGTATTTGTCTATATTGAGTTTTAATAATTTCAATTTTAAATAAAAAAATTAGAAGAAATCAATAAATTTATCAAAAGAGGGGGGAGGGATACTTTTTGTAATGTTTTCCATTTCTTCTATACAGTAATATTGTGCTAAGCTACAGTGTAATTTTTATATTTTCAAATCTTTTAAAAATTGTAACTTGAATAATTATCTAATTTTGTTGACCTTTAAAATGAACAATTTTTGATAAAATTCTTGGAAATGAAGTTGCTCAGGCGTTTGTGAAGGAATACTTACTTAGAAGGAATAACTCTAACTAACTTAATATTTCCTATAATGTGGAACACTCAAAGTTTTTGAAATTGACTTACGACGATAGAGGATAGCATGAAATGAACATAGATCTAAAGATTAGATCTATGTTCATGGAGGGTAGAATGGGAAAATATTAATCGAACATGTATCGATAGTGTTTAGTATAATCAAGTCAATCCGGAATTTAATAGTAAATGGGCATTTCCTAGTAATTACCGAATTTTCTATTTCCATGTTATACAGCAACTTTTATATGGTATTTTTACTATTTTCACTGTTAAAAGAACATTTTTTAGTAACTAATTTATTTTATTTCTCTTTTGATTCTTAACACAGCAAAGAAATAATCGTACGTAGGGAACGTACGAAGAACGTAGGGAGATACTTTGTAGTTGAGTTAGGCTTAATGATCACCATTTAATAAACATTTCGTTCGAAGGTAATTTATTTATAGGCATATTATTTAAGTTTGTCTATTTAATGTACTCTCGTATAACTGTTTTAATCTAATTTTCGTTTGAACTGTGTCCAAAAGATGTATTTTTATCATTTTTTTTTTCAATCTATATGTATTTTAGAGATATTTTTGATGCATAAATTACATTTTGTTTATTTTTAAAAAAATATAATTTTTTTATTATTTAGCCTTGCATAAGGTGTGTTACATAGCACTAAAATATGCTAATCAAATCGGTTTTTTTTCTTTTTTTCCTCCCCTCTCCTTCTTTTTTGTAAGATACACAAACAGTTAGAAGTTTAAATTATTTCTCTTTCCCCTTTACAGTTACAATATTATTATTATTATTATTTTTAGAAGGGTTCTAGTATTTCATAGCTAGTTTAATTTGTTCCATTTTAAATAAAATTTCTGTGTTTTATTAGTCTATATAAGAATTATATTCTTTAAAATAGACTAAATAATTTATTTTTGTTAGATGTGTTTAATATATCGGAAGCCTAATTAAACATAAAGAAAATACAAATATGCAAGCTCTGGTGACCTTATGAATCTTCAACTATATAAAAAATATTGCACATTAGAACTCTCCTACAATATCTTGTAGAATCGTTCAATCATCACTCAACATAATCCTCAATAACTCTAGCCATAATGGCTTTTAGAATTGCAGCACAGGCACTTAATTGAAAGTTCTCCCTGTCTTTCTCAAAAATTACATCTATGTTATTATGAACGAAAAAAATAAAATATTAAGTGTTCAAAATAATGTTAAATACTTTTATATGAAAATAAGAAAAACATTTTAAAAGTACAATAATATGAATAATAAATGAATTTTAAGTTGTATTTAAAAACAGAAGAAAAAGGACTTTTCAGTCTTTTTCGACTATTTTTGTTTTAAATTTAGTTGAAACCATTTCATTTTATTTTAGAATATATACATATAATAATAAAAATTTATTTTTTCAATATTTCCCCATTATTCTTATTTTAAATTATTTAAAATCAATTTGTTTTTCTAGGGGGGGGGGGATGTCACTATTAGTTTTTTTCTGTTATAATGAGTTAAATATATAATATACATAAAACCTCTTAATATCAGCTCAAGATATTTATATGATCATTATGAAACCAGAACAATGTACAATATATGCTTAGAGGAGGTCCAATAAACATAATCTGTACTTTGAGTTACTATTTCTGTCAATAACATCTCTCCCTGACCAGGGGCGTGCCTAGCGGGGGCGTGTTGGGGGTGTAACACCCCCATACTTATTTATAAGAGTTGGTAAAATTTAGAATAGTGGGTAAGTCGGAAAGTTAAGAACACTCCCTGCAAAAAAGTCCCATCCCCCGTCGTCAGTTTCAATTCAATTTTCTGTCGCTGTCTTTAAACAGGAAAAGAAAGAGCTTCTCACACAGAACAGAAGATTGTGTATGATTCTGTGTACGAGGGAGGGGTGTGAGAGAGCAGGGGTGACAGGGCTAAAATAGAGAGAGATAATCGCTTTTCTGAGAATCTGAGACTTTGGTGAAAAGAAGGTGGGGGGGAATGGGGTTGCAATCTCTATTGTGAGTTTCACCATCTAGCATCTTTAATTGCTTCCTTCTGCTATGTTCTGATTCTTTTGTCAGTGGATCGTTGAGAAAAATGTGAAATTCGTCGATCAGTAATGAAAAAAAAACCCCAATTTTATCCAATCCGTTGCAAGAAAAAACTACAAAATTTGCTAATCTGCAGAAAGAAAATATCGCGAAATTTGGCTATTGGTCGCGGCTAAAAAAACGCTAAATTAGGCGATAAGTTATGGGAAATCCCACGATTTTTGTCAATCGGTTGCAAAATAAGGCGACAAAATTTTCCAATTGGTAGAAAGAAAATAACGCGAATTTTGCCTATCAGTCGCAGATTAAAAAACTAAATTCATCAGTGGATTGTCAGAAAAAAAATCACAAAATTCGTCAATCAGTCGTGGAAAAACCCACAATTTTTTCCAATCTGTCACAAGAAAATCCGTAATATTTATCGATCAATAAGGAAAACATTGCCAAAATTTAACAATCGGTTGTGGGTAAAGAAAACGAGAAATTCGGGGATCAGTCGCTTGATTAAAAAATCATGCGATTTTTGCCTATTGGTCCTAAGAAAGAGCCGAAAATTTTGCCAGTCGGTCAGAAGAAAATATTGAAATATTTGAAATTCACCAATCAGTTGCGGAATAAAAAATGCGAAATTCGTCAGTGAAGTGTTGGAAAATATCTCACAATTCTTCAATCAGTTGTGGGAAAAATATTGCGGAGTTCGATGATCAGTTTTGAGAAAAAATAGTGAAATTCGCCAGTTACCCGAGAGCAAAATCTCAAAAATATTGCAAAAATCGTCAATCGATTATGAGAAAAAATAGCGAAATTCGTCATTTCTTTGCTTTGTATGTGTGTTAGCGTTTTACGAAATGTCTTTAGCATTTCTATACAAGATGAAATTGCACTCCTACATATACAAGAAAATATCCTTGTGTTTTACTTTTTTATTCCCGCAGAACATTTTTGATCAGCTGAAGGTTCGTTGCAAAATATTCTGCTTTGGGGATGTACTGCGGTCCATCATTTCACATCCATCTATTTAAAGCAGTTTGGTAATTTTGTCAAATTTCCATCGAATTTCGACCGAGTACGCATGCGTCAAAAAAGGACCGGCCAATGAGGCGAGGGTCTATTCCTGTCTCCAAACGTATTTGGGATCAAGATGAAATCAACTCCTGTTGTTTTGAATTTTGATGGCTTCTTCCACATTGCGTTAAACCTAGGAAGATATTTATATAAAAATCTGTGGAGTGTTTAGAAGGTATTTATTTTATTTATTGTTGTATTTATTGTAATTTGTATGAATACTTAGGTATCCATTTCGGATTTACTGTGTAACATGAATTTAGGTTCATTTAACGTTCGCGAAATCAAATCATTTTGTTTATATAGTACAGAAAATAATTATTCAATCGTAAATAAAAATATAGTAGAACATGTAATACAAAATTGGACCACTTATATTCCGTTTATGATCGGGTATGAATCTTATGGTGTTCCGATTGCTAATGAAAACTATTATGTAAATATAATGTCAAAAGACAATACGCACGGTAGTAATATTTTTATTATTATGTGTTCGAAAAAAGCGAATCTGAGCGTCTGAATATAAATTATAAAATATTATTTCTGTATTTAGCAACTAAATATTTAATAAATATGCAGGAATGTGACTAGCTTTATGTGAATGTATAATATATATAAGTCTGAACTTTAGCATTATTTTTTAACAGAAATATATTATCTCTATTCGATTTAAAAGTTTTGTGATTACATAAGTGTGCTATTTTATTTGTAAAGAGTATGTATGCATTATATTGTTTGTATGTATACAAATCTTTAGGATGTTTTGATTTGCAAACTCTTAATATTTGAATAATGTTTACATTATATTTGTTTGTATGTATACAAACAATATATGTATACAAAGAAGTATATATACAAACAATGTATCATGTAACAATAATAATATTTACATTGTATGGTTTGTAAGTATACAAATCTTGAATGTTTTAATTTATTACATTCATTTTTTACCAGTTTGCATGTCCGTTCATGGGCGATTCATATGAAACTCATAATTTGTCACAAATTGGTGATTTTATTGATTTAGTGCTTTGCCCAGGAATGTGGAAAAAAAAACTATTTTTGACATCGGGTGAAATGAATGAGGTTATTTCGGTTTTTATTTTGTATATAAAAAATGTTATATGTAAAAAAATCCTGGTCATTAATCACGTTGTTTTTTGTATATTTAAAGACGATTACTTATTCTTTGTAATTCTTTTTTTGTTGGGGGTTTTTGAGCAAAATAATATTACTTCATAGCTAGAACCAGTTCCGCTTAATCATTAATATTTACTTAATCCTTTGACCGCTGAGCAAATGGGCAAATTTGTAATGTTTTTTCTGTTATTTTTTTTAAATGTCAAAAAAAGATAAATTTTCAAACTTGGTATAAAAAACTTAGGTACTTCTCTATTATCCCATCATCCACTTTTCATAACAAAATACTATCGCCAAACTGTATGATTAAATGCCAAAAATGCAGTCCCATTTACTTGATGTCGGAAGCATTATACGTGTTTGTTATGTCGTCAAGTGGTTTTTAATTCAACATTTGCGCGTATTAATGACAATGTTCTCTCGTTTATTTGGGGTTTTTTGAGCAAAATAATATTACTTCATAGCTAGAACCAGTTCCGCTTAATCATTAATATTTACTTAATCCTTTGACCGCTGAGCAAATGGGCAAATTTGTAATGTTTTTTCTGTTATTTTTTTTAAATGTCAAAAAAAGATAAATTTTCAAACTTGGTATAAAAAACTTAGGTACTTCTCTATTATCCCATCGTCCACTTTTCATAACAAAATACTATCGCCAAACTGTATGATTAAATGCCAAAAATGCAGTCCTTGATGTCGGAAGCATTATACGTGTTTGTTATGTCGTCAAGTGGTTTTTAATTCAACATTTGCGCGTATTAATGACAACATTCTCCCGTTTATTTGGCGTTACAGTTTGGCAATAGTTTTTTGTTATGAAAAGTGGTCGATGAGATAATAGAGAAGTACCAAAACTTAATTACGTATATGAGTAGATTCCTTGACAGTATTAATCATTACTCAATATTTTAAAACTGCATCATATTTGTAGAATTATATTAATTTAAACAATGCTTCTATTGAAGTGTGAAGAAGCACATACTTCTATGAAGAACCATATATTTACATAATCGTTTTCATTAGCAATCGGAACACCATAAGATTCATCCCCGATAATAAACGGACTATAAGTGGTCCAATTTTGTATTACGTGTTCTACGATATTTTTACGTACGTTTGAATAATTATTTTCTTTACTATATATACAAAATGATAGAGATCTAAAAACACAATTTCCATCGGATTGATTTCGCGAATGTTAAATGAGCCTAAATTCATTTTTAAACAGTAAATCCGAAATGGACACCTAAGTATACATACAAATTTATAATAAATAAAATAAATACCTTCTAAACACTCCACAGTCAGTTCTATATAAATACCTTCCTAGGTTTAATGCAATGTGCAAGAAAAAAAAAAAAAACAGGAGATGATCCCAAACACGTTTCTAGAGACAGTAATAGACCCTCACCTCATTGGCTGGTGATTTTTTTGAGGCATGTGTATTGGGTCGAATATTGTTGAAAAATGGTTTTGAAGAAAAAATCGGGAAATTCACAAAATGGTTTCGGGAAAAACTTCACCAAATGGTTTCAAAATTCTTTGAGTGACAGCGGGAAAAAAATTTCATTTTACATTCAATCATCGCAATTGGCGAGTGTGACTATTAAGTTTAGCCAGTACTGGCAATAACATCAATTACCAATTTTGAGTATTACTCGCCGATTGGTGAGTGTTAATTTTGTCTTATATCACAAACTGTATTTACATATACTACTAGATATAATGATTATGAACCATGATTTTTCTATTATTGGGCGAGATTCATGTTTTTTCAGCAATTCTTTGACGAAATTCGTGTTTTTTCAGCGATCCTTTGAAGAATTTCGCATTTTTCTCGTGATCCTTAACGAAATTCGTGTTTTCCAGCGATTCTTTGATAAAATACATTTTATTCCACAATTTTTAGACGAAATTTAGTAAAAAAGCGTGATCTTTTGGTGAACTTTCCTTTTTTGCGATTCTTTGACAAAATTTGCTTATCTTTCACGGTCCTTTTGCATAATTAATGTTTTTTCTGTTGTCTTTTAACGAAAGTCATGTTTCCCCATGATCCTTTGATGAATTTAGTGTTTTTTCCTCAATCATTTGACGAAATCTGTGATTCCCCCCCCCCCTTCCCCCGCGAAGATTGGTTAGATGTTTTTAGTCTGCAGGTGCCCTAAAAAGTCTGTGATGCCCGTTGCTGCATCGCACACATTCTTCCATGTGGCATCTAACGAAGGAAATTCATCCTAAAGAATCATTGTTTCATTCTTGACATTTCTGGAAAGAAACAACGTTCAACTCATTCGCTGAATTGTAAAGGGCGAAATGTGTCAAACATTAGCAGAAAGAAAGTGCGCAATTTGTTCGTTCATGGATAAAATCATGAAATTCATTAATCGATAGTTGATAAATTGCGAAATTCGTCAATCGATAGCGGAAAAATCGCAAAATTCATTAATCGACAGTGGAAAAATCGCAAAATTCATCAACTGGTTTCGGGGGAAAAAGTTTTCGAATATCGTCGAATGGCTTCGAGAAAAAAAATCACAATCCGTCAATTTCGGGGAAAAAATCATGAAATTCGCCAAATGGTTTCGAAATTTGTCGAGCGACAGCAGAGAAAAATATCTTTTTCCATTCAATCATCGCAATTGGTGAGTGTGACTATTATGTTTGACCAGTGGTGGCAATAAATTCCATTGCCAAATTTTCAGCATTACTCGCTGTTTGGCAAGTGTTAATTTTGTCCTATACTTCAAAATCCTTTTGATCATATCATCAGTGTGCAGGACAATTTTTTTACGGGAGACCATTTGATGAATTTTGTGATTTTTCCATTATCGATTGACCAATTTTACTGCTATCGATTGTTGAATTTTATAATTTATCAACTATTGATTAGCGAATTTCATGATTTTTTCCATGAACATTTGACGAATTACGCAAAAAAATTAAGAATATCGTTAAATTGTCTTGGGTAAAAAAAATTTAATATTGTCAAATGCCTTCGAGAAAAAAGTTGCAAGTTGAAACGCCTGTGACCTCTTTTTCATGTTATGCATCTCGGGTCTATCCCCCCAAGTGGGACACTTTTCTAAATTTTGCAGACACCTCTCATGTGATATATCGCTGGAAAAGTCTTTGACCGCTTATTCATGTTATGCATCTCCGGGGTCCATGCCGCCATCCCCCCCTTCCCCCCCCCTAAGGGAGGCACTTTTATAAATTTTGTTGACACCCCTCATGTCATATATTGTTGGAAAGGTTTGTGACTGCTTAATCATATTATGCATCTCCGATTTCCATCTCCCCACTTTGCCCCCCCCCCAAAGGGTACTTTATAAATTTTGCACTTTTATAAATTTTGTTGACACCCCTCATGTCATATATTGTTGGAAAGGTCTGTGACTGCTTAATCATATTATGCATCTCCGATGCCCATCTCCCCACTTTGCCCCCCCCCCCAAAGGGTACTTTATAAATTTTGCACACAACCCTCATGTTATATATCATTGGAAAGGTCTGTGACTGCATAATCATATTATGCATCTCTGATGTCCATCTCCCCACTTTGCCCCCCCCCCCCAAAGGGTACTTTATAAATTTTGCACACAACCCTCATGTTATATATCATTGGAAAGGTCTGTGACCACTTAATCATATTATGCATCTCCAATGTCTATCTCCCCACTTTGCCCCCCCCAAGGGATACTTTTCTAAATTTTGTTGACACCCTTCATGTCATATATTGTTGGAAAGGTCTGTGACTGCTTAATCATATTATGCATCTCCGATGTCCATCTGTACTTTCTAAATTTTACACACAACCCTCATGTTATATATCATTGGAAAGGCCTGTGACCACTTATATCATATTATGCATCTCCGATGCCCATCTCCCCACTTTGCCCCCCCCAAGGGGTACTTTCTAAATTTTGCACACAACCCTCATGTTATATATCATTGGAAAGGTCTGTGACCACTTAATCATATTATGCATCTCCCATGTCCATCCCCCACTTTAACCCCCCCCCAAGGGGGTACTTTTCTAAACTTTGCACACACCCCTCATGTGATTTATCAATGGAAAGGTCAGTGACTGCTTAATCATATTATGCTCCCCACTATGAAATTTGTCAAGTTAAAGCAACTATAAATTTTATTTTTATGGTACTATCAAGTTGTTTGCCGTCAAATTTTGACGGGTTCCATCTAGTTTCCTTTTAAATCGTAAGCAGAATCCTAATTAATAACAGGATTCTCAACTCTACTTACATATAGTAAAAGAATAAACATTTTTTTACACATATTGCATAACAGCATTTAATTTTGACTGTGGTTATAGGCAGAATGCAGGTGAGCACTTAGGACTTTTAGTGATTTTTTTAAAATTCACAGTATTGTAGAACAGTTGACTCCATCGCTGAGGAGGGGGGCTATCACAAAGACTTTCTCACCCCCGATCCCATACTCGGCAAAATTCAGTTCACACCCCCCCCCCCCACTAAAACTGCCTTCGGCACGCCCCTGTCCCTGACACATTTGACAAAAAGTTAATTGTATGTAGACTACCAAAACAAATTAAGAAAAAACTTTAACACTAGATGTATGGAACCTGCCAATTAGACAGGTTGACTATTTATATTTAAAATTGTTCGAAAATGTAACTTATTTTTACAGCTATTTGAATTTGAAGGTATTACAATGCACATTTATATATTCCTAGCCCATTTTCTCTACTAGTTCTCTAATTTTATGTATCTGTTTAAAATGAATGAAAATTATTATGAAAATATGCATTTTAATGTAGTAATCTAATTCACGTAAATCTAGTGTTAAAAGCTACTTTTAGAAGAAAAAAAAAATCCCTAATGGCTCGACCTACAGGCACAGGTAGATTTCGAAGACTCAGACTGTGGGGCACCTCTTTAGTGGGAATTGCAGAAGAAAGACCTATTTGCCATGATATGGCAGCTGGGACCACCCACTTTGAAATATACCTCTGCCTGTAGGCAGAGCCAGCAGGGATTTTTTTGTTTTTAATTTTTTTTTTACCGTAAAAGTTGCTCCTATAAAAAACTTGTCAGTATAAAAGTTGTAGATAATATTACTAAGAGAGAACATTAAGATTTATAATAAATTTAAGCAGATTTGATATTTAGGGAATTGACGAAGTTATGAATTTTTTTCTTCTGAAACCCCTATTACCACAGGGTAATTCCTCTGGAGGCATTTTTATTGAAATCAAACATCTGTCATACATAAGTTTTTGGCCCTTTTCGTAGAAGTAATAATAACTTTAAACGGATTCGATATCTTGGGAATTGACGAATTTATGAATTTTTTTCTTCTGAAACCCCTATTACCACCCCTACCCCCCTTGGGGGCATTTTTAATGAAATCAAAAATCTGTCATACATAAGTTTTTGGCCCTTTTCCAAGAAGCAATAATAACGTTAAACGGATTCGATATGTACAAAAATGAAGAAGTTAAGGGTTTTTTTCTGTTTTCACCTCTGCTTGTGGACGGAACCAGCAGGGAATTTTTTGCTTTTAATTTTTTTTGCCGTAAGAGTTGGTCCTATAAAAAACTTGTGAATATAAAAGTTGTAGATAATTTTAAGGAGAATTACAATAAGTTTAAGCGGATTTGATATCTTGAGAATTGGCGAAGCTAGGAATTTTTTCTTCTGAAACCCCTATTTCCCCCCCCCCTTTGGGGCATTTTTAATGAAATCAAAAATCTGTCATACAGAATTTTTTTGCCCTTTTCCTAGAAGTAATAATAACTTTAAACGAATTCGATGTGTATAAAAATTAAGACGTTATGGGTTTTTTTCTGTTTTCACAAAAAGCCCCCCCTTGGTTCGATTTTGCCCATTAACGAACTTGACCAAGATTTTATGCCCTTTGATTTTATGTATCAGTTTGGAAGAGATTTGTGCAGAATTATGGGAGTTATCGTGTCCATAAAAAAGTGACATAGATAGATAGATATATAAAGTTTTGAACTGTGGGTTTGAACTGTGGTTTTGGGCTCTAGGGGTCATGATCAGTGTAGATCTGCAAAAACGTTTCAAAAATTCCAACTTAGGGTAGAATGTAATAGGTAGTATTTCTTACAAAATCTGCCTAACAATGCAGGTAAGCAATAATTTACAGAAATCAAGTGCGAAAAAAAAATGCACAGCTGAAAGTTAAAATACTATTGATTATTAAGCAAACTTGGTTCAGTTCATTTTTAAAAATGCACAGCTGAAAGTTTAAATGCCATTGATTATTAAGCAAACTTGGTTCAGTTCATTTTAAAAAATAATAATGAAAATATCAATTTTCTAACTTTTTGCTTAAAATGAATTTAGACATCCATTGTATATTTTCACAGAGTGTCCTAAATATCTGATAACTTAAAATATCTGAAAAGGGTGTTTGACTATTCTATTTTCCCTTGACTGTCTCACAGTTACAATCTTTAAATTTTTGGTGAACCTTCAAGTGCATTCAGAGAAACTAAGGATAGAATTTTCAGTAGTATAAATAATTAGATTTTTTATGTTTAATAAATAATAATATTTACTATATTTTTTACATATGTCATAACATTTTATTTATTTTTTCATAAAATAACTATTTAGAAATCTGATTTGTACACTTAAAGAGCACATTTCTAAGATAAGTATGCAACAAAAGTTATTTCAAAATGTTCAAAATTGCAGAAGCTTGGTTTTACAATTTTCTTAATTTGTTTAAAATTTCAACTTTTGTTTAAATTTCAACTTTTACTACAAAAACTAAATTTTTACTGGATAAAATCTTTTTCTATCATACAATGATATGTGAATAAGATTTTGTAAAATAATCAAATAATATGAGTTGTAATTTTTCAACTGGACGAAAAATGTCTGGGCCAGGATTCGAACCTGGGATCTCTTGGCTGAAGCTGCCATGCTCTACCATCTGAACTATGCTGGTCGAATCTGGAGGGCATAATTCATCCAGTTAACTTTATTGATCATAACATCTGGTCTGATATTTGAATCAGCTCAACAAAATAGATTGCAGGTAATGGAACTCCAGTAAACGCTGGATACGTAATTACACTAGATTCATTTTAAAACAATTATTCAAATTTGAATAATTATAATTACCTTGTTTTGAAACATGTATGCAATTTAGAAGTGTGTCCTTATTTCAGAATGAAGTTTATACATAAGAGATGATGAGAAACTTACGTATTATCTGCACCAAGCATGGTGCCAATTATACTAATTACAGTAACTCTTTTTTAATTATATAGTTTATTTTTTTATAAAAATTTATAGTTCGTTTTTTATTATAGTTTTTGTTATTTATTTATTATTATTCTTTTAGTATATTTTATTTATTTCACATTACTCACCTTTAACAATTTTATGATTTAATAATTTTGAGCTTTAAAATTCCACTAAAAATGGCGCCAGTTGAGAATAATTACTTACACAGCTTACTAAAAAAATAAAAGTTCTTGCAATAGGCACAAAAAATAGGACCCTCTTGTTATCTGTAGGAAAAATATTGAGTGTAATGCAGTCTGCCAGGACAATGATATTTTTTCAGTTACACATATTTTAGTAATTTTTTAAGTATGAAAAACAATAAAATTATTTGAAAATATTTCCCATTGTATAGAATACTTTATTATGAATATATTAAATGAATTGTTAGTGGGAAATTAGTTTTATTATTGATTTATTTAGCATTTAGAATAACTTAGATGGCTCTTGTTACAAGCCAGGATAACGATTTTTAAATCTTTTACATTTTTAAAAATAAATTTATAATTTTTTTTTCAAATTTGTAAGATATCTGTGGGTTAGCACAGAACATTAAAAAGTTATTAAAATACTTTAATTTTTTTTATATTAACTTTTTAAATGATATAATGTAGTTACATAAATTTTCCTGTTTTGGGAGAATGACCCACCTATTATATATAAATTTAATGTTTCTTGCATTTAAATTGCTTTACTGATATTGATACCAAGTATATGAACTTTCTCTCCACCCTTCTTTTTTCCAGGTTATATATATTTCCAAACAGAAATTTTACTTAAATGACATCAAATAAATACCAAATAGAAATGGCATATTTTATTAAACACATTTTTTAGTTCAGAATATGTTTATTCAACTTTAAAATCCTGGAAGGTTGGCAGCTATGTATTGTTTATACCTTTTCCTCACAGATAAATAACTGTTTTCTTTTTATTTCAGTGTTTCATATTTTCCTTAAATGGTATTTTACTTATTCTTCAAGGTTCCTCTGGTGTGTCTTCCAATAAATAAGCACTATTTTCATCAAGCTTCCTTCCAGTCATCAAGTTTCCAGTACTCCAGCAAGTACCCCAAGAAGCACAAGTGCGGTAATTTCTGTCAACGATAGTCAAAGAAGTATCATTACCTACCTTACCATCTTACTTAGGTTAATGACTTTCTAAAATATATATTGCAACCTTCAGCGACAAAGTTAATTGAACATTATTTAAAGTTGAACATTTTTTTAACTTCTATATTTATCAGTTATCACTTGTTTATTTAATTTGGTGTGGGAATGCCATCTGCTTTCTCTCAATCATCCAAGTTCATTTAACTTTAAAGACTTTTATAAGATTGTAGTATTCATGTCAACTCAATTGGAGATTACTAAAAATAAAGGAAAAGAAACTAATGTAAATTTATAGCAAATAACTACTCAAGAAAGATTTCTTTAGGATATTATAACTCATGATTTTTGCTGTTTTTTTTTTTTTTAACCAATGAAGTTTTTGCATTACTTCAAATATTTCATTTAGATTAATCATGAATTTTGTATTGAAGCCCTCACTTGAGCATATGACTCTTGTTAAAATCGTCATTTCTTTGTGTTGCCAGAATGATATCACGGCTTTAATAGCAAAACTCAATTTACATCCAGGTTTCTGTTCTATAAATCAGCAATGGAAAACAATCGAAGAAAAAGTAATAGAGAATGTGCCACAGCTTTCACTTCCGCAAATTTTAAAAGAGAAGGCATTATGCTTTATTAAGCCTATTGGCTTACAAATTCATAGATGGATGAAGTTCCATTTGCACAAGATTCCATCTTTGTGTAGATCTACCAGCTAAACTTTGTTGGACACCACAAGGTACAGTAGATAGAAAGAGAACAGCGGAGGTGATAGTTACAGATGACAGTTTAGCTATGTCTACACGCTACAAACTTGCATGCATTTATTGCTTGGAGGATAATATTTTTGAATTGTGAAAGAGGTCTACTGAGGATCTCAAAGAATCATTTTTGGACACAGGTTTTTATGACATTGATGATTGGTCACGTAATATGAGAATGGGGTTGGGCAATGCACACATTTCTTACAAAACCAAATTTTGCCAATGTGCATATCGAGGTAATAAAGTAGCAGCTGATTATTTTCTACAAAAACTATCCCCAAGGGAAAGAAAAGATATAGAAGATGCTGATGTTTTATTTTTCTTACTATCAGAAATGGATGAACAGCAACAAATGGAAGTTTTTAAAAACAACCCTTATAGAGTTTTGCGTTGTTTTCTGCAATGGTCTTTGCAGAGCTTTTTTATGGGAATAGCAAATCGCATGTTGGATTTTCTTTCAAAACACGATTTTAACACTATATTGAGAGATATAATCATTAAAGTTAGAGATGACTATACGGGCTGGAATTATCAAAATCTTTTCATAGAATTTTGGCAGGAAAGCCCTAGTGCTCTAAAAAATTTTTTTAGAAATGAAATTGATAAAAGTTGGTTACTACAGTCTTTGTTTCAAATAAAGATAAAGAAAATATTAGATTAATCCTTAAGGATGCAACCTGTGCAGCAACAGAGAATTTATTTACAGTGATCAAATGAATTATTTTTGCCAAGAGTGCATTCTTGAGAATAAATGGGATTTTCTTAAACAATTTATTCGAGAATGCTTTCCATCAAAAAATGAAATGTTAAAATTTAAAGAGGAATTTGAAAAGTATATAAAGTGGAAAAGTGTAGAAGACAATCTGAGAGAAATGAGAAATGAGATCAATTGTTTTGCTCCTGTGATGACTTCAATTTTAAGTACGATAAGAGACGTGAAGAAGAAGGTGAAAGTAAAATTCATCAAAGTGAGTTTAGATCTTCCAATAATATGTGCTTAAAGCAGGGGAAGGAATTAATCCCATTATCTTAAAATTCCAAAAATCATTGTCTTAAATTTTGAATTTTTTTTTTTAAATATTGTCTGCTAACCACCTTAAAGCAAAACAGAAGTTCGTTTTCTTTCAGAAATGAACAATTACTTTATAACAATAACTTGAATATGAAAAGTTAGAGTTACCAGCATCTATTTGAAGTATTATGAAATAGTCTGTAAATGCTTTTGCTCTTATACAATTGTAATTATGCAATTTAGATTTTTTATATTTTTAAAAATTATTAGGAAAATAGAAAATTTGTATATTATTTTTTAATTTATTTCGCTGTGTAAAATAGGAATTCATTCTTATTAAATAGCTGTGAATAATTTTAAGTAAAAGATAGTAAAGTTATTTTAGTTAGATTATTTTTAAAGTTAGATAATAAAAAGAGAAATATACTACAATTTCACATATTTTCATCTTAACATATCATATATTCCTGAATTTAAAAAAAATCAAGAAAATAAGATTACTTTGCATTTTATATTCATGTTTTAGTTTAACCATTTTTTAAATTATTCTACTTAAGGAAGATTTGATCTTACAAGAAAAATGTAAAATTCTTTTATATTGTTTATAAAATTTTGTTAATGAAACTGCAGTCTTATTCTTCATTTCAGTTATTCAGAGAATTTCACATCGACAATGTTTTTCTGAAAAAGATACATAGAATAAATAATGTATTTTTTATCTTAGTAATTTAAAGTAATATTTAAGTGCAATATAGTCCAATTATTTCAATTTTTAGTTTTTGTTCAATGTTCAATACTGAAAAGCTTTCATTTTTTTTCTAAAGATGCAAGGATTCAGTTTAAAAAAAAGGAACTAATTAAGAAATATGAGGAAAACAAAATAATCATTTTTAAGAAAACCTGTGGATTTTTCTCTTGATAAAAGAGTAGTAGACACTAATACATGAATTAGAGATAGGAAATCAAGTAATGCTGAGTTTGTAAAAAATTAAAGAAAATAAGCCTAGTTTTACTTTTTAATCTTATAATTAATTACATTGCTAATTAGAAATTACAATTAAAAAAAAGTGCAAAATACTCCTTTATTATAAATTTTTTTGCTACCTGTAAAATATTTGAGATATTCTTCTGTGAAACAAAATCAGTTTATATTTCCTCAAATGTATTTCATCATGACATGCATTTTCCTGAAAGTTGTGTTCTTCTATATTTTGTATAACAAAATTCATACCCATTGTTATTAACAGACTTACCTGCATTTGGAGTCTTAATACTCATAATTGAATTTTAATTCATTTTTGTAAACAGAGATTGAATAAAATTGTATATTCAGTATTTTGTATCTTTGTAGTTTCAAAGTAATCTTTATTTGGAGTCTAATTCAATTTTTAGTATCACAAAATGGTTTCTTTTCTTCCGGGTTTGAAACTATAAGATAGAGTCCTTTATCAGGTCGGGTTCATCCAATTTTTCAGAAAAGAGTCTAAAATTTTTTTATGTTTGAACATTGATGAGTATATTCACTCCACGTAAAATATGAAATTGATATTAGAAATATAATAGTATATAATCAATAACATAACATCGATAACATCGAAACATAATTGATATCGCTAACAAACTATTTTTTCATAATTGTATTAAAATATAGATTAACTTTATTCTGTTTAGGTTGAAGGTGTGTCATTTTTAAGGTTTACTTTAAATATAATTTTCTGGTTCAGGTAGGATATATTCCAAACCACACAAAACTCTAGTACAGGATGTCCCACTAGAGTTCTTCATTGATTCATATTGGGTTAGAGCTAGATTTTTTTTGTGATTGTGTTCGGCTAATCAAATTTTTCAAAAGAAAGTTAAAATAATGCTTGAGACAAAAAACTATATTTGAATATCAATGTGCCTATATGTATTAGTTTTTCTTCACAAAAGATAAATTTTTATTAGTGATATGATTGTATAATATATTTTCATAATTGTATAAAATTATGGATAAATTTTCTTTGATTTCAGGTTGGGTTTCGATTTGACGTTAGGTAGAATTTTCATGTTCAGGTTGGTTTATACTCGACCCATGCTGGATTTTAATATCACATTACAAGGTCGCCCAGGAAAATGTTAGTTTTAGAAAAAAGTACACGAGGAAATAAAACAATTACATATTGAAACATATGTTTTTAAAAAATGAAGTATTCACAAAAGAAGCTGCAAATGTCCTTCTTCAGTTACCAAACACATTTGAAATGCTGTACTTTCTTTCTAAAGACAAAATTTTCAAGCGCTATGTTTTAGTGTAAAGTGCATATTGGGTTCGACCCAAACCCAAAAATTGTACTTCCAGCCTTCTGAACTCAACCTACTTTTACCCAAATTCGAAATGGAATAAAATTACTCCATATTTCAATACATTCATGGAAAATTAACTTATAATCATATCTCTAATATCAATTTTATGTTGAAAAAGGAACATATATATACTCATAATTGTTCAAATATATAGTTTTTTCTTATCTGAAAGAATATGCTTTTTTCAAAAAATTGGGCCAATCCAACTAACAAGAGTAAAATCACAATCCAAAATTAATATGAACCTGACTGGCAACGAAAAAAAATTAGCCTGAACTTGAATTGCGGATTGAGTTGAGTAAAATCAGTTTAACTAACCTAATGCAGGACTATTACCTTCTAGAAGGATACATAATTAAATAAACTGTTTTTTTTTAATCTTACTAATTTTAAGTAATATATAAGTGCAATATAGTTCAATATTTAAATTTTTAATTTTATAGTTGAATAGTTTTCATTCAATGTTAAATACTGAAAACTTTTTTTAAAAAATCTAAATATGCAAGGATTTGGTTTTAAAAAAGAATCCAACTAAAAAATATTAGGCAAAACAAAATTATTAAAAAAACTATGGATTTATCTTTTCCTTTTTAAGAGTTTATAAAAATAAAATACATAAATTAGTGCTAGGAAATCAAGTAATGCTTAGTTTGAGAAAATTGAAAGAAAATAAGCTTAGTTTAACTTTTTATTCTTATAAATAATTATTTTGCTAATTACAAAATACTATGAAAAAAAGTGCATAATACTTCTTTATTATATATATATATTTTTTTACTACCTGTAAAATATTTGAGATAGTCTTCTGTGAAACAAAATCAGGTCAATAGTTCCTCATGTATTTTATCATGATATGTACATCAGATGCCTTTTCCTGAGAGTTGTTTTCATCTATATTTTATATAACAAAATTCAGATCCATTGTTATTTACAGACTAGCCTGCATTTGCAGTCTTATTATTCATAATTGAATTTTAATTAATTTTTGTAAGCAGAGATTGAATAAAATTTTGTATCTTTGTAGTTTTAAGGTATACTTTATTTGGAGTATAATTAATTTTTTTAGTATCAGAAAATGTTTTCTGTTTTTCTTGATTTGAAAGTACAAGAAAAAGTTCTTTATCAGGTTGGGTTCACCCAATTTTTCAGAAAAGAGTCTAAAATATATTTTTTTTTCAGTTGAAAACTTTTAATATTTGAACATTAATGAGTATATATATATTCATTCCACATAAAATTTAAAATTAATATTTGAGATATATAGAGACTATATTTCCATTTTTATAATATAGATTAATTTTATTCCATTTAGGATGAAGTTTCAGGTTTACTTGAAATATTAAAATTTTCTGGTTCAGGTAATTCGAATCACACAAGACCCTAGTGCAGGATGTCCCACTAGAGATCTGCATCGTTTCTTGATGAATTGGATCTACATTTTTTTGTTCTGATAGGGTTTGGCTGACCCAATTTTTCAAAATAATGCTTGAGATAAAAAAAACTATATTTGAATATCAATGATCCTATATGTATTAGTTTTTCTTCACACAAAAAAAAAATATTATTAGTGAAATGACTGTAGAATATATATTCTTAATTGTATAAAATTGTGGATGAATTTTCTTTGATTTCAGATTGGGTTTCGAGTTGACGTTGGATAGAATTTTTGCATTTGGGTTGGTTTATATTCAACTCACATTGAATTTTATATCCCATTACAAGATAGCCAAGGAAAATATTGGTTTTAGAGATAGGGAAGTAAAACCAGGGCTGAAACTAAAGGGGGGCAGAGGGGGCATGTGCCCCGGGCGCCACATGAAAATTTGGTTTGTCGTTTTGTACAAAAAGATACATATGCAATTTTAGTAAAAATATTTTGTAACCTGAAAGTATCTAGACATATCAGTCTATAAATAAGAAGAGCAGAAAAAGAGATATTTTCTTGAAACTGCCAAAGTTAGTAAACGAAGATATTTTACGGTATTGGAACTCATTGTTATGCCTGCAGTAAATCCTGGTTTTCGAGCATGTAAGACAATGTGACTCATACCACTATAACTTTAAATTACTCAATTGTTGTAATTTGTAATACTACAACTACAGTAAAATTTGGGAAAATGTAATTTTTCTATAATGGAATCATGTGTCCCAACAGAAAGAATACCAACAATTATACCTGGTAAGAGGGAAACCTGTGTAAAGATGTATTTTTTCTGGTTCCTTTATATTCCATTTTCACAGATTTTAATGAATAACTATTTCACAGATCTGATTGTGTATTTTATGATTACATATATTAAATTTTAAAATAAGTCAGATAAGAGCAACTTAGTAAAATTGTCTTTGTAAATTTGTTTTGTGGAGGAAAGAGGGGGGCGCCAAAATCTATGTTTGCCCCGGGTGAAAATAAAGCTAGTTTCGACCCTGAGTAAAACAACTACATATTACAGTAAATCCTCTGAATAACGGCCACCACTGCAAGCATGATAAAGTGACCGTACTTCGGAGATTGTCATTATTCAGAGGTTCCACATTTTAAAAGCTCAAAATTACATTACATTAAAATCAAAATAACTGACCAAAATTATTTTATTTTTACTGTTAAAAAATACATACTATTATACTACTATTTTACACTAAAGAAAAAACGTATTCATAATTGTTTTGTTTTTTAAAGCATATATCTTTTCTAAATGCAGAATCATTCCCACAGATTTGTTGACCAATTCGTTATCAGCACAAAATTTTTTATTTCTTTGAAGCTAAAAAGAACATCAGAATATGATTTTATGCTGCACTTTTGTGATAATTCCATATTATCTTCCGCTTCGTTTTCTTCATCACTTTTATTCTCATTGACCTTGCTTTCCATCAGTTCTTCTATATTAGTATTAAAAGTAGAAAAAACTACCAAATCATTATCTACATTCAGGTATTCGCTGGCTTTCATGGTCATTCCGGCTCTATTGAAAATATCATTTAACTCAGCATTATCTATTACTATTAAATTAATAAGCAAATTCTTCACAATCTCAGTTGTAGTTAAAACAAAATGTTAAATATACATATTATAGGGTGGCCGTTGTTCGAAGGTTTAGTGTAATGTAATTTCTATGAAAGAGATTCAGTAGCACTAAAACAAGACCGGTATTCGGAAGTTACTGTTGTTCGTAGTGACCATTGTAGGAGGTTTCACTGTATAACATATATGTTTAAAAAATGAAAAAAGAAGCTGGAAATATCCTTCATCTGCTTCCAAATACATTTGAAATGCATATTCCTGTATATTTTTTCTATAAACAAAATTTTTAAGGGTTATCTTTCGAACTCAAAAATTCTACTTCAAGTTGATCCGAAATCAACACACTTCTCTCCAAATCCAAAATGGAATAAACTTACTCCATATTTTAATACAATCCTGCAAACAATCATATCTCTAATATCAATTTTACCTTTTATGTTGAAAAAGGAACTCATAATTGTTCCAATATGTAGTCTCAGAGCCGTCCTTAGCGAAAGCGAGGCCGGGTGCAAGAACTTTTGCGAGGCCCTTCACTTCCAAAATTGTCTATCCCCTCTCATCCCCACAAATATTGACAATTTAGCTGATTTTTTTAAAAATTCATTTACCAGAAATTTCTAATAGTAATTGTTGTCTTATGTAATAACAGACATTCCGTGATTAAATAAAGGGAAGATGACTATTCGAAAATTCTGGGCGCTTTATTTTGGGGGGAGGGGAGGGAATATAGTACTTTTTATTACATGTTTATACACTCTTGTGAATTTCCTTTCATAATACTCGAAATGGACTTGGACTATTTCTTTTCCTGCAGATTTTTGCCGGGCCGGGAATTCATTCTTGCCGTGTCATGTTGGAGCGACATTTTTTTTTAAAGATATAAAATAGTGATATTATACAGTCGTTAAAAGAAAGAGAGAGCGAGAGAAAACCCCCATACTGTTTCATTATATCAAATTAACACAGTGAGATGCGAAATGTAATGTTCGACTGGTAATTGTGTCTACTTTTCGAATTTCAATACAGATATTGAAATATGAGTTATCTACATATTAAAAAGTTTTTAATTTGAATTTTCTAATGGTAAGACCCACTTTTAACACCATATTTTTTTTCCTTTGATTAAAGAAGCACTGAAAAAGGCATCGATTTTATACCTTTTCTTAAATCTTCGTGCAGTAAGATGAGGTCAAAGTTTCAGGATGCTAATGCTTCACGCGACAAAATTTCAGTTTTATGTTCCCAAAAATCATCAGACTTTTTTTTAATTAAAAAAAAATTATGAATTATGAAAATTATTAATAAATTCAATTCATATATTTTTTTTTATAAAGTAGGAATTATGATCTACAGTTTCTTTTACACAATTCGAACCACAATCGTCAGAAACATGGGTCTGCAAATTTACAAGTCGCTGCCATAATTAACTTTTGAGATATAAATTTTAGATTTTGACCGTCTCCTGTTACCAAAGAATCCAAAGAAAAGAAAATATTACATTGTAACCAGAAAAAGAAGTATGGTATTTTCTTACATATAGAATGAGCTTATTTTTGAATAACAAGTTCTGTATAATTTTTATGGTAAATAATTCAATGTTCCTGATGCACCTCCTTGCAAGGTATTAATCTTATATTTCTAAATTTATGAATAAAAATATAATACAATATATTTTTTCGGGCGGACTTGATTCATGTATGGTGATTAAAGTGTGGTATTTCAAATATGGTATCAAAAATGGTTGTTATCATTTGAAAATTTAAAGTCAACTCAATTTGTAATATGCAGACGACCTATATTGCAAAATTTAAATTCATATTAGAAAAGTAGACAAAATTCCCAGTCGAAACGCATCTTTTGCATGGGGCGATTTGAAGATTCAAAAGTATGGGGTGTTCTTTCTCCTTCTCTTACACAGAATTAACGGAATCTTTAGAATTTCATTTTGGCTTAATAAATTAAAGAGAAAGGTTTTTAAAAATCTACTTTTTTTTTCTTTAGAGCTTAAAAATAATGACTTTTTTAATCATCCTTTTCTTTTCTTCTAAGCTATTTAATTTTAATGGGTCTACATTTGAATTAATTGCCTTATGTAACCACTGATATTGCAATTCTGCATACCATGGCTTGCGGGCGTATGTATAGTCAGAAAAAAGTACTGTAAAATGTTTGCTTAAATATGTATCCAATAGTCTTTTAAAGAATTTTAATTGTAGGATAATACTGGCTAAGAAAATCGGAATTTTTTCCCCTAAGAAACTTTAAATATTTAGTTTAGATTCAGGATCTGAGGAAAGGCAGCCAATGGGGGGGGGGGGGGGCAATAGGGTTCGATCCCCCTCCGAAATTTCTAATAGGATTACTGTAAATATGCCTTTAATAATCAGTCATGATTCAGAAATTAAAATTCAACTCTAACATCTCTTTTTTGTTTGATTCCTCAGCACGTTTCAAAATGAATGTAATTCGTAAGAAATTCCCAAAAATTTTATGGATGGGAATCTCCAAAAGCGAAATTTGAAAGATGTTATTTTACAACAACGTAATATAAATGGTCCAAATCTGAACTGAAGCTCTTAAAGCATGCAGTAAAAATTTTATTTTAAATACCCGTAAATTTACAAATATTCTGCAAAATAGTTGCCAAATAAAAACACTAATTTGGTTTCAGGATAAAATTTTCTGTTTTGATAACTATATCATTGAATTATTCGAACTCATAATTAAATTTAATAAACCTTTTAACTTTCTTCCTCTCTAATAAATTATTAAAAAGTAAATATAAAAAATGATAATAAGAATAACATTTGAAGCGGTTTCTGCTCACTTGCCTCCTCGCAGTGTTTACGCGGTGAGACACAGGTATATGCGTATGGAAAGAGACATCGAGATTCGTATAATAAAAAGATACACTTGATTATAGAACAAACAAAACAAATTATGTTGCTACATTTCAATTAATCATTAAAATAATAGTGAGCAGTTTTTTACAATTATCATCAGCATCAACCTCTTAACCGCAACATTCAGTTCATGCGCATCTCCAGATTTGTTGTGCGCCTGGTACTGCCTAGGCTACAGTATAACAATGCTTATATATAAGCTTGAAACAATTATTCTCTTCTCGAGCGTCGCGAATTATACCTCTACTGAACATTTTATTGACAAAACAGTTTACATTTTATCAATAAGAATGTTTATACATATAAATGTTATTATGAAATAAATAATTCAGAACAAAATGAATAATAAACATTCAGCTACTTTGTATTACATTTGCTTTTCGAACGCGAGGCCCTCTTAGGCGCGAGGCCCTGTGCGGCCGCACCTGTCGCACACCCCTAAGGACGGCTCTGTGTAGTCTTTTCTTATCTAAAAGAATATGCTTTTTCCAAAAAAATGGGCCAATCGAACCAGCAAGAGGCAAAATGTAATCCTAAATTAATGTGAACCTGACACACAATGAAAAAAAAATTAGCTTGAACTTGAACTGCTGATTGAGTTAAGTAAAATCGGTTTACCTGGCCCAATACAGGATATCACCTTCTACAGGTATACCCTATATATGTTTCTGTTTTCTCCTCCGTTCTCTGAACAATTTGATAATTAAAAGGAGGATGTCTAGTGAATTCCTTTTAAAATTTTTAATTTTAGAAGTATCATTACCATTAATGATAAAGAGAGATAAAATTACTGAGAAACTTAAAATTTATTAAAGAAATTTTGAAAATAATACATACAAGTTTCAGAAATGTACATTTGAGCGATAAGCATCTTGTTACTATAAAACAAGTTCTGAATGCTTAAATTCATCTTTGTCAAATTAAAATAAAAAGTGCACACAAAAACATGTGATTCCATTACCTAAAACATTGATTCAAACTCTCCCTCAAACAGTGATTCCATTACCTAACAACTTATATCAACGTCTAATTGAATTTGAAGTTTGATGAAATTCCGAAACTTCATTACCGTGCATTAGTTTTTAAGATATAGCTATCGTGACTATCATGAACAAAGCAGCGCCACCTGTTCGGCTAGTTACACCAAACCGTAATAAGCATCTAATTTTGTCAAGGTCTAACATAATTTTAAGTTTGATCAAATTCTGTGCATTAGTTCTTGAGATATAACTACCGAGAAAAACATTAAAAAAGTAGCATAGCAGTACCACCTGTTGGGCTATTTACACCAAAAACTAATCAGTGTCTATTTATGTCATGGTCTAACAGAATCTGAAGTTTGATGAAATTCTGTGTGTTAGTTCTTGAGATATAACTATCATGAAAAATGCTGCATTGCAGTGCCAGCAGTTGGGCTATTTAAACCAAAAACTAATCAGCACCAATTTATATCAAGGTATAACTGAATCTAAAATTTTATTAAATTCCATGCATAAGTTCTTGAGATAGAACACCCACAAAAAATTTCGTCACATACAGACAGACATTTTCTAAAAACAGTCAAATCGTGTTCAGAACTTTCTAAAATGTATAAATCCTCTGAAAACCGGAAGTCGAAAATTTTCATTAATCCAATACTTTCTTCTTGTAAAGATAGAAGTAAGTAAAAATAGAAAAAAAAAGGAAAAACAAAAAAACACAATTAACTACAGTAAATTGTTTAGTTAAGATAATTCGTTAAGAATATACTAATATACAAACTGCAAGTCTATGACAATAAAATATATCAACAAGTTGGAAATTGTACGTCAAACGTGACAAACGAGGTGCGTTCGTACTGTAGCTAGTTATATAAATATTCAGATCTTGATGATTTTTAATTCTGTGCAATGAATTATATCGTCTGCAGATTAATTTCTGTAATAAAATAAGTTCCTCGGTCGCTTGACGATTACACCTCGGAACCTCCTATAACAAAAAAGCACCGATTTTTTTTTAAATTTCAAATTTCTTGATAAATATTTTTATTAATATTTTCTAAAGTTTTGATTCGATTTTGATAAAATTTGAAATGTCTCGACAAAATTCTGCAAAGATAATATATCTGAAATTTCAAAAAAATCGGTTGGGTAGTTTTTGCGTTGTTATATGCGGACGGACGGACCAGACGACGACAATAGGTGCTACGTATTTATATAATTACGAACGCACCTAAAAATTGGTTTAAAACACATTGTAAAAAGAAAACTTCTTAAAATCTAGTTAGATATGCCAATCCCAAAAATTTCTTCTATGTCATGCATGTTAATGCTTCAAA
This sequence comes from Maratus michaelseni, assembly GCA_963931845.1. Lineage (NCBI taxonomy): Eukaryota > Metazoa > Arthropoda > Arachnida > Araneae > Salticidae > Maratus > Maratus michaelseni. Next base: position 3,404,811 of record OZ007593.1, read on the forward strand.
ATTCGCTATCACACCGCCAAAGAAAATCAATATTTTTCCTCTTTCTGTTGCACGCCAGCTGGTTGTGAATCATCAGGTGACCTGGATGTGAGCAGCCGATGTATTATACTAAACTACGAAAAGAATTTCTGGCCTGTACTGGCAGGAAACGATAGCTTCCCTATTGCTTCGTTTAGAGATTTTAACTAATTTTACTGAAAATACACAAAGCTAAAATGTGCAAAATCTGATTACAGAGGAGTCATTCCCAGTTCTTGTCAATATTGAATTTGAATGAAAATATTGCCAAAATAGACAGACATAGCCAAGTTGGCTTCATACATGGCAATGTATTTTTGTTGCCAAATTTGGTGATATTTCCCCAGTTGTCGCTGTACTTGGCAATAATTTGACGTGGGCAAATATAAATATATAGTGTTAAGAATGTAAATGCTGAAACGATGGTTACAACAATGAAACAATATTTAGCAAAAACCATGTTTACTAAAACTCATAATTTGAACATGTTTATGGAGGAATCCTGCTGTATTATTTCATATTGTCAGTCACCCTATAATTTTTAATTGCTATACCTCAGTCATTTTTAAGATAAAACAAAAAATGCTCTGGAATTAAAACCCGTTTGAAAACTTTTCTACTATTTTTTTTTTACTTTAAATGGGGCAATTAAATATCAGGAGGCACATCTTACACTAGGGTGTGGCATACATAAAAAAATGCAATATCTTTTTTTTTTCACATTTTTTGAAATCTTATAAAATCACCATTTCAGACTATAAAAAATAGGGATGCATTTTTATTTAAATAACGAGTTGTTGAATTAAATAACCAAATAAAAGCACGTCTGCTTAATTGGAAGAAAATGTTTAATGACAAAACATAAAAAATATACGTTATCACAAAACCAATTTAATCTGGAATAATAAAGAATTCTGAATGCTGAAAAGTAGAAAATAATTCTTTACTTTGATGCATCAGAAAAGTACACTAGTCTGACTTTTAGGACAGGAACGACAAAGAATGAACATGAATTAAATTGAACTAATATTCTTTGAATACAACTAACTCTCAGCACTGATAATGTCTCTGAAATATAAGTTATTACAGTACAAAAAAAAGATTTCATAAACTTATAACTAGAAATACATTTTCAGAAGCAGCATGAAAAAATATACATTTATAACTGAAAAAGTGACCATACATCAATGTCCCACTGACCTTTTAAGTGTGACTCGAAATATAATCATTAATTCATACTTATAAAATTTTGAGATGAGCATGAATTACACTAATTTTTATGTAAATGCTTAGACACATTTTTTTACATTATGAGATTTGCCAAGTTTCTTAAATTTGACAGAAGGTATTGTAACAGGAAGGTATTGTGACAGGAACATTGTAATTTGTTATTTGAAATATTTAATTTTATAAAATGTATCTTGATTTTCTAATTCATTTTTGAATGTTTTTCTATTTTGTTCTCAAATATGTTCAAGTTGAGAGATACAAATCGCAAACGAGAAATATTTTTTTTCTGTGATTCGAAAGATTTTTGCTCTGATAAAGGCTGAGATTGCGGTGCCTCGCTTAAGATCAATCTTGAGCGTAAGTCTGACTTACGATATAAACAACGCGTAATCCGTATTGCAGTGCCTAGCGATCTTAAGCTGCGTTTTCACTGGTCGACCCAACGATCTAAAAATCCCAGCGACCCAAGTCCTTAACCTAAGAGCGTTTTCACTGGTTATTGAGAAGCCCTAACGCCAACCAATCATAGACAAGGTTTTACTGCGCAAGCGTCGTAATTACGGGTCGATATCAGCTGTCAATGATTATAAACATAAACAAATAATTATTTGTGTTGTTGTGTTATTGAGAGAACTCATAACAAGAGTAACAAATAATTATTTACTCTTGTCATGTTAATAACAAATATTTTGTATAGAAATAATCGAAAGTTTTGACTAGTTTTCGCTGTTAGAAGGTCTTAAATATCCACAAAAATATTAATCTCCTGTTAATAAATCAATGATAACTATTAATTTTTTTTTTGTGGTTTCAAAAAATAAAACACTGTATTTTTTAAATAATGACGATCATAAGATTTCGAAGTCACTCAGAATTAAATGTAAGCTCATTTTATCTGAGAGTATTTTTTGTGCCATATGACTTGTATATAAAAAATTATATTTCTGCTTTTCACAAGTTAAATTAAAAATCTAAATATATGTTTTTTATATTTACTTCGGTGCTCTACACATTTTATTTGTACATGTGTATAAAATTTTGTACCAGTACAGTTATACTTTCGAAATAAATAAAAATAATTATCATTTATTTAAAAACACAGAAGTAATTTTCCCTTCTAAGAAACAGTGATAAGTGAAACCCTTTCACTCACTCCAGGGCCCTTCCAGGATTGTCATTACACATGAGGCTTCATCAAAGTACATGCTATTTAAGCATGTATCTGTTGATCACACTGGCAGCTTGTTTTATCATATAATCACTACAATGTAGAATTATCGAATGTTTTTTTTTAGTTGCTTCTACTTTTTGTGATCCGCCCCCCCCCCTCAAAAAAAAAAGTCTTCACAGTAAAATGCAAAATAAATGTACAAAAATTGTACATTTTTTCTATATGATTGATTCCACATCAAAGTTTGATGCAGGTTTTTTTTTCTTTCTCTCTCATGGGTACTTTTTTTTTTAAATTATAGTTTTGAGAAAAATAAAATGATGTACCAAAAAATCAAGTTGCTTTTAAATTCAAACTATGCTATATATATATGTTTTCCAGCTAAAGTTTTCCTTTTTGGTGAGCTTAATTTTGTTTGCAAATTACAAATTTTAAATCCCAGCAATTTAAAAAAAAATTAAAGTGTTCGCTTTTATAAAAAATATAATTTTGTGAAGGGACTTCTTTTATTAAGAATAATTTTGTGAAGTGGTCCCAATTTTTGCCAGGGGCAATCCCTGATTTTGCAAATAGATCACAAAAAGGGTACTTTTATGTTAGCCGGGCACAAATCTTGTCAATAGCTTTTTTTCCCCCTTCAGCCATAGCACCTTTTATTTTTCATTTACTTAACCCCTTAATTCTCGCTCCCGTCAATATCATGGGGTGAGGTGTCATTCGTTATTTCTCGTGCCCGTCATATTTCCGGGCTGAAGATTTAACTGCTGGAAAAAATTTCTGAAACCAGAAAAATTTAACCTCTTAATTCTCGCGCCCATGATTCACGGGCAGTGTAAACTACTTTTTTTTAAATTCAGATTGTTTGACTCCCACCAGTTTTTTAAAATAGTGTAATTGGCTTTATTTTCGCATCATTTTATCTGCCGTAAACTACCATGAATATTTCTACATCAAAAAAGTGGTGTTAATCAAATAATCTGAATTACAAAAAAAAAAAAAGTAGCTTACATTTATCGGGGGCGGCACTTAGGGTGTTAAGACACAGAACTCTTGCATGATGGCTTTTATACAAATGTGAATTTGTTCTACAACATATTGTTTATTTGCCTTAAAAAAAAACAAATTGCATATTTTATTTAGAAACCTTATAATTCTAAATAAATTCTCAATAAATAATTCTCAATTTCTGTAATAAAAAATATAGGTACTTTTTTTATGGTTTTTTCAAGTATTAAGCGACCCTGAAGGGGTTAAATTAGAAACAATGCCTTTATGTTGAAATAAAATATTTTTTTTTGTATTATTTCATTTATTATTATTATTATTTTAAATAAATGAGTGAAAGGCATGTACTTTAAATATATATATTTTAAATGAAAAATTCATATTTTAAATAAAATGAATGATAAGTCCATATTTCAAAAGAAATGAATAGAATACGAATAATGGTGATAACAACAATATTTAGCAATTTATCTCATGTGTTAGGCTGACATAAAGTACCCAAATGTGTTGTGAATTTGAACAACTGGTTCAAACAGTACAAGGCTTACACTATTCAGTGTCTCTTCATCCGTAACATGCAAATAAGTACACTGAGTTGCCCTCAGCTAGTTTAAAAATTAAAATAGGAGAAAAGTGGGAGAGTTGTTACTGAATAAGTATAAAAGTAAAAAGTTTTAAAAACCATTCTTTTAAAAGCATTTAATGCTTATAATTAAAATCACACTTAATTTCAGGATTCTGTTTATTTTGTTTAAAAAAACTTCTTTTACAATGCATTAATTTGGCATGGCTCCAACAATGGAAAATTCACCGCTTCGATTTACACTTGATAAAAAGTGTGAGTTACTGAATTTATTGAAAAAGCATTTTTGCTTTCTTTTTAAGAAAACAGAAAAGGCGATAAAAGCATTTTTTAAAACTGTGCATCCAGGATTTCTAAATTGTTTTCTCAATAAAAAATTATTACTTTCTTTATTTTTTATTTGTATTATATTTTCTATCTTTTAGTGTTTAAAATATTTCTATGCTGCAGTTTCATAGCTAGTTAGCATATTTTAGTGAGTGTGGTTTGGTTCATAATAAACTTTGTTGTTGTTGTAACCATAAAGAATATTTGGCGATTTATCTACTGTGGCTAATAGAAAAATACCTTAAAATTCATTTATTATTTTATAATTAAGGTGAACAATATATGTATATATCAGGTTTGAAAAGCTTAGTAGTATTATATTTTTTTATAAACAAATATTTTCTTGTCAGAGGGGCTCTGCCCACTCTATGCTAATACACGTGTCTTAATTTAAAAGAAAAAAGTACCAGGGCCCTAAAATTCTGCTGCACTAACAATGTAGCATAACACTCCCTCCATCCACATATTTGTATTTCATACATTGTTTGCAAAATTTAAAGCATATTTTTTCTTCAGCAAAAAAAAAAAAAAAAAAAAAAAAAAAAAAAAAAAAAATTAAATATATCTATGTATATAAATAGCTGTCAACTATTCCACTTTTTTGTTACCAGTACTTCAGAACAGAAGTCTTCGCCTAATCTTGACATGGCTTAATCGCAGAATTTTGCTATTAAATAAGGTCAATATTACTATCCGAATTTAGTGGTAACACAAATAAGGATTGGTTGGTAACTATGCATATATATACAGTAAAATCGAATGAATGAACAAATAGCAAAAACATTTATAAAAAAAATTTCAGAAAATCTTTCTCGCTAAGTATTTTTTTTAACAACCAACAATATACAACATACACAAATATTCTGGTGCACAATATTTATAAGCTAATATTTAAGTGTTCACTGAAAATAAAGAAGTACCAGAGCTGAGCTCCATCATGAATTAAGCACTGCTAATACGTTAATTATAAAAGTAACATATCTTTACATACTCTCAAAGAACTTTTAAAAGACAGTTTGGTAGGAAAAGAAAGTTTTGATTGCTAGATATCTGGTATTCACTTATAAAATTGATGTAAAATAAATATCCCAATAATATTGAACATCTGGTGCAATTCAAATCCATCAAAGCAAAATAATCTGATGATTTCAAATTATAAACAAGTGTCTTTGAATGTTCAAGTGTACAATTCTTAAAATAAAAAATAATGCTAAGGGGCCATTCAAGTATTATGTAAGCAGTAAGGAGGGGTTCAAGGTTTGATTATTTTTGCTGACAGGTGGGAGTGGGGTCACGACAATTCTTATGAAAGCATTGCACAACGAAGCAACTAAATCGCAGCAACGACAAGAAAAGAAGCATGATGGGAAATGAGCATTCTGCAGTCCGCTCGGAACTTCAAACACACAACATTTCTATGATTCCTGTTAAAAATTTTAGTTATGATGCCTAATTAAGTTAGGGCCTATTGTTAAGTTTTATTGTTCAATGCGATAAATAACAATATATTAAAACCATTTTGCATTCTTTAGATACCACAACTGCTATATATGCCTATTTATATAAATTTGTAAGATTAATAGTGTAAATTAATGGTAACTGTTTTTTCTTGGCAAACAGTGTTGGCGTACAAACCCAGGTAGCACAGCAATATCGGAAACAGCGATTTTGCAATATCGGTAAACACCGGACCGGTCGATATTGCATGGCTAGCTTTTTTTCCAATATCAGCCTATATCGGGACCCAATATTGACCGATATCGGTGAACGCTGGACCGGCCGATATCGGTGAACCCCGGACCAACCGATATTGGCCAAAACTGGATTCAACACTATAAAATGGCATATCTTTTTTTCTCATCTAGGGAGATATTGATTACCTGTCTTAGCAAAATATTAGAAATCAATAACTCTTTACATTAGGAAAAAAAGATTTTACCATTTTATATTGGTGAGTCCAGCTTTGAATTAGCTAATCCATGTATATATAAGCATCTGAAATGCCACATGGATTAACTGTTTTGTTAAAGACTTCAGTTTTTATTATTATATCCTTTAGATATAATTGTAATATTAAAGATTATGAATGAAATAATACTAAAAAAGCATTTTATTAAATTTAATATTAATAAAATAATTTATTCAAAATTTTATAATAGCTACATTTTGATGTTTTTTTCTTTTTTTCAGTTTCAGTGTTCTATGTGAAAACATTAAAATGTAAAAAAGAATTACTTTTCTTATTAAAAATAAAAAATCATATTATATCCATAATAATAATTTGAATTTGTGGAAGTGGTAAGATAAAAAAAAAATGCTGTATGTTACAATTTTCAAACACTTTCCAACCTAGTTGAAAAGTGTTTATGACTTTGGTTTGTCTAGCCGTCTGCCGTCTGTCCGTGCTCTAACTCCCGTAAATATGCTCGGATTGCCCTGCAATTTTTATATGTTATAATCGTTATCTATAGCATGTTCCCTATTTCAACGGAAGTGTGTAGCACTTATAGTTTTTTTACAGGGACACTCAAAAGAATTCTGTTACATTGCGGTCTATGGGGAAAAATCATTTGCGGTTTATTTAAATAATGTTTCACTATTTTAAACGCATTGAAATTTATATATATCACTAAGGTGCATTAGAAGAAGCTTAATATGGAATAGGGTGTGCATAGTACTTATACCTTACTTTACAGGGACAGTCAAAAGAATTCCGTTACATTACGTCTATGGAGAAAAATCGTCTGCGGTTTATTTAAATAATGTTTCCCTATTTTAAACGCATTGAAATTTATATAAGGTTCATTACAAGAGACTTACTACAGAATATTGTGTGTATAGCAGTCATCGTTCATTTACAGGGACACACAAAAGAATTCTCTACTGTATGTTAACAATAATTCCTGGAAGTGCGTTTTAAGTTACTGAAAGCGATTTTAATTTTAAATCGCTTTTTGTATATTACGTGGTGTGTATAAATTCTGTAGATCCTATACAGGGAAGCACAAAAGTTCGGGAACGCATTTCCGTATTATTTAACTCCAGACGGAGAATTTTAAACTGTGCTACGTGTTTCCTAACTGAACTAAAATTTAGCATCCTATGTAGTATATATACAAATCTATAGATCCTATACAGGGTTGAATAAAAGTATTCGGATTACTTAGATGTTATCTTTTAGCTTATTAAAGAGTATGATTCGTAAAATTATTTTGGAAGCGTTGGAAAGTGTTACATAATCTATGCTTGACGCATGATTTTTCGTTCTTGTTTTTTTTGCCATATTACCAATTTTTTATATATTTTTTTCACATAATCAATAGAAATATTTAACCATTATTAAAAATTTAAGAAAAATAACATGTAGCTGTAGGAATTTATTCTTTTCTGTTCTTACCATAAATATAGATCTTCAGATTTATTTAATTGTATTTATATAAACTTTGAAAAAAAAAAAAAGTAATCTTCTGGCAAAATTTAATTGAAAACAATTCGTTAAAATTACTTATGTAAAAATCCACCTGTTGTATAACTTTTAAAATTGAATTACTTTATATTAAAAATTATCAAAAATCAATACAAAAATTTATTAGTTTCAAATTTTTTCTTTGAAAAAAAAAATTATATCTTATCTTTAGGACTCTCTTCATTCTGAATCAGAGACTCATGTATAGAAGGGGATAAACACTCGGTTGGAATTCTATATTATTCAGTGAATATCATATTTTTCATTAAATTTTAATAAGTTTTAATTAAAATTACTTTTTAATGGCAATTTTAAATAGAAAGTGCAACTGAAAAGACCATTTAAACAGTCAATAATATTTTACAAAGGCATTAAACAAAGTCAGGAAAGCTATTCTTTTCTCGAAATTATGTACAATTAATGCATTCGAAATAGAAATTTTAAAAGAGCTTAGCTTTCAAATATCAATAATTTATGTATGTTTTACTAAAATTCCAATTTTAATTGAATTTTATTAATTGTTTCATAAAGCCTTTAAAATTAATTTTTAATGATTTTAAAGATTTGTAAATTTATTTTATAAATAATATTCTATTAAAATATCTCAAACATGGAACACTAGTTTTATAAGTGCTAAAACAAAACTCAATTATTATAAATAAATAAAACTTCCTAAAAATCACCTGCTCGCTAATGTTAAACCTATGGACAGGTTCTTTTCTAATTTCTCGTTTAAATTTGAATATTTTTAAACTTTTTTTTTTTTTTTTTGTGCATAAGATAGCTGAGGTCAATCTCAACTATCCAATGCAAAATCACTTAAAAACATTCAAATTTAAACAGGAAATTAGAAAAGAACCTGCCCATAGCTTTAACGAGTTAGCAGGTGTTTTCGAATCATTGAACAGTCTTCCTTAATGTCTTCTGATCGCTAAATGACCTGCTGTCGTGAATAAGATAAATAAAACATGGCAAAAAATTACATACCATTGCGGGGGTACAGCCGCTGCATTTATTTGAAATCGCAACATATCAAATTAAACTTTTTTTTATTCACAAACTATTTATATTATCATATTACAAGCAAATTTTCTCCAAGTCATCTATTTCTCATTCCTATGTTCTCCTTCTTTTCCTTTGAAAACAGTTTCCATCCCAATTGGCAGATCTCACAGGACTTTTTCAATGTGGCTGGAGTTAACAGTTGTTTTTTGCTTTATCAAACTTCATTTTCACACTCACTAGAAATGTAGAATGAGCAAAAATCAAAATTTGTCCAAGTGAATTTTCATCATGAAAATTAATAACTTATTACTACTTATACTATGCTTACTTATTTTCCTTTTTATTTACAAACTATGTAATGTAAATGCTAGATTTGAATTTAATAGTAAAAAATTATAGCTTGAAAATTATTTTTTTTCAACCGAAATATTTAACCAAACTTGTGTTAATATATTTTATCTTTTTGACTGTCCTCACTCTGAATCAGAGTCTGAACTTACTGATTCTAGATTTTTCTGCATAATATGAAGCCAATCTTCTGAACATACAATAATTATTTATAGAGATATAAAGAAATTATAGTGAATAAGAACAACAAAGTACCTAAAATTACTTAATTTGCAGCAAGACTTTTATAAAAATGAAATGGTTACCAATGAAACACAGGATAGTTCAAAATGCAATTATCAAAATTTGGTTTTCACCATGAAAACCAGAGTTAGAAACGTAATTTTTTTAATTTTAATGTATGAATGATAATCAAAATAGTTTTGTTTAGCTTTAGTGTGTTTATAGTATAAATGACACTTATTAAGTGTGTGGGATAGGGGCACTACAACAACAAAGTACCTAAAATTAATTTGCAGAAGTATTTTTAAAAAAGGAAATGTTTACCGATGAGCCACAGGATAATTCAGAATGCAACTATCAAAATTTGATTTTTACTATCTTAAAACCGCAGACTAATCGAAACTAACATGCTATTTTTAGGAAAACGTAATTTAGCTAAATAATTTAGTATATATATACATATATAAAAAAAAAGTTTGTTTACACATCTATATTATTTCTGACGTTACTTCTATAAATTTACTCCATTTTCTTCTTTTTCGGCAAAGAAGCGATACTCCTATTCTTTCAATAGATTGTAGATCTTCAAGGTAAAATTTCAATCCAAAATATTTTTAAAAGTAGCAGCTAGCACAGAGGAACATCAAATTTTACGTGCTTGCAGAAGATCACTCATGGTAGTCGTTTGTTACACAATAAAACTACACACTCGTGATCTTCAGAGAGCAATCAAACCCGGAGATATCCATCAGACATTGATTTCTTCATCTGTTTCACTTTTCATAGATTGAGATATTAGTTCTTGGCAGAAGTGACATAAAAAATAATATAAATGTTCCCTAGAAAGTAGTTTTTACCAAAAGCAGAATATGGTTAAAAGTGTGATGTATGTCATAGAACAATGGGCTTCTTTACAGAACATTTCAAATTCTCAATTTCAGTGAAATTTATCATTCTGTCTTAGTAAAAAAGTAAAAATTCATCAGTGGATCACCACAAAAGTGCGAAGCTTGTCAGCCTAACATCATAAAAAAAACCCTGCAAAATTCTTCAATCATTCATGTAAAAAATAGCAAAATTCATCAATCAGCAGACTTATATAAAACCAAAAACTTTCTGCACACATAAATATTGGGTCAAAAACTTTCTGCAAATCAATTTAATGTTTAATAAAATTAACAATTTATTAATTTTATCTTTTTGACTGTCTTCATTCTGAATCTGAGTCTGAACTTACTGATTCAAGACTAATAAGTGATGAACAGTCTGTTGGGAAAAATATTATGTTCTAAAATAAATAAATAAATAAATAAAATCAATAATTTTGAAATATCTCACGTGATAAAAACTAAAAGTGTCTTCAAAGAAAAAAAAAATCAACCAAAATCAGAAAAGTACAAAGAAACTCCGATAGACATAAACCTCAGATATTTTATGTAAAAAAATCATTTCAAAATATTAAAATGTAACGAGAAATTTCTAAACAAAACTCCCCTGGTTTAACATTAGCTTGCGAGCATCATTCCATTATTAAATAATGCAAGGTTTAAATTTTAGGTGGGATTGAGACGCCTTTTTATGCTAGAAGTGTGGCAGGTTTATTTCATACAGAAATTAAATAGGATTTGAAAAGTTTAAATTTCTAAGTTATGCAGATTCATGATCACCATAAGTTTTCAAACTTACCATATATATACAGGCATGAAAGTATTATTATTGCAATATAACATGCAGAAATAAATATCTGTGAAAATTACACAATGTAATTGATTTAGGTATATGTAAAATAAATATGCAATTAAAATTAAAAGTCATTAAAATTAAAACCACTACTGTTTTTATTCACAACTATTTTCTGTTATTCATGCTATATTATGAGTTCAAAGTTCAAACACATCCTAATGCTAAAATTTCTGCACTATATTAGCATAGCTACTCAAACTGAAACAAACTTTGCGGGAAGAAAACACTCTAAAGCAGAATCGGAGATATCACAAAATTTGCATGCATTATGAGCACAAAATAGTTAAAAAATTATGTATATCAGTTTAGCGCTTTTTAAAGAAATGCTTTTTTTAAAACTATTTCTATTTCTTACTTTAGTACCCCCCCCCCCCCACCCAACCTTCATTTTACATTTGAAAGAATATTCGCTAAAACTGGGAACACTAGAAAAAAACTGAGCACACATATTAATTATTTTGTTACGCATCTTAAAATCAGTTTTTAAACTTATATTATTAGTTTTATATTTTAAATGTTGCATATGTTACAAGGAAAATTTAAAAGCACAGAATTTGTACACCATTACAATTTTATCTAATTTATTTTACTCAAAATCATGCATAAGCAAAAAAAAAAGGGGCTGGGGGGGTCTACTATTTGCTTATTTTTTCTTACAAAGGAACGATGGGGTATAAAATTACTCACGGGTATACTTGAACGACCCTCTAAGGTCACTTGAGAGATGACATCACCGTACAACTTTTGTTTTATTCATGTTCGACGAAAAATATCTCTTCTCCATCAGAACCACCAGCAAAAAGGAAAAGGTTGCTAGAATTTACCAGACAATGCATATCACCAAAATTTGACAACTTTTCAATTTTGCTTAGCAGGAAAATTTTCCTTTTTTTTATTTTTTGCAGACAAAAACATCAATTTAAAGCTTAAATTGATTATTTTTTAGATTTGTGTGATAAATGTGCCATATCAATGTATATTTTAAATATTAATACTAGCTGGCCCCTGGCTGGTGTTGCCGGGCTATAATAAATTTTAAAAGAAACATCAAGTTTTTATTATCTTTAACCAGATTTTTTGCATTAATACACTGCAATTTATAATTATTATATAGCTAAGATGGGTTACTTTAATTTTGTTAAACAACCATTGCCATCTTACTTTTCCTTACCTTCTTTTTAAACATTATTATATAATTATAGTGTGTTGAGGCAAACCTAATGTAGCAAACGTATGTTCGGGAAGAAAAAGGTTGAGTATGGCTGCGTCTAATGTATAAAATCTTTCTTGGAAATTCTTAGTTTCAACCTTTTCTAAATATGCAAATATGCCAGTTTTCCTTCACATTTGCTATTATAGTATGTTAGGATGTGATTATTCATTAACTGTTATTGCAAAATAAGAAATAGGGCAAACATAACATACTATAAACCAAAAGATAATTAAAGAATTTTAACTTTGTGCACTGAAGGATGAAGGGAAGGGAAATGAATGAAATTTTTGAAAAAGTGATTTTTTTTTTAAACAAAGAAACCTTTTATCTCCAATTTATTCTGGCATAACACTTCGTTCAGTTAGAAAATTAACTCGTTCTTTACCAATTTGAATAATTGTGTTAAAATTAATCTAGCATAAAACTGTATGCAAAACCATATAAAATAAATGTAGTTAAGCACATAATCTAAATTAAATTAGATGGCTTGTTATTAATGTAATGTTTAACGGTTGTGAGCCAGAAGGAAAGAACTATAGAAGTAAATTATGCAAATCCAGGTGTCACAAGCAAAGGTGGTGCAAGTAGTTTTCCTACATAGGTTCTAAGGAAGATAAGTGCGTTATTGCTGCCATCAGTTTTCCTTAAGTGATATAACATTAATCGATATAAAAGAAATTTTTTTACACCAGGTGGCAAAAAAAGTGTGCGAATTATTATACACTGAAAGAGAGCGGAATTTTTAAAAAAGTATTTCACAAAGGTTGAAATCTGGATAAAACGAGTTTTCTTGCTTATCTAAAATATATATAGATGACTTGTCAGCAGTTTAAAAGTATGCTTAGCAATGTTGCAATCTGTTGCACAGCAAAATGTATGCTATCTTGATTACTGAAGATTGCATTAAAGTTGACAAATTACTTTTTACTAACATGCATAGTTGGATATCATTTATTTCTTTTTAGGTGTGCTATCACTGAGACTACTTTTAAACCACTGAACAGGTCATTAATGCCTGTTTCAGATGTTCAACTTTTATCAGATAATTAATTTTCTTTGCTATCTCTTGGTCTTTTTGAAGGATCAATTTGGAAGGAATGCTTATATAAACAACATTACATGATAAAGAGTGTTAACAATATTCTATAAACAAAATATTTGGCTTTTTTTTTGCAATTTAAATTAGATCAGGAGATAAATGCTCTATCGATCTCCCTACATGAATGGATAAGTAGTTATACCTTAAAAAGTATCTCTTTTTATTCTAAAAGAAAATTATTACAGATTTCACAAATGAAAATGTATTTTAATATGACTAAACATGTTTAAATTTAAATTGGACTGATAAATCTGAAACACACTCTAAGGATGTCTTCAGCTATGAACATGATCAGGGCTTTACAAATTTGATAAAATCTCGTAACCAATCAAAAATTTTAGTCACCAGAAAAAAATATTTACCCCCCTCGTACGTAATTTAGAAAGATAATATAAAGAAAGTTTTCTAATGAATGTTTCCAAATGATATATCTTAGGAAAAATATAAATAGTGTCAAGTCAACGGGTATTTTCTAAAAATGCTGATTGCCGAACGTTTCAATCTCCTGAACGTTCAATCTCCTGATCTAATATAAATTGCAAAAGAAAGCCAAATATTTTGTTTATACAATATTGTTAGCACTCTTTATCATGTAATGTTGTTTATATAAGCATTCTTTCTAAATTGATCCTTCAAAAAGACCAAGAGATAGCAAAGAAAATTAATTATCTGATAAAAGTTGAAACTTTTTTAAAATATTTTTCTTCCTCATCTGAAACAGGCATTACTGACCTGTTCAGTGGTTTAAAAGTAGTCTCAGTGATGGCACACCTAAAAAGAAATAAATGATATCCAACTGTGCGTTTCAAATGTGCACAGAGTTGAGTGCTACAAATTTCAATATCTGATGAGAAGAAAGAGATCTATGAAATAGGGAAGAAAAAGAACAATTTTTTTCCCGTTTTTCTGTCCAAGTCGCTCAAATAGTTCTGATTTTATTATTATGAACTTATTTAAGCCAAAATAAAATTAAAAGTTTAAAATATTTCTTGTTTAAATAAAGTTTTTCATTTTATTTCTTAATGGAAGGAATAATGCCATTTGTGATCTTTTATTCGGTCAATTTTTATGTAAGAAACCCCTCCAGTATAAATAATTTGGTTGCCAGATACAAAACTTTGTCGCCAGTGGTGACCGCATTTGTCAAGCTCTAAACATGGTAGTTAAAATAAACTTTCTGTGTTAAAGAAGTCTTACACATTGAAAGTGATAGGATATCTATTTAAATCACATAAGAAAACCCTTCATTACACACCTAACAAGAGAAAGGTTTCGCTTTACTATGGAAATGCAGGTGGACATTTAAATTAGATTTCTGAGAAAACCTTTTGTTACACACCTCACAAGAGAAAGGTTTCTATTTAGTATGAACACGCCGGTGGACTTCTAAACGGGATTTTCGAGAAAACCCTTTGTTACAAACCTCGCAAGAAAAAGGTTTCTCTTCAGAGTGAACATGCAAGTGTTGATTTAAATTAGATTTTTCAGAAAATCCTTTGTTACACACTTCACAAGAGAAAGGTTTCTCTTCAGTGTGAAGACGCAGGTGTCGATTTAAATGACATTTTTGATAATACCTTTTGTTACACATCTCACAAGAGTAAGGTTTATCTTCAGTATGAACACGCTGGTGTTGATTTAAATTACATTTCGTAGAAAATCCTTTGTTACATACATCGCAGGAGAAAGGTTTCTCGGCAGTATGAATACGTAGGTGAACATTTAAATGAGATTTCCGAGAAAACCCTCTGTTGCACACTTCACAAGAGAATGGTTTCTCTTCAGTGTGAACACGCAGGTGTTGATTTAAATTACATTTTTGAGAAAATATTTTCTTACACACCTCACAGGAAAAAGGTTTCTCCTTAGTGTGAACACGCAGATGTGTACTTAAATTACTTTTCAAAGAAAACCCTTTGTTACACACCCCATAATAAAAAGGTTTCTCTTTAGTATGAATTAGCATGTGGTCATTTAAAGTAGATTTCTGCGAAAACCCTCTGTTGCACACCTCACAAGAGAAAGGTTTCTCTTCAGTGTGAACACGCAGGTGTTGATTTAAAGTAGATTTTAGAGAAAACATTTTGTTACACACCTCACATGAGAAAGGTTTCTCTTCAGTATGAAAACGCCGGTGGACATTTAAATTAGATTTGTTTGAAAATCCTTTGTTGCACAAGTCACAAGAGAAAGGTTTCACTTTAGTATGGATTCGCAGATGGATTTTGAAAGAATATCTATGAGAAAATCCTTTGTTGCACACCTCACAAGAGAAAGGTTTCACTTTAGTATGGATTCGCAGGTGCTCATTCAAATGAGCTTTTTGAGAAAATCCTTTGTTGCACACCTCACAAGAGAAAGGTTTCTCGTTAGTATGAACACGCCGGTGGACATTTAAATTAGATTTAAGAGAAAACCTTTTGTTGCACACATCACAAGCAATTGGTTTGTCTTTGGTATGGATTTGCAGATGATTACATAAATTCAATTTTTGAGAAAATCCTTTACTACTCATCTCACAAATGGAAGGTTTCACAATAGTATGGACACGATCGTGGCTATACAAATTATGCTTTCGACATAATCCTTTGTTAAACACTTCAGAAGAAAATGCTTTACTTTAGTATGACACAAATGGACATTTAAATAACATATTTGAGAAACCGCTTAACACAAATCTCACACGTCAAGTGATGAAAAAACTATTTAATGCAGTTTTGACAGAAAGTCACTTATTGCAAACCTCACAGGTGAAATATTGTTCTCTAATACCAGTATGATGGTGCATATTAAAACTAAATTTCTGAGCAGAGGCTTTATTCAAATTTCTCCAGTGACGTTTTTAGTTCAAAGTCAAATTAGATTTTTTAAGATAGTCTTTATTTTATATCTGAGAGGTAGAAGAGCTTGTTAACTGATATAAATATGAGTTACCTTCTTTTTTGCTGTTAAATGAGAAGACTTTGTTAAAATAATGTATCGCAGAATTTTCTAAAGTCTAAATTCATCAATGAACTTACTTCATGTAATTGTATTATGTAGATTTTTAAAAAGTATGCACAAATATACACATATTATTTACTTTTCTTTTTAGCAGAAATACAGCTGTGTGTAATGGAATGAGCCATTTACTGAAACAAATATATATTAGACATTATCCTTTAACAGCAGAATTTTTTCTTTAGAGAACATTGGAGTTATAAAATAAATTTTAAAATATCAACATTGATATAGTATTATAAAATTATTTCAACTTTTTATTAATGCTTTAAGAAGGGATTTTTTAAACGTAAGAAAAAACGTAAGAAAAAACATGCTAAAAATATATATCATGCATGAACTTTTCTCAGAAGCATTTTTTATTTCAACAACTTGATATCCTTTTATAATTGGTTGTCTAAATTCTATACTGTAATTTGCATGTGAAAATGAAACAAATCATGCACTTGCTTAGAAAATTAAAAAAGATTCTTATTGAACAAGTTTTAAATGGAAGGATTCATGAAATAAAGTAAATCGTTTTTGGGCAGGATTTATTTTCATAAGTCCTTTCACTGTATATTCAGAATAGACTTCACAAACCTGAAATATAAATTTAAAAAAATTACATACCATATAATTGTTTATGAAATTTTTAAAGTTTATATAAGAAATTCTATTACAATGTCATTAATAAAATAAAATAAATTATTAAACATGTAACGAGTATTTGAAACATGTTATTTTAATTTCTACAATTAACACAACTACAATCAAAAGCAAAGTATTGTTAGAAAGCTGTTAGAAGAACACCAATCTATATATATATTTTATTTCTTATAGTTATTGTGCTATTTTTGATTTAAAAAAAATCCGAAATGTATAAAGCGAATGAGTTATTGTGTGAGTATTAATAATCGAGCCTATTTACTGGATTTTTAAAAGATACAATAAACTAAATGGATATTAGATTATTGTTGTTGTTGTTGAAATGACCCAAAGGGCCCAGTTTTGCAGCTTTTTATTTCTATATAGCTGTCATAATCCACAACGCTAAATCCATAAACCTGACACTTAAATCTCCTAATTTTGAACCAATTCCAGATGAGAGATTTGCATCTGGATTGGCACCCCCAGAGGTAGCGCTTATATAGAACTTGGAGGACTTTGGAGCCACGAACAGATTTAACGTGCACCAGCTCCCATTAACGTACACGGTCCCACAGCAGTGACAGACGAGAGAGGATAGACGGATATTAGATTATCTAGAATCGCACAGTCATTTTTTATTCAGAAAAAATAAGAGCTATTCAAACATAAAAAATAAATGTAAATATTCTTTATGAGATTAAGGGATCAGCATATTAAAAATGCGAAGTAAATTTTTTGTGGATTTATGTAAAATTATGTTGGTTGAGAATTAGATCTCTACTCATGATTCACCAGTTTCGTAAATAGCGTTTCAAAATATGGTAATTTTAAAGACCTTATAAGTATCATTTTTAATTGTTAAATTTTTTTTTTAAGTTACGATGTATCACAAATTTTCGATGCTAGTATTTTTAGAAACTATAAGAAATAAAGGTTTAAACACAGTTTGGCATTCCTCTAACAGATTTCTAAAAGTACTCTGCACGTGATAACAGCTTTGCTAATTCTAGATATTATAGCGATCCCACAATCTCACGGCTGTGGGGGAGTACAAGAAGTTAAGAGACAAAAGTGTAAGAAAGTTTCAAATGTGGTAATTTAAAAAACTTTACGAGTTTTCTTTTTGAATCATTAAACAATTTAAAAAAGCAAATAAAAATATAAATTAATAAAAATAGTTTGGTCTGATATAACAAACACATTCATTTCGATTAAACAAACATTTTGGAGAAAAACACTATTTTTTATGTTTTTTCGAATTTTGTAAAATTTCTGTATTTATAGGTTACAGGAATCCAAATGAACAGAATGTGCTTTCGCCATGCAGACGCCTTAGCTTGCAAAAGTTGTCGAATGCATTATTTTAAAATTTGTTATTTTAGTCTGTGTTTCTCACCATACAGACGATGTTATTTCACTTAAGAGTGTTCGTTGTCAAAAGAAAAACTCTTGAAATTTCAAACTTTTTGATTTGTTTTCTTTATTAGATGCATCAATGAATTTTGAGTACCTCAATTTGGGGTTACTTGAACCCAAATAAAAAATGTTTTAAATCAGTCATGGATCTATTCTGCTACTAATACTTACCTACAGAGTAAGAGTGAATCATGTCAATTCTCTCAATAAGTAGATCCAGGACTAACTTAAAACAATTGTTTTGGCGAAGGTTCCAAATAGTATCAAAATGTCCAAATAACTTGAATTTGTGGTGAATTTTTTTTTCACAAAATTTAAAGAATCACTTTTCTACTGTTCTGATATTTCTAAGACTTATTCATAGTATACCGTAAAGAGTAAAAAGGTTTACATGCTTGGGAATAGAGCTTGTACAGATTTCAGGATTTTGGGGGTTTTTAGGGATAAGAACTGCACTGCTAGATTGTTAAAAAAAAAGAAATTGTTTGCTTTGTCTCAAAGTCCCATCTTTAGAAATCTTCCATTTTACTGGGGAACGGTAAATGGGGTAATTGCAATTTTGAGGACGAGAAGAATGTGAATGGCTACTATTTTCTGTTATTACAAACAATTTTTAGATAATGTATATACATACATATATATATACATATATATATATACAAACATATATGTGCATATATATATATATATATATGTATAAGTATATATATGTACATGTAGATATAGGTGTATGTATGTATACATGTATATTAGGGCGTATCGAAAAAATCCAAATTGTTTAGATCTTTTAGCGGTAGTGCAGAAAAGTTGTGAACTCCCTTTATTTAAAAGTGTGCGGAATCTTAAAACTGTGGGTTGATATCTTCTGTCGCCTCAGTGGGCCGAAAGTTCCAAAAATTGGACTAAAAATGATTAAAATACAAAAATTAATAAATAATCACAGATTTCGCTCATCGGTTTAGGGTAGTGCTTACAAGTTACTGTTTTGTAACAACAACCATAGAAAATTGTAGAATTATAGGTAAATATCTTCTGTCGCCTCATCGGCATCGAATTTTTGAAATTTTGTTTTTGATGCAGTTTGGTAGATTTTTGCATAACTGTTTACTGCTTGCAAAATGCACAATCGAGACAGACTGCGTTTGTCAATCTGCCAAAATAGTGGAACACCCTTATTTTCATGCCGAGAAACAACAACAACAGCCAGAAAAATTTTTAGAATTATACGTTAATATCTTCTGCTGCTTCATCGAACCAAATTTTGGAAAATGAAGGCAAATTTTTAAATAAATACACGTCACACTTACCTCATTTTAATGCGAACACAAACTTTATTTTACCTTTCGAACATACAAATGACAAAAGCATTACTGCTTGTAATCATTTTTGGTCTCAAATTTTGACATGTGTTTTCTGGATTCTAGTGTCGCTCTAATAAATCTATCCCTGTTCTGCATCCCAACTGTTTTTCCGGAGGCTGCAGTGACTAGTTTCACAATCCGCTCAACCACTTGTGTGTGTGAAGCAAATTTAATAAATTCCCAGCAATGCATTGGCATACTGCCCTGTATCATCTTCAGAAATTCTTGAGAACAGATCTCTCTGAGAACAGGAGGCGCGATATCACGTCACACTTACCTCATTTTAATGCGAACACAAACTTTATTTTACCTTTCGAACATACAAATGACAAAAGCATTACTGCTTGTAATCATTTTTGGTCTCAAATTTTGACATGTGTTTTCTGGATTCTAGTGTCGCTCTAATAAATCTATCCCTGTTCTGCATCCCAACTGTTTTTCCGGAGGCTGCAGTGACTAGTTTCACAATCCGCTCAACCACTTGTGTGTGTGAAGCAAATTTAATAAATTCCCAGCAATGCATTGGCATACTGCCCTGTATCATCTTCAGAAATTCTTGAGAACAGATCTCTCTGAGAACAGGAGGCGCGATATCACGTCACACTTACCTCATTTTAATGCGAACACAAACTTTATTTTACCTTTCGAACATACAAATGACAAAAGCATTACTGCTTGTAATCATTTTTGGTCTCAAATTTTGACATGTGTTTTCTGGATTCTAGTGTCGCTCTAATAAATCTATCCCTGTTCTGCATCCCAACTGTTTTTCCGGAGGCTGCAGTGACTAGTTTCACAATCCGCTCAACCACTTGTGTGTGTGAAGCAAATTTAATAAATTCCCAGCAATGCATTGGCATACTGCCCTGTATCATCTTCAGAAATTCTTGAGAACAGATCTCTCTGAGAACAGGAGGCGCGATATCACATAACAAGCTTGCCAGTCAATGAGATCTACATAGTCTGTAGCTCCAAAGTTAACAACATGAATAACGAATTTGCGAACACAATTTCCATTTCAGCTAATTTATCTTGCCTTGATAATCCGCCGATCGGCAGGGGTCCTAATACGGCACCTATCATCAGATAACATGGACAAAAGCATGTTTACTTGAGCCGCAAAGTAAGTGTTGCAAGAAATAACTGGGTCGATTATGTTAGAATACTTTTTTGGCAATTACCGAGATGAGCTGATGAAATGCCACAGGTATCTAGCACCATACTTTATGGAATGACGAATCTTAATTCGGAACCATGAGAGTGCGTAGACTATTAGACTGAATACAACCAATGTTAGAAACTCATTTGATGGGTCTGATGTTGATATATATAACCTCAGTATTCGATTGGAAGTTGTTAGCCAGCGGGACAAATTCAACGTTCCCGGTCGCATATTAGCAAACCATACATTGATTCATGTACAGAGAAAAATAGACCAATCACCTGGCGCTCTGGAGTTTCAAAACTCCGCCCCTTGCTTCGCTGGCGCGTCGCGTGGCGTGGCGTGGAACGGAACGGAAAGTTGATGTTTGGTTAGCCTAAGAAGGAAATTTTTGTTTTTGTTGACAAATTAATTATCTTTTCAAGGATCGATTGATATTTACTATTAATGATTTACCCCATTCTTTTAAGAATGAAATTATCAAGATTAATGATGACTCATCTATAATAAGAATGAAAACTAATACTAGTTTGAATGTGAGAATATCTCAACCAAATTGAAGTAAAATGTTTGCTGGTAATATAACATGTTTATAATGTAGTCTAATTAGGGTTTTTCTGTTCATTAGATGTAAGTAATATTATTTTAAATAAAAATGCTCTCTTGCACCAACATATGGTTTAAAACAAATATTAGCTTTTGCTGTTTTTCAGTCTCAATAAAATCTGGTAACTGCGGAACCTGAATAACATTAGGACAGTTAAATTTTGCCCAAATTCTTAAACAAGTTGTTTACAATACAGCATCGATAATCAATCTGTATTATATTAGTTTGTTTATGAAATATTAGAATAAGATTATTTCAATATTAATACATTTCGAATGTAAAGTATTAATTTAAAACATATTTTCTTGGAAATAACAGTATGTAATCAAATTATAAGGTCAGTATATGTTTAACTCATGAATTCACAAACGATGTCTTTAATCAAAACAACTCAATCTTAAATTTAGTCTTTAAATTATGTTATTTTAAAATTTTATCTATGTTGCTTCTCCTACTGTGATTAATTACAGTGATTGCTTTTATTATTCACTTACAGTTTATTAAATAATAACTTTTGCTTATTCAGAACCCTTGTACCTTTTCCCCATTTATGTGTTTGTTTTCTGATTTCTGCTCTTTATGCACCTGTTAAAGGACAAAATTTGCACTTTAAAGTTTTTTTATTTTCTGAATTAATTTATTATATTCTTAATTATTATTATATTTTAACTTAAACTGAAAAGAAGTAATTACAACAAAATATATATTTTTATACATTTTTTACTGAATTCAAAATACAGGGATGACCACCTCAGGAAACCTGAATTCAAAATACAATGATATTCAAAAAGTATAGTATAAGATTATAAATTATGGATTCTTATCAAATTAAAGTAAATCTTGAGGGGATCGTATCTGATGGCCCGGTGAACTCTTGTGGTGTCTTAGAGCCTTCATATTTGATAGCCTTAGCATTACGGGCAGTTCACCAGGACAATGTAAGCAGCGTGAAAATGGAACCTGTTTATAATGGAATGTTACCTGCTTAAAGTAGAGAATTTCATGGCCGAGTGTAAGGAAGAAATGCTGATGTGGAAGCCTGCCTAAAATAGAACTTTTCTTCTGGTCCCACTCAGGAAATTCTGTAATTTGGCAATTATTTATAATTTATAAACTTATAGTACTATGTTTTTGAAGTTTGATGTATTTTGAATTTACAAATTGGAAATAGTAAACATTTAAAATTTTAGACGACATGAAAAAAAAATGTTAATGTTTGAAAAATAAATTTTATTAATTGCAGAAATTTAAAATAGGTGCAAATTGGAAATTTGTTCATTCTTTACAGTTTAATTTCCTTGACTATTTATAATATTTGGCTAGAATTCACACTTTATTTTGTATGAGTTTTATCAAAGTTGCTATATAAATTAAATATCAAATTTTACTTCTCAAAAGTAAAAATTAATGCAGTATTAATTTTCATAAAGGATGTTTGGTGTCTGCATCCAAAATAAATCTTTTCTGAATGAAATCAGAACCAGTATATGTTTGGATACTTTAGAGAGGTTAACAACCAGGCACAATCTCATCGATTCCAGCTTTACCTTTTCACGTGTCTAAACTAGAAACAGTGCTTTGATTTTGATATAAAATGTTTGGTTTATGGTATTATTATTATTATTATTATTTTTCATGGGGAGGGATATTTTAAAAAAAGTGAAATGCATGTATTTTAAATCTAATTTATATAATATATGTATTTTAAATGAAAGTTATGTATCCTAAATGAAATTAGTGAAAGGTTTATATTTTAAAATAAATGGATGCAATACAAATGATGGTGATGGGAGCAATATTTGATAATTTATCACCTGTGCCTAGCTAACATAAAAGTACGTACCTATGTTTGTATATAAACAAATGTTTCACTTTTGAAATTTTATTTTCCAAAAGTACTTGAATAAAATACAGTTTTATTTGATTAAAAAAACCCAGCACTGTAGGCAGTGCCGTAGCGAAAGAAAATTTTTGGGAGGGCAAAAAGCAAGATTGGCCGACTCAAAAATGTTTCAAATCCGACTAATGTAAAATAGTCAATCTGTCGCATTATTTCTTAATTAATAGTTTTTACAATTAATTTTAACTGATTAATTATAATTGATAATTAAAAATAAAATATATGATTTTGTATTCCTAAAATGTTTCTTAGATATAATTCAGTAATCATTTAAAAGATTTACCAAGAACTTTACTGGAGAAAAAAAAAGAAAGAAAGAAAATATGTATTGATAAGAGAAAATCGTACAGTTATATTTGTGAAAAACACATTTGTTTAGAATGATAGAGTGAAGTGAACGGTAAACATCTAACCAAAGGAGCCGAGTTTACAAAAATTTCAGTAGAGGCACAGACATTTCGGCGCCGACAGGACAAATCCGTCTCCTCCCTTTCTATAAGTTTAAGAAATATATTATTGTGAAAGTCGGAAGTTGTAGAATTCCGACAATGTACAGTTTAGAAAATTAGTGCAAAACTGGATTTGCAGGATTATCTGGAGATCATAACAAAAGACTTATCTACACCAGACCTAACACCTTTTCTATATCTATCCCTAGTGGTCTGGGCCTGGAAAGAATTTTGCTTTACATGTCAAAGAAAATACGTGTGAAGATTTGTCTTATAAAGAAGATATTTTCTGTTACTGATTGAATATTAAAAAAAAAAAAAAAAAATGTAAGAAGTTTTTTAGGTATTAAATGTTTTTAAATTTATTCATTTTCTTTTTTTAAATAGTTTTAAAAAGTCTTCGTTTTTATTTTCCAAACGTTCCTAAAACAGTTCCAAAGGGCATAAACATCATATCGTTGCTAGAACCGAACCTACTATGCAGAGCTGCCAACCTTAGCAAGAGAAAAAACAGGAGATTCTTCGCAGTTTAAAGGGAGAAAAAGAGATATTTTTTTTAAGTGAATTTACGTAAGAATAAAAACTTATTTTATAATTCATTTAGAATAGATTAATGATTGACTCAATAACTTAAATATAATCATTAATATATATATATATATAATATATATATATATATATGAAAGGATAAAAGCAAAGCCCCTTTTTAAAATGTAAAACCCCTTTTTGCCCCTTTTAAAATTTGAAATTACCGTTTTAAAAAATAGAAATTTAAATTAAAACTTTGTAAATGCTTTAGTAATTGTGTCTCAATTGATTGAAATTGCCGTCGCCCCTGTTAAATTAGTTTCCCTGCATCGCATCTTATAACTTTCAAAGATCGTTTTCTCACTCTTCATAAGAATATTTTTGCTGACAGTAGCGCAACTTTAAAGTCTCGCTGCATCCCATCGGCCGATTTGAGCCAACGCCTTTGTCCTGCACAATCAATCACTCAGCTCGCGGCCAATTAAAATTAGAAATACGCCTCTTTTGACTTCGACGACCTCTACAGAAATAATGCAAAAACCTCATATTTATACCGTTGCATGGCTATCAGGAGGAAAGTTTTCCGATCTCAACCATGCCCTGACTTCATGCCAATATGCTCTCCAGCGAGGCTAACGAAAAAGAAAGGCTACCGCGGTGCTTTACGCGTATCTTTTTTTACAGACCGCGGGAATCACGTGATGTTCGAATGCACCAATGCAGGTGTACGAAAAGAGCAACACGTCACTCTAGCGGTCTGTAAAAAAAGATAAGTAGAATGCACCGCGGTAGCCTGGCTTTTTCGTTAGCCTCGGCTCTCCAGGGGTGCCGTGCCGCGTAACTAAATCCCGATGTCCAGAAAGATTTAACTTAGCAGCTCTCACGCCAGTGTGGGCCTGGTTTAAAAGGATTTATGTAATAAAAAGAAATAAACCAGGTTCCGTAATAGACGATGTCTTCCTTTAAACAAAAATACATTCACGCGGACTTTAACTGAATCCTGGATAGCGCTCACGGGACATGACTACAGGAATATGCAAGGAAATCGGAGTGAGCGGTCACACGTAAGTACGGACTCGTCATCGGTCCGCGCGGCAGCCTCCACTGGCCCGACACCCATAGAAACAGCGATCGAGGACCCACCGAAGGAGCCACGCTTCTTTACATATATATATATATATATATATATATATATAATTTAAAAAGAACACTTACTTTCATATATTATAAATTACACAAAAAAATCTTAAGATATCAACAAATGAAACAAACTTTTTTTAAATAAAAAGAAAATATTTATTAGAACTTAATTTGTGTTTTTTTCGCGATCTTTTGACGAAATGTGTTTTTTTTTTCGCGATCATTTGACGAAATTTCTGGGGTTTTTCTATGATCTTTTGACGTAATTTCTGGAGTTTTTTCGCGATTTTTTGACGAAATGTGTGTTTTTTCGCGATTTTTTGACAAAATTTGTATTTTTTTCGCCGTTTTTTGCGAAATTTGAGGGGATTTTTTGCGAGTTTTTGACGAAATTTACGTTTTTTTCGCGATCTTTTGGCGAAAGTTGTGTTTTTTCACGATCTTTTGACGAAATTTGTGTGTTTTTTGCGATTTTTTGACGAAATTTGTGTGTTTTTTTGCGATTTTTTGACGAAATTTGAGTTTTTTCGCGATCTTTTGACGAAATTTGTATGCTTTTTTGTGATTTTTTGACGTAATTTGCAGTTTTTTCGCCGGTTTTTGACGAAATTTGAGGGGGGTTTTCGGCGATTCTTTGACGAAATTTACTTTTTTCCCGGGATCCTTTGACGAAATTCGCGTTTTTAGCGATCCTATGGCGAAATTCTAACGAGATCGGAAATTTTATTTTTTTCAGAAGGACGTTTCTAGGAATTTTAAAGTGCGAGTGAAAAACGGGAGAAAATTATACTTAAACGTAAAAACGGGAGATTGGACTAAAAAACAGGAGTCTCCCGCGAAAAACGGGAGAGTTGGCAGCTCTGTACTATGTATCAAGTATAAAATTTCTTGAATTTTCCTAAGCGACTTTCGCATTCGGTCGACCTAGTATTTATATACTGATAGTTTTTATCTATGTAAGTTGCGAGTGTTACTGTAGGACAAATTTCTGATATTTTCAAATCAATAAATCAGATTCATTTTTTCCCCTATTGGCCTATGTATCGACGGCCGACTTTGCTTTTCCTTGTGTGGGTAAGGTATAGTATATGTCCAACATTTCCGGCTCTGCAGACAAGATTTATACATGATAATTTTTTTTCAGTGGGTAGGCCGACTAGCTATTTATGTGATTCGAAAATGTGACAGAACACGTGACTTTCATACCGGATGACCAGATAGATCTATTGAAACCATTACTTTTTTTACTCATAACATATCTATTGACAGACCGACTAGCTTTTGCCATATGATTGTAAGGGTGTAGTGAAATGCGTTCTGAAGACTAAGTCCTGCCAACCAGAATTTTTCAAAATTGTTTTTTTTAATCGGCCTACTGACATACTACAGAGATACTAATTAAATCTGCTGATAAGCCGACTGAATCCTTTTACCAAACATTGGGGGGGCGGCTGCCCCCCTTGCCCCCCCGCTCGCTACGCCCCTGACTGTAGGTAAAATGGATGTCTACCTGTGCAACAAATTTGTCAATCCTCTAATTACATTCATTTTATTACTTTTATCATGTTCACAGTTGGTGGATGAGGGTTGTTAGAGACTCGGGTGAATGAGGGCTCCTTTTATCAGTGAGTAGTCCTTATTTACAAAATTTAATCATGTTTATTTATTAAAATATTTAAATTAATCCCAAAACAAACATACACACAAAAGACTGTAGAATCAGAAATTGTAAAATATGCAGGAAATGGGAACTATATTATTAAATAATCACTTTTTAAATATTTTTTTTTCAAAACTTTTTTAATTTAAAAGTAAAAGGTATAAAATTTAAAACTACTTCCAAGAAAATATTCTTTGTGTTCACTTCACAATAAAAAGAATTTAATAAACAGCAAAATAGTTAAAAAATGAAATTAAAATGTTTTAATGTAAATTCATTGGAGGAATTATGAAAATTTGAAGTTTCGATATTTTGTCAAAATGTAAAAGGTGGTTCTCAAATGACTTGCTCAACAACGCGAAACTATCTGAGACAATTTCTGATGCATTTTTTAATGCAAAGGCATGAAATTGGCAAACTTGACTTTTGGAGTGATTTGGAATCTAAATGAGTTTTCCATATTTTGATAAATAGATTACTTATCGAGTTATAAATGATTCTGGTCATGTGACGACCCGTTTTTCTTCTTTCTTGTACTGCAAAATCAGAATTCGTTTCAAAATGCCGACTTTGATAATATTTTTGAAAGTTCTTCTGCCTTTACCAAAAATAGAAAACGTGTCTTGATTACAAAGTTTCTGAATAAAAACACCTGCCAATTTCATGCCTTTCAGAACAAAAATGAATTAAAAAATATGTCATAAAGTAGCCAGTTTGGATTTGAGAACAGAGGGAAAAACCCTTTTGGAACAGATGTGTTACATTCACGCACCGATGTTTGGTGACTTTTTGATTGGCACAATTTTCAAGACTGCATCAAACCAATAACTGAATACAATAGCCAGGTTACCATTAAAGGGAAAAATCCCCAAAATTTGGCGACTTTTTTACTTTTTATAACTGATAAAAAACAAAAATCTGTGCATGAGTGTAAGACATCATAGCCATTCTTTTTTTAATTGAATGTTAAATTGATAATTTTTATAATTTATGACACATTTTTTTTCATTTCAGAACACCCTCTCCCCATATTTCCTGTGTCATCTGCACCGGAAGATAAAGAATGTCAAACTGAAGGCATTATATTGTCCTTTTTTATAAGAAAATCAGCAACTGAGGGAAAAAAATACATATCTTAAAGAAAGGTTTCAATTTTATTTTTTTACAGGTGAATATGTTACAAATAGGGATTTAAAAATTCTTATAATAGGATTTAATAAAATACCATTTGAAAATATGTTTTCATTTTCAAATTTTTCTGGTGATGATGATGATAAAACGCTGTCTATAAAATAAATATTTCATGTTTTTTGGTGAGATTAAAAACCGTTCTGATAAAAGAAATGTTGGCACTAATATTTTGAGGCTGCCAAAGTACAATTTCCCGTATCATTTTTATGATGACAGACTTAATTTACAACAAAATTGTAGATACCACTGAATTCAAAATCCCTTTGGCCCTAGGAGTCACTTTGAGCTGCTGTAAAAATAGAAACAAATGTCTCATAGATATTGTATCTTCTGGTGCAATATCATTCATGTTGGATGCATTGGGAGGGACTGTTTCAGACAGAGATAATCTCTTGAAATCAAATCTTTTAGAATCATTCGAAAAAGGAGATTCATTGTTGGCAGATATGGGATTTATTGTGCGAAAAGAGCTTGAAACTAAAGGATGCAAATTACATACCCCCACTTTTAGATAAAAATAAATTCAACATAAAAGAATGTAAGGATAATAATTTTTAAAATATGCCACAAAGTCCATGTTGAAGTGCTATACTTGGAATTAATTTTTTTATCGTAAAATTACTATTCTTTCACTGTAATTAATTAGTCAATAAATTTATATTATTGCCTTTTTCATTAATTTTGGTAATCCATTAATTAAATGCTACGTAGGATATTATGATATAATTATAACTATATAGTACATATATATATATATATATATATATATATATATATATATATATATATATATATATATATATATATATATATATATGTCACATTTTTCAGAAAATGACAGCATTCGGGTGATTTAAATATAACATCCTTTATTAAAGGAAAGCCTGCTACAGCAGTAGAATTTCATGGTTGCATATATGATGGTTTTCACACAGCAAGTGGGGTAGAAGTATATTAGAAATTCCTCATCTCCGAAGAGTTATCAGTTCAAAAGGCCATGTGGTTTTATTAATTAATCCGATAAACTGATTAAATTGGCTACCTTGCTAAACTCGTGATTATGTGTCATCGGGCCTCAAGGGCGCCCATATGATTAAATTTAAGGGGCGGCTGAGAAAAATCTCAACTTCCACCAAAGCTATCATACATTTTGGTAAATATTTAAGGTACTTTGGTTTTTTTCACTATCCTTTGACAAAATTTGAGCTTTTCCCCCCGCAATCTTATGACGAAATTTGCATTTTTTTGCGATCCTTTTGCGAAATTTGCTTTTTTTCACGAATCTTTGACTAAAGTTGCGTTTTTTTGCGATTCTTTGACGAAATTTGAGTTTTTCCCACGATTCTTTGACGAAATTTCGTTTTTTTCGCGATTCTTTGACATAATTTGCATTTTTTCCGCTATTTGACGAAATTCGCATTTTTCTCATGATCCTTGAACAAAATTTACGTTTTTCTGCGATTCTTTTACAAATTTTGCGTTTTCCCAACGATTCTTTGACGAAATTCCTTTTTTTTTTCGCGGTTCTTTGACGAAATTTGAGTTTTTCCCGCGATCCTTTGACGAAAATTGCGTTTTTTTTCGCAATTCTTTGAGGAAATTTGTGTTTTTTCACGATTCTTTGACAAAATATTAATTTTTTTCACGATTTGTAGACGAAATTTGCTTTTTCTCCACGATTCCTTGACGAAATTTACGTTTTTATCGCGATCTTTTGACGAAATTCGTCTTTTTTCCGTGATCCTTTGACGAAATTGGCGATTTTTTTCTGCAAACGATTCACGAAATTGGTGATTTTTGTGGCCATTTGTCAAAATTTGTGATATTCTTCCATGATATATTTTATGTTCGAATTTTCGGAACCGAATGCCTTAAATTTTCAGACAGTTCGGAACATAATCACCTTCACCACTGGCCTGAGGGTACTGAATAAGGGGCTCACAACCATAGTAGACAAAATCCATTTTGAAAAAAAAATGGGATAGGTTATTGAGAAGGTGCATAAAATCTATTTTATCCACTCTCACAGTAAACATAGTCTGTAAGCAGATGACATATACAGGGCTGCCACGGGTGAATATTTTTCTATTCTATTCGCACCACTATTTAAAAAAACAGATTTTGTAGTATATTTCTCTTGAAAATTTTCTCGAATTTTATTTCAACAATTTTTTTTTTTTTTTGAGAAAGTGGTGTGAGGTAGAATTAAAAAATTGTCGCCTGTGTCAGCCCTGCATATAAGAGAAAGTGAAAACAGATTTGGCTCAGCGTGGGAATGGATAAAACAGATTTTATGCACCTTCTAAATGGGCTATCTCATTTTTTTTTTTAAACTGGACTTGGTATACTATGGTTGTGAACCCCTCAAATGACTTTCCTACAGTGCAAATTTTTGGCCGGACTGTCTATAATTTAATATGGCTGTCTTAAATAAATGGGGAAATGTAGTTTCTGCGAGGAGATCATTTATCGTGACATTCTCACCAGTCTTTGCTTTTCCACAAATCAAACCATGTTCTTGCTTCTGACTCCAAATTTTCAATATTATAAAAATGAGATAGCTCCTTGATTTCTTTGACAAAAAGAAATCTTCTTTTTCATATTTTTCATCATATTGGGATGAAGTAAAATTGCTTTAAATGACGTTTCATTTCCATTCAAAAACCTTAACTCAAGGGATATAACTAAAGAGTCTAAATATGGGTTTAGAAATGCTGCTCTGTGTAATATTCAAGAGGAGTGGCCATAGGAAGAGACGTTCTATACATTTTGATATCGATTTCTTACAATTACAATTCTCCATTAGCTCCATGAAAATTTCTGAAAATTCTTCTTCTGATTCCATTCTGTGCATAAGAAAAATCTCAAGAAGTTCCATCTTTATGTTCTGATAAACCAAATGCAAATCTTAATCTACAGATTGTAATTTGTTTACAACTGGCTCCAGATAGAAAAAATATCGAGAAATTATTTTGAGATATACAATAAACTTTATAGATGACGTTGCAGCATCTAAATGAATGACTTGTGAGCGTGTTTCTTGGTTCGTACTATTGTCTAGAGAAAGATTACAGAGATTTTCTTTAACAGTGGCAAAATGATTAGAAAAATATGGTGTGGACTTATACTTTTCTGACCACATTGATTCACATAGACCAGGAAAGTGTAAGTTACAAGAATTATAAGGTTTCAGGTCGAAAAAATTATTTTGTCTTGTTCTGTAGACTTAAGATAGAATTTTTGAGTTCGGGCTGCGTACAATCTGACACATTCAGGATTCTAATCTTTATTAGATTCGGGAAAAAGAATTTTTCAATTAAAAATTGCACTGTACCGTTCACAACTTATTATTAAATCTCTCTCTAATTTCTCAGCGTTCTGTTCATGCAAAATCAGTTTCACCTGTGAAAATGGATCTTGTCTATAACAAAATCCTTCCTTATGCAGAAAAAGTGTTATCGTTTTGTAGGAAAAAACCTACACAGTAACACCGGCTAAGATAAAAATCGTCTGAAACGTAATTTGTTTCCTATTTTGTGCTTTTCCTCTTTGTAAGAAGCAGACTATTCGAAAGGACTAATTAGAAACTTATAAAAATAGAACCTGTCTAAAACAGAATCCAGCTTTAAAAGAAAAAAAATATATGGTTAAGACAAAATGAATTCCTAACAATTATACCTGCTAAGACAGAAACCCGTCTAAAACGGAAATTTCTTTCGGTGACTTCTGATGTTGTCGAGGCATATTTTATTATGCTTTGTTTTTAGAAGGTAAAGTTAAAATTTTCATATCTTGCAACTGATTTATATTGAAAAAATTTGACAAAACCAAAATCTAGGGGGGGGGGGGCTCAAGCCCCCCCTTGCCCCTCCATATGGGCGCCCTTGTCGGGCCTGTATCCAAAGTGAGGGCGATTCATTAAAAAAAAAAAAACTAATTAATAGGTTTGATTTCCATAATTTTCCCATATATATATATATGTGTGTATATTTTTTAGCGTTTCACCATACATATTCAATATGCTTTTATTATTATTATTATTTTTTTTTTGATAATGATATTTGATACATTTTATTATATTAGATAGTAAAAAATATTTAATTTTAATGTTTAATTATTTGTTATATGTGTACGTAAACTATCCATGTAAATATGTGACTATTATCATTCAACTGGAAATTATATTTTTTTTACATAAATGGAAATTAATATATAGATCCTATCTTCCCCCTCCCCTTGTTTGTGCTAGTTTATGAATATTTTTTTTTTTTACATGATCAGTATGTAATCCATTTAAAAAATATATTTTGCTGTTTGCTTTCAAAAAAATTTTTATCTTCTAAATTTGAAAGTGTCAATATACTCTGCCTTTAATATAGTAATTATTTGTATAAATATAGAAAGAAAGTACTTTGCATAATGAATTGATTTTGGATGTATTGTCAATAAATTGTAATAAGGTCAAATGAAACATGTGGAGTTAATTATTGAATTCTATACAAAATATGATACTCTTAACATTTACATAACATTTACTTTAAAATATTCGGAAAGACGATCAGTACATTTTCTTCACATTCTGTGATTTATCATCTCAGAATTCTTTTACTGTATTGCTTCAACAAATGAAACTTTTTTTTTTTCACATTTATCATTATTCCAGTGAAAAGTATAAAATCCCATAAAAAAATTTCTATTAAAAAAAAAAGTGTCAAGTTCCTCTTAATGTTTCAGCCACAAAAAGTACTGATATCTGATGCTCGCCCAAGTTAGAAGTCAAACATCTGAAATCTTTCATTGAAAATGGCTTCCTGCGACTTGGCCGTTAATGCAATCTAGGTTTTTTTTGTTTTTGTTTTTTCATTTATCTGGCATTTTTATACAAATTTCAATAAATTCCAAAGAACATTAGAAGAATTTAATACTGAGAAAAATAAATTAGAATATATAATACACCCTGATTGATGTTAAACATATAACTTTCATTTGAAATAAACAATTACGTCGATAAATCTTTTCAAAATAAATGATTAGAAATGATGCATTTATAAATTATTTGAATATTAAAAGTAATATCAGAATGCAAATAAGCAAATTCGTATGAAGACATTGAAACTAAAAGCTATGTGATAAATTACCATTGAATTTCAACAAACATTATTTTTGATTAACCATCATTTAGTTTTACCATGGTTTAATTGCTATTTTGTACGGTCTATTGTCATTAACACGAATTCCAATGAATAATTTTTTCATCAAATTTCACATTTTGTTACATTATATGAGACG
This sequence comes from Maratus michaelseni, assembly GCA_963931845.1. Lineage (NCBI taxonomy): Eukaryota > Metazoa > Arthropoda > Arachnida > Araneae > Salticidae > Maratus > Maratus michaelseni. The sequence continues at coordinate 3,438,574 of OZ007593.1, forward strand.
TTGAGAACCAGAGTGGACCATCCTCGACAGCTGTGATTTCGAAATTATGCTTTTTAAAATGTGTATTATATTTCAGTATTTTGTGCAATAAAATGCATTAAATGTTTAAAAAAAAAATGTAGTAGACATGTAGATACATTATTTAGGATATGAAAAACCCTCTAATAATGCATTAACGGCCAAGTTACAGGAAACCATTTTCAATGAAAGATTTCAGATGTTTGACTTTTAACTTGGGCAAGCATCAGGTACTTTCTGCGGCTGAAACATTAAGAGGAACTTGGCACTTTTTTTTAATAGAAATTTTTTTTGATGGGATTTGTAGGTTTTTTCAAATGTATTTTTCTAAAGGATGGATATAAATATAAAATTATTTTATTATGTTTTACAAATCTATATTTTATTTCTTGTTTACATCAAAATACTAGCCACTAGTTCAGTCTTCCTAAAATGTATGCTAAGCACTTTATCATATTGCTTTTTTGTCATAATTTATTTGCTCAACCCTTCGCCAAATCGGAAGTTTCTGTTAGATAAATCAAGAATCAACTCTTTGCGATCATGGCTGCATATCTTATATTTTGTGTTAGTATGCATTTCATCTTTATTGACAATTATCGCTTAATTTACTTAGGCATTTATGCTTCATGCTTGTTTGCATTGTTATGTTCTCTAATGAGGAGATTTTTAATCCTATTAAGTAATCTTCTGTAATTGCAACTGCCAAATGACATATTTTAGCAAACACGATTTAGTGCAAGAGAAGTGGTTCTTTTTAAACGTTTTTAAAGCTATCCAGATTTAAAATAAACCATATTGATGCTAATAATTTTTTTTCCTTTCATTCTAACATTGGCATGATTAAGTAAGATTACAAAATCTACAGACGCGCAGCCATTTTTCCATTAGAAAATCTATCATTATTTTCATCTAATTGTCTTAGATAATATGTCAATGTGACTTGGTTTTAAGATTTTAGCTAATTTTATGCAAAAACCTGAAGCTGAAATGCGAAGAACTCCAATATAAAAGATTTATTCTATAACATACATATCGCTAAACTGGATATTTGTTATAAAATTATAATAATCATGAGGAGAACTGGCAGTTTCGATGCTTTAATTCTGAAAATTCTCTTTCTATAATAAACTTTTAACAGAGTAAAGACTAACAATACAGTAATATATAATAGCAAGAGTCTTGTGCAGTGACGAAAGATTGAAACTTTATTAACAATCGTGTGTTTTGCCATTTAATTAACCACTTAATGGACTAGATGGAACCCGTCAACACTTGACAGAAAAAATTACTTATTTCACTGTTTTGTGCTTTTTTTAATGCGGTTTACCACTTATTACATGGGTGCAAGAAGTCCAACCAAGCCAAGACTGAAAACTTTTCTGAGAATTGGGAATAACCAAATGGAAATGAACTAGAAGATTTCTGTCTTTCATTACAGCTAAAAATTAATATCTTGCAGTAAAAGATAGTGATTAAAAAGTTCTTGATAGTAAAATAGCTATTATTAGTTATATAAAAGTAGAATTTACTATTAATCAAAAATCTCTCCAGGACTGAAATCAGTCCTGAGACTGAAGACTTGCACCCATGCTTACCATTTTCCGTTTATTTACATGTTTTATAGCTACATTTTTTAATAACAGGAATTAACCTATATTATTATTCACAACTAAAAAGAAATGGTGCATCTAGTATTTGTCGAGAATTAAATAAAAATCATGTACTCATGACATCAGCCAGTATACATGTCAGGTTACATTGCCGTTATCATTATCTTTTTATGCGCGAAGGTTTCGCTATGATACTCTATTGTGAAATTTGGTAATTTTTTAAATTCAATATTTGAAAAAGGCATAATATTAGATTCGAAATTTATATCAAGAAAAAACAATTTTTTTCCTTTCTAACGCAGTTTTGTCTAACAATTTTCTAACAAATACTTTTCGACCTATTCATTTTTTCAGTAACTTCAAATCTTTCATTTTCCAAGATTAATTTGTGGCAACGATTAGCAAAAAACCAGTCATCAGCAACACGTAGCTTTTTATTAAAGAGGAGGGTTACTCACCCAAAAATTCTCAATGGAATATAGCCTCTAGCATCAAATGCTCGCCAAGCTTGGCGACACTTAATGAAATAGTGCCAAATTTGGCTATAAACATACCCTGTTTATGTTGACATCATAATGATGAATATGTATTGTATGTGTGATGCATGTATATATAATATATATATATGTTACAGTCATTATGATTAATACGGTCATTATTAATAATAACCGGTTATTATTAATAATGACCGATTAATCATATTGACCGTAACATATACATATATTTCAAATAAAATCTCATGTGTGTACATATATATATAAAGTTTATTAACATCATTAAAATGCACTTAAAGAAATAACAACCAAAGTTTTGCTACACTGACTGGAGCGATATTGTGATTAGAATACCAACATTTATAATAAAATTTATTTTAAGAAAGTAAAAGATAGAAAGACGGACAGATAAACTAAAAGATTTGCCTTACCAACATTTTCGGAAAAGCATATAAAAATTTCATTCTGTTTGAAACCATGTAACACGTTCAATTTCAGGCTAATTTTCTGTAATCGGCTTTGGCGACCAATGCTGGTGTCAAATATGAGCGAGTATAAATGATTGTCTATGCAACTAGTATCATATGTATTATTTCTCCATCCCTTTTTCTCAGAAAATACGAAATGCAGAACGACGAATGAGATGCCATATGAAAGGATTTTGCACAGGCTTCTGACATAGCATTTTGTTAAAACATGTTTTTGATTAAAATTTGCTGAAAATTAAAAATTAAATCGGCATTGTTTTCATGAAAGAAATGAAAGGTTTTCCTCAAATTATTGTTGCCACAAAAAATAATACCACATTATATGATGCTCAGCAATTATAAAAAACATTGCACGGGTTTATTTTATATTTATGATTAAAAAGCGAAATTGAAATGTTTAATTTATATTTCTATGTCCCATGTTTTTCCTGAAGTGGATGACGTCATCCTCTAATGCAGTTACAATACAATTGTAATTTTTTTTTTCTCACACGTGTATTTTGCAATCTTGGATCAGTTTTTACTATAACATTGATGGAATAAATTAGATGATATTCTGGCTTGACTAAAAACTAAATGTTGTTTGCAGATATTTTTATCCTCACTTTTTCTTTAGAAGTTTAAACCTGCATCTAAGAAATATTACATATTGATAAAAAAAAATGGTACTTCTCTATTATCCCGTCGACCACTTTTCATAACAAAAAACTATCGCCAAATGAATGGGAAAACGTTGCCATTGGAATATCAAAATAAATAAATAAATAAAATATAAGAATCTAAGGACACAATTGTTATTTTAATGAATGAAATAACTAACAAATCAGTAAAACATAATGAAAAATACACGGAAATGTCGAGTTAAAAACCACTTGATGACGTAACAAACACGTATAATGCTTCTGACATAAAGTAAATCGGACTGCATTTTTGGCGTTTAATTTTACAGTTTGGCGATAGTTTTTTGTTATGAAAAGTCATCGACCGGATAATAGAGAAGTAATCAGAAAATGTAATGCTTAACGAAATTCAATTATTTGATCGATCGCAAATTTTGGTAGTTTTCTGTTACCGACACTATGCCATACATGTAAATGTATGCTTGGAGGCAATGGTGTCCGTATAATGGAAAAGTACCCAAACTTTTCTTAGTTCGGGCTATATCAAATACAAACATTTTACAGTTAACAATAAAATCGCCAAAAATGACTGCTTCATCAGCAATTAGGACAGCAAAGTTGGATAAAATCTAATAACCTGAATTTTACAACGTTTATGCGAAACACCACAGAGAACAAACACATGCTATTTTTATATAAGTAGGGTATAGTTAAAAGAATGAGAGATCTAACAATCTTCAATAATATAACGCATGAAAAAGTAAACAAATAAGTGATTCAGCAAACTTTAAAAGTGTGTATTTCTTAATATAACTATAAAATGCAGAAAATTTTCTGGTACCATCAAAAATATTCATTATCCCGTCGAAATTCCGTTCATTATCCCATCGTCCCATTAAGGAAAAAAAATTATATCCAAATTAGGTACTTTTCGGTTAGCCGGCACCAGTAAAATTTATAAATATTATATATATATATATATATGTGTATATATGTATGTATATATATATGTATATATATATTATATATATATATGTGTATATATGTATGTATATATATATATACATATATATATATACTTCACTGGCCCCCGGCTAACCAAAAAGTACCCCAAATAATTCGCCAAACTGTAGCGCTCAATAAACAAACAGAAGAATGTTGCCATTAAATCTCAAAAATAAAAAATAATAATAAAAAAATACTTAGGAAAAGCCCCATATACTAAAGTATCATTTATCAGTAACTTTAAACAATGAAATTTACAATATATAATTATGAAAACAGAATCAAAAATAATCTTGGATATTTATTTATTTACATTATTTCTCTTAATTATGGAAAAGGAATAATCATCCTGATTATGTAAAGGAACTGAAGAAACCATACAAATAAATTACACTCGAAAACATTAAAAATCTCCCTTATCTGCAGATTGATTTATTATTGTAAAAAAATCTTTACATAAAAATTGATTAGCTTAAAACAATGGATGCGTTTCAGAAGATATGGATTTGAAACGAAGAATGTTTAAAATGACATTTTAAAAATTTTGATCAAAACCTTTTAAAACATTTTTTTTAAATGTCGAATTTCGACAGTGCGTTTGGGGGGGATGCAATGCACATGTGTGTAGGAGCTCATTCGGTTGCATTATCACAGAGGGAGATGTGTGCTTTATGTACTATGTTCTTTTATTGACTGAATATGAGATGAACGTAGAGATATACTATATCTATGATACTTCATAGGTCCAGCAGAGGTGCCAAGTCTCCAGCTTTTTGGACACCAGTATTTTAGTACAGAAAATGTTGTTTTATGTAACCGGAACATTCCGAGATTTAAAAGAACAACATTTTCTCTAAGATAATACTGGTGTGCAAAAAGCCAGAGACTTGGCAAGTCTGGGTCCAGGAAATTATCTATCTTGCCGTGGGGATTATGGCAGTAATGTCAAACTGATTTGCATTTTGTTTACGGATCGTTTGTTTGGAGTTTGCATCAGAAATAGTACTGTACTTCACTGGGAAAAAAACTTTTAAAATAAAATATTTGAAAGACTGTTTCATAAGCATTTCTTCTTATGTAATAAAGAAGCTTATTTTACTAATATTGTTATTGTAATTTTTTTCCGTCAAATTTTGACGGGTTCCATCTAGTTTTATATTAACATCAAAGCACCGTTTCTAATTTAGACACGTGGAAAGGTAAAGCTGCTATCGATGAGATTGCACCTGGTTAACATAAAAAGTACCCAAACATATATACTAGTTCTGATTTCATTCAGAAAAGATTTTTTTTTATGCAGAAACCAAACATCCTTTATGAAAATTAATACTGCATTAATTTTTACTTTTGAGAAGTAAAATTTGATAATATTTAATTTATATAGCAACCTTGATAAAACTCAGACAAAATAAAGTGTGAATTCTAGCCAATTATAAATAGTCAAGGAAATGAAGCTGTAAAGAATAAAAAAAAATTCAATTTGCACCTATTTTAAATTTCTGCAATTAATAACATTTATTTTTCAAACATTAACATTTTTTTTTTCATGTCTAAAATTTTAAATATGTTTACTATTTCCATTTTGTAAATTCAAAATATATGAAACTTCAGAAACACAGTATTATAAGTTTATAAATTATAGATAATTGCCAAATTACAGAATTTCCTGAGTGGGACCAGAAGAAAAGTTCTATTTTAGGCAGGCTTCCACATCAGCATTTCTTCCTTTTACTCGGCCATAAAATTCTCTACTTTAAGCAGGTAACATTCCATTATAAACAGGTTCCATTTTCACGCTGCTTACATTGTCCTGGTGAACTGCCCGTAATGCTAAGGCTATCAAATATGAAGGCTCTAAGACACCACAAGAGTTCACCGGGCCATCAGATACGATCCCCTCAAGATTTACTTTAATTTGATAAGAATCCATAATTTATAATTTTATACTATACTTTTTGAATATCATTGTATTCTGAATTCGGTATTAATAAGAATGTAGAAAAAAAATATTTTGTTCCAATTAGGTCTTCAGTTTAAGTTATAAAGTTCAGTTTAAATTAAAATATAATAATAATTAAGAATATAATAAATTAATTTACAATTAAAAAAAAAAACTTTAACGTGCAAATTGAGTTGTTTGACAGGTGCATAAAGAGTAGAAATCAGAAGACAAACACATATTGTGCTGTTCTCTAAAAAAACCCATTTTTTGAAATTTTCTCTACATAAAGTTTAATAAAAAATTTAAAAAAAATTAAGCATGGATAAATTTTCACAGCTGTTCTGACCAAGATTTTAATGTTGAGCATTTTTTATTTTATCACTTTATTACAAAATGGCAGCCAATTAAATAAGGAAAAAAAAAACACTTTTTCAAAAAATAACCTATGTTACCTGAAAAACACCCACACATGACATAATCAGCTAAAAATGAAGCATTTTATTGCATATTAATGGTTTAACATTAAAAAAAATTATGTAGATCATTCTTAATTTCTATTATAAGAAGAAAATCTGTAAAAATGAAGCTTGTGTTTCCCAGATTTCTGCAATTGTTAGTTTACATTATTTTAAAATTAAATAAGCACTCCTTAGATATTTTTATTATTCTAATTTGAGCATAAAAAAAAAAAAGACTTTAGTGAAATATTTGATGTAGTACTAGAGAGTTTTTTTTTTTTAGGAAACATTTCACTGTGGGTTTTTTTAAGAGGACAGCACAATAAATGGTGAAAAAGTATTAGGGATCTGAATAAACAAAAGTTATTATTTAATAAACTGTAAGTGAATAATAAAAGCAATCACTCTAATTAATCACAGTATGAGAAACAGCATAGATAAAATTTTAAAATAACATAATTTAAAGACTAAATTTAAGATTGAGTTGTTTTGATTAAAGACATCGTTTGTGAATTCATGAGTTAAACATATACTGACCTTATAATTTGATTACATACTGTTATTTCTAAGAAAATATGTTTTTAATTAATACTTCTACATTCGAAATGTATTATATTGAAATAATGTTATTCTAATATTTCATAAACATTCTAATGCAGATTGATTATCGATGCTGAACAACTTGTTTAAGAATTTAGGCAAAACTTAATTGCCCTAATGTTATTAAGGTTTCTGCAGCTACCAGATTTTATTGAGACTGAAAATATTTGTAACTAATTACAGCTTTGCATCAGATCTCACAAAATTTTTGGCAAAGAAAACAAATGAAGTGCAAGCGTACAGTAGTGACATCAACATTAGTTTTAGTTCTAACCTGTAACCAACATTCCATGCCACGCCACACGCCAGCGAAGCAAGGGGCGGAGTTTTGAAACCCCAGAGCGCCAGGTGATAGGTCTATTTTTCTCTGTACATGAATCAATGTATGTTTTGCTTATGTGCTTCCCGGTCCCCGGATAGCTAGATCTGAACAACAAGCGCCAGAAATAATGGCGGTACAAATGTCTAATAAGTATTTCTGATCTGAACTGAGGGTGGTAGGATCAATGTCTGGCAACTTGCATTCAATACTATTAAAAGCAACAATTGAAAGCTTTCCGTATCCTTTGAGGTTTCGCCCAATGCCTCCAGTGTAAGATGTGGAGCCAGATGACTGGCCATCTATGGACTCAAACAGGTGTCATATTGGCAACTCATTGAAATGAAGTAAGCAAATAATCCATTGGACTGGCCTCTGAAGTTTCAATTCAAGCCTGCAAATTATGCTATTAGACACTCCTGTGTTCACTACAGTGCCGTCACACCCGAGAACAATAAGGTTGCTAAAATCATCCAATAAAGCACTTGTTACGTATTCGTAAATGCTATTAGATATATCAAGACTAGATCCGCTATCAAGTGTAACATGCCCTATATACATAGAACCAGGCTCCGATACAATACAGCAATGCGCTTCTACAATTGTTCGTAAGAACTGCTTGTCCTCGAGTGTTTCTGATGTTAAGGTTTTGTCATGCCGTCCAACAAGATAGAGTGGAACGATTTTCATTTGATTTTGAGACTAATTTTTTGTGAATTCTCGATTTTTCCCTCCATATTTTATTTTTGCCTGTGACAAGGCTGGTATCTGATTCCAATATTAAACCCAAACCTTGCATAACACGCAATGCAATAGCAGCCGTGGCTCTGCTGGAGACACCATACCTTTCACTGACAAAAACTGTGTTGTCCAGTTTTAAACGCATTTGAACACTCCTTGTGGGCTCCCTCATTGTCTTCACTATTTTGGCAGACCGCCAAACCCAGTTTGTCTCTCGATTGTGTATTGTGCAAGCAGTAAACAGTTATACAGAAAACTACCAAAATGCTTCAAAATTTCCAAAATTCGATGCTGATGAGGCGACAGAAGATATTAATATATAATTCTACAATTTTCTATGGTTGTTGTTATAAAATAGTAACTTGTAAGCACTACCTCAAATCGATGAGCGAAATCTGAGATTATTTATCAATTTTTAATTTTTAATAATTTTTAGAACTTTACGCCCACTGAGGCGACAGAAGATATCAAACCACAGTTTTAAGATTTCGCACATTTTTTAATAAAGGGAGTTCACAACTTTTCCGCAGTACCGCAAAAAGATCTAAGAAATTTGGATTTTTTCGATACGCCCTAATGTATATACAGTGCAACATCGTAAATCCGGACTCATTCGGAATTTTAGAAAATTCCGGAAAATGGAAGTTGTCTAGTGGCGCCATCTAGTGAAGTTCTTAGAAATAAAAGAATCTACTTAATTTCATTTTACACAAATACAACTAATACAGTAGAACTCCAATTATCCGAACTCCGACTATCCGAATCGCTGATTATCCGAATCGCTTTTAGAATTTAAAATTAAGACGGAAACGTACTGCGATTCGCAAAATAATGATTCTGTCTACGTGCGAAGATATAGAAGAGTGGATGGTGTGTGTTTCGTCAGACCCTGGGTTTCTAATTTTAAATGATGATGAACTTATTGAAAGTGTAAGAGAAGAAAGTGTCGAGGAAGAAGATTACCTTAATGTTGAATTTGAAGCAGACACGAGACCATCAGCTAGTGAAGCATTTGCCGGCCTTGAAACTGCGTTGAAGTGGATGGAGCGTCAGTCCAAGTGTGACCACATGCAACTTCTCACTGTCAAGCGTATGCGTGACTTGGCTGCCCGAAAACGGGTGAAGACTGTCAAGCAGCTTACTTTGACCGAGATGTTCAGCAAGCAATGACTTTCATTTACAGTACGGTACGTACATACTGTAATAATGTATAGCACTTGTAAGTACGCTTAACATGTAAAAGTGTTGCCTTTTCATTTAATTAAATAAAAGCTCTTTTTCTCTAAAAATAGTTTTTTCTCCCATTTTCAACATACATACAGTAATTAATTAAAATAGACCCTTTTCTCGAAAAAAATCCAATTATCCGAATTTTTGATTATCCGAATGGGGTTCGGTCCCAATTGATTCGGATAATTGGAGTTCTACTGTATATATAAATCATTTATACGATCGGATTAGCAATTAACTAACTATTAATAAAATTGTTTATTTTCTATTGAAATTTTAAATTGTGCAAACTACTTTCAATGCCAACAATTGCATTTTATACCACAATTTCTTAAATTTACGAATTAAATGTTTCAGAAACCATCATTCTGAAAGCAATATAATCACCTTTTCAAAAAAGGCTCTAAAAAGTTTTTAACTCAAAAAATGTTTCTAGATGTAAAATAGTGGAGATATATAATAATCAATTGCTTGTACAATTATTTCCGTGATAGCTAAACTCAATAAAATTCATACAAAAGGAATTATCAAGGCTTGTTTTTGAACTTTCTATTTTGTACTTATTCACAAAGTAACTTACATCGATAAAAGAAAGAAATATGAAATTATCATTCATTTATTAGAAAATCAAATTCTTATTTCTCATTTTCATTATTATTTTAGTATGTATTAAAAAAGGTTGCTAAATGTATATGTATGTGTTATGCATCTTTAATAAATCCTTCATTTCAAGCTTTCTTTAAATTATAAGTAAAGGTATTTAGTTTTACATTGATGCATTTCAGTTTTTCAACATCTCTTGAATAAACATACTTGCGTATCTGAAACGGCCAGCGCTAACGTTCTCGTTCACGATCTTAAATTCAAAATACGTTACTCAGTAACAGTAAGTAACCTGTGATTTCAGGATCGCGCTAATCACCGTAGTCTGCTATTCGCGACTTGCGAGTATTCGTAGCCAATGGCGTTTCAGATGCGAATTTGTGTACCTCTAAATGGCAACATGTTTATGCAAAACATTCGCCGATGGTGTGTTTAAAAGGCTGGACTTTCCAGGATGCTTTGCCTTCACTTTTCCTTCCTCCAGCTTGTAATGCTGGTTGTAATATAAAATGTAGCTGCATATTATTTTTCTTCAGTTCGTTTATTTAACAGCGAAGTTATGCTGTCTTATTGTATGTCATCATGTTCATAATAAACTACTATGATTTTAAAGGAGCTGTTACTTTTTAAGTCTTCCACATGTCACATGAAACACAGTTTTTCATTGGTACGGCCAACAAGTGGTAGCAGAGTTGCGCGGTTGTGATTTTTAAAGCAGTTTAAAGTTTGTTTTTGTGGAAGTGAAGACGTCTTCGCCGATGTGTTTCTCTAAGTCGTTGCGATGTTGTTTTTCTGCTGACGTGTCACCGATGTTTACAGCTGATGTTTTTTTCCCTGGAGTACGCTTTTAAAGAGACTTTTGCTTTTTTTCATGTGTATTAAAGTGTTTTTCCTACTTATTTGACGGAGGCCGTATAGAAAATGGAGTTTCAGAATGTTGCTCTTTTGACCTCGTCAAACTGGGAGACGTGGAAGATAGAAGTAAAAGTTCTGCTAATGCATTATGGTGCTTGGGAATATATCGAGAACGTCAAGAGTGAAAGCGGTGAGACATCGGAAAAAACAGTTCCTGTGACAGACAAGCTGACATGGAGAGAACAGAGTGAGGTGAATTTAAGAAAAGCCCGGTCCTATACCATTATCTACCAGACCTTGTCATCTGAGTTTAAGCCATTAATTTCGCATACAACGAATGGAGCTGAAGCCTGGAAGATCCTTAAAGAGCATTTTGAACCTACCACAAGAGCTCGTGTTATACAACTGCTAGATGATTTTTTTGGTGTCCGTTATTTTCCTGGAGAAAATTTGGGACTTTTTTTGTGTCGTGTCAAGCAAGCAGCAGAGCGTCTGCGTGATGTAGGACACACCCTTCAGCCCTTGTATATGGGTTACCAGATGATTAGAAGTTTGCCCGAGGAGTTCCAGTCTACAGTCCAAGCGATTTACAGGTGGCCAGATGCAGAGTTTGTACCGGACAAGATTGAGGCTGAATTGCTACTGGAGGAGAATAGATTGAAACTGGCCAAAAAGGACATTTCTAGTGTTGCTTTTTCTGGAGAAGTAGTAAAGTGTAAAACAGGTAAATTTAAGAATTATAATGTTAATCAAAGTAAATTAATAGGTCCTTGTTTTCTTTGTAAATCTTATGGTCATTTAATTGCTAACTGTAAATTGAAAAATCAATCTAAAAATTTTCAGTCTAAAAATTTTCAAACTAAGAAATATCAGTCAAATAGTAAATTTAAAGAATCTAGTAACGCAGAGTTAAAGAGTAATGTTAAATGTAGTAATGAAAAAAACAATAGTAATGTTAAATGTAGTAATGAAAAAAGTAATAGTAATGTAAAATGTACCTTCTCTGAACATGAGACTAGTTTGATTGAAGTAGCTCAAAGTAATTTTAAAAGTAATTTTCTTGAGGCAAATTCATCTGATTTTGGCCAAAATAGTAGCTGGGTGTTTGATACAGCTGCTACTGCTCATTTTTGTAATAACAAAAATCTTTTTTTGAATTATGAGTCAGTTTCAAATATGCAGATGTCACTTGCTGTTGGAGAAAAAGAAAGTCCTGTTCAGGGAAAAGGTACAATACATTTTTTTATTAAATGTAAAGATGGAAGTTTCAATCAAATAATTCTTAAAGATGTTTTGTATAATCCTCATTTACGTAGAAATCTCTTGTCTGGTAGTAAACTTGAAAAACTAGGCATAAATTTTGTTGGCAGTAAAGGCAAACTAATTGTGTATGACAAGGACTGGCAATGGTTATTTTATGCAGTAAGGAAAAATGATTTGTATTTTGTTAAACCTTTCAGTTATAAAACTTGTAAAGGAGAAAGCAACTCGGTTGACATTTCAGCTAACCAAATTGAAAATTTAAATTTGAGTAACTTGTGGCATGAGAGATTTTGTCACGTAAATAGTGAATATTTGGTTAATACTAGTAAAAATGAAAGTGTTAGAGGTTTGCCAGAGCTGTCAAAGTTAACCGAGGATTGCATCTCCTGTAAACTTGCAAAATCGAAGAGAGTGCCATTTAAATCAATAGGGAATGTTAGATCAAAAACTGCTCTAGAACTTTTACACATGGATTTGTGCGGCCCTTTACCTGTAGCATCACATGGAGGGAATAGATACTTTTTCACCATCATTGATGATTTTTCTCGTAATGTTGCAGTATATACCATCAGAAATAAATCAGACGTTTTTCAGACATTCTTAAAATTTCAGAATAGGGCTGAAAGGTATTTAAGTAAGAAAGTAATTTCTACTAGAACTGATGGGGGTTTAGAATTCTGCAACAACGAATTTGAGAAATTTTTAGAGAAGCAGGGAATTTTACATGAGAAAACGAACCCGTACAGTCCAGAAATGAACGGTGTCGCGGAGCGTTTTAATTTAACTGCTCTTGATGGTGTTAAAGCTCTCCTTAATTCAAGTGGCTTATCACAAAAATTTTGGGCTGAGGCCTTAATGTGTTTTTCTTACACCTGGAATAGGATCTGTCACAAACAAAAAAGAACCCCTTTTGAGATGTACTCTGGTATAAAACCTTCAGTTTCTCATTTAAAAACATTTGGCTGTTTAGCTTATGTTGGAGTGCCCAAACAAGTCCGAAGGAAGCTTGATATGCGAGCTAAACTAGGGATTATGTGCGGGTATGCTCAGGCAACTAAAGGCTACAGAATTTGGTTAATAGATGAACAGAAAATTGTAGAAACCATTAATGTTCGTTTTGATGAAACTAAAAGGGGGGTAGATATAGCTTCAAAAATTAAAGAACCTAAATTAAATTTTTCACTTTTTGATTTCCCAGAGGACGGAAATATTTTTGATGTAGAACCAGAGATTACATCTGAATTGGGAGGGGCATCAGATTCTAACCAAAGTTTAGAACAGAGTAGTTTAAAGACTTGTGCAACTATTCCTTGGATACGTAAAGCAGTACCTCGAAAAATTGGAAATAAAACAGACATTTACTATGGCATCGAAGGAACCAATACTAGAATAAGATCTTTTAATGAATTGTTAGAATATTGTAAATTAAATAAAATAGAATGTGATAAAAACCTTTTTGACTTCAGCAGTAAAAATAAAGAATCCGGTAAAATTTCTAATTTTTTAAAAATAGATGAAGCAAACTTGACTGAGGTTAAAATCCCCAAAACTTACAATCAGGCTGTAAAAACCCCAGAAGGATCTAGTTGGAGGGATGCAATGAACCAAGAAATGAACGTTATGTATGAACGTAATGTATGGGATCTTGTGACACCTCCGAAAGATGCAAAAATACTTGGTAATCGTTGGGTGTATACCTTAAAAAGAAATGAAAATAATGAGATTGTAAGGTATAAGGCTAGGTTAGTTGCAAAGGGGTTTAATCAGGTTAAAGGAGAAAGTTACGATGAAGTTTTCAGTCCAGTTGTTAGTTTTTCAATAATTCGGTTGTTCTTTGCCATATTTTCATGTCTGTTGAAATGGGTTAATGTCCAGGTAGATGTCAACAATGCATATCTTTATGCTGGTCTTGATGAAACTATATACATGCACCAACCTGAGGGTTTTGAAAAAGAAAAAAATAAAGTTTGTAAGTTAAATAAAGCCATTTATGGTCTGCATCAAAGTGGCAGACAGTGGTATTTTGAAATGGATGATGCTTTATCCAAATTAAATTTTTGCAAACTAGATTGGTGCAATTGTGTATATATGTTTCAAGACAGATTGGTTCTTTTGCTTTATGTTGATGACATAGTTCTTTTTGGCAAAACTAAAGATGATTTGAATTTTGGGATAGATTTGCTGCAAAAACATTTTAACTTAAAAATTTTGGGTGCAACCAGAAAGCTATTAGGCATAGAGTTTGAAGAGGTTGGAAATAGACTTTACATACACCAAACAGCTTATATTGAGAAAGTTTGTGAAATGTATTCAAACTTTAAATTTCCAATTAGCTCTTTACCTATTCCTAAGGGTTTAGTGTTGTCAAAGCAAGATTCCCCTTCCACTAAGGAAGAATTTGATAAAATGTCTAGTTTTCCTTATAGAAATCTTATAGGATGTTTATCTTATATAGCGGGAAGGACCAGACCTGATATTATGTATGCAGTAAATTTATTATCTCAATTTCAAACCAATCCTGGCATTGCTCATTGGAATTGTTTATTAAAATTGTTAGGTTATTTAAAATATACTAAAAATTTCAAACTTGAGTTATCTAGAGTTAGTGATTTAAATCTCTCATGTTATTCTGATTCAGATTTTGCAGCAAACAGAGACGATCGTGTTTCCATAGGTGGATATATTTTGTTTTTGGATGAAACTCCTATTTCATGGAAGACATTTAAACAACAATGTGTAAGTCTTTCAACCATGGAGGCCGAATATGTTAGTTTAACTGAAGCTGCTAAGGAATTAATCTGGATAAAAAATGTCTTACAAAATAAAATACTTAACTTAAATTTGAGAGATTGCACTTTATTCTGTGATAACCAAGCCGCCATAGCTTTTTCTAATTCCCCTTTTGAAAACCAGAAAACAAAACATATTCATATAAAGTATCATTTTTTAAGAAATCTTGTTTTTGATAAAATGTTTAAACTTAAATATATTCCTAGTAAACTTAATCTTGCAGATAGCTTTACTAAGCCACAAGTGAAAGAGCAGCTGTTGAATTTTTGTAAAAGAATTTTTGATATTTAAATCTTTATGTGGGGGGGTTATAATTTTTCTTACAATGTTGTTCACTCTGGTCAGTGTCCTGCCAATAAAGTCTTATGTGACCTGACATTGATCAGATTGTTAGTTTTTGAACTTTTCAAGTGTAAATTTTGTAAACTTTTTGAACTTTTTCATGTTTATGCAAATTTTTCATGCTTTTGTAATATTCTAGAGATGATGAAAAAGGAGGCCGATTGTTATGCATCTTTAATAAATCCTTCATTTCAAGCTTTCTTTAAATTATAAGTAAAGGTATTTAGTTTTACATTGATGCATTTCAGTTTTTCAACATCTCTTGAATAAACATACTTGCGTATCTGAAACGGCCAGCGCTAACGTTCTCGTTCACGATCTTAAATTCAAAATACGTTACTCAGTAACAGTAAGTAACCTGTGATTTCAGGATCGCGCTAATCACCGTAGTCTGCTATTCGCGACTTGCGAGTATTCGTAGCCAATGGCGTTTCAGATGCGAATTTGTGTACCTCTAAATGGCAACATGTTTATGCAAAACATTCGCCGATGGTGTGTTTAAAAGGCTGGACTTTCCAGGATGCTTTGCCTTCACTTTTCCTTCCTCCAGCTTGTAATGCTGGTTGTAATATAAAATGTAGCTGCATATTATTTTTCTTCAGTTCGTTTATTTAACAGCGAAGTTATGCTGTCTTATTGTATGTCATCATGTTCATAATAAACTACTATGATTTTAAAGGAGCTGTTACTTTTTAAGTCTTCCACATGTCACATGAAACACAGTTTTTTATTGGTACGGCCAACAGTATGTATAAAAAAAGGTTGTTGTTCAGGGAAGAAAAATATCAATGCATTTTTACATCAATATACATGTTTCCAAGTTTCATTAATTTTTGTCAAAAATTGATTGCAGAAATCTATTATAATTTTTTCAATCGGGACCTTTAAGAAATATTTTATATTGTAAATATTTTCACTATATATATATATATATATATATTTATATATTTATTTGGACTTTTCATATTACATCATGAAGCCCAAAAATGTAAACTTAAATAAATAAATAATGAAAATAAAATAAATTACAGCTAAAAAATAAAATAAAAAGGATTCGTTTTGTAATTTAAAAATATTCCACATTTAGGACATAGCTTTCTTTTCTTCTTTCCTCCCCACACAGTAGAAGGGAGAAAAAAAAACCTTAAATTAATTTCCTCTTTTACAACGATTTTTCCACGCTCACAGCTAGTAATGACAAAGAACAGAAATTAAACATTGAATGTGTCACTTGTCTGTATGTATGTCAAACAGCAGAGCTGTTAATGGAAAAAAAAAGCATTACAAAAACGAATGTTTATTTTCTAACTCATCGCATGGCTGAAAAAAGTGAAGTAATCATCAGTTGTGTTACGAATTCTATTGCGGATAGATAAAGGAAAATAATGCAAATAATAATAAAAAAGTAAATATGGAAATACATTAATGAAAATATTTATACAAAAAATTTAGCCTCCATTAGCCTATTTCGGCGGGTTGGACATCCTCCAATCGTATAATATTTAACAAAAAAGGAGAAGAAACATGTACTATGATTGGTTTCCGCATAAAACGTTTTAACAAAATAATTTTAGCATGGTTTGCATGGTAGCGCCATCTGTTGTTGTTCTGAATAACTAAAATGACAAGAAGATTCGAGAGTCCAGATTTTAGATAGCTCCGGGTTTTGGAAGTCTGGATTTAAGATGTTGCACTGTATATCACTGGCACCCGACTAACCGAAACGTACCAAAAAATATATGTACATATACATACATATATATATGTGCATATATATATATTTATATATTTCACTGGTGCCTGGCTAACTGAAAAGTACTGTTGTTTTTTATTAGGTAGCTTTCAATACAAAAAAGTATAAAGCTACCTATTGCAGCCGTTTGGAGGAAAGCAGTTCAGGAAAATTTCGATATATTTTCACCGATCATGACCCCCAGACCCCAAAACCACCCTCCGTTCAAATGTTGATTTATATATATATATATATATATATATATATATATATATCTGACCTATGTCATACGATAACGCTCGTATAAATCAATTTTGATGAAACTAATTGTGTGTATTAAGCTCATCAATGTCTCGACCGAGTTCGTTGGACAACTTTGTCCGCCATTTTGTTTCAAGATGGCGGCCAATTAAAAATTTAAAACTAAAATAAATATACAAAAAGGTTAAAAATTCAAATTTATTTTTTAGTTCAGTGTTAGGCCTTGAAACGAGGATTCCAGAGCATTTTTTGTTTTACCTCTATCTTAAAAAACGGCTGAGATAGAGCAGTTTGAAATTCTAGGGTGGCTGACATTTTGAAACAAGACAGCACATTACAAAAATTTTCATTGTTGTAATAATTTTCCCAATCAAACGCATAAAACTATATATTTTTATCCGTTAGTGCCAAATTCTCGCCAAACTTGGCGACATTTGGCGAAATATCACCAAATTTGGCGACCAAAATAAGTCTTCATAAATGAAGCCAATTTGGCTATTGCTCAATAATTTGGCGAATTTCTTATTCAAATTCAGTATTAACGAATCTTTTGTAAACGTTTTATTTGCATTTTAAGCTGCTGTTTTCGTGTAACATTAGCTAAAATTTTAAAACGAAGATGTAGGAAAGCTACCTTTTCCTCCCGGTACAGGCCGGAAGGACTTTTTTAAGTTTACATTTGTATTGATTTAATAAATAATTTGGGAAATTCCGAATTTTCAAATGTTATAATTTTTAAATAATCACTTTTGCACAACACTATTATTATTTTTTTAAAAATATTTCATTTGATGCCAATTAGTAAGCTTCGCACCAATGGTGTTACTATAACAGGAAGGTACCAGATTAATACATTAGAATTTATCTTATTATTAATATTAGAATTAGATCTTTTAGGATTTCTAAATTGATTTTTCAATGTAGAATTATAATTTACTTAATATTAAACTATTGATTAATTAAAGCATATTTTTTATAATTTTTATACTCTTTATTTTTTATTTATACCATCCTTTTTACTTCTTACCATTTAAAATGAATCACTGCTATGATTTCACTGCCATTTGGCAGATTTTGGCAAGTGTAGTTTGGCTCATCATTAAATCCATTGATATTGTAACTCATATACAATTGTAACCTTCAAGAATATTTGACGATTTATCACCAGTCGCCGGTTAGCAGGAAAATAGTTCAAATCTAATGTATTAATTTATAATTAATTTCTGAAAATATTAAAATGTTGTATTGCTATCTGAAACACACCTGTGTACATAATTTTATTATTCTAGAATATAAGGAATTGAGTTAAGAATAAATTATTCAAATTTCAACTTTACCAGCAAAAACCTAGTTGAATTAAATAAGAGTCAGTAAAAAGATAAACACTTTCACAGATATCTGAATTCCTTTTTCTTTTTAAATTGTGTGAATTAAAGTTAAAATCTGGATGGTTTTTATATTAAGAAGAATTTTTATAGTAAAGTATAGCTAAAAATATAGGTACTTCAACTTTTTATCAATTTTTACATACAAACAGAAGTATATATTGTAGGACACTGTATCGTTAGATACTTGATTTCCCTAACATAAAATATCTATGGGCTTTCTGATATTACATGGATAGTAATTTGATGTTGGATTGATGATTTTCGCTTCATCAAAATCTATTATAATCAGTTTAATTAAATCATAACACTTAATCCATCTACATATGGAACAAATACAAAAGCATTAACATAATATTTTGATTGATTAATGTAATAATATGTCCTAACTATTACTTTAACTTCTACTGTAATTGTAACTGTTGTTATTCGAATGTTTTTACTTTTTAGTTTCGGAATGTAACATATAAAAGGTCTGTGTGGCAAACCCATTATGTGCTTAGCGTAATATAATTAAAACTAGTTAGTATACGATTGTGTTTAGTTCTTTAGTTAAAATAGAGAACACCATACAATATGACATGGTGGCAGTTATACTTGGCATCGTAAAGGTCAGAAATTTTTATTCTTATATTTAAGAATAGTTTAGTGTATGTGCTTTTGAGAATATTTTTCTTTTGTATCCGTTATAATGGATTTAAAGCAACCTTCAAATATGAGTTTAAATGGCAATTTGGCCGAGAATTGGAATAAATTTAAGCAAAGATTTATGCTTTATTTAGAAGCTTCTGAGAAAATGGCTAAGCCTGATAAACTTAAAGTAGCACTATTACTAGGAATAATGGGTGAAGAATGCATTGATATATTTAATAGTTTTAAACTTAGTGATGATAATGCAAATAATTTTCAAACTGTTATAAATTCTTTTGATCAGTATTTTCAACCGAAAACGAATACAGTTATTGCGCGCTATAAATTCTTTAACTGTAGACAAAAAGAAGGTGAATCTGTTGATTCGTTTGTTACAAATTTGAAAAATTTGTCTAAAGATTGTTCTTTTGAGGATCAAGAAGATAGTTTAATTAGAGATTTGTTAATTATTGGTGTTAAAGATTCCGCTATGAAAGAAAAATTGCTAATGGAAACTGAGTTAACCCTTGCAAAGGCAATAGAATATTGTAGAGCTAAGGAGTCCAGTGGTAAACAAATAGAAATAATGAATAAAAATAACTGTTCTACCACCGTAAATGCTGTTCGTGCAAACAAAAACGAAACGCAGACGAAAAAATACAATAAGGAAAAACGTAATTATATTAATCAGAAAGTTAAGAAAAGTTGTTCTAAATGTAAAACCGTTCATGATTATGGAAAATGCCCTGCATTTGGTAAAAAGTGTTACAATTGTAACGGGTTAAATCATTTCTCGGTAGGCTGTAAAAATAAAGGGAAAAGAATAAACAAAAAAGTACATGAAATTTCTAATAATGATAATTTTTACCCCTCAAGTGATGATGATTCTTGTAAATTGGATTCAGTAAAGTGCCAGGTTAATTCTTTAAAATCTGAATGGCGAGAAATTGTTCTTATAAATAATTCAGAAGTGTCTCTTAAAATAGATACCGGAGCTGAAGTCAATGTTTTGCCCTTTAATATTTTTAATGATGTGAGAAAGAATGAAGTTATTAGTGAAACTAAAAGAAAGTTGATGTCTTATACAGGACACAATTTGAACGTAATTGGGGTCAGTAAATTACAATGTAAAGTTAAAAATAAATCGGAATTTCTTGATTTTT
Organism: Maratus michaelseni; assembly: GCA_963931845.1. Classification (NCBI taxonomy): domain Eukaryota; kingdom Metazoa; phylum Arthropoda; class Arachnida; order Araneae; family Salticidae; genus Maratus; species Maratus michaelseni. The sequence goes on from OZ007593.1 coordinate 3,459,126, forward strand.
ATATTATTGATCAAGAATCGAGTGCTTTATTAGGAATTGAGGCTTGTGAAAAATTGGGATTTGTAAATAGAAACACCAGTGTTGATTGCGTACATGCTAGAAATTTTATAGAGAAATTTAAAGATGTATTTACAGATAAAATGGGAAAATTACAACACACGTATAAGATCAAATTAGATGCCAATGCCGAACCTAAAATATCAGCCTCTAGAGTTATTCCACATGCCTTAAAATTGAAAGTAAAACATGAGATTGCTAAAATGGTTGATCAAGGAATATTAGAAAAAGTTGTAAAACCAACAGATTGGGTACATCCTATAGTTATAGTACAAAAGCCTAATAATCGTGTAAGAATCTGTATAGATCCACGTATGCTAAATAAATATATAAAGCGAGAACATTATCCTATTCCAACCCAACAGAGCCTATTTTCTCAAATTGAAGGAGAATTTTTTACAGTACTTGATGCATCGTCAGCTTTTCTGCAAATACCCCTTGACCAAGAGAGTTCAGATTTATGTACAATTGCCACTCCGTTCGGAAGATACAAATTTTGCCGTTTGCCTTATGGATTAACGAGTTCCCCTGAAGTGTACCAGAAAACAATAGATAATATTTTTGGAGATTTAGATGGAACTTTAGTTTATATTGATGACATTTTAGTATTCGGCAAGACAGAAGCAGAACATGATAGAAGACTTGAAGCAGTTCTCAAAAGAGCTCGAGAATCTGGTTTGAAATTGTCGTTGGAAAAAAGTCAAATTAAAAGAAGTTGTGTAAAATATTTGGGTTATAGTTTAACAGGTAAAGGAATTTCAGTAAATGATGATAAAATTAAAGCAATTGTAGATTTCAAAGCTCCAACTAATAAACAAGAGCTACAGAGATTTTTAGGCATGATTACCTATTTAGGGAAGTTTATTGAAAATTTATCAGATAAAACAGGAATTTTGAGAAAACTCTTAAGTAAGAAAAATGAATTTATTTGGACGGCTAATGAGCAAGAAGCTTTTGAAAATTTGAAGACGTTGGTAGCTAATTCACCTATTCTGGCTTATTATAATCCAAATTTGAAATCAGTTGTTTCTGTTGATGCTAGCCAGTATGGATTAGGAGCAGTATTACTTCAAGAAGAACATCCAATTGCCTATGCTTCATGTGCTCTGAACGATACACAGCAAAGATATAGTCAAATCGAGAAAGAATTACTAGCTGTTGTCAACGGATGTCGAAAATTCCATTACTATGTGTATGGTACTGATTTTATAGTGGAAACTGACCATAAACCTCTCCTCGGTTTACTGCAGAAACCGATTGAAAATTTGTCTCCGAGATTACAGAGAATGGTAATTGAATTATTTAAATATAGATTTAAACTTGTGCATGTCCCAGGGAAAAAGCTTTACATAGCAGATGCCCTCTCCAGAAATCCCACTACCATGAGTGTAGATACAGGTTTTTTAGAAGATGGAGCTGCTGTTGTACATACAATTCTATCGACCACTGAAGAACGTACAAAAGAAATGCAGAATGCAACGCTAGAAGATGAAGGTCTCTCGAAACTAAAGTTGCTAATTCAGAATGGTTGGCCACAACAGTGTTGTCAATTGCCCGAAAATTTAAAACCCTATTGGAATATGAAAGAAGAGTTGCATTGCTATAACGACTTAATTTTTATTGGAAATAGATTAGTAGTACCTAAAACAATGCAAACTTATGTGTTATCGAAAGTGCACCAAGTACATCAAGGCATCACTGCTTGTCAAGAAAAAGCCAAAACAGCTTTATATTGGCCCAATATGATGGAAGACATCAAGAATTATATAGAAAAGTGTGAAATTTGTCAGCAGCATCAGCGTGCTAATTGTAAGCAGCCTTTGATACCTTATGAAGTTCCTAGTCTACCTTGGGAAGAGGTAGGTGTAGACTTTATGTATCTCGAAGGAGATGACTTTTTACAAGTAACGGATTACCACTCCAAGTTTATTGAATTGAGAAAAGTTAATGCTAAAACAGCTTCTTCAGTAATTAGTGCATTGAAACAAATTTTTCGTACTCATGGTATCCCACGTAAAATTCATTCTGATAATGGTCCCCCATTTGATAGTCAAGCATATTTTTCATTCCTGAAGTCTTATGATATTTGCCCTGTTACATCGTCACCTAAGTATCCAAGATCCAATGGGATGATTGAAAGATCTATTGGGACATTGAAAAACCTTCTCTTTAAAGTGAAAGCTTCCGGAGGAGATCCAAATCTAGCAGTTCTCGAGTATAATAACACCCCAAAATTTAAATTGCCTTCTCCAGCAGAGATGTTGATGGGAAGATCTTTGAGAACCCCCATCCCTTGTAAGGTGAAATTGTTAAGACCTAGATTTCCAATTAAGAATACTCATCATCAATTACAGGAAAATCAGAGAACACAGAAATCTTATTATGACTCATCGACTGCAAAATTAAAAGAATTGAATATTCAAGATCCTGTCTATATCCAAACTGGTCATCGAGAATGGACACCCGGAACTATTGTCCAAAAACACAGTCCAAGATCCTACATTGTGAAATCTTCAGAAGGATCCATTCTTCGTCGCAACAGAATTCATTTAAGACCAAGGAAATTAGCGTTTGAAGCTCCTGTAAATTCACAAGAAAATGCTGATGCAACACAAACCTGCAACCTGACTAATACAGAAACACCAAAAATCTCAAGTCCTCAACCCCATGACAGCCCATTAATCAATCCTGATTCTCCATCTGATCAAACAGTCGCTGTCAATCCCAAACCTACTTCGCCAGTACTGTCTACTCCAAATACACCAAAGGTAGAGAGACCTAAAAGAAAAATAAAACCACCCGCTCGTTTCAAAGACTATATTTAAAGTTTTTTTTAAGACTTTTCATTCGAACTCTACTTTGAACTCTAAATGTTTTTTTTTTTATTTTCTGTTTTGAAAAGAAAGGGCATGTAATAATATGTCCTAACTATTACTTTAACTTCTACTGTAATTGTAACTGTTGTTATTCGAATGTTTTTACTTTTTAGTTTCGGAATGTAACATATAAAAGGTCTGTGTGGCAAACCCATTATGTGCTTAGCGTAATATAATTAAAACTAGTTAGTATACGATTGTGTTTAGTTCTTTAGTTAAAATAGAGAACACCATACAATATGACAATTAAGAGAAAAGATTCCTTACGGCACCATATTAAGCTACATTCAACAAAATGGTGACATGAAGCTAAGTGGAAGACAGAAAATATTTCGATTACAAATCCCTGTTCGATATAATTTTTCTTCATGCTGCCATCTGTTGTCAAGGCAGACAACTATTGATAATTTTTTTGTACTAGATTTTATGTGCTGTAATTGCAAACAAAACTAGGTTATGTCTGTTTCTCCATAGAATTCTTCTTAAAATAGTTGATAATTATTAATATAACATTTTGACATAGACCGATAAAAATGAAATCGGACAGAATCTCATATTAGACCTAACGCCAACAAGAATCAGTAGGAGATTTTTAAGAAAAACATTCTTTAAACCTAAATTTTTCTTTTTATGTTACAATTCAGGTTATGTTACAATTACGTAATTTCGGGAGTAAGCGCCGCGGCGCATACGTGTTTGAAAGTTCAAAATATCGGCGATGCGGCGCATACGCAAGGGCGGCGGATACAATGATTTTTTTTTTTCCTCAACATAGCAAAATCTGGATATTGTGAAAAACAAGCCTTCATTTCAGGGTTTTTTTGTCTTACTGCCTCAAATGCACTTTTAAACACATGGATTCATTAACATTCATTCATATTTCACCTTTATTTACATTCATTTAATCTCAGTATAAAGTTCATAAACAGTACATAGTATCACAATACATCTTTATTATAAAAACGTAATTACTATAGTCAAAATATAGTTAACTTACCCATATTTCTCTATTTTCTGTTCAATATTAATAGCTCACTCTCTTTAAAAGTATTTATTGTATACTTTACAATAGTTGATACATTATATTTATTCCGTAAGCACACCGCATACGGCGATATTCGATTAAAACGATAATCGAATAATCGATTGGCGTAGTACGTATTTTTTTTCCTATTGTATTTTAAGATAACCTGTGTTTCAATATTGTCGCGTAGGTATTAAATGAGAACGAGTGAAGACAACAAGCATGAACCAACTCAAAGCTTTATTTTTTTCCAACTCAAGGCTACATCAGCTTAAGTACACTCGAGGGGTGCTTTCTCGAATGGAACATTCCGAGCTTGGAAAGTTCTAGAAATTAAATAACGATTAACATAAGAATTAACATAATAACAATTTGCATATTTCCGAAGGAAATAGAAACAAATACAAAGCAATCTTTAAATCAAAACGAAATTTAGGACACTTGCCTTCAACGGGGATCGACCCCACCACCTTCTGGTCTGTAGTCAAGCACTTTACCTTGGAGCCATAGGTTCACACAACAGATAATTCCATTTTAGCTATATTTAGTGAGTTCGGCCTTGATCAACCACAAGGCTCTCCCGAGCACAGAATGCTAGTTTCGTTACATTTCCCCTTCCTTAGGAGGAAGCAGCGTCCCGCTGCAGTCTACTCTGACTCCTCGTGACAGGTCTCCTGGAATTCCTGTGCGTCTCTTCATCAGCTATTTGCTTTTTTGGATCAAAATAGGGTTTCAGCCTCAGAATATGGACTACGTCCTTTAAACTTCGTCGCCTTTTATTCTCCTCCATGCTCTCTACTTCGTATGACACATCAGATAGTCGTCGTGTGATTCGGTATGGTCCGAAGTAACGCCTTAGAAGTTTTTCCGAAAGCCCAACTTTTCGTATGGGAGTAAAAACCCAGACTAAGTCTCCGACATTATACCTGATTGGTCGATGTCTTTCGTCATATCTTCGTTTGTCACCTGCTTGAGCCTCGAGGATGTGAAGTCTCGCTAGCTGTCTAGCTTCCTCTGCCCTGGTGACTAGATGTTGTGCATAACTTTCGTTATAGGGTTCTGCGAAGTGAGGAAAGATTACATCCAGAGGAGTCTGGATATCTCTACCATGTACGAGAAAGAAGGGACTGAACCCGGTGGTATCTTGTTTTGCTGAATTGTAAGCGAAAGTCACAAAAGGCAAGACTGTATCCCAATTTCTTTGTTCAACGTCAACATACATAGACAGCATGTCGGCCAATGTTTTGTTAAATCTTTCAGTCAGTCCATTGGTTTGTGGATGATAGGCTGTCGTTAGAAGATGAGATGTTTGGCATAGTTGATTAATGTCCTTCACAATATTGGATAGAAAGGAACGTCCTCGATCACTTATCATCTCTTTGGGAGCGCCGTGCTTGAGTATGATTTCTTCAACTATAAATTGGGCAATTTCAGTAGCCTCAGCAGTTGGTAATGCCTTTGTAACTGTGAATCTCGTCAGGTAATCCGTGCAGACGATAATCCATCGGTTCCCGTTCCGAGTAATTGGGAAGCGTCCAAGTAAATCTATTCCAATTTTAGCGAATGGTACATCAGAGGGCTTTATTGGATGAAGTTGTCCAGGTGGAAGTCCAGGTGGAGATTTCCGTCTCTGGCACTCTCGACAGTGTGCCACATAACGGCGTATGCTGCCATATAGTCCTGACCAATAGTATTTCCTCCTTATCCGATCATACGTTTTGGCGAATCCGAGATGACCTGCAGTTGGAGCATCATGAAGACTCGTTAGTATGTCGCGACGGAGTTGTTTAGGGACTACCAAGAGCCATTGCTGTTCCATAGGGTCGTAATTTCTTTTATAAAGTACTCCGCTTCTCATTTGGTAACATCGACATCCGTCGCCTTTTTGGATAGTTTTAATTATGGATTTCAACTGCTTATCTTTTAGCTGTTCTTTTCCGTAGTCTGCGATGACAGCAAAGAAAGGAATTTCTCCATTGTCGTCGGCTGCTGTCTCAGTAAGGGGCTTTCTTGACAGTGAGTCAGCGTCGGAATGTTTCCGACCACTCTGATAGATGACGTTGATGTCGTACTCCTGTAACCTCAAAGCCCAACGGGCAAGTCTTCCAGATGGATCTTTAACATTAGCCAGCCAGCATAAAGAATGGTGGTCCGTCACTACAGTAAAGGGTTTTCCAAAAATGTATGGTCTGAATTTACTGATCGCCCAAATTACAGCAAGGCATTCTTTTTCGGTTGTAGAATAGTTCTTTTCAGCTGCGGTCAGGGATCTGGAGGCGTAGGCTATTGGTCTTTCCTCACCATCTTGATCCTGTACTAATACTGCACCGATGCCATAGCCACTAGCATCTGTATGTATCTTCGTTTCAGCGTTTTGCAGGAAATGTGCCAAAACAGGGCCACTGGTCAGTAACTTCTTGAGCGTTGCGAAAGATTCCCTCTGCAATGTGCCCCAAGAAAACTTTGCATCTTTCTTTAATAACTCATGCAAGGGCTTTGCGATATCGGCAAAATTCCTGATGAATCGTCTGTAATACGAGCACAGGCCTAGAAAACTTCGAACATCTGCAACATTTTCTGGAACAGGGAACTTTGTCACAGCAGCCGTCTTTTGTGGATCGGGATAGATCCCATGTTGATCTACTAGGTGTCCCAATATGGTCAGCTTCTTTTTGCCGAACGAGCATTTGTTAGAGTTAAGCGTCAACCCTGCCTCTCGAATACATTGCAAAACTTTCCTCAGGCGTAATTGGTGCTCTTGAAAATTTGGTGCATACACAATGATGTCGTCTAAATAGCAAAGACAGATGTTCCATTTGAGTCATCGCAGTTCTGCATCCATCATTCGTTTGAATGTAGCGGGGGCATTGCATAGCCCAAACGGCATGACTTTAAACTCATAGTGGCCGTCTGACGTCACAAAAGCTGTCTTTTCTCGATCTTTTTTATCAACTTCTATTTGCCAATAGCCTGACTTCAAATCCATCGTAGAAAAAATTGTCGCACCGGCGAGACAATCTAAAGCATCGTCGATGCGTGGCAGCGGATAGACGTCTTTTTTAGTGACTTTGTTCAATTTTCTATAATCGACACAGAAGCACCATTCACCATTTTTCTTCTTCTCAAGCACGACGGGAGATGACCAGGGACTGTTTGATGGCTGTATCACGTCTTCCTTTAACATCCGCTGTACTTCATTTTCAATTATTCGTTTCTCAGTTGCTGATGTACGATAAGGTCTCTGCTTAATTGGAGCGCTGTTACCTGTGTCAATCTTGTGCTTTACACCATTGCATCTAGATTTTCTCGATTTTCTGTTAATGTCGAAAATATCACTGTACTTTTCCAGCAGATTTAAGAGCGTGTCTACTTCTTGACTAGTTAGCTCATCATCTAACATTTCTTTAAATTTTCCTCGAATCAGTGTCTTTCTGGACCTATGTCTTTTGGTATGTTCTTTATCAGTATCATTCAGCGAACAGATGGAGTTACTTTCGATTACTGTTAAACGAGCTATATTCATTCTCTTTGGTATTATCTGAGTTCGTCCAGAGAAATTCGTTACCCATATTTTACAACAATTTTTCTCTACCGTAATGATTGATGCTGGTATGGATAGCTCTCTTTCCCACATGAGAGTTATGTTGCCAATAACTATAGCTTTATCTGCTTCTTGAATTTCTGGACTAACGGCACATATTTGCTTCGCTGAATTTGCCTCAATTACGTAATCTGTTGCGGCAAGCAAGGGAGAGTCAGATTTACATAACTCGGCGTCTGGGAGAATTTCCGATAGTTGAAGCTCTTCATTCCCACAATCTATAACAGCATCGGTGGCACGGAAAAAGTCCCATCCGAGTATCATTTTATGGCTACATCGTGGAAACACAAGAAAGTCAAATGGTTTCACAATTCCATTCAAGTTGACTTTTAATACACAATGTCCTGAGGCGGCTACAGGCTTTCCAGATGCAGTCTTCAATATAGGTCCATTTTCACTAAAAATAGGTACATTCAATTGCCTGTGAAATGCTTCAGATATAACCGAATAATCGGCACCAGAGTCTACGAGGGCTTTTACACACTGTCCATTTACGGTAACATAGGTGGTATTTTTTTGTAACTTGGTTATAATGTACGCCGGAGGACTTTCTTTTATTGCGGCCTCACCTCCTGCATAGGTCGCTAGAGCTAGTTTTCCTCTTTAGCTCGGCGTGGAGAACGGCTAGAGCGACGTATAGGTGACTGCGACTGTCGACGGTTAGAAGAGCGACGGGGATATAAGGCGAACTATTTCTGAATCTAGAAGATATGGGCTGCGAATAATTCTCGTCGGAGCTGCGTAGAGAGTCAGTGTCCATATCTCGTCCGGGATTGGATGTCCAAGATGTGTTTGCATCCGCGAATACCCTGCGTCTTTCTCTACAGTACCTTAGCACGTGCCCTGGACATCCACAATGGTAACACAGGGGTACATTATTGGTAGTTCTCCATATATCTGTCTTTCGTTGCGGAACGGTGCTGTTTCTGGATTCACGCCTTGGTTGAGGTCTGACCGGAACTGTCCGTCGGGGGGTGAAGGTACGTCTTTTTGGACCAGTGAGTGGTGCCAATGCCTCCATAACTTCTTCTCTTATTAACGAAGCAACGTCCGTTGGAGATTCGCATTCATCGTTTGTGCAGCAACTCGTTTCCAGCAAGAACTTTTTAAGCTCTTCCTGCACAATTACTCGTATCAATGATGTTATGTCACCTAAATCTGTTTCGGCTGACATTGTAGCAACATTAGGAAGCCTCTGGAATCTTGGCCGGGTGACACGTTTACGTCGAAGATTTTCTATTTGACGGCAGCGTTTCACGAAGTCATCGACAGTTTGATAATCCTGAACCAACAGGACCTGGTACAAATCTTCTGCAACCCCTTTCATGAGATGAGCCACTTTCTCTCCTTCTGGGATAGAGGAGTTAACTTTACGACACAGGGCAAGAACGTCTTGGATGTAAGATTCGGCCATTTCACCAGTTTTCTGCGCCCGTGTAAGCAACAGTTTCTCAGCTTGTCTCTTTACGTCGTCCGTTCGGCAGAACGTGTTTTCTAAGGAATTTTTAAATGCAGTCCAATTAGTAAAATTTTCCTCATTGTTGTCGAACCATTGACGAGCTGTTCCAGCAAGATAGAAAATAACATTCGCCAGACACATCGTTTCATCCCAACGGTTATAGGTGGCAATTCGTGTGAAGTCTTTCAGCCACCTGCTGACATCTTGTTCGTCCTCTCCCGAAAAGATGCACGGATTCCGAGGTAGCTGGTATGTCGTGATGGGTGCAGGAATAACGTTAGCTGGAACGGTACTAGCCTTTTCTGGGACACTGTCCTTATCATCAGCCATCTTTCTTCTAACTCTCCTTGGATCGGGTAAGAGGCCAAACTCAGGAGACAGTCCTTGAAGGCGTTGACATCTGCGTGGCACTTCCGTAGTTTGTATCAGTACAAAAACCCTTAACGGGTTAAAAGTTGTGACGCAGCGCTTTGTTTTGGCTCTATAAATTTTAAATATGGGTCTTAAAAGTAATGATATCAAATTTAAGTGACGCTATGTTAATAATTTTTTTTTAATCATAATTTTCTTTTTAGTTTTATTTATATTCACAGGTGCAATTATTAGCTTAATATGAAAAAATATATAGAACTTATTCGCTGATGCTTTTTCATTCACATCTCTCATGAATTCAAAATATGGGTTTTAAAAGAAATGATATCAAAATTTGAGTGACACCTTGACGTGAATTTAATAGGACTCTTTTAAAATTCAATTTAAATTATTTTTGGTTTGTCTTCTAAAGTATATTTACACATACAAACAATACTTTTAATTTTTCAATACACTTTTAAATATATTACTTCCACTGAGCCTATATTATGTATTGAAATGTATTTATTTCAATAAATTGATTTATCTTCTGTGCCACGCTATCCAAAATCATAAGTAAAATTTATGTAAATGATTATTTTGCGTCATAGTATCCAAACAAAGGGAAATGTATGCAAGTGGATAATATGACGCAAAATAATCATTTACATAAATTTTACTAATGATTTTGGATAGCGTGGCACAGAAGATAAATCAATTTATTGAAATAAATACATTTCAATACATAATATAGGCTCAGTGAAAGTAATATATTTAAAAGTGTATTGAAAAATTAAAAGTATTGTTTGTATGTGTAAATATACTTTAGAAGACAAACCAAAAATAATTTAAATTGAATTTTAAAAGAGTCCTATTAAATTCACGTCAAGGTGTCACTCAAATTTTGATATAATTTCTTTTAAAACCCATATTTTGAATTCATGAGAGATGTGAATGAAAAAGCATCAGCGAATAAGTTCTATATATTTTTTTCATATTAAGATAATAATTGCACCTGTGAATATAAATAAAACTAAAAAGAAAATTATGATTTAAAAAAAAAATATTAACATAGCGTCACTTAAATTTGATATCATTACTTTTAAGACCCATATTTAAAATTTATAGAGCCAAAACAAAGTGCTGCGTCACCACTTTTAACCCGTTAAGGGTTTTTGTACTGATATCATTACTTTTTTAAGGTTATTGATGAAAATGTCAATTAGTCAAAATTAAGCATAGGGTATAAATTAATCATTAGAATAAAATTTTAAAGAAATGCTAAAAAAGACCCCTTGGACACCAATAAAAATATGAGGGTGGTGGCCCAGGGAGAGGAATCCAAGACTCAACTTTTAAATTATACAGCGAGAGAGTAACACAATTAGAAGTATGAAAATGCGTGGCAAAACCCGATTGTTCCATCTTCCTCTGCCAAAGGGCGTAATCTTTTCAATACAAACATAGCTGAAAATTTGCAGGCTGTCGATTCAGAGTCAATTGAGTCATACCTCGTCGTCATCGGTCCCATAGAAACCGATAGGAAAGTGCCCCCTGGTGGTGAAACTTGGAACTAAAATCGATATATCCTGTCGATGTCGAGTCGATGAATGAAACTACATTGTGATGGGACCTATAGAAATAGAGTTAGCTACAAAATCTGTTAGTTCCATCTTTCACCACTAGAGGGCGCACTGTTCTATACAAACATAGCTGAAATGTTTGAGGCTGTCGATTTCGAGTCGAATGAGCCATACCTCGTCGTGATCGGTCCCATAGAACCCGATAGGAAAGCGCCCCTGGTGGTGAAACTTGGAACTAAAATCGATATATCCTGCCGATGTCGAGTCGATGAATCAAACTACATTGTGATGGGACCTATAGAAATAGAGTTAGCTACAAAATCTGTTAGTTCCATCTTCCACCACTAGAGGGCGCACTCTGTTCTATACAAACATAGCTGAAATGTTTGAGGCTGTCAATTTCGAGTCGAATAAGCCATACCTCGTCGTGATCGGGCCCATAGAATCCGAGATAGGAAAGCGCCCCCTGGTGGTGAAATTTGGAATTAAAATCGATATATCCTGTCGATGTCCAGTTGAATAAATCAAACTGCATTGTGATGGGACCCATAGAACTCGAGTTAGCTGCAAAATCCGTTAGTTCCCTCTTCCACCACCAGGGGGCGCACTCTGTTCTATACAAACATAGCTGAAATGTTTGAGGCTGTCGATTTCGAGTCGAATGAGCCATACCTCGTCGTGATCGGTCCCATAGAACCCGATAGGAAAGCGCCCCCTGGTGGTGAAACTTGGAACTAAAATCGATATATCCTGCCGATGTCGAGTCGATGAATCAAACTACATTGTGATGGGACCTATAGAAATAGAGTTAGCTACAAAATCTGTTAGTTCCATCTTCCACCACTAGAGGGCGCACTCTGTTCTATACAAACATAGCTGAAATGTTTGAGGCTGTCAATTTCGAGTCGAATAAGCCATACCTCGTCGTGATCGGGCCCATAGAATCCGAGATAGGAAAGCGCCCCCTGGTGGTGAAATTTGGAATTAAAATCGATATATCCTGTCGATGCCGAGTTGAATAAATTAAACTGCATTGTGATGGGACCCATAGCTACAAAAATCGTTAGTTCCATCTTCCACCACCAGGGGACGCACTCTGTTCTATACAAACATAGCTGAAATCTTTGAGGCTGTCGATTTGGAGTCGAATGAGCCATACCTCGTCGTGATTGGGCCCATAGAACCCAAGAAAGGAAAGCGCCCCCTGGTGGTGAATTCTGGAACTAAAATCGATAAATCCTGTCGATGAATCAAAGTACATTGTGATGGGACCCATAGAACTCGAGTTAGCTACAAAATCCGTTAGTTCCATCTTCCACCACTAGAGGGCGCACTCTGTTCTATACAAACATAGCTGAAATGTTTGAGGCTGTCCATTTGGAGTCGAATAAGCCATACCTCGTCGTGATCGGGTCCATAGAACCAGAGATAAGAAAGCACCCCTGGTAGTGAAACTTGGAATTAAGATCTATATATCCTGTCGATGCTGAGTCGAACTAAACTGCATTGTGATCGGACCCATAGAACTCGAGTTAGCTGCAAAATCCGTTAGTTCCATCTTCCACCATCAGGGGGCGCACTCTGTACTATGCAGACATAGCTGAAATCTTTGAGGCTGTGGACTTCAAGTCGAATAAGCCATACTGTGTGGTGATTGGGCCCATAGAACCCAAGAAAGGAAAGCGCCCCCTGGTGGTGAATTCTGGAACTAAAATCGATAAATCCTGTCGATGAATCAAAGTACATTGTGATGGGACCCATAGAACTCGAGTTAGCTACAAAATCCGTTAGTTCCATCTTCCACCACTAGAGGGCGCACTCTGTTCTATACAAACATAGCTGAAATGTTTGAGGCTGTCCATTTGGAGTCGAATGAGCCATACCTCGTCGTGATCGGGTCCATAGAACCAGAGATAAGAAAGCGCCCCCTGGTAGTGAAACTTGGAATTAAGATCTATATATCCTGTCGATGCTGAGTCGAACTAAACTGCATTGTGATCGGACCCATAGAACTCGAGTTAGCTGCAAAATCCGTTAGTTCCATCTTCCACCATCAGGGGGCGCACTCTGTACTATGCAGACATAGCTGAAATCTTTGAGGCTGTGGACTTCAAGTCGAATAAGCCATACTGCGTGGTGATTGGGCACATAGAACCCGAGAGAGGAAAGCGGCCCCTGGTGGTGAATTCTGAAACTAAAATCAATATATCCTGTCGATGTCGAGTTGAATAAATTAAACTGCATTAGATACCAATTAATCTATGAAAAAATTCCAAATTTTGTCATTTGGCAGCGTAAAAATCATGAATTTCATCGATCGGCACAGAAAAAACATGTATTTTGTCGATAGGGGGAGAAAAGATCATAAATTTCGTCGAACAGTCGGATAAAAATCATGAATTTCATTTATTAGCGCATGAAAAACACAAATTTCATCAAACACTCGCATAAAAATTAAAAAATTCGTTGATCGGGCATGAAAAAACATTAATTTCGTCAAGTTTGCACGTAAAAATCACAAATTTCATCAAACGGTAGCATAAAAATCAAGAATTTTGGCAATTGGGTGATAAAAATTATTTTTGTCAATCCGGCACATAAAAAGTATGAATTTTGTAGATGAAGTGCGTAAAAATTGTCGAGTCGAATGAATTAAACTGCATTAGACACCAATTAGTCTCTGAAAAAATTGCAAACTTCATTATTTTGCAGCATAAAAATCAGGAATTTTGTTGATCAATGAGCAAAAATCATGAATTTCATCGATCAGCACAGAAAAAACATGAATTTTGTCGATAGGGGGAGAAAAGATCATAAATTTCGTCGAACAAGCAGGTAAAAATCATGAATTTCATTTATAAGCACATGAAAATCGCAAATTTCATCAAACGGTCTCATGAAAATCAAAAAATTCTTTGATCGGGTATGAAAAAATCATTAATTCCGTAAAGTTTGCACGTAAATATCACAAATTTTTTCAAACGGGTGCATAAAAATTAAGAATTTTGGCAATCGGGTGATAAAATTTTTTTTGTCAATCCGGCCCGTAAAAAGTATGAATTTTGTCGATGAGGTGCATAAAAATTGTCGAGTCGAATGAATTAAACTGCATTAGATACTAATTAGTCTCTGAAAAAATTGCAAATTTCATTATTTTGCAGCATAAAAATCAGGAATTTTGTTGATCAATGTGCAAAAATCATGAATTTCATCGATCGGCACAGAAAAAACATGAATTTTCTCGATAGGGGGAGAAAAGATTATGAATTTCGTCAAACAGGCGGGTAAAAATCATTAATTTCATTTATTAGTGCATGAAAAACGCAATTTTCATCAAACGCTCTCCTAAAAATAAAAAAATTTGTTGATCGGGCATGAAAAAACATTAATTTCGTCAAGTTTGCACATAAAAATCACTTTCATCAAATGGGTGCATAAAAATCAAGAATTTTGGCAACTGGGTGATAAATTTTTTTGTCAATCCGGCACGTAAAAAGCATGAATTTTGTCGATGAAGTGCGTAAAAATTGTCGAGTCGAATGAATTAAACTGCATTAGACACCAATTAGTCTCTGAAAAAATTGCAAACTTCATTATTTTGCAGCATAAAAATCAGGAATTTTGTTGATCAATGTGCAAAAATCATGAATTTCATCGATCAGCACAGAAAAAACATGAATTTTCTCGATAGGGGGAGAAAAGATCATAAATTTCGTCGAACAAGCAGGTAAAAATCATGAATTTCATTTATAAGCACATGAAAATCGCAAATTTCATCAAACGGTCGCATGAAAATCAAAAAATTCTTTGATCGGGTATGAAAATATCATTAATTCTGTAAAGTTTGCACGTAAATATCACTAATTTTTTCAAACGGGTGCATAAAAATTAAGAATTTTGGCAATCGGGTGATAAAATTTTTTTGTCAATCCGGCCCGTAAAAAGTATGAATTTTGTCGATGAGGTGCATAAAAATTGTCGAGTCGAATGAATTAAACTGCATTAGATACTAATTAGTCTCTGAAAAAATTGCAAATTTCATTATTTTGCAGCATAAAAATCAGGAATTTTGTTGATCAATGTGCAAAAATCATGAATTTCATCGATCGGCACAGAAAAAACATGAATTTTCTCGATAGGGGGAGAAAAGATTATGAATTTCGTCAAACAGGCGGGTAAAAATCATTAATTTCATTTATTAGTGCATGAAAAACGCAATTTTCATCAAACGCTCTCCTAAAAATAAAAAAATTTGTTGATCGGGCATGAAAAAACATTAATTTCGTCAAGTTTGCACATAAAAATCACTTTCATCAAATGGGTGCATAAAAATCAAGAATTTTGGCAACTGGGTGATAAATTTTTTTGTCAATCCGGCACGTAAAAAGCATGAATTTTGTCGATGAAGTGCGTAAAAATTGTCGAGTCGAATGAATTAAACTGCATTAGACACCAATTAGTCTCTGAAAAAATTGCAAACTTCATTATTTTGCAGCATAAAAATCAGGAATTTTGTTGATCAATGTGCAAAAATCATGAATTTCATCGATCAGCACAGAAAAAACATGAATTTTCTCGATAGGGGGAGAAAAGATCATAAATTTCGTCGAACAAGCAGGTAAAAATCATGAATTTTATTTATAAGCACATGAAAATCGCAAATTTCATCAAACGGTCGCATGAAAATCAAAAAATTCTTTGATCGGGTATGAAAATATCATTAATTCTGTAAAGTTTGCACGTAAATATCACTAATTTTTTCAAACGGGTGCATAAAAATTAAGAATTTTGGCAATCGGGTGATAAAATTTTTTTGTCAATCCGGCCCGTAAAAAGTATGAATTTTGTCGATGAAGTGCGTAAAAATTGTCGAGTCGAATGAATTAAACTGCATTAGATACCAATTAGTCTCTGAAAAAATTGCAAATTTCGTCATTTTGCAGCATAAAAATCAGAAATTTCGTAGATCAATGTGCAAAAATCATGAATTTCATCGATAGGCACAGAAAAAACATGAATTTTCTCGATAGGGGGAGAAAATATAAATTTCATCAAACAGGCCGGTAAAAATCATGAATTTCATTTATTAGCGCATGAAAAATGCAAAATTCATCAAACGCTTGCATAAAAAAAAAATTCGTTGATCGGGCATGAAAAAACATTAATTTCGTTAAGTTTGCACGTAAAAAACCCAAATTTCATCAAACAGGTGCATAAAAATCAAGAATTTTGTCTATCGGGCGATAAAAAAATGTATTGTCAATCTGGTACATAAAAAGTATTAATTTTGTCGATGAGGTTAAAAATAAAGGTAATATGAGTCGAGGGGTCTAACCTTATGAGTCTCCTTATTTTCTTTCTTGTTCGGATGCAAACAATTCATATTTTTAATCTGCATTTGGTCGAAAAATGAATTACCTTTAATTTTAAAAACGAGAAATTCGCAATTACATGTATAAAATTCGATTGGTATTTATTATTGGTATTTATGATTTCAAAATTTTTAATAAGAAATTGTTTTTTGCTAGTATACAGTGGGCAAAGTCTCTAGCCATGCCAACCAACCAATCGGTTGCTTATGGATCTGCTTATGCTTATATCACTTATTCATATAGTTTAGCTTTGGCTTGGCTGTTATTATTTTGTCTTTGGCTTGCCTCTTATTAGTTTGTCTTGACTGCTAAATTTTTATATTTCACATTTCATAATTTTTATTGCAATACTTCAGGTAAGAATGCTTTTTAACTTGATTATTTCCTGTATTTATAATAATTTTTTGTTACTAACATTGTTATGTTTTAATGGGTGCAAAATTTAAGATTGGCGAAAAAGCTACTAAAAGGTTCTTTATTTAAATAAATTGTTTTAGCTTTTGTGCCATGCTGTCGAAAATTGAAAGAAAAATTTATGTAAAGGTTTATTTTGCATCATAGTATCCAAACTAAGTGAAATGTATGCAAATGGATAGTATGATGCAAAAAAAACCATTTACATAAATTTTTCTTTGAATTTTCGACAGCATGGCACAAAAGATAAATCAATTTATTGAAATAAATACATTTCAATGCATAATACAGGCTTATTGCAAGTGATATATTTAATAATGATTGTACTGAATTTTGTACTGAAAATGGAACATTTTATTACATATTAATGGTTTAGCATAAAAAATAATTTATGTAGGTCATTCTAAAATTCTTATATAACAAAATCTGTAAAAAAGAAGCTCTGTTTTGTCAGACTTCTGCAATTGTTAATTTTTTTTTTTTAAACTAAATAAGCACTCCTTAGGTATTTTTAACTGTTTTTATTATTCGAAATGGTGCGGAAAAACAGAACAAAACAAACTTTAGTAAAATATTTTATGTAGTAATAGGGTGGGTTTTTTTAGGAAACATTTATTTAACTGTGTTTATTTTTATTTTTTTAAGAGGACAGCCAAGGGTCGATGCATGCCTTACACTCACGCTAAAAAAAAAATTTAATCGGTTAAAAAAAAGAAAAAAGTCTCCAAACTTTGGGGACTGTTTTTTCTTTTATGGCAACCTGGCTATTAAGCTTGTATTTAGTAGCTTGGCGCAGTCTTGGAAATCGTGCCATCCAAACAGTCGCCAATCTTTTGTTTACATTTTAGCGTGAGTGTAACACATCTGTTCAGTTATTTTTCTTGGGGCCCATTTTGTGAAAAGTAAAGGTTACTTTTGTGAAATTTATTATATTTTAGTGAAAAATAACATTTTGTAACAAAAGTTGAAATTCAGTTACTCAAATTAGAACAAAGTACTTATTAACAAAAACTTTTTACATTTACAATCAGTTTGCTGAAATTTTCCTCTCAAGTGAACTTGTTTGTTTACAAATTACACATTTTAAAACATCACAAAATAATAAATATTTAATAAATAGTAAGTTTTTATGGAATAGAATTTTGTGAAAGGAACTATTTTATTAAAAAGAATTTTGTGGAGAGGCCCATTTTATCAAATTGATTTTTGTGAAGAGGTCCGTTTTATTAAATTGATTTTTCCCCAAATTTTACCTGGATCGACCCTTGACAGAGCAAAATATAAATATGTAAACTTTATTCTTAATAAAATAAACAAATAAACTGATTTTTTTTTAATGTATATCTACATTTATTTACATCAAACTATCAATTATTTCTTTTTTTAATAATAGAAACTATTTCATTAGTTACGCTATTTTATTTTTATATTGAAATAAAAAAAATCCACGTGCTATTATTGCATGCTATTTGTAACTAATATTAAAAAAAAGTTTTTGCCGGAGGAGGAAAAAAATCGCACCAACGTGGTGCGTATATGACATCTGTGCGGTATTATTGATCAATAATAATATATTAATAAAATAGATTAGCAGTTTCACACAGCTTTTTCGCCAATCTTAAATTTTGCACGCATTAAAACATAAGAATGTTAGTAACAAAAAATTATTATAAATACAGGAAATAATCAAGTTAAAAAGCATTCTTACCTGAAGTATTGATATAAAAATTATAAAATGTGAAATTTTAGCTGTCGAGACAGACTAATAAATAAGAGCCAAGCCAAAGACAAACTAATAAGTAATAACAGCTAAGCCAAAGCTAAACTACTGTGGTTAAACTATCAGATAATCAACCGATTGGTTGGTTGGTATGACTAGAGACTTTGCCCACTGTATACTAGCAAAAAAACAATTTCTTATTAAAAATTTTGAAATCATAAATACCAATAATAAATACAATCTAATTTTATACATGTAATTACGAATTTCTGGTTTTTAAAATTAAAGATAATTCATTTTTCTACCAAATGCAGATTAAAAATATGAATTATTTGCATCTGAACAAGAAAGAAAAAAAATTTAACCATAATTAAATTTAATACATATTTTGGAATGTATAATAAACTGTTTTCATATTTAAAAAAAAAAAGAATCTAAATAGTTCTTCAGCCACATGTGATTGCGAAATCGCCTTTAACTGTAACCGTGATACCCATGAACATCCTGACTGCGCAGGAATAAAAAAGGGTGAAAAGGCCGAAAATCTTTAATGTTAGTCTACCAGAAAAAGCATAAGAAAAGAGTCCGATTTTGAAGCTGGATTATATAAAAAACAAGAGTTTTCCTACGTTAGCTCAAAATCTTACTCTCTTCATCTAAAAGCGATTAATATAATATATTAATTTTAAAAAAATCGTTCGATCCATTTTCGAGATAACACCTCTGTGCCCATTACACCATTATATCTCCCATTTTTGCTTAAAAATTGGTTTCCAGATCTCAAAATCTACTGCATGTAGAAATCTATAAATTTCAGGATAGAGTTAGGCCATAGATATAAGACTAATGTGAAAAAATCGAAACGGTATGCCTCATATTTACTGAGATATTAAATGTCGGCGTTTCGATTTTCCTTTGATGTCCTGCTAGCTGTATATATGAGAGTGATGGAATCTTCGGTTTTGGGCTTACGGTTTTCGGTTTTTCGCTGCGTCACTCAAGAGACTACCGTCTCTTATGATGGTATTAAATGAGAACGAGTGAAGACAACAAGCATGAACCAACTCAAAGCTTTATTTTTTTCCAACTCAAGGCTACATCAGCTTAAATACACTCGAGGGGTGCTTTCTCGAATGGAACATTCCGAGCTTGGAAAGTTCTAGAAATTAAATAACGATTAACATAAGAATTAACATAATAACAATTTGCATATTTCCGAAGGAACTAGAAACAAATACAAAGCAATCTTTAAATCAAAACGAAATTTAGGACACTTGCCTTCAACGGGGATCGACCCCACCACCTTCTGGTCTGTAGTCAAGCACTTTACCTCGGAGCCATAGGTTCACACAACAGATAATTCCATTTTAGCTATATTTAGTGAGTTCGGCCTTGATCAACCAGAAGGCTCTCCCGAGCACAGAATGCTAGTTTCGTTACAATATTAATAGCTCACTCTTTAAAAGTATTTACTGTATACTTTACAATAGTTGATAAATTATATTTATTTCATAAGCACACCGCATACGGCGATATTCGATTAAAACGATAATCGATTGGCGTAGTACGTATTTTTTTCCTATTGTATTTTAAGATAACCTGTGTTTTATTGTTAATTCATATATCTTGTAAGATTTTATCGCTATTCTTGTTACTTTTAATCCAATTTTGCCGATCGTTTTTTATCGTGACTATTTCCTTTTTACCGACATTTCAATGATGCGGCGCTTCTAATGGGTGCGGCGCTTACGTGTATATTTGTTTTTTTGTACGGATTTTTCAATGACGCGGCGCTTACGATGGGTGCGGCGCATATTCCCGAAATTACGGTATGTTACAATTCAGGATTGGCAGGTCTTAGACATGTGTCCGTTTGGCGAATTAAGAGGTTTTCCTCCCGCGACATATTGATGAATTTCACGTTTATTTTCTTGTAACCAACTGACGAATTTCGCGATTGTTTTTCTGCGATAGATTGATAAAATTTGTGCTACTTTCCAATTGACAAATTTTGCCTTTTTTTTTGGCGACCAATAAGCGAATTATTATTATACCTGAAACTCGCATGTTTCTTTTTATTTATTTTACAAACAACGTGAACAAATTTCACGATTGTTTTCCCTCGTCTGTGTGCAAATATTTCGAAATTTTTTCTTGTGACTGACTGACACATGTCGCAATATTTTCCTGCAACCAATAGATGAATTTTGCGACATTCTGTGCGTGATGGCAGAATTTTGAGGTTGTTTTCTTTGACTGACTGAAGATATTCAAGATTTCTTTCCATAACCGACTGATGAATTTCAAGATTTTCTCACGATAAATTGACGAAACTCGAGATATTTTCCTGCAACTGATTGTCAATTTTCAGATTTTTTTCCAGGCCTTGCTGACAAAACTCGCTGGTTTTTTTTGTTTGTTTGTTTTTTTTCATGCATTTATAGACAAGTTTTTCAAATTTTTTTCCACTGCGATCAAATGGAAAATTTTGAGATTTTTCCCTCAACTGACCGATAAAGTTTGTGATTTTTTCTTGACTCGAGCAATTGACAAATTTCGCAAAACTTTTACGTGACCATTTGACGAACTTTGCAAAATTTTTCTGTGCAAATTGACAAATTTTCGGGGAGGGGGGGGGGGTTGCGACCTACTGGTGAAATTCGCTGGTTGAAATATGCCAGCGGCAAATTTTTTGCAAACCCCTAACAGGATAGGGTGTACATGCAGCTATAAAAAAACCCGAGCAAGGCACATTTGCAGCTATAAAACAGAAACAGACAGGTCCTGCTTTTCGCAGATTGTTTCAACCACTTTTCACAGATTTTCTCTTTGACTTGTCAGTGAGATGTGCGCCCAGCATTGAGCAAACGCTGGTTGGTCCAGAGAGCAAGGATGTCGAAGAGAAAAAATTATATTTAGCTTGCAATGAATGATGATATGTGCAGTAGATCATTGCGCTCCTCCGGATGCGAAGTGAAAGTGTGGCTGCGGCGGCATACCTGCCAGCGAAGTAAAGAAATCCGCAGAAGGAGGGAAAAAAATCTGTGAGCCGAAGAAAATTCCATGGAAAAAAATCTGCAGAAGGGGAGGAGGAGAAATCTGTGGTGTACAATGCCCGTCTTGAACTTTCTGCTACTGGGTATGTATATACATAAGTTTTATGCTTTAAAATTTACAATTTTTTTTTCTTTTTTTTTTAGCTTTGTGAACGGAATTTTTAATTTGATGACATTCATGAGATCACCCTCTACAATGCAGAAAAGGAAATTTGATAGCAGTTTTAATGCAAGATATTTCTTATACAGCCCCAGATGACAAACTGCAAACTAAAGAATGTGGCGTTTTTTTTTCTTCCCCAAATAGAGTTATTTAAAAACACTAATTTTTGTTTATTCCAATTAGTACATTATTTATAAATGTAAACAGTATAACTGCTGCACTTACATATTTAAACTTAGCTTGAAAGTACTTTTGAAGCATATATTATATTTTATGTCATTTAAAAGAAATAAATCTTAAATTTTTATCGAATGAGTTAATACTTGTTTGATTTTAAAATTATTATCTATATTTGATTAATATGTATTCATATTAAGTTTCAGTTTAGTGCTTTCACAATAAATATTTTTAGATTGTGTTTTATAATATATTTTGTGTTTGGTTGGTTCTTTTCGGTTAGCCAGCCGGCAGTGAAATATGTATATTAATTATATATACATTATGTATGTGTGTGTATATATATATATTTTTCACTGGTGCCCGGCTAACCGAAAAGTATCGTTTGGTTTTATATTAAGGGTTGAGGGAGGGGGGGACAACAACAAAAGAAAAAAAATCGAGTTTTTTTTCTGTCATTGTTTACCCTTAATACAACTTTCAAATACCTCATAACTTTAGTTGACAAACAATTAAATGATAAGTTACACAGAATTTAAGTAATTTTTATGTACTCTAATTTTCAATGTATAGTTTGCAGCAGATCAAATAAATAAGTTTTATACCAGGAAGTTTGCTTAAAAAAATTTGCCTAATCTGTAGCACATAGAAATGAGATACATTTTTTAGTTAAAATTTCTAGGTCTGAACATGTTTGTTTGATCTGCAGATTATATGCCAGAAATTAGGGTATTTTATTGATATAGTAATTAAAACATGCAGACAGTATGTAATTCTTAGAATACCACTTCAAGATTAAAAACAGTAAGATAAAATAGTTAACGTTAATGTGATATTTTCTATAAATATAGATATTTAAAACTGAAAAAAAACACTGTTAAGTTAAGATAATGTATTTGATCAGTCATCTGGCCTAATATGTATTTTAACAGAAATTAACCCCTTCGCGACAAGCGTTCTTTACAGAATTAATAATGTTTTACCACTGGGTTTTCAAAACAGAAATTTTTGCATTCCTGAATCGCAGAAATGATAGGATTACATAAAGCAAAGCTTACAATAAAAAATAACTGGTGGGAATAATCGAGGATTCTGAGCATTTTACGTGTTATGTATACGTGTCGCTCGTCCCCAAGGGGTTAAAAGATAATTTGAAACAGATGTTGCTATTAAATAACAAAAATACATCCAAACCTCGGAGAACATTTACAGAATTAACCTGAAATACTTTGAATGTGGAGAGTTTCCACAATGCCTGCCAAATGAATGCCAAGATTTAGTAACAAATATTGACTCGCCTTGAGATTTACATTAATGAGGACTGACTGTATACTTACTAAAGTAGTAATTTAAAATTTGTTTCATTCATGAAATTAAATTGTGGGTTAATTAAACAACTTCAGTTAAACATTTTAAATAATAACACGAGCACTAAAGCCTTTAACTATTCCACTTATGTGGAATTGTTCACATAGATCATTGAGACAATATTATTTCCCTACACTTTCAAAGAATGTTTTTAGTGTTTTAAAAAACTTCTCAGCTTGAAACATCCACCCCTAATAAAATACTTTTTCAGTAATGTAATCAAATAAACATTGTTGAATGTTGTTTAAATAAACTATTGAAACAGTGGATTTTTACAGTTCAATTTAAAATAAATTGTTACATTCATTTCAGATTTGTGCCTGATCTTCATTTATTAATTGCTTAATTTTTGAAGGGAAGTTTTTTATAATCTATAAGTTGTACCTATTCCAGGGTTCCCAGCGTCATGGAAAATCTGGAAAGTCATGGAATTTCAAAGTAGTCAGGAAAATTTAAAATATATAGAAAAAGTCGGGAAATTTACAAATATTTTTTTTAAAGTTTTGGATGAAAAAGAATGTGAAATTCATCATATAGGCTCAAGGGGGGGGGGGGGGGAATAGAGAATTTTGAAGAGCAATCACAGAAAAAAAATCGCTAATTTTTGACAAAGGATTGCAAAAGTAAGCAACAAATTCCATTGTATGCCCATTTGTTCAGAGAATTTGCCTGTCATGTTTTGCTGGGAACCCTGAATTCCCCAAAAAATGGATATGCTTATTATGTTAATTATTAACTCAATCATTACCATCCTAATCAAAATAGGTGGGATGTTTGAAAAGTGAGTTATTTTAAATGGGATTCTTAAAAATATTGTGTGATCCTGTGCTACTTAATGAAGCCTGATTCCATAATAAATAATATAAATTTGCATAAAGTTACGTAAATTTATATAAGTTAGCCCATTTTTTAAAAAAGAAAATTGTGACAACACTGATGTGGAATTAAATAATAAATAGGAAAGGTTCAAAAAGTTATTTTCAAATAAATTGGACAGTTAAATTGATCAATAATTAATAAAATATTAATTTAATTCTGTCTATTGCTCTTAAATCATATTAATGAGAAAAGGATTTCAGAGGGGGAGCCCCTACCTCCCTTATTGAAATTTTCACAGTGAATGCAATCATGGAGTATGATTACAACATGGGATTTTGTTTCGTTAAACATATCTAGGTAATACTAATATAAAAGAAATTAACCATAAACTTGAAAGATTTGAATATTACATAAACTGTGTTTGAAGTAAAAATGTGACTTGCAAGGCTGCACAGAAAAAAATAAAACCTAAAATGGGTAAAAAAAAAGCCCAATTTGGGTTGAAAGATTCTTAGGTCTGGGGTTACCCATTTTGGGTCCATACCAAATTGGGTCATGACGTATGCCTGTTTTGGTTACCACTGTGTATCCATTTTGGACACTGTTAAGGACCTATTTTGGGTATCTTAAGACCCATTCTGGGCATCACTGAGAATCCATTTTAGGCAGTATTTAATACCTATTTTGGACACTGTTAAGTACCCATTTTGGGTATCTTAAGACCCATTCTGGGCCTCACTGAGAATCCATTTTAGGCAGTATTTAATACCCATTTTGGACATCACTGAGAATCCACATTAGGCAGTATTTAATACCCATTTTGGATATCATAAGACCCATTCTAGACACCACTGTGAATCCATTTTAGGCAGTATTTAATATCCAATTTGGATATACAGCCAATATGAATACCACTAAGTACCCATTTTGGAGAATATTTAATACCCATTTTGGCCATGCTGTGGCTCGAGATTCCAGGACCTATTTTGCACAATCTTAAATATCTATTTTAGAATACATGAATACTCAATTTGGGTGCCTTTAAATAACTGTTTTAGGATGAATTCAACATCCAATTTGGATAAATTTAAATACCTTTCTTGACACATTTAGTACCTATTATTTTTAACATTGCACAATCATCCCAAATGCTGGATACAGTATTTATGAATTTATTTTAAATGTTTATTAGTGTACAGCTTCATAACTTAGTTCTTTTATTAAAACATTACAGTAAAATTTTAAAGTTAAAATAGTACCTCCAAAAATTATTCATATTTGAAATATAAGGCAATTAGCTCAATTTCGATGAGATTCCAATAATGAATAGCTGAATAATTTTCTCAATATTTAGAATCCTTCTTCTCGGGATCTTGATTTGAAACAAAATTATGACTTTCTGATGAGATAAACTATCAAATTAAATGTGTTATGCCACCAGCTTTTATGATTTCTTTCATTTGTCACATTAAAAGATAATTAGATACTGATTTGTACTAATTTTGTCTCTCATTTTTTAAATTTCTTAGAATATTGATAGAATATTATTCTCACCACAAGCAGTAGATTTACTTTTAACATTAGAAAGACCAATTGGGGTTATTTTGACTGCTATGTCGAATAGTGAAATCATAATTGTTATTTATCACATACATAGTTTTGTGATATTTTATATATGAATATAATATCCAGGCCTTGTGTCGATGCTTAAAATGGAACTGAGTTAGATACTGATCATACTTTTAAAGACTATAGTACCGCACGTTTACTCTTAATATTATTTTCAAATAATTATATGTTTTATTCTTGCTGACGATTACATTTAATCTTCAAACCTTTGTTTAAAAAACAGCTTTTAATAATGTAATAATTATTCTTAAAAAAAAAAAAAAAAAAAAAAAAAAAAGAAAACAGTCAAATATATTATTAGGTACATTAGGAAATTTTATTGTCCAGACATTTATATTCAGCTATTGTGTATTTAGCACAGCTTTAAAAAAGTGGACCCATGCAAGAATTTTGCACACAGTCAAATATATTATTAGGTACATTAGGAAATTTTATTGTCCAGACATTTATATTCAGCTATTGTGTATTTAGCACAGCTTTAAAAAAGTGGACCCATGCAAGAATTTTGCACACAGTCAAATATATTATTAGGTACATTAGGAAATTTTATTGTCCAGACATTTATATTCAGCTATTGTGTATTTAGCACAGCTTTAAAAAAGTGGACCCATGCAAGAATTTTGCACTGCAATCTAAATTTTTTAGCAATATATTTTTTATTTATAGATTTAAACTTCTAATGAAACAAAACCATAGTGATACAGATGTCACAGATGCACCGGGGTTTCTTTTTGGCACCAAAATTGTGATTTTTTGCTTGGTGTGGTAACCTGGTGACTTTTGCATCATATGGCAACTTGGTATTTTATAACAAAATGAAATGTGTATGTAAATAAATTAAAAATAATTACTAAATAAAATTAAATACATGTGTATTAAAAATAATGTGTGTTTTAAATAAAACTATGTGTAATTATAAAATTAAATGTGTGTTTTAAATAAAACTATGTGTAATTATAAAATTAAATGTGTGTTTTAAAATAAAATTGTAATACAATTTTATTATCTAACATGTTTGCACAAGCTAGGCTGCCTAACAGGTATTCGAAAATGAGATTTTCTCGCCAAAATAGCACAAAAATAAAATATTCGGCAACCACGGTGCGTCTGCGATATCTATTCTATAAGATTAGTCAAGCTAGAATATCAACTCATTCATCCCATCAAACTTACAAAAAGGCACGCCCGAGAAAAAAACAAAATAACAATCGTATTTTAACTGCATTAGAGGATGACATCATTCCCTTAAAAAAGGGGGAAAAAAAAACGTGGACAATCTATTGTATTTTTTTCTCCTAAACATTGAAATTCGAATTTTGCTTTTTTATCATAAATATAAAATAAACACGTGCAGAGATTTCACACTATCTTTTTTGTACTATTTATTTTTTTATAATCATTGAGAGCGTGATATAATCCGGAATTTAATTTTTGTGGCAAGACAATTTGAAGAAAACTTATCATTTCATTTATGAAAACAATTCCAATTTAATTTTTAATTAACAGCAATCTTTAATCAAGAAAGATGTTTTAGGAAAATGTAAGTGTATATGTCAGAAGCCGCTTTAAAAACCTTTTGAATGATACTTCATTCGTTGTTCTGCGCTTCGTAAATTCATAGAAAAAGGGATGTTGACAACAGAAATAATATATATGATTGCCATGGATCACCACTTTGTTAAATTTACCTGTGATGATGCTTAAATTAAACTTAGGATGTTTTAATGGTCATACAATATTAAATTTGGTGCCACTTAATCAGACATTTTTCAAGACAAACAAATATTAACACAGCTTTATAACTGTTACTTTTAAATATAAAATGTTGTATTTTACATTTAATTATTTAAAGGGAGTGGAGAAAAATTTAACTTGATAATGGCAATGAAAAAAAGTAATATGAAATCGTAAATAACTGCTTAACTCCGCAGTACATAATACAACAATTAACACATAAGGTTTAAAAACTACATGATGATTAAAAATTTGATTAAAAAAAATATTTTAAAACTTACTTCAATTTTCTTCACTTGTAGTTCTTGGCGCAGTACAGACAATGTTCAAAACAAAAAAGCATAAAAGCAAATATGCCGCACAAATGTAGAAATGCTGTTAACAGCTAAATTATACTCTTAAAACTGTGTCTCTGATATAAAAGGTACATTTGGAATATTTGCGCCCCTGAATATTCAGAGACACATGGTGCCCTTGAAATTAAGAGGCACAGAATGCCTTCGAGATTAAGAGGCACAGCGTGCCTTTCAATTTATATGATAGTGCTTCTTACATAAAAATATATTCTGTGCCTCTACAGATAATGGTACATGTTTTTATTGTGCATCTCATTTCTAATATAACCCAAGTCAATAAATTAATACTTATACAGGGTGTCCCTCTTAATTCTTTATTATTATTATTATTATTATTAATGACAAAACTAACAGAATTAGGATACTTTGAATTTTATGAATATTCAGTGTTTTCAGGTTCTAAAAACAAAAAGACTCTTGTATAGAAAAATATCGAAAATTAAAAGAAACCAAGGTATAATAAGTCAGTAAGATTTTGCTGTGAAGGAAAGGACTTTTTTTTTTTTTTTTTTTTTTTTACTTGTAAGGAAATGCAGGAAAATTTTCTACATATAACTCTAGAATGCAGAGAGAATACAAAAAATTAAAATTTTTAATGTTTACAAAAACAGTTTTTAATATGATAAAGAACATTTTGAAACAATTTTGCAATTAGAAATATAATACTTTTAAAGCTGCTTAGGAACTTGGTATGGGACAACAATAAGAGGAACAGCTTGAATAAAAGAAATTAGACGCATAAATAACAAAAGTAAAAAATCTTATGATATACGTTTATTTTCACAACTTTACATTTATAAAACTTTTTTTTCTTTTAGATAAAAATATAAAGTCTTTAATTTACAAATTAATGTTTTCCAGTTTAAGATTTAATCAAAAAATAAGTTTAAGAGCTTATATCTTAACATCTTATTTTTACTCATCTATCGTAAAAAATCACTTTATATCAACCATCTACTTAAATTAAATAATTTTTATACCTCATTTATTAACTCTTTCTCTTTCAGTTGGAAATATTAATTATACGTGTAAATAATTACTTACATTTTATAATTATACATTTACAGTAAACTCTGTCTACCGCAGAAAGTTTTTCAAGTCCCAGTGAATTTATAGACATAGAGGAAACTTTTTTGAAGGTAAAATAATACGACGGAAAGTTTTCTTAGTCCTAATCAATTTCACATTGGACAGAAGAGAGGTTACAGTATTTAATACTATTTCTCTCGCCATCAAATGATAACTTTTAAAGCTAAGAAGCATAAAAACAATTCTTCAACATATTAAAAATGATTTGTGGTTGATTTAACATAAAAAAGTTTTTTTTTTATATATACTCCCAGCATTTTATGTTTATTTTACCATTTTCTCCCATGTTTTCTTTTATCCCTCAAAAATTACATCAAAAGAGAGAACATAAAAATTCTTGTCATTACTGTTGCCTAAGAGCTTAAATACTTTAAAAGAAATAAAACACAATAGATGGGAAAACAAAAATATAAGACATGTAAATAAAATATACTTTATTTATTAAATTTACTGTAGATGCAATAAAATTTTAAATGTAATATAAAATCTAATAAAATAGTTGCACAGTCTAATTAAAAATTATATTATACAAGTTGGTCAAAACACATGGTAAAGTTGCCATTTCAAAAAACTTGGAACAGGTCTCTTCTGTTGAGAAGTAGTATATTCACCCTAGGGAGAAATTTATAAGAAAATAATTAATATTTAAATATTTAATACTTGATCATATCTACAAATTCAAACAAATTATAATACCTGTTTTCAAAAAAAAAAATTCTATTACTACAGTAGATTCCTGATTAAAATGTGTTCAGGTTGAGAGTTAAACTTGAAACTTTTCACTTAAATTGACAACGCTCTGCCTATTGAGCTACCTGGACAGACAACTGTTGGCAATAACATCTGTTCTGTCATGTAGACAGCTCAACAGAATAAACCACAGGTAATGGAACTTAATTAAAAATGGATGCTAACATAATCGCCAATCAGGTTATCTAAGTGAAATGTGTCTGGTGGCTATCGGCCCAGGTAGCTCAACAGACAGACAATTTATCCAAAGGTCTTGATTTCGATTCTCGGCCTGGACGTATTTTCACTCAGTTAGAAAAATGTCAATTCATATATAATATTTTTATCAACCAGTTTGAGTTAAAAATAATAATATATAATAATGTACTGATATAGTTTTTGATGTATTATTGTTAGAAAATACATATTACAGCTTGATTTGAACCTTTAAGAAAAGTACTGCTATTAACATAAACATGTGAGCTAATTTAATAAGTACTCACAATCGAGAAATGTTGAAAAGTCAATTTTAATTTTGCAATACTACAATTCTTTAGGTTATGTATGTTACCTTATTTACCATTAGTTTAATCTTTATAAATTTGATATATAAGCTATTGTAATACAATTTGATTACTTTAAACTTAATTTTTTTTAAAAATATTTAGTTCAGGGTTGGCAAGTTTTTGCCGCAGGTGGAAAAAAAAAACATGATAAAAACAGTCTTGTCAAAAATAGGTTTTTGCCAGCAAAAATGGCAAAAACTGAATTTTTACATATAAATGCACGTTTCATTTCTTTTACTTATCTTAAATTAACAATCACAGAATAGTAGTACAAAGCATTATGATGATAACTTAATATACTCATCTTAATTACCGAGAAATTATTAATTTCATCATAAAAAAAATTCTTTAATTGAAAAAAAGCCATTGTTAGTCTGATTTTTATGCTGCAATAAATTAACAATATTGCAAAATCTACAGAAATTATAAACACTTCTAGTTTTAAAATAAAATATATCAACCTATCAATCAGCATAATGCAATAATTCAGAGATGCAAAATATAAGCAATAGTAGTAAGTACATGTATTAATATATTGTGTTCAAATAAGTGAAATCTTAAATGTCTTTTAAAAAATTAAATATTTTAATAACAATAACATAAAAAATTAAACAAGATATCTAAAGCTGTTGAGACTGGTTTTAATTGCTTAATGAGATCTTTTATTTGTTGCAATTTAGTTTAAGTGAAAAGTTATTAATTGCCAATCACACAGTTTTCTTCATTTTCGAATACATCTTAAGGTAACACAGTTTTATTTTCCAATCTACTGTGCACTTGCATAATTCCACTGATGTCTGGGTCTATATTTATCAAATGCTGTCTGAGGAATTCTAATTTTTGAAAAGTTTCTTAGAATTATTTAATGTTATTTCTTTTTCCAGCATTTTTTGCAAGTTTCATTTTTAAAAATTTGCCTCTATCTTGCTGGAAAAAAAAGCCTCACCCATTTTGTGCTTTGTACATGAATCTCAATTTTGCCCACACTAATTGAGGGAGCATCTAAAAATTTTTATCACAGTATGAAAGGGATACTTCTATAAGTAAATAATGCTTTTGATCTTCGTGAAATTTTCCATTTTGAAAAATTGCTGTGATAAACCAGCTTACTGTTTTTCCAATATATAAAATAATTAATATTTAATGAGTATTAATATTAAAATGTGATTATAGTGCCTAATTAGAATTATGAAGGTAGTGTCATGTAATGTAGCAACATGAAGTAGGTAATATTATAACACTACAAAAATATTTAACACATATGCAAATCAATTTAAAAATACCAATTGTTATTGCACTCTATGTAGCTCTTTCTGGCTCCATCAGTTTCTCTAATTAACAGGACTATGTGAAGAACCAAATACACAGAATTTCCTTTGGAGTAACTTTAACTTCTATATCCAGCTGAAAAAGATTAGATAATTTATCACTAGTTTTTAAAATAGTAAAAACACATGCTGAGCTATAAAGCTACAGGAAAAAAAAAAAAAACTGCAATCTAATTTATGTTAAAGTCTAATGCCTTATCTAATTTATACAAAAAAAAAAAGAGGTTGTGTAAAGCTAAAGTGGCCATTATTCAACGATTGATCATAAGTTACCTAGATTTTTAATGATTCTAAATGTTTGTTTTTGTACATATGCAACACAAATGTTCTCTGAGTAATTAAATGAATTATAATATGAAACCAATATAATTAAACATTCTTTAAATCAATAACTTAAAAGAAGATGGTTTGTTATTTTAAATATTTACATATCTAATATCTTCATTTTATTATTTTAAATTCAGTTCAATCATTTAGAACAATGTTTATGTTAAATTTTATTTTTATAAATTATAAAAAAGTCCCCGCACCCCTTCTTTTTTGAACATATTATGTCACGTTTGTAGCTGTAAGTCTAGCCTTAATCCTTAGTTTGTAGAATGTGCATTTGCAAGCAAAGAACAGGTAGCCTTTTTTCGGTACTTTTGGGTTAGCTGGGTACCAGTGATACATATACATGTGTATAATACACACACATATTATATACTAGAGATGAGACTGGCTCAGCCCGAGCCCGACATGGGCTCGGGCTCGATTTTTATATCAGCCTTCGTGCCCGGACGGGCACGGGCTCATTCTTTCTGAAACTGACAATTTTATTTATATACTCATATAGAAAAAAAAAAAATCTTTTTTCGCCCTAAAAAATTACATATTCCATTTTAATGCTATTTTGATCAGAATGAATAAAAGGGGAAGCAGGAATCTTATTTTTCTTTTTCAGTTCTAGAATACTACTTTAAAAGAAAATTTGCAATATTTGCAGGTTTATGTGCGGCATTGATGCGACGACGACCGGATGATATGGTGCAAATAATTTCGGTTTTTGTTTGTAAAAGTATGATATTTTTCAATAGGAACGTTTATTTATTTATTTATTTTTAGATATCAAACGCAAAGTGAATACTTTTTTTGTTTGTAGTTAATCAGCATTAGCTTAGGATTTGGAAATTTTTAGTCTTCTATTGTGTGCGAGTCATAATGGCTCTTCATATGAAAATAACAGTAGTGATTCTATTTTTCATCATAAACTCTGCTCTGAACATTTACAAAGTCACTCCCATTCGTAAGTCATAATTGTCATATATTGTTATTCCGATAAGAAAGCAATCGAAAAGTGTTTCCGCACTTAGCATATAAAAGCATAGGATCTTTCAGATAACAGTGCCAAATTTTAAATTTAAGCGGATTTTCAGGAACAAGAAATATTGTTTTAAGGAATCGATTACAATTTACGAAATTCGCCTATTATGCAAAATAGAAAAATGACTTAGGAATAGTAATTTCTGTAAATTTCATGCATTTATTCATAAAATGTACCCATTGCTTGTTGGGTGAGAAAATTATGAGAATCTTTTAAGGAAGTATATTTTTATTTCATACCAAACTTCTCTTTTGAAAAGAATTAATGTAAATTCCCATAAAATTTAATTATGTGCTGGAGATTAACAATTATTTTCACGTAAGATGTTTTTTAAATATGTGATATTACTTTTAAAACTTTTTTAAATATTATTATGCATTTTTTTCGATATTGGGCTCGGGCGGGCTCGGATTTAAAATCGTATGGCTCGGGCTCTGAAAAGAGAGCCTGAACTCATCTCTAATATATACAAATTACAAATATATATATAAATACATACACATATATATATATATTATATGTATGAAAAAAAAAAATATATATATAAATTTATATATGTACATTAGGGTGGATCGAAAAAACCGAAATTTATATAATCGAAACGTAATAGTGCGGGAAAGTTGCCATTAATAATAAGGAATAAATTCACAAAATATTACAACAAATGGTTAATATCTTTTACTGCCGCAAGGGGTCAAAGTTTAAAAACAATCGTTTTTTTTTTTTTTTTTAAATCAAAAAAAAATTTAATATTCAACCATACCAATACAATTTCTAATAGAATGCAACAACCACATCAAAATGTTAGTAATGTTCCAGTAAAATTTCATTATGGTGAAATCATTTCTATTACCGCTGCAGGGGCGGTCAAAATTTTGAAAAAAAAAAAAAAAACGGCAAACATGTAAATTTTTCGTTTTTTCCAAATTTTTTAAATTTTATTATGTCTACAATTAAATAAATTTACATTATTACTAGTAATAACTTCTAAATGTCTAGTAATTTTGATCATGGGCATTGCCAACCAGGGGCGAGAGGGGCCCGGCCCCCCTAAATTTGAGAGAAGGGGGCTGCTTGAAGGGATTTTGGGGATTTTTTGTTGGGAGGGGAGGTAAAATTGAAAAATTAGGGGGAATTTGTGTAAGAGCCCCCCCCCCCCCTACCAAAAACATCACCAAAATTTAGCGTAAAATCGCAAAAATTTCTTCAAAAAGCCCCTTTTTCCCAAATTTAGGAGGGACGGGCCCCTCTTGCCCTTGGTTGGCAATCCCCGTCATCAAAATTACTAGATATTTATTAGTTATTACTAGATATAATTGTACATTTTTTTAATAGTAGACATATAATAAAAATTGAAAAAATTGTAAAAAACGGAAAATTGAAATTTTTGCCGTTTTTTCCAAAATTTTGGCCGCTCTTGCGGTGGTAACAGAAATGATTTCACCATAATGAAATTTTATTGGAACATTACTAACATCTTGATGTAGCTTTTGCATTCTATTTAAAGTTGTATTGGTATGGTTGGATAATTATTTTTTTTTTGGACAAAAACATTTTTTTTTTGTGATTTTTTTGAAATTTTGGCCCCCTTGCGGCGGTAAAAGATATTAACCATTTGGTGTAATATTTTGCAAATTTATTCATTATTACCAATGGCAACTTTCCCGCACTATTATGTTTCGATTATATAAATTTCGGTTTTTTCGACCCACCCTAATGTACATATATCACTGGCACCCGGCTAACCGAAAAGTACCACTTTTTCTTTGTTTGGATTCTATTAAGCTGTACCTGCAATGGTAGGTGGGAAGGCTTAAAAAAACAATATAAAAAGTTAATTCGTACAGCTCATGGAGTGTTTGCATTCCAGTTTCCAGTCAATACAGTTCAGCATCAATTGTGCAGATATTTTCAATTTTTGGATTTATCCACTCCAAATTGCAAAACAAACTTGAAGAACAGAAAGCATCCAAACTAGTGTTTTGCTACCACATGTTCCACGAAAAAAAAAGACTTAGAATGGGACTAACATTAAAACAATATAAAAATCTGTATATTATTTATATAGGGTAATTTTATACAATAAATCATACAAATATTTTCACAATGTACTTTCATTTTTAAAAATTAAAGTATTTAATAGTAGTTAGAACTTAGAAAGGGTCTATTTATATAAATCAATTCCCTCTAATCTCCAAAGTTTAATCAAATCAAAAGTCGTGTAAATTATACAATTTTGAAGATTATTGTTAATTACTTGTTATTATTTCTCTTTTCACATGCAAAATGAGTGATTATTAATGTATAAATGAATGTTTAATGATAATAAGATATTTCAAATATGTTTTGCAATAAAATATCTACTCAATATCAAAAAAGCTCACC
The DNA here is from genome assembly GCA_963931845.1 of Maratus michaelseni. Lineage (NCBI taxonomy): Eukaryota > Metazoa > Arthropoda > Arachnida > Araneae > Salticidae > Maratus > Maratus michaelseni. The sequence goes on from OZ007593.1 coordinate 3,494,345, forward strand.
AATTTCATACAAATAAACAATGTAAGCATAATCAAATATACAGCATTTAAATAAGCATATATGTGTTACATTTAAATACACAAATCAAAATACACATTGACCAATGATTAGTTTTTATTTTATAAAACATTGATGTAATTGTTGTTTATTTCAATACTTTAGATTTCTGTTTGGAAATTGTATCTTGCAAGTAATGAAAATATGTTCAGAAATGAAAAACTGCTTTGATAAAATTGAATAGGGGAGACCGTTACACAGTGGACCACTTTTTCAGTTAACATTTTTTTTCTCTTTAACAGACTGACCAATCTGTATGAAAATATTTTTGAATATTCCTTAAACCTTCTTACATCCATCATAATTTTCTCACAACATAGTTTTCAATACATTTAAAAAAAAAAAAAAAAAAAAAAATTATATACACTGGTCTACCCACCGGGGTACAGTGGACCACTATTAGGTATTATCTAAAATGCAATATAAATCTATTTTTCATTTATCTAATTCTTTTTTGTTGCCCCTTCACCCGCAAAATAACATAGTAATATACATTTTGAAACAAAAACAAAAAATTAATTATATTTTGAAAATAATAACAGATTAATACAGGAACAATTGCAATTTAGTTGAAGTTATTACTTTAAGTACAAAAAAATCAGCGCACATTAAAATTAGCAAATATAATTCCAAAGTACTTATGAGTAAGATTGAGCCTGGAATTTTCAAGAAATAATTTTGGGTCTGAGAACAACATTATGAAATCATTGACATCAACAGCAGATTCATCTACAGTTTCGGAAGAAACAAACTGATTTCCATTCAATTTGCGTCTCATGAATCTTACTTGAATAGAATCATCAACAATTAGACTACAGTTATATTTATCAAAGGCAGTAAATACAAAACAAAATATTTCTTACTATGTTAAATAAATTGTTATTTTTATTTGTTTACTTTATTTTACAGTTAAATCTACTTTAAAACAATCTTTCTTTATAGAAAATAAGCAATTATTAAATATTTTGAACATTCTGCATTACAGGAGCAAAGTGGATTGTGGACCACTGTACCCCATGTTGAAGTTCAATAAATAATCATATTAATATTGTTTATAGCTTTCTTTTAAACATATTAACTTTAAAGTAAAATAATAACAAGTATCTTAGCTTTGGAAAAAAACTGTTTTATTTTATTTATCTACAACCTTTAATTACTAAAAAAATAAAAATATGATGATGAAAAATTTTACTTTTAGAAGCTCAAATCAACCAATCAGGATAAAATAGTTCAATCTGAGCTAAACATATTTTCTGAAGGTTATAAATAATCATTGCAGTGCTTTTGTCTATTAAGATATAAAAGAAGCTTAAAAAAAATTTAAATAAATAAAATATTAGGGGATGGTCCACTGTGTACCGGTCTCCCCTACAGTAGACTCCCTAAAATCTGCACATCATTACAGATGAAAACAATGAAATTTAAAGTTGAGATGTAGGGGAAAAATTCAGGATTTTTTAAATTATTATATCATTCCATGCACATTTTAATATGTAATTCTTATTAATATGGCTGCACATGCTTTCTCATCAAGGAAGTATAACTTTATTTCTGAAAAAATTCAAGACAGTGCTGTTCTCAGCGGTGATTGTGATCTTTTTACCAAATAAATTAATGCCTATTAATCAAGCACTTTTGGATATTAAGTTTGGCTAAGCATGAAATAAAACTCTTATTTTATGATTTTTATGTAAATTATTAGTGTAACTTTATGAGGCAAGTTTCAGAGAATAATTAAAAGAAAAAAAAAATCTCATCATAATTATGCCTATTTTTAGTTATGTATATTGTGTACTTGACCTTTACCTTTAAAATTTTAATCATGCTTTAAATTTTCTTACTTTACTTAATTATTTTAATATTTTACTTTATTGTAAGCATTCATTATAATTTACAGTGCATTATTACATTCAAATTACTGTTTTAAAAATGTAAACAAAACAGTGACCAGAAATTCATAAAATTCAAAAATCTGCACAATCTCTGGTTTCAAGCTATGCAGATTTGAGGGAATCTACTGTATATATATTTTTTAACTGTTGATTTAATTATCGTTTAATTTGTGGTTCAGGAAAAAACAAGGATTAAACTGAAATTTTCATTGAATTAATGTTTAAAGAAATAGCAGTAACTTTCTGTAAAAAATGGTTAAAAAAGTTTCTTGCTGCCTTTTGTTTCAATATCTTTACTTTCAATTTTATTGTTTACATTTGAATATACATTTGATTTTTTGATTTTAATTATATTAAAACAAATATATTATTCCAAGAGATTCAAATATTTATGAAGTTTAAGATATGTTTAGTTTTGAAATTTTAAATAATAACAGGCTATAATAATTACGTTTAACAAATATAATTTGTTTCTTATTATGCTAAATAAAAAATGAGCACCCATTGCTGAAAAAAAGCAATGAACATTTTAATTTAGTTTTCAAAACACATTTGTGCAACAAGACGTTTTCATTTGTCACAGCAAAAAAAAAAAAAATAATAATAATAACTTGAAATAAAGACCACTTTCTGTTTTTCTGCAACATCATGCGAGCCAAAACCAATCAGATTATTTGAAACAAGCCAGAGCAAATATTACACTAAATATGCAATACTTAAATAAGCTTCAATTAAATTGGAATAAGTAAACAAATTTTATTCTAAATAAATAACCTTTAAAGCATTTTATTTCTTAAAAACTGGCAGTTCTCTGACCGTTATAGTTTACAAGCACTATTTTATGTTCTGCAAAATATCATCATAGTGATCCGCAGAACTAAAAATTATAAATTTACTGGTCTCTACTGATTTTAGATGACTGATTATTACAATAAAAAATTAAAGAATTTTGAATTTTGTGTGCTGAAGGGGGGGGGGGGCTAGATTTTCTTTAAAAGAAAACAGACATCTGCAGAAATGCGAAAGATTCAGAATCCTGAACCTGAAAGGTATGTATAGTAGTAGTTTGCTACAAAATATAGTTTTTCCCAACCAATGACCATAAGAAATAATGACAATCTGTGGCCAGGCCAGCAACACAGGTATTATAGTATTATTATTTGATGGTTTTTACCATCGTTTGAAAAACTATAATGTTTCATTCAAAAATGCTTAATTTAAAAAAAACTAATTAAATTTTTGTCAAAAATATTTGTGTATTATCATTACTTTGAAAAATATTTTAGAGTTGGTAATACCAATTAGAGTCCTCCATCGGGTCGGGTTACCCACTTTCACCCGCACCCAACCCACGGTTCAGGTTGAAAAATATAGTGTCGACCCGACTCATGGTTCAGGTCGGGTTGACTTTAATTTCTTTGTTGCAAGTCGGGTTGACCCACTTTTCCAAAAGAATGTGCATAATATTTTTGCAGGTTAAAAATATGTATACAATAAGACCTCCATAACGGCCACACTCGAAAACCGACCTTTTATGCGACTTGGAAAGGAACAAAAAATGCCATTCATCTGATCACTTGATCATAACTCGCTTTTTTTTTACAAACTGTGTTCTGTGCAATAATTTGTGAATGTCAGCAACAAATCTCAGTTGCAGTGTCGGATTTTTTCATTGACTCTTGCTGATAAAACAAAACAAATTGCTAACTCATGAAAAAAATTAATTTTCTTGCGATTATACTAACGTATTATTATATCTAATATTTTAATACCGGGTATCTTCTTTGTGGACTACTTTTTCATAATTGTTTTGAAATATGCATTAATTTTCTGTTCCTTCAGTTTCGGGCTGGTTCAGGTATAAATATTTTGGGGTTCAGGTCAGTTTCTAGTTGACTTTAAGCAAAATTTTCAAGTTCGGGTCGGATAGACAACCCAACCTGTGAAGAATTATAATTCCTCGTCCTCAATTTCAAGTGTAGATTGAATCTTTCAACAAAATCTAAAAGTAGCGAAATAGTGGACTACTTTTGAAAAGTAGTTTGTAGTCGCTACTTTTAAAAACAAGTAGTTATAGTTGTAGTTTAACTACAGTTTTGATAAAGTAGTTGTAGTTCGCTATTAAAATAAAGTAGTTTTTCAGACCCCTAACTTATTCGCATTCAAATTTATTTTCATAGTTCTGTTCAAACTTTTTGTGAAATTCCAACAATCGGACATGCTAAAACCTAAATATGAGCCGTAATAATTATTCAAGGTTGAACTTGACTCGCAGAAAGAAAATAAGTCATACCGACCCGAAAAAATAAATAAAAGCAACCAGATCCACTCAGGGGCCTCGCTAAGGGGGGGGGACGGGGGGGGGAGCCTCCCCCCCCCAAACATTTGTGAATGCTATTACACTTGGCAAATGTACAAACTTTTATTTGGCAAATTTGTATAAAACTTTAATAAAAACTATAATATACTCTCTATTTTTAATAGACTTGACAAAAGTTACAGATCTAATTGGGAATATTATTAAACTTTTCACAAATAAGAACTATATTACATTTTCTAACTTGTGGTATTTTGGTAAATTGTAAAACTAGTTGGCAAACTTGTTGAATTGGCGAGAACTATTTATTTTTCCTTTTCAATGAGTTGGCAAATACTGAAATTTGACTTGGCAATTTAAGGTCCTCTCCCCCCTCAATAAAAAGTCTTAGCGATGGCACTGGATCCACTGCAGGATCTATTCAACGATCTCGAGGTGTCCGCTATGGCGAGGTTTCACTATATTTGAATATTAAAGAATATAGATTTGTCCATTTTTCTATATAAAATATAAAATTGGTATTAGAGATATAATTATACATTATTTTTCATTATAGCAATAAAACATGATTTATTGTTCTTTCATTGCAGGTGCGGGTCGGGTTACACCCGACCCGTGCAGGACTCTAATACCAATAACAAAATGATAAGTATTGTTTTATCATAATTACCAGAAAATTAATTATTAATTTCATTTCTTTTACTACTTCTTTGAGAAAAAAAATATTTGCTAAAGATTATATTCCATATTTTTTAAACAAACAATATAGTTTTAAGGAACTTTTACTTGAAATATGCAAATAAATTTTTAGAATTCAAAATCAGTTGGATAGGATAAATTTCTATATTTTTATTTAAAAAGAAAGGCACTGTAGCTTTAAAATTTACAAGGTACTACTCACACGGCACACTCACACAAAATTCTGACTATGGTTTTGCAAATACTAAATAAATATTGATTAGTACAGAATGATTTACTATATAATATGTACTAATTGCACTCTTTTAAGCAAAATAAACTGGAGTCATGAAAAACAACACTCAATTGAATCAATATTCACCTCTGTACTATAATAATTATTTAAAAACAACACAAAATGTCACAAAACATATATGCATCATTTAATAAAAGCATTTACTTAAGGTGTTTTTTAAAAACATACAAAAGTGTATTTCACATTTGATAAAACCTAGCGGTTTCGCTATTTTAAGATTACGCATAAAAAAAAAAAAAAAACTTAGCAGCACACTCAGAATACACAGATACTATATACATGTATGTAAGCAGGAGAGGGCATTGTGGTGCCGTCCTCGCCTAGTTCTGCGTGTCACTATGTATAAAGAGTTTATTTTTATTTTATCATTCTCAGAAAATAATAGTAAATCAAATATACTACTTACTTATTATTCCAGAGGCCAGACTCATTCTTCACTTCATCTTGTTATCGTGGTCACAGAAAAAAAGCACTGTTTTTCCATATTTTCCGCGTCTGTCGTTTGTTAGGAAGAAAAGATTAATTTATACAAAGTTGGGCTGGCTGGTTACGAGTAAATCGTAACAATCTGAACATCAATCTCATTTAATAATTCGAAAACTTAATCAAAAGTAAAATCTAACGCCGGCGCCGAATCATGAAGAACAAAACAAACATTGCTTCAATTCGCCCCGCAATGCATGACGGTTAAATGGCTGTTGCGCATGCGCGTTTTTCAGTGCGTGTGCCGCTGAACTTGACAGGTGGTTTTGAGATGGGCTGTAGCCCAATTTGGGTTTTACGCTATCCCATTCTGGATATCGTAAAGATGTGGCTATGTATAGGTAACCGTTTTCTTCCAATTTGGGGAGTATTGAGACCCGTTATGGGTCTGATACCCTGAAATAGGTATATTACAACCCATATTGGAGTTTGTAAAGCTAATATGGGTGTTATTTCATTTTGGGTAGCATCCTAAAATAGGTTTCCTTTTTTACTGTGTGCACCTGATTCATAAATTTGTTTTAGAAATATAATCAGTAATTAAGATATGCTTATTCGAGAGTTTTACATTTTATGGAGATGAATTATCAAATACTTAACAAAGATAATGTGATAAGCATACTTACCAACCTCCTGCTTAAAGAAAGAAAATAAAAAAATACTTTGAACTAGAAATGTTATTTAATGAAATAAATTAAGTACACTTCAAATGATTAACACATAGAAGCAAGATGCATTTAATTAAATAAATTTTCTAGTTCAAAGGTTTTTTTTTTTTTTGCATAATCTATTTATGTAGAAAAAGCGGGAAGTTGACAAGGTCAAACTGAGCGGGGAGGTCTACCTTTTGGTTTAAGCTCAACTAGCCCCACCCAGCGGGAAGTTGACAAATGAGTACATCTTTGGGATAGCTCATATGATATAAAACAGTCTTCATTTAAATAGGGATGGCATGAGCCCTTTCCTTTTGTACGTCTTAATTCGACACCCCCCCCCCCCAACATAAAAAAATGAGTCGAGTAAGTTATGATTGTTTATACAATAGTATAACTTACTCTATTACTCATCTGTACCTTGGCAGAAAAAGGGTCAATGCTTAAAAACTTCATTTGTGGTCTGTATGCATCAAACACTTCACAGTAATAGTTATAACTACAATATTTTTTACAGTAATTAAAAGAAATTTTAAAATATGCATTTAAACACTTTCTCAAACTGACATTAGGCCTTTTTGTACCAAAGTACAAGTATATAAATGTCTATTTAAAATCAAATAGAATGAAAGAAATAAGCTTTGGCATGTTTTATAATGAAAAATTTAAAGTGAAAAATCTTATCAGAGCAGAACATGCAGTAATTTAGAATTAATAATAAAATTATTTTAAAATATTTCTATCAAACACATACAACATATGAAAGTATGAGTTATAACTGTAAGTTGACTATTAACATTTAAAAAATGCATTTGATATTAGTTTTTTTTCTATGTAACTCAATTTTTGAAAGCAAGCAATCATAATTGATTAAAAGAAAGGCTTTAGTAATGAGACAAATAATATGATAATTTAATAAGATTGTTTAAATGAAGGAATAATTTTTTCAGAAATAAACTAAGTAGTTGGAAATATGGAACTCTTCTAATTCAGCTCACCCCCCTGTCTAAAAAAGAAAGTAAGATTTAAAAAAAAATGTTTAAATATACATTTTTCCCCGTCAAACAACGGTTGTAGGATTTATGCTTATTAAAAAAAGATTAAAATGATAATATTTTTAGAACAATTTTAGTGTTAACATTTTTCTACTGCTTACTTTTGGGCTCTAGCTCTGATGACATAAATTTTTGGGCTCCGAAAAAAGAGCCTGGACTCATATCTCTAGCATCTATGTATATATTGAGATTGATTACCCTCCTCTCCCCTTAAAAAATAACTGAAATTCACTTGATTAAAGTGAAAAGTTACATAAATGTGAGCATATAATGTAAAATTTCTGAAACACCTTTATGGGCACCTTTTTTTAATGAATACTTTTGTGATTCAAAACAGAAATATTTTACATTTTTACCTCTGAATAGCAGACACCTCCAAATAAAGGACAAATCTGGCTTCCCCGAGGTGTCTTATTTTCAGAAGACCAAATAAAGAAAAGCTTTTGAATTTCTATGATAAAGAAAATTGACTAAAGCATAACATGGAATTCAGTGTGCTCTGTGTTTGTAGAGGCCTGAGCAAGGACTATGAGGGATAAATGAGCTAAATTATATTCATAATTATGTTAAAAAGCAGATTCCAGGTACGATACCTTTAGGTACACAATTTATGGAATTAATAAAAAATCTTAGAAAATATTTAAGTACATGCAAAATATGACAGTATGAATTTTTTAATTATTAAACTATAACAATTACAATATACAACAATTATTAAACTATAAGAAAAATTCATTTAATATTTTTTTTTCTCTAAATAAAGAAGAAAAATTGTAGCAAACAAGAATCTAATTACCCCCCCCCCCCCAAAAAAAAAAAGACTTTACAATAAGGCAAATAATTTTTATAATTTAAAAAATATTATTTAGCTGAAGCAGTAGCAGAAAATTGGAACATTTTAATGTCTTTGTAATTAATTCCCCACCACCACCATCAAAAAGAAAACTTACATATAATTCATTTTTCAAAGAATGATAACAGTAAAAACTATCTATTAATAGAAATTTCCAACGGCTAGATTTACATCTAATGTATATATTTAATATATTCAGGAAAGACATGTTTCAGAAATTGCTTATTAAATTCACATCCCAGCCAACCAACCAATAATTCGCCGTTATTTCATCGAAATTTGCTTGTGTACGCATCAAAAACTCATCGTAAATTCATCATGATAAAATCTTACTCCTCGGGTTTTCATCATATTAGTTTCTAAAATTCATCGGATTTCGATCATCGATGGATCCAAGGCCGATGAGACATATCTGAGCAATTTCCGATGACAATTCATCCCTATCCGATGAGAATGCGATGATCGGCCGCTCATCACTTCATCGGATTTCGATGAGAGGCCACTCAAAGGCCGATGACATTTTGCTACTAGGGTAGGTTTATCGGTACTGCTAGCTAAGCGCTTGTCAAGTTCAGCGCCTTGTGCCAGAGCACCACTCGTGCTGCGGCTGAATATTATAAAAATACTTGTTTAAAAGTATTTGTTTAAACTTTTTGGAAAAGCTTGGTAGTAAGTAATAGAATAAATTTTAATAAAAGAATTAATTAACAGGTTTTTTTTTTTGTTTTCAGAGAAAATAACATTCAATATACAAGGGACAATATTTTTAATCTGTATTGTTAATTAATATTGAATCATCTACGTCGAACATATTTCAATATCATTTAATAACATATTTTATAAAAATCACGTACACTTTTTAACATAATATAATTATAAAGGTTTCTTTCTAATACTTAGCCGTGAATAGAAATTTGCAATTCCTATTTGCACAATTTAAATTTAAAGAATGTAAATTTTTTTTTTTTTTCTTAAGCAAGATTTAAAAATATTTTTACACACAATTTCCATATTCCAAGAATGGCTTTCAATGAAAATATGGCTCAAACTGATCTTTCTAATGCCAAATCTTGCCTTTTCTCGTATATTTTTTTTCTTTGTATGATTATGGTTATTTCCATCATTATCTGATCATCATTATTGCTTGAAATTCTAGATTTTAGTGCAAAAACTTTAACGAATATTCCATCTTTTAATCACTATTATGTACTTAATAATGAACATTAACTTCCATTTTCTAGTTGATAATAGAAGTATTTTCATGAATACATTTAAACAAAAAAATATTTATTTTAATTTTTGGTATACCTGTACAAACTAAATAGTACCATTTATAAAAGGAATAAAAATTCTAAGTTTATAAAGATTTACATACTTTTTATAGCTTATTATATGCTAATTTATTTTATTTAAAGTATGACATATTTCAAAAACAGAATATATAAAACTATAATAATTTTTTTTACTATATTTAATGGAAAATTTTATTTAAAACTTATACATATTGCAGTTTAAAAATTTAAACGCAAAAGATTGTTATATAGTTATAACCTAATCTTTACTCTACGTGTCCTTGAATTGCTGGAAAAATAAAAATTCAGTGCAATAAACTGAATACCCTTTAATACTTTAAAAATTCACATGCAAAAAAGCAAAAGTACAAATATTTTATTAAGTATTTTAAGAAAAATGTAATTTTATTAAATAACCATAGTGCATTGTGTCTGTAAAATAATTCCAAACTCAAATTTAATTAAATTAAATTCCCCATAAAAAAATAAAAAACAAAGAGACATTTTTACGTTACACTCAGTTTGTATAGTTGGATTTGCTTGAATATATCTTCTTTTATTTATTATATGGTAAACATTTAAAATTTTCATGAAATCGTTCAATTATGCTGCTCAAAAACTGTATTTGACTACCGCAATTAAGTAAAATTTTCATCGTAAAAAAGTATTTTCTAAATACCATTCACATTTACAGCAGAGCCATAATATGTTTTCTTCCGTTTACATTCGGGGAAAAAATCCCCAGGTGAGACCAGATTTGGTTAACGAGAAACAGATGTGCTAATTACTGGCTCCCCTGCATTCGTCACATGTACTCAAAAGGGGGAAGCAGACATCCTAATCTTCCCGTAAGGAAACAACAAGTGTAGATTCCTGTTCCCGAAGCTAAAAGGTTAATATCTCGAAAAGTATTTGTCAGAAAATTGTTAGACAAACTTCGTTAGAAAGGTAAAAATTTTTATTTTTCTTGATGTAAATTTCGAATCTAATGATTATGCCGTTTTTCAAATAATGAATTTCTAAAATTACCAAATTTTACAATGGAGTACCATAGCGACACCTTCACGCATAAAAAGAGAATGATAACGTGAATGTGTCCTGACGTATGTATATTGACTATAGCACGAGTCACAAATTATAGTAGCCTTATTATTCAGTTAAAATACAGAAGTAAATTATGATGTCACGAGTGCATGATTTTTATTTAATTCTCGACAAATAGCATATTTTAGTTCACCTCAGTGAGGCATGTCAATTTCAGGCATTAAGAGAAATTGACCAGCATAGCGGGCATAGTTTGCTAGTTTTTTTCATAATTTGTGTATGATCTCTATACCCTTTGCAAACTCATATCTAGGCATCGAAACATAGTTTAAGTTAGCATTTATGTATTTAAATATTGCTACGACTTTTTATGATAAAGTGCAGAAATTTTGTGCATGACTTTATTACAAATAATGTATGAGGTGTATTTTATGCATTGGGAAATTTTTGTACTGGGATGGTATAAAAAATTTAATTTTGTATTTCTTCAAATTTAATCCCCTGAAAATTTTAATTAATTTAATAAAATTCCGTGCCTGTTTTATGTAACTTTGTAATTTATAAAATATAGCTATGATCAATATTTAAAGAATAAAAGCCAAGGTCAATATTTTCAGGACACCTTTTTGAGACATATATATAAGGTGGATGCCTCTGTTATGGCCATTCTAAAATTTAAAAATATTCCCTGCCTTCATTTTGAAAAAATCAAAACTGTTTTTTTTTTTAACATGCTCAGGTTAATGGACTTTCATTAAAAAATATTACATTCTCCTAGAAATTAATTTTACTAGTCCAAAAAATCGAATTCCAAAAGTGTACCAAGTGGCTATATCAGGAACATGTGCACATGATATGGTAACCATTGTTCTAAGTTTCACAAATCATGATTTTCTTCAAATGTTCTGCTAAATTAAATAATTTTGGTGCAAAGTAAACATTATAATCAATAATTCTTCTGTTATTCAAAAGTGGATTTGAAACAAAAATTTTCATCAAAAATGAAGTTGTTAATAAAATTGACATTACAATTTAAGTTTTTATCTTTAAAAAAATGTGAAATCCTTTTAGAGTGTAACTAATTTCTTAAAACAAATTACTTATCGCAATCGTAATAAATAAAAATGTCTTTATCCTAGGCTTGCATTGTGCACTTGGATGGTCATATCAGTAACAGGTCAGCTTTCACGAAAATCGTTTGGTGCAACAATATTTATGAAATCCCATGGAAAAAAACTGATACTGAAGTAACTTTTTAAAAGTTATTTGAATTGATTTCAATATTTTTAAAATAGTTTTGTTCCCAACTAAACAATAAATGGATTCTTTATTACAAAAAAAAAAACTACAAAATGCAACAGTTATGCATTTTTTCAAGAAAATTTTCTTGGGTTTTCTTTAATTAACACTACTAAGAAGAGATTTTTTTCACTAGAAACAAAGTCTAATTATAGTTAATTGTGGTAGCAGAAATATATAAAATATAGAAATTGGATCAAGAGTTCCCAAGAAATACGTATGTGAATATAGCAGTTTTCCATAAGATCTTGAAACTGTTGTTGCCCCTTTAATTTTTTTCCCTGAAAAAAAGAAATATGAGTGAGCTTAATTATCTATTTTAACCCTTTCCTGCACAGTGGTCCCACTCCGGGCACACCTAATTTTAATTCCAAACTTGCATTGGACTCTAAGAATATTTAATAAAATTTTGTTTCTACGATGAAAGCTTAAAATAAGGAAAACTTATTTTCTAAAAAAGTCGTTTGTAAATACCGCTGTCTGTCCGTAATGTCTCATTTTACGAACGGACTTTGTCTGTGCCGGAAAGGGTTAAGGGAAGAAAACAGTGATCACAGAGGCTGCAACATTGTTAGCATTTTCTTCTTTCTGAATCACATTTATTAATCAAAAGTGTTTTTGGTACAACAACGACCTACATGGTTACATAGAACAACATTCATTGTTAGGATAGAACACAGATTTCTTCGCAAATATGAAAATGTCCACTAAAATTTCCTTTAAAAATAATAAAATACATAAAATTAACATCTAAGAATAGTGTGCCCAAAACTGCTTTTAAAAATTTCTAGTATAATATACCTGATTAATATGAATGAAGTTTAAAAAAATTGAGTATTTTCAAAGTAATGCAAAGAAAAAATCTAACTTGAAAGAAAGTAGATTTTTAACCCTCTCACTGACAAGGCCGTGTTAACACGTTCAGAAAACTGTCATCCGAAAACGGCGAGCCCTTCTTAAGTCGGTCTATACTTAAGTTCTATACCGGCGAAGCCGTGATAAGTCGTTTGGAGAAAATACCTCCAATACTGGTGTGCCCGTGTGTAAGAAATATGCCTACCCCCTTTCATTAGGCGAAGTATCTTCTTAACAATAGATAATTGCTACAATCCCCGACCCTACCTCAGGGGGGCGAGGGGCAGTTTCCTGTTTCTTTCAAATTGTCCCTTCCTTTCGTTTCCGGAGATAGATGACCAAATGGATCAAGAATTTCGACTAGATTTGTAAAAAAGAAAAATCTTATCATTGGGAAGAAATTTTTATTTCTGAGTATTGAGTTATATAATAATATTATTCTATTTTTCTATACATAATTACAAGTTTTATTTGTATGAATTCATTGCAATAATGAAATCCCAAGTATTTAAAAATCGTTTAAAGATGTGATGTGTACGAAATTTTAAAGTTTAAAATTTGCACAATTTTGCGAAAAGGGGGACAAAAGGAGCTCGGAAAATGAATGGATGCCAAATTTTTACTACTAACCACGGTTTTAATAATTTATTTATTCATTTTTTGACCGGCGATCATTTACCCGGGGAATTTCTTTTTCTGTTTTCATCATTTTTTTTTTTTTTTTACAGTCGCAAGACATCACGATTTCTCTAACAAATAAGAGCAATTATCTGTAAAGTTATTTATTAGTTGTTTAAGATTTCTGAATTAAAATTAAACCTTTTAAAATTGCAAAATAAACGCCAAATATTTATTAAATAGAATTTAATTATGTTTCTGTACTTTATCAGTTTTGTGACACAATTTTATTACAAAGAGAAGTGGAGGAGGGGGGGGGGGGGATTGAAACTTGCGCTCAGTTTTCTCTTGGCACGGTCCTGCCGAAATATACCAGAATTTCTAGCTACTTCATGCCTTGTCGAAAAATTATCAAGTAACAGTCATTAAAATAATTTGTAATCTTTGCATAAAAAGAAAACAGAAAAAAGTTCTGTGCCCCGCATCGATCACTATACAGTTACCAACTTAAATTATGCATCTTCCGTTAAAAATATGCTTCAAATGGCAGAAAAATTACTTTGCATTCCACAAATGTTAATTTCATGTTAAATATTAAATTTTACTTAATACTTCAATTTTAAATAGTTCGTATGCTATAGTCTTTCTAAGGTGGTTTCTAAGGTAAGTCATGTTACATCTAATGAAAACCTCCCAAAATTCAGGACAACGAGATCGACCGTACAAGAGTACACAAACCTGCCTTACACCATCACATCGGTCAACCAAATTTTCAATTCTTGTAGCAACCCCTGAGCTTCATAAAACTTTGAACAAATTGTAACACATTTCGTAGCTGTCAACAGTACTGGAAAAGTTTTCGTTTCTCTGCACTTGCTCAAATTTTGCAATTTGAAACCGTTAATCAAATAAAGAGAATAATAAAATCAAATAAAGCAGGTCCATAATAAGAAGGGTCAGGAGGTGATTTGCCCTCCCTCCACACTTCCTTACACTCTCCCAGAATTTTAGAACACTAAAGTAAAATAAAATAAAATTTTGAACCCCCCCCCCCCCCCCCCATATTTTCAACTAGAAGCGCCAAACGTAGGTAATTAATTTTTTTGTAAAATTATGTTTTGAAAGTATGTTATGTTTTATGGTGCTAATGCATCCTAAATACCACATTCCTTCAAAATGTTTTTCGTTATGAATTGCATTCCACATTTTTGCTACAATTTTTATGTGCAGTTTAACTCAGTTTCTTCTATTTCTTACTTAAATATATATATTATTTCTAAAGGCTTATTTCTGTGCATACTGGTGAAAAAGGGTAAAAATGGGGGGGGGGGGGGGTACAATTATAGGTCTCCGTGAATTTCATTCCCAAGATATTTTTTTACAGGGTAAAACTTTAGTGTGTATTAAATTTAAACTGTTATTTTTTTCTAATGGAATCAAAGTAGATCGAGTCAGCTCTCCCATGTGTTGGAAGAAAGAATCATCAAGAATTAATCAATTGCATTCCCAGAAGTTAGTGGAGAGGGGACAAAACACATTTCCTAACTATTAGGAAGAAGGAAGTCCCGTGTTGTTTATATCACCTACCAAGAAAAAATAATCAATGTCACTGTCGGCACTTGATCGTAAAAGCCAGGCCCCACAAGGCACAAAGGTATATTTTCATTGGAAACCAATATGACTTCAGGCCGTTTGTTCAAAAATTTAACATTTCTTTCAGGACTTGTTTTTTCAGATCTTATCTTCTAATGATTTTTAAGAATTCGAGCTTGACTACATGTAAATTCCTTTTGACACTGTGTGTGCCATGTGCCGTGTGTACTCTATTACTATTTACTACTTGTCCTCATTTGTCTCTGAGCAAATATAGTCAAAGTGATACCACTGTGATGTTAAATTTTTTTGAGGGACTAGTGTTGAGACAACTACTCCCCCCCTTCCCCAACCAAAATATAATAATGTGCAAAAATTTATTTTTCCCAATAGGTACATCCTCTTTCCCTACCCCAGCCAAAATTGAACTCTTGGGTGAGTTTCTGTGGTTAATAATTTAAAAGCCCGTCTCACACTGTACAAATTTGCTGCGAAAAAGGAAAAAAAAATAAGTTGCATCCTCTTTAGAGGTAAATAAATTCACACCCCCTCCCTTCCTCGAAATGTTAAAAAAAAGGAGGGGGGGGGGAAGAGAAATCAATACAATAGGTATTTCTAAAAACTGTTCAACATTTTTGGATGTTTGTACTAGTTACTCCCCCCCCTACCACAAAATAAATTCTGCATACGCCACTAGAATTGTGGCATCAATCAGACAACTCACGGTGTAAATTGCATAAGAAACGCTTTGGCAGGAAAATAGTTTACTTATAATATAATCGAAATTGCCACGCTTTCGTTTTTATACACAATTTTGCATAGATGTATTCTTTTCATTTATCATCCATTTTCTGAAATAATGATTTTCCCGCTCTTTTAAATAACTAAATTAACCCTATACCTTTTTTTCTATATTTTATACGTGTAAAAGTGGCCTTTTTTCCGACCACATAAGAAATACATGATATTTGAATTCTAAGGTAATTTTTTTTTATTTTATGCTTCCTAAATACGTTTAGGAAATAAATAAGTTTTCCTTAATAAGTTTAATTAGTTCTGTGGCAATTGTAACAAACAGTTGAAGTTCTTGCAATAAAGTGCCCTATTTTACATGATTTTATAAACTATGATAAACTAAGGGGGGGGGGGCAAATTATTAACATATAAATATAAATATATATGGATTAGAGTTCGTCGGATTATATACGATTTTTTTTCAACCCATAACCCAATCTGAATCCAACATACTTTCACCCAAAAACTACCTGAACCCGAATGAAGGAAAAGTACTCCATATTTTAACGCAATTATGTAAAATTAGTATACAATTGTATATCTAAATTTCATTTTAAACTTTAAGAAGAAAATGAACATATATAACAATATTTTACCCTACCCTCTGTTCGGTGATGTCGGGTTGACCTATTTATTTTCACTTCGGGTCGGGTTCAGGTAAGGCTCACTTTAATTGTTTCAGATTCGGCTTGGGTATTGACACTTGCAGTCCGTGTTTGTGTTGATCCAATTACTCAAAAGAAGCTCCAAAATACTTTTTCATGTGGAAAACTATATGTTTGAATATACTAATGAGTACATATTGATTTTTAAAAATAATATTGATACTAGTCCTAGATACGACTGAAGACTACTTTTCCATCATTGCATTAAAACATGGGATAATTTTCTTTCATTTCGGGTTCAGGTGGGGTTGAGGTCGACGAAAGTTATTTAAAAGTATTCGAGTCTCGTTGTGGGTCAACTAATTTTGTTTGTCTGGTTCGAACGGTTTTCGGGTTGACTTGATATAGAATTGTTGGGTTCGGATTTGCCATAAACCGAACTGCGAGGATGTCTAATGCCTATTATGTTATTTAAAATAGGGGATCCAGTCCGAGTTTCCCAGGTTACAGAACATATAGGGTTTTTGGTATATATATATTTATATATTTTTTTTAGATTTCCCTCTGACAAAACCAAAGAGCATTTTGTTTAATCAAAAATCGCAATAATGTATTCAAATAAAATTTTTAAAGTGATACTTTCGTATTAGCCACATGCCAAGTGTAAACATGTGAAGAAATCACAAAAGAAATGACCTTTTTGCCATGATGCGGTAGTTGGAACCGCCCACTTCGAAACCTAACTTGTTTGCAGGCAGAGCCGGCAGAGATTTTTTTGCTATAAGGATTGGTCCTATAAAAAACTTGTCAATATAAAAGTTTTAAATAATATTAAGAGGATTTATAATAAATTTAAGCAGATTTGATATCTTGTGAATTGACGAAGTTATGAATTTTTTTCTTCTAAACACCCCCTCCCCCCCCTTGGGGCCATTTTTAATGATATCAAAAATCTATCATACATAAAGTTTTGCCCTTTTCCTAGAAGTAATAATAACTTTAAACGGTTTCGATAGATATCATAATTAAGAAATTATGTTTTTTTTTCTGTTTTCACAAAAGTCCCTCCATCCCCCCCCCCCCCCCTTGGTTCGATTCTGCCCATTAACGACCTAGACCAAGATTTTATGCCCCTTGATTTTATGTATGAGTTTGGAAGAGATTTGTGCAGAATTATTGCAGTTATCGTGTCCATAAAACAGTGACTATATATATATAAGTTTTGAACTGGGGGGGTGGTTTTGGGCTCTGGGAGTCATGATCGGCGTAGATTTGCAAATATTTTTCAAAAATTCCAACTTAGGTTAGAATGTAATAGGCAGTATTTCTTACGAAATCTACCTAAAAGAAAAAGAGAACATTTTTACTTGGTCGACAACGAAAGACTCTAAAAGCACAGAACAAAATGATAAATGCAAAATGACAAATGCAGAGATAACTATGTAAATAATTTGGGATCCAATAGTTTTTTTTTTTTTTTTTTTTTTTGACAAATGAAGTCTTGAGTTATAAGCACATCTTGAGTTATAAGTGAGTTTTTTTCATGATGACATTTATTGGGCTGTCGCGTGCAGAAGTTATATTCAAAACGACAATTTTCACGGCATTTTCTAAAAGACCGCCTCGCCTGCCTTTTTCGAAAAATGGAAAAAAATGTTCGACTTCATAGTTTCTAAATAAGAGCATTCGTCGATTCCATGTGTTAATGAACGAAACTGAATTCAGAAATCTTGTTAGAAAATAGTCAATTTGGATTCCAATATAAAAAGATTATACGATTTCTCTATGGGCAAGTTCAATTTTAGTAGCATACTTTTTTTTCTACTTTATTCGAAAAACATAAAAGCCTTTATAATATATTTTATGTGATCTCTACGCAACCTCTTATAAAAGTATTTTTTTAATCATTTATTATATAGTATTAGTACTAATTCTAACCATGAAATGCATTTAATAAAGTTCTTTTTTCCTTGTTTGTGTGTGTCTGTTATTTTTATCTTCAAAATGTTAATGCTTGGTCATATATTTATTTAAATATTTAAAAGGATTTCCAGTTGAACATTATATCATATGTAAAAGATTTAAGAATAGGATTTGGAGAGGTATTTTATTTATTTCTTTTCTCTCTCTCTCTTTAAATTTAAATATATTATCATTGATGATTTTTTTTCTCCTGCAGTTGCTTCGTTTTTTTCCTAAACTCTATTAGACAAAAGCTATCCCTTAAGACTGTTCTCAAATCTAAACAAGAACGAAAAAGCATGCGTCAAGCATAGATTATGTAGCACTTTCCAACGCTTCCAAAATAATTTTACAAAACATACCGTTTAATAAGCTAAAAGATAACATCTAAGTAAACAATTTGGAAAACGCATAACATATTTAAAAACATAATTTCAGGAATTTCCAACAGATACAATATTCGGAAAAATATCCGAATACTTTTATTCAACACTGTATATGATCTATAGAATTGTATATGCTAGGATGCTAAATTTTAGTTTAGTTAGGAAACGCATAGCACAGTTTAAAATTATCTTTCTGGAGTTTCTGTCAATAAACGGAAATGTGTTCGTGAACTTTTGTGCTGCCCTGTATAGGATCTACAGAATTTATACACACCACGTAATAGACAAAAAGCGAGTTAAAATTAAAATCGCGTTTAGTAACTTAAAACACATTTCCAGGAATTAGTGTTAACAGAGAGTAGAGAATTCTTTTGTGTATCCCTGTAAATGAACGATGACTGCTATACACACACTATTCTGTAGTAAGTCTCTTGTAATGCACCTTAGATATATATATATATAAATTTCAATGCGTTTAAAATAGTGAAACATTATTTAAATAAACCGCAGACGATTTTTCTCCATAGACGTCATATAACGGAATTCTTTTGACTGTCCCTGTAAAGTAACTATAAGTGCTATGCACACCCTATTCCATATTAAGCTTCTTCTAATGCACCTTAGTGATATATATAAATTTCAATGCGTTTAAAATACTGAAACATTATTTAAATAAACCGCAAATGATTTTTCCCCATAGACCGCAATGTAACGGAATTCTTTTGAGTGTCCCTGTAATAAAACTATAAGTGCTACACACTTCCGTTGAAATAGGGAACATGCTATAGATAACGACAATAACATATAAAAATTGCAGAGCAATCCGAGCATATTTACGGGAGTTAGAGCACGGAGAGACAGCCAGACGGCAGACGGCCATACGGCCAGACAAACGGAAGTCATAAGCACTTTTCAACTAGGTTGGAAAGTGCTAAAAAGCCACTTTCTGACACATTCCTGAATTCAGTTTTGTTCGAAAACAAATGAAATTGGCAGGTGCTCTTATTCATACACTATAAAATTTGGCAGTTTTTTCCATTATTCGATAAAGGTAGGAAGTCTTTTAGAAATTGCTGTCAAAATTGGTGTTTTGGATAGAATTTCTGCACGCATAAAGGTCATCATGAGAAACTATTCGCTTATAATTCATTCGTCGAAAAAGCAAACAAATTGGAAAATGTACGCCAAACGTGACAAATGAGGTGCGTTCGCACTGTAACTATTTTCAGTGAAATGTATTATATCGTCTGTTATTATGATATGATTAATTTCTGTAATGAAATATGAATATTTTAAACTGGCAACATTTTATCTTTTGTTGATATTTACAGAAAATTCCAATGGGAAGCCTAAGCCTAGCTTTGAAAATTTCAGATCTTGAAATCCTTATTTAGAGTCTTTTTTACATTTAATATCTATTTCTCCGGAAACATCTATCCAAAAAGCTATTGGTAGATTATAGGATTGCTATAATTAAACGATTTTACACAAATTTTATACAAATTTTGTTTTTAAATTCTGTAAGACGGAAGTAATAGGACTCCATCTTAAATAGGATGTAATCACCATGATAGCAACCTAGAATCATTACCTATCATGGGATATCACTGAATTAAGCGTATGATAGGATTTAATAGAATGAAGAATGCGACTATAACTTGCTCATAAAGTTTATATAATGTCATGTACGTCATATATGATTATGATGCCATACATGTCAGATAAATTCAATTTTTATATTAATTACAGGATATAGTTTTAATAGTCAAACTGAAAATATAATAATTATGTAAATGCCTATATAGAGTAGTTAATTGAACAGTGAAATAATGGATAATAAATAAAATATTTCTTTGCAAAATGCATTAAAGACATTTCCAGCTTACAATGGAATATTTTTCGGCTTTGCGCACCTGTCTAGTATAATATGACAATATGAGACAAAATATTCTTCCACTCCCCTTTACATTACAAAAACCAACTTATTTAAAACCTTTCTCAAGTTGAATCCCAGAGTGGAAAGTAAAGGGGGAATAGACAATGGGATGTGTCCTTCCTTCTGTTGCTAACTTGTTTGCAATAACTTTCAACCTATTTGGATCATTGGAAATGCAATTACATGTTACCTGCAACTTGTAAATAGTAATGTTAGGGTTACAGATACACGTTCTTAAATAACACGTGCTTTACTTGAGAAAACATAGAATCGGTTTTCTATAACTGAACTTATATACATCTCAATAAATAATCTATACCAATTTTATGTTCAATGCTATGTAATGTATTATCTTTATTTTGATTGTTGACCATTTTACCTGTTGACGTTTTCACCGTTGCCCTTTTTATCTATTGACGTTATTACTGTTGCCCTTTTTACCTAACTTCGGACCTGCGTATGCAATGTCAGACTTGATAGCCTGTAAGCTAAAAACTTACATCCATTTAATGCATGTCGTTTTAATGAGAAATTGTGTCAAATTCCCAATCAAAACATAATTTTGTGTTTTCATATTAATTAAA
This sequence comes from Maratus michaelseni, assembly GCA_963931845.1. Taxonomy (NCBI): domain Eukaryota; kingdom Metazoa; phylum Arthropoda; class Arachnida; order Araneae; family Salticidae; genus Maratus; species Maratus michaelseni. Next base: position 3,515,618 of record OZ007593.1, read on the forward strand.
ATAATTTATATTTTAATTTACAGTGTATTTTTTTCCATATGAATTTTTATCTGATGTAGGTGTGCTTTCTTCAAGCTGCGATTGCTTCAAGGTGTGCTTTTTTCCGGTGTGCTTTTTTCCGATGCACTTTTTTCTGTGATTCTATAAATCTGCAAATATTGTAAAATTTCCTTTTAAAATAGCATTCTAAAACTGGAAAAGAAAAATAAGATTTCTGCTTCCCCTTTTATTCATTCTGATGAAACTAGCATTAAATGACTTAAAATGAAATATGTAATTTTTTAAGGGAAAAAATGTTATTTTTATTTTTACGATATGAGAATAAATAAAATTGTCAGTTTCAGAAAGAATGAGCCCGCCCGGGCCCGAAGACCAATATAAAAATTGAGCCCGAGCCCGCGTCGGGCCCGGGCTCGGGCTGAGCCCGTCTCATCTCTACTAGGCACCCCCAGAGGTATAATTATGAAAATTATGGTGCACTTTGAAACATCGAGATTTTCTTTCAAAATATTGTAGATTAAGGGTTATAAAGTAAAAAAGATTAAATTTCATAAAACGTATTTATCAAAAACGCGTATAAAACAGACATTTCCAAAGGAGGCTAATCTGCGTCTCGTAAAAACACGCGTTCAACTTTCCACTAGTCATAATAGAAAGGAAAAGTAATGCACAAAGGAGAGGAGGCGATTAGGGGAGAGAATGATTTCTAAGAATTTCCAAACTCTCCCCATACCTCCTGTGGTTATCTCTGCTGCTGTAACTAATTGGATTGGGGGGTGAAAATATACGGTCCGTTTTGAAAAGGAAATAGTAAATAGACGTTGGTTTTTTTGGCATACTATTTTATCTTCTTTGAATGAGCATTTCATTTCCGTGACCGCTCAAATGCCTTGTCAGTCAGAGGGTTAATGTCCAATAATAAAGCTGAGCTACTGAAATTATGAAGAATGGGGAAAAAAAGTAAAAATGAAAGCTGATATCTTCTGACACTTCACTTCAGAGATGAAAATAAATTCCTGTACAGTGATTAACATTACAGTCCATTCACAGATGATGAATCTCCAAAGAAAACAGTAAAATCTGTAATATATTGTAATTTATTTATTTATATTCAGGGGTAACAACACTTAGAAATTCCGAGTGCAGTTTTTTCACTCTTTTATTTAACTAAACTTCTTTCATGTAGGTATGTAAAGAAAGATGAAATTTGATAATCAATATTTTACTCACTTCCTAATAGGCTAGAATTAGGAAATTATGTGCCCATGTGTGTTTCAGATGAAATACAAAATATTAATATTTTTAGAACTTAACAAATTAATGAATTAATTTTAAGAATTTTTTTGTCCATTATCTGGCTGCAGGTAATGAATCACCCAATATTCTGTGTAGTTACAACTCTCTACGAGTTATGACAACAATGGAGTTCATGCTGAGCAAAATCATGCTCACTAAAATAGGACAGCTAGCTGTGAAAATGCAACAGTGAAATATTTTGAACACTAAAAAACAGAAGAATAAATATAAATGAAAAAATAATGAAAATTATTGTTTTTTTTAAATATGCTATTATGAATTAATAATTTAATATTAATTAATTATGATTATACGATAAGGAAACATTTAAGAAATCCTAAATAGATAATTTAAATAATGTATTTTACTTTTTATCTTTAAAATAAATATATTTCTTAATATATTCGCTAGTTTACATTTTCTAACAAACAAAAATCAAAGCAGCGAATTTTCCATAATTGCGAATAAAGCGAAATGAATGTATTGTAACGTAAAAGTTTCAAAACAACTTGAATTCAAGTGGTAAAATTTGTCATGGTTTTTAAGATAAACATTGAATGTTCATAAAGTAGCAATTTTTCTCTTTTAAACTATTTTTGCTTTTATACTTTTGACTCTGATTATTTTTTAATTTTAAGGAAAAATTACTTTTTAGTTTAAAAATTTCAAATAGCTATCCGAATGGCAAAAATTAAAGTTAACTGAATTTTAACATCAATAGTTATTTTGTGTACTATTGACATGATAATGGATTATGTAAGAATTTTTGTAGACGCTTACAAAATGTTAAATATTATTATTACAACATGAAATAACAACTTTCTAATATATTTTTTATTTAATCAGAAATCTTAGTTTCAGAGAAGTAGCCCTATTATTAAATTTAAATAATCAAACACAGGTTTGAAATAAAGGTCTAAACAACAATGAAAACCACTTTTTTCTTTTAATACTAACTCTGCAAACATAAATGGAGTGATAACTGAATTCATAAAGACTATGAAATGTAAAATTATAAATAGGATGCTGACACAGAAATGTTAAAATACTTGATAAAAATTTCCTCAAATGTTCAAAATAATCATTAAAAAATTGTAAAAGTAACACTGACCAAATTTTGCATAATCAGAACATAGAGAATTTATTACAAAAAGCATAATGTGCATAAGTGTGATAAATATTTGAATTTCTCATTTGAAAATGAGTGACTACTTTTTAAGGATTCTACATTATAGAACGTGATAAACCATGTTTACCTATGGGGACATTTTAATTTACAAGATTAATTTACAGATTCAATGCTTAATTCATTTTCTAAAATTTGGTTTTTACTACCAGAAAACTGAGTTTATAGAATTGTTCTATAGATTCAAAACATATTTTGTAAGCACAAGACAAAATTTGAAATCTTTACTCAACTAAAAATTGAAAATTTTATTATCTTTCTAAAAAAATACTGCAAGAAAATATGAAGAGAGATAAAATTTTGTAAGCACTTTGATATTGGTGTGATTTTTTAGATAGTAAAAATCGAATTTTGAAAAATCAGTCATGTCTTTTAAATAATTTGTCTGTATTTCATTTATTTTATACATTTATCATTTGTCTTTATTTCATGTCTTAATTTTAAATTTCCCACACAGTACCAATTTGATATATGCATGGCATGATACATTACCATATGCATGGCATAATTTGATGTCAAAATTTAGGATTTAAAATGGAAGCATTAAAATATAGGTTGTTGTGACTTTTTTCTTTTTAATGAGACTTCCATATACTGCTTATGCACTTAAACTGCTTAATTTTTATTTCCAAACAAATGAGGACATTAAAATACACAAAAGCATTATATACACATCAGAAAAAATTTAAATGCAAAATTATTGCATACATATCAGAACAAATTTAGGTAAATAAATTTCATAAGGGTAAAAAGTATGCAAATCAAAATTAAAATCCAGATTTTGATATAAAGAAGTATAAGATATTTCACATACATATTAGTAATGAGTTATATTAGAAAATCAGTATTAACATGGTTCATACATTTGGGAACAAATAAAATTCAAGCATTTCTCAAAGATTTTCAATGTGTTTTTAAAATACTTTTTAAGGACTGTTCAGATATATGCAACACTGTATGCATGTAAAATGGCTGTAGAATAAGAATTTAATAAGAGAAAGAATCACAGCATTGTCTGTTTCAAATAATTCTTATCAGATTTTTAAGCATTTTATAATTGGCATTTTCAAGACAACAGACATATTAGAGAATTTTAAAGAATAATGTTATTTTTAATTAATAAGGTACAAGAAATATCATACAAAAAAATTTCATACATCAAAAAAATTTGAAAACAGCTTGATCTTTTTTTTTCATAGGAAAAAAAAATGTGCAAACTACAAGAGCAGAAGCAATGTTTCAAAGAAAGTTTCTTTTTATGATATTGCTTTTACCAGTATTCAAAGATTTGTTTGTAAAGAATATTACTTCAAAACTAAAAGTATGATTTCTTACTAAATTGTTGCTTACCATTTATCATAATAAAATCTTGAACCTACAAACAGTTTCAGATAATATTAAAAAGAAAATAAAACTTGAATAATTTCTTTCAGAACCTTTTTTCCTTCATTTAGAAGCATTTCGATAAAGCCATCAAATGAAATTTATGCAATGAAATTATGCAATCAAATGAAATTGATTCAAATTTCATTTGAAAATTCAAGAACTTTTATACTATTTTAAAACTTTCAAAGATCACTTGATAATGAATTCCTATTTTACAGCACTTTTAGAATTTTTCTTAAGCATATGACCATGGAAATATATGAACCTTGAAACATCAAGCCTCAAAGCACATTTAACAGTTAATAGGAATTACATACATATAAGAAAAATGTGTGATTATATTTGATAGGAAATAAGGGGAAAAAAACAAATTTTAAGCTAAACAAGTTAAAAAAAAATTTTCCCAACTTTGTTTATTTAGAAATCAAGGAAAATGTGTGCATAATCATTTCATCATAAAATTTTATCTGTGCATTCTTTTTTCTTATTCATTCCTGAATATTTAGGTTGGAGATTAAAGATGAATGAAATTTGAAACAATATCCAACATAAGATTCAAACCTGGACCTTGGCTTCATATGTCAATGCTCTGCCACCTGAGAAGTGTTGAATTCAGAGGGTGGCCCGGGGGGGACATTTCCCCCGGAAGATTTGAGATTTTATACTTTCAATGGTCAAAAAGTGCAATTTCCCCCCGGAAGTCTATAATGTCCCCCCCCGGAGCCCCAGAAATCCCTCCAGGGGAAAAGAGTGTCTGAATTCAACACTGCACCTGAGCTACCCAGAGAAACTGCCCCAACACAATTCACTTACATGTAAAAGTATAAGACATCATTACTACAATTACCATGCATTGTACTGCATGAAAACATATTACACATGAAAGCCCCATTACTAAGCATTTTCATCAGCTACAATTCACGGTTTATGCAGGACTAATAATACCAACATTTGAGAAAATAGTATCATTGTTCCCTGCAGCCAAGGTCCCAGGTTTGAGTCTTGAAAACTTTTCATGCTGTTGGGAAATTTTTATTCAATTTGATACCCACCATATTCAGTCATTTGTGGTTGAACTTTAATAGCTTTGTATTTTGTAACTTAAAAATCATTCTATTAACTTAAAAGACTAAGAAGAGGAGTGTCTGTTGCATTTCCAATCTGAGGTCAAGGTGTTAAGCCCCATTTAATATAAATAAGACATATGAAATTTTGGAAAAATGTTATGTACATGACGGATTAGATTATTGCACCAACATTTTTGTTAAAAATATTTTTTAAAAAAGTGTCTTGAAATAATATCTAAAAAAGAAATAGTCTGTAACGATGTATTATAATATGATATACATGCAGTCTGGAATGAATTAATACATGATTGATTAACCTGTACTTGTTTTTGAAATGTTGAATGACCTTTCCCATCCCACCTTATATTCCACATCCTTGAAGTAAAATGGTTTGTTCCGGACAAGCTAGAAGACGCGAAGAGATAACAACTGAACTTAACTATTAGTTTTTCACTGATGATGACCGAGTTGTCTGGAACATACTCAAGTAAAGAAATTTTATGAATGACTAGGCTCAATGTATGCAAGAAAACAATCTGCAATTACCTGATCGGGAATTTCCAATACATAGCAAAATTGTGTAAACTCTCTTTACTAGCTAGATGCAAAACCCAGCGTTTAAAGTGTGGAAAACAGTTGATTATTTGGGAAGACAAAAGGCTGCATGTTATGCTCTCCGATGAAAACAGTTGAAACTAAGATGGTTCTGATAGCTGGAAGTATTGTTGGCATGTTTTAGAAATGAAAAAGAAATTTTCTTAAAACGTCGATTAGGTGGCGATCCATTATGACTTTAATTTTAATTTCTTAAAAATATCAAATATAATTAACAAGATGAAATTAATGAGTTGATCTTGAAGCAGACTTTTTAAAAATGTCTCGTTTGGACAAACATAAATATTGCATGAAAATGTGCAAAACTCTCTAAAATAGTATTCCCATATTCGCTTGCATTTCCAAACTCATACAGGGTTGTATTTGATTTAATTCATGTTAATTACAAACTAACAAAAGGCTGAAAAGATGTAATTTAGATATTGAATTTAGCAAGTATTTAAATTTCAAATATAGAAATTTTTAATCCAGTATCAAGAATTGTATGTATACCATTGACAATGTCAATGAATTTTGGAAAATTAAAAGTTTTATTATAATGATAATAGTTACATATAAATAAATCATACGTAATAAAATTTTTAAAAAATACACAAGCACCAATTTTTATTTTTTGTGATAATTAGGGGATGGTAAAGTAGTGGGGATCAATAAACAATTGAAAAATAATTGAAGGGGGCGACGATCAGAAAAGTTTAGCGATTCATGCTCTAGTATCACATTTCAGAACCCTGGTACCTACAATGAAGTTTATAGATGTTACAGAAAATGCAAAGAAATTTTATGAACATCCACAGTTTATCTACAACTTATAAAACACATTTGAGACTGAAGACATGTGCTATTCTCTTTTAAATGTTGCACAACATCCACATAGTCAAGTGCTGCAGAGACAGATCATTTCGTGCATTTTATTTTACAGGATGATGCCAAATATTATTTTGTTTCTTCAATTTGTTGTTGATTTCTTAATTGCCTTGTGATAAAATCTTCCTGAAAAAATGAGACATGAAATAAGTATATAAATTCTTTATATTCGAAAAGTTCTGAAAAAATTCATCAAGTACTTCTTTATTAATTCAATAAAGTGAAGAAAACGGAAATTTTCTAGTGACTTTTGGAGATATGGTGTATGTAATAAAAAAAACACAAGGACCTTTTTTATTGTTTTATAATAATTGAAGAATGGTAAAATAGTGGGGATTGATAAGTAGTGAAAAAACACTTGAAGGGGACAACAATGAAAAAAGTTTAGTGATCCTTAATCTAGTGTCTCATTTCAGAGTCCCACCACCTATTTATATAAATTATTATGGAAAGTGGAACATTTAAAAAATTTATGAACGTCAATAGTTTTTCTATGCCTCATAAAACGTATTTGAGACTGATTAAGACAAAGCTGGTTTTTAGAAAGTTTTGTATGTTAGAAACGGTTGCATATCCGGATACAGGGTAAAATCGATGTGGGATGCACATTTAATTTCCTTCTACTTGTGTTGTTGTACAAGGTATATTGCCCTTATTTATATGAATGAGATAATGCTTATTCAAGTAATTTTTCATAGAAAATCTTTTATTGCACATTTCACAAATAAAAGGTTTATCATTAGTATGCGTGCGAAGGTGTACATTCAAATTACTTCTGACAGAAAATTCTTTCTTGCATACCTCACAACTGAAAGGTTTCTCATTTGTATGCGTGCGTAGGTGTACACTTAAATTAGCTTTGTCGCAAAAATTTTTGTTGCATATCTCACAACTAAAAGGTTTCTCATTTGTATGCACAAGAAGATGTTTATTCAAGTTACCCTTGTGAGAAAATTCTTTGTAGCATATCTCACAACTGAAAGGTTTCTCATTTGTATGTAGCAGAAGATGTCTATTCAAGTTAGCCTTGTCAGAAAATTTTTTGTTACATATCTCACAACTGAAAGGCTTATCATGTGCATGCACATTAAGGTGTCTATTCAAATTATACTTTGCAGAAAATCCTTTACTGCACACGTCACAAACAAAAGGTTTCTCATTTGAATGCACGCGAAGATGTTTATTCAAGCGACCTTTCTGAGTAAATCTTTTGCTGCATATCTCACAACCAAAAGTTTTCTCATTCATATGCATAGAAAGGTGTTTATTCAAGTTACCTTTCTCAGAAAATTTTTTGTCACATTTATCACAAACAAATGGTTTCTCATTTTTATGTAAGCAAAGGTGTGTCACATAGTGACTCTTATGAGAAAAGTTTCTATTGCAAAATTCACATGTGAAAGGTTTCTCACTCATTTGTGTAAAAATGTGCAAACTGAAGTGATTTAAATTTTCAGAAATCTTTTGTTGTGTATGTCTAAAATGATTCTTTTCTTTAAGCATGCATGAGAAGTTGCTTAAATAAGCCACTCTTTCAAACATTTACATATTTCTATACAGATAAAAAATACTTGTTATGAAGATGTTGATTCAAATTAATTCTTTCAAATTGATATTTATTACGCTTTTCACTATAAGAATTCTCTTTGATATAAATGCAAAATTTGTCACTTATAAACTCTCATGAGAAAATCTTTAATTATATTCCTCCTAATCAGTTGTGTATTGATTTGAAAAGACAGACCACATACTGCCTTACATAGAAAATTTTGTTTTGTTTCAGAAGAAAAATATGCACCGATTGTTGTGTCGCACAGCAGATGAAGGAGAAACAGGAAATGTAAATAAATTCTTCAAGTGAATGAAAAATGATAGGTACAAAGCAAGTGTTGCTACTTGTTCACAATCATATCAGTTTGATGATTGTTATTTACTTTTGTCCTATTCAGATTTCTTCTTCTAATGCCATTCTTCTGTGTATTTATTATCATCTGTCTCTGTTTTTCTCAGAAAATGACTTCAGAAACTGATTTACGTAAAATAAAAGAAAATGTAATAATGCAAAGGTCAAGGAAAAAAATTCTGATTTTCGACAACTAGTGTCAAAAAAAGAACAAGAATATGCTACAAACAAACATAATTAATGATAATGGTTTATTACATTATTGTGATAATCAATCTGAATAATTTATGAAAAATTGAAATAAAACAAACAAATTGCATTAAAAAAGTACATTTTTGAAATATTATTAAATTTCAGGGAAAATTATATATATTGTTTAATTCCACAAGACGGGATAAATCGAATATTTAAAATATTATTACAAAACACAATGATAACAACCTCACAAATAATATCATGATTTTCACACATTATATATTTGGAGATTGTTAATGCTGTTTTCAGAGGGGTATGCTAACATCACGAAAACATAAACGAGGTTAATCACAGGTTTAGAAATAGTGTGGGGATATACCATATGGTATTTTCCTCTATTCAGTTCTTTCCCAGGTATGTGATTCTTTCAGAATTACTTATTTTTTTGCCAAGTTTTTCAAAATCCATTTATCAATATGGGACGAAAAATAAAAAATGCAAATTTCGTCAATTCGAATTTCATCAAATTATCATGCGAAAAAATCAGAAATTTCATTAACCAATTGTTCAAAAAATTTGTATTCGCAAAATAATACTCTAAAGATAAAATCGCAAAATTTGTCAAAGAATCACTCAAAAATTTTGCAAATTCCATCTTGCAAAAATATCACAAATTTCATTAAAAGATTGCGCTAAAAATCGCGAATTTCGTCAAACAGTTGCAGAAAAAAAGCGTGAATTTCAATCGGCCACAAATTTAAAAAAAAAAAAAAAATAATTATTAAATTAAAATTCAAGATTAATATCCAAATCGGTCAAAAAGCTTGCAATTTTTTGTCCTATGGGCACATGGTTTGTCATTTTTTAGTTTTAATAAAAATTGACATAGAACTTAATTGCCTAAATGTATCTGGGGAAGGAACCCAGTTTTTTAAACCAGATTACATTGAGTACAAAAAATACCTTATATAGTAAAAACTGCTAAAACGATCTAATGAGACCAGAAATTGTTTCAGTTTAAACAGGTTATTATATTCAGTTTAAACAGGTACAAAATTGTTCATTTTTATGCACTTTTTACTTGTAATGCTGTTCAAATTAGAATGGAGTTTAATATCTATAATGTACAAATACTTTAAAGAAATCACTAAATTGGAAAATACAAATTCCATAAAAATATTTTAGTAATAAAAAAGAATATAAAAGAATTAAAGTGTTTCAATAACCTACCGTATGCTTGTTTAAAATGTATTACTTTTTAGATTTTCAATCTTTATAGAAAAGTCTTAGTACTATTTATTTATTAAGCACTTTTGTTTAAATTTTATGTTTTCACAATCAAGCTAATTATATTTGCTTAATTTAATTTATAAGCAATATTTTTATTAGATACAAAAATATTTTTTTTTTTCATTTGAAAGTAACATCCAAGGAATACAGAAAAAAATCGAGTAGCATTCCTGATAATATGTAAAATTAATATCTTGACTTTATTTTTAAATATTGCTATTCATATGATAAATATCATAGCTTAAAAAGTAAAGTTTGATCTTTAAGATTGGTCAGGATATAAAATATTTAAGACACACAAAACAAATCAATAATTTATTATTTTTTTATAAAGATTATTGTATTTTCTATCATTGCTGCTTAAAATTTTATTTTCTTCCCTCTTTCTGAAGAAAATGTCTTCTTTTTTCTGCCTTTTTGACAATTTTTCATAAAGATACAGTTTTTCTATTTTAACAGTAGTAATATGATTAGCTTTTAAACTAACTGGGACCAATCACAGTTATAATCAAATATTTCTAGGCGGTCATGGATTAGCTTGCAAATTCCTACTTTGTTTGATTCCTTATGTAAACTAAACATATTTTTTATATATCTTTTTTAATGAATTTTTCTAGACCAAAATTCTTTGCATAGTACAGCTAAAGAGATAAATGGTTGGACCTGTTATTTTACAACCCTCTGAAAATAGACACCCAAAGCAATCGCTTTGCCCCAATTACTTTTATCTTATACAATAAACTATTTTGACATCACCGAATTTGACTGTTCCTTGATCAGTAGAGTAAGTAGTCTTTCCTAAGCTGATATAGCATTTCTATGGTTTGGAATTTCAGACCGGTGCTAACAACAAAGTCAAAACACTATCACTACATATCTTGCACATAAAAATTCTTCTCCTTTTTAAACCATAAAAACAAAGAGATTTTATTTAAATTAAAAACAGTGCAACTTATTAAATCTGTGTTAATTTTTAAATGAAGTCCTTTGATTAAATTAAAACATCTTTTCATTTTGTATATTTTTTATTTATTTTTCATCAGGAAATATAATATTAGTGTATTCTGGGATGATGCTTGCTTGATTTTTTATATTTCTTTCGTGGTTCAGTAGATGGCGCCATCACGGCAGATGTTAAAAGCATATACTTATCAAGGCCGAATCATATTATAACTAGTATTAAAAAATGCTCTGAAGAGCACCAAAAAAGGTTAATATGTTTAAGTATGAAAAAGGGTTGGACAAGTGCTTCTAATTGAGCATAAGAAAGGAAAGGGGTTCCTTCTTGGCTGCAGCTCACTGTCAATGCCAACTTTTGAAAAAATCATATTCGCGCTTTTTCCGTATAAATGAAATCACTCACAGTTACGATAAAAATGTATAGTGTAAAGACGCAGCTTGATTAAACATGAATGTAAGGCGACATAGTACCAAAAACCGTAGTTCATGCAGCATATCACACTCATGCATCAAGCATGCCCGCAGTGTAGAACTGCGCAGAAAATTGATTTGTATTGCAGTGCAGAGTGTTAGAGCACTCTGAACAGGAACCATTCCACATATGCATGCATGACAGTATAATACATTCATTGATTGTTGAAATTATATGCAAGTGGCTGTGGCTCCACAATGCAATATGAAGTACATCAATGCATATGTTAGTTATAAACGAACACTAGACGCACATACCTTTAATACGGAAGTACAAAAGAACAGTGCGGACGTGCACTGAGGCTCAAAAGTATAATGGGAGTGTACAGTGTAGTATAGTCTGTAGAGCAATAATGGTACACAGTGCACTGTATAAAGTTGCATTGCAGACGCACGCACAGTACAACAGTAGAACAGTGCAGTTGTAAAACACGATGGAAAGTTTTACTACGGTACCGCAAATTTCTTTTATATGAAAAAGCGTGAATATGTTTTTTTCAAAAGTTGGCATTGACAGTGAGCTGCAGCCAAGAAGGAACCCCTTTCCTTTCTCATGCTCAATTAGAAGCACTTGTCCAACCCTTTTTCATACTTAAACATATTAACCTTTTTTGGTGCTCTTCAGAGCATTTTTTAATACTAGTCATTTAAATTTTTTGATAAAAGCTAAAGTTTTTTTAATATCTTGAAAAGCAAAAAATTTTGCTATTGTCAAAATTTTATTGTTACACTGTTTTTACAACACTCGCCAAATCGTTGACTGTTCATCGCCAAAGTAGCATTTTTTCATATCTACCTGCTCTCTCAAATGTCAGGGGACCGTCGCATCAATAATTAAATGGTGGTTTTCCATAGCTATTACCTCATAAAGAAACTGGCGAGGCTAACGAAAAAGAAAGGCTATCTTTGCGCATATCTTTTTTTACAGACCGTGAGTCACGTGATGCTCAAATGCACCAATGCGGGTGAACGAAAGGAGCATCACGTCACTCTAGCGGTCTGTAAAAAAGGATAAGTGGAATGCACCGCGGTAGCCTGTCTTTTTCGTTAGCCTCGGAATTTGGATTCTATAATTGTCTCGGTCGTATCCATGGACTGTTTCTGCTGCACTGAAGTCGCCTGCTATAGGCTGAGTTGTTCTTTCAGTGGTATATTTCCTTGCTACGCTTCTTAGTCCTTCTTAAAATCGCTGAATGGGGCCGAATATTAGGTTCTGATAATTATACTAACGATCAGTTCAGTGATGATGCTATAAAAATTGAGTTTTGATTTTGCATCGTTATTTGGTGTATGAGACTGTTATTTAAGAAAGTTATGCAGCGATATTTTTTTATGTATATAACACAATGTATATAATTCATTGTTAGCTCACTGTATTCAAATTCGTACCAAAAGTTGAATGTACCAACACCACCAAACAATTGTTTCACTTTGTTTAAAGGCAGTTCCTGAAATCAAAATTGGGCCTTTAAAATGCTAGCTGCAATAAATCCCCAAACAAAATAATGTTTCTGCCACCAAAACAGTAATATCGCTTGTGTTTACAACATTCGCCATATCGTTAGCTGATCATCGCTAAAGTACATTCAAAACCATACTGCACTCATCGATAATTACTAAATCCAATGATTTCCATTGTTGCTTAAATAATTTCAAATCATTAGAATCAAGCTTAAATTATTCTGCTTCATTCGTATGTTGGACGGACAATTTGTAAAATGTGTGAATTGTACTTCTTCCAATGCTGAAGGCAGCAATTCTCGTTGGTGCTAGTACTGCAGCAGCATCGTTATTGTGATTACTCATTAAACGAACTTTTTGACTAAGTAATTAAATTAGAAAGCTTTTTCCCCTACCAGCAACTACGTGTACAATCAGATTTATGGGTGGAATAGACGAGTCTTTCTTTTGTTCTTCTATGTGCTTTATAACTGATTAGAATATTTTCCTTTGATCAGCATTCATTTTTTTTTGTTCAATTTATCTTCATTAATAACAATTTCCTGGTGAGTTTCAGTGTTATCAGAATCTGCGGCTATCATATCAACGTCTTCATTTGGTTCTTCGATATTTTAAAGCTGGTTGTGCAAATCACTTTCTTGTTGCAACTTTTCAGCCAAGTCGATTGAAACTTTTAATCGTTGTTTTGTTTCGCGACATTCTTCCATCTCTGAAAATTTTTTCACATTGTGCTCAAAGGATTCACGGTAGAGTTTAAATTCTCCCAATAGGTCTTCTTCGTTTCGCCAAGTCTTGAACAACATCAGCAAAGAATGATGATAGTACAACTCAATTCCAGCGTCCGTTTTTCCGTTTTCGTGTTATGATAGGGCGTTTTCAAAACAACTGGTTTCAAACGTTTTCTGAACCAACTGAGGTTCTTTTTTAATTCGTAATATTCTACAGACTTTGGTTTATTCAGTTCGTATTAGTGCCTAGTGGCCAATTCGTATAAACACATGTTTTCCAATTTGTTCGGGTAATAATAATCAATAAAATTCCGACAGTAAATTTCAGTAGATCGTTTATCCTCTTTTGCCAATAAAACCAAATCATGGTGACTTTCAGTTTTCTTCGTCGGTCTTTTTTCATGCTGGTATTTAAGTATTGCACAGCATCCCATGAATAGAAACATTTATGGCCAAGAATTTTGTCTACAGCTTCGTAACTTCCAGTTCCTCGACAACTCATGTTTTATCAGGCAAAAGCACGTTATCTGCCACAAATAATTTAGTTTTCGTCAATGGACTTCCAAATGTCTTCACTACGATTTATTTCCGGTTTGGTTTTATAACGCGTAATGTAACGATTTAACACTAAACTGGGTGTCAATATTGGCAGGTCACATGAACAAAATCGCGGAATTATAATCATTAATCCAAGTTTGTTTTTCTGACCGTTTCAAATCATATAACTTTGTAACATGGTGTCCACCTTTTCAAGATAAAATGCAGTCTTTAACAGAATTTAAAGTTCAATGTTTCACCAAACCATACATGAAAATTATGTGTAATAATATGCAGCCTGATTATGGCACATTATTCATGACCGTTTAGATGATAGATTTTCTAATATTCCGTAATCGAGTCTACAGACAATGTTAGCGAGAAACAAAAAAAATGAGGTACTTTTCGGCTAGCCGGGAGTCAGTGAAGTGTATATATATGTGTGTGTGTGTATATATACTTCACTGGCAGCTGGTTAACTGAAAAGTACCAAAAGATATTATAGCAACAATATGGATACAGTGTAAATGTGGATATGATTGAAGATTTTTCACAAGATCGCAACAACCACATCAAACATTTATCGCAAACTAAATCTACCGGCACAGGATTTTTCCCTTTATTGTATAACAATTATTTATTTTCTTATTTTAAGTATATATTTGTGTTTTAATTTTAATAAAATAGTGCTTAAAAATCTGTAATTTTCAAATGTTATATTTTTCAAATGCTCACTTTTGTTTCATTTTTTTTTCAAGTGTTTTGATTCACAGGAATTTCATTTTGCACTTACTATTACGCTTGGCGATAATGGTTTTTGTATAACGGAAAAGTACCGAAAAATGTTTACATTCAATAAATAACAAATCAAAATGTTTGACACGGTTTGTATGACAACACGATTTGTAGACAACATCTTCTCGGTCAGGGTTGAAGTAATTGGCGCATTAGCAAACATTTTGGCATGGTGTTGGTATAACGGAAAAGTACCAAAATAAAAGATACAGCACAAGCTGTACAGGAACGACTTAATAACGACAACATTGAAAATTGGGTACTTCTCTATCATCCCGTCGACCACTTTTCATAACAAAATACTATCGCCAACTCAAAGATTAAGCGCCAAAAATGCAGACCCATTTACTTGATGTCAGAAGCATTATATGTGTTTGTTATGTCATCAAGTGGTTTTTAATTCGACATTTGCGTGTATTATTCATTATGTTTTACTGACTTATTAGTTATTTCATTAATTAAAATAACAATTGTGTCCGTAAATTCTTATATTTTATTTATTTATTTATTTTGATATTCCAATGGCAACGTTCTCCCTTTTATTTGGCGTTACAGTTTGGTGACAGATTTTTGTTATGAAAAGTGGTCGACGGGATAATAGTACCGAAAATTGTTTGCCGCATATTTTACGTGAATTACGTGAAATTATGAAACACAATTCTTTTACATAAGCATATAAAATGCTTGGTGAGTTTGAACGTAAATAGCAGGAGCCTGTTAGGCAATATAATTTTCCAATATATATATTTTCTGATTGTCGATGAATAGTATATGAATATTATTTCAAATTTAATGTGAAAACTGTTTACTGTTTCAAGATTACTGTTTTAAAACGGGCATTTACGCTAGTATGAAAATAAAAACAAATAAGCATGTTTGTCACGTGATTTATTTAATTTGAATGAATTCTGTTACATACATAATAATAATATTTATTTAAATTTTCGTGCAAACGCGCGCGTTTGCTATGATAAAGATAGAAATGAAAAACCAATGTTCAACCGGAGCTTTACAACATAAATTCGATTTCCTCAGCGACCCTCAAACATACAAAGATTAAAAAAAAAACCTATTCTAAGTTTTACAAAGAGGAAAAAAATAAAACAAAAACGAAGTTAATCCTTCCAGGTAAACGTTAGCTAGACTTTGTTGAACTTTGCGTCTTCATTTTTTCATTCGAAGTTAAATAAAAAACTACAGTGAGCTACAATAATTTTTTGAATGCTGTCTTTTTATTTGTCTCGTCGAGTTCTATCTTTCAACAAAAAAATCATTGTCGTATGTCAACTGGTTCGCCAGATATTTCAGAAAAACGTTTGCATTTTCTATTTCTTAAACATATTATAGCAAACGCTACCACGTTTACTATGATAAAGATAAGACAAAAAAAAAACTAGTACAAGAATTTTATATTTTATTTAAACATGTGTTTAAGTAATTAACTTACTTAATTATAATTTCTATACTAAATAATGTAAATCTTCCAAATTTATTCTTACTTATGTGTAATAGAATTGCAAATATCTTTGTACTGAATTTATTTTTTTTTATTTAATATTTATTTATTTATCAAGTGTTATATTAAATACAAAAGTTAAAAATTTAAATATTTTACACTAGATTCAATATTTTTTCCATTATGGCTGAACGTTAGTCCTGTAGATCTTCTGAAATTTTAAAGTGAAAATTTCACCTGTGGATTAATACGATGTTTTTTTTTTTCAAAATATCGTGAAATTGACACCTGCAGATTATATGCCACACCGGATTATAGGCAGGAAATTGGGGTACTTTTTTTTAAATTTAAAATTAGGTGTAGATTGAATTCTTTGACAAAATTAGTCTTCAGAAAGTAGAGACTACTTTTGATAGTGTCGTTGGTAATTAATAGTTTTCAGAACAAAAAGTTTTACTAGATTAATTTTAACACAATTATTCAAATTGGTCAAGAAATCATATGAGTTGTAATTTTCCAACTGGATGAAAAATGTCCAGGCCAGGATTCGAACTTGGGATCTCTTGGCTGAAGCTGCCAATGCTCTAGCAACTGAGCCATCCCGGTCGAATCTGGAGGACCTGATTCCTCCAGTTAATCTTATTGATCATAGAATCTGGCCTGTTATCTGAGTCAGGTCAACAGAATAAATAGCAGGTGATTTGGAACTCCAGTAAATGCTGGATACGTGATTACACTTGATTAATTTTAACACAATTATTCAAATTGGTAAAGAAATCATATGAGTTGTAACTTTCCAACTGAACGAAAATCATGGCAGTTTCAGCCAAGAGATCCCAGGTTCAAATCCTGACCTGGACATTTTTCGTGCAGTTGGAAAATTACAACTCATATCATTTCCTTACCAATTTGAATAACTGTGTTAAAATTAATCTAGTGTAATCACGTATCAAGCATTTGCTGGAGTTCCAAATTATTTTGTTGAGCTGATTCAGATATCAGACCAGATGCTATGATCAATAAGGTTAACTGGATGAATCAGGTCCTCCAGATTCAACCGGGATGGCTCAGCTGGTAGAGCATGGCAGCTTCAGCCAAGAGATCCCTAGTTCGAATCCTTGCCCGAACATTTTTTGTCCAGTTGGAAAATTACAACTCAAAAAGTTATAGCTGTAATTATCTACATTTAAAAAGAAATACATAAAGTATATGTATTTTTCAATCGTTTGAAATTAAAAAAAAGAACCAACAAATTTTCTAACCATTAAATAGAAGCTAGTCTAATAAGCATAAAATGAAAATGAATCTTTTTTATGGCTAAATAAAAATAAGCTTCTCAATCATCATCATTTTCAAATAATCAAGATCACACCTATTCTGCACACAATCTATTCCACGTAAATTATCGAACAAATACAAACACATTAATTTAATATTTAAATTTGTTAATAGGACACATAACTTACCACACACAACTTTACTACCTACATTCAACAAAATGGCGACATGACGCTATTAGGAATAGGTTATACTTCGATTAAAAAACTTGTTCGATTTCTAATGTTCCATGTTCCATGCTACCATCTATTGGTTTAATTGAACTTTATCGATGAGATTTTTTACTTCCATGTGTTGCGATTTCAAACAAAATTTACGAAACTAGGTTACGCCTGTTTCATTATAAAACTCCGCTGAAAATATACTGGAAACAAACTGAAATTAGACAGATACTTATACAATCTGCCAACAGAAATAAATAGGAGATTTTAAAAACATTCTTCATGCCTAACATTTATTAGTACATTTTTCGACTTTTAGTCTCAGTTTTTGACTTTCTGTAAATTTGGTGATAAAACTAAAATTATTAAAACAAAATAAGTCCAAGTAAACAAATGATGTGCAACCTCTTAATTATATCAAAACTTTTCAATTGTTATATTGTCTCTTATAAACTCATATATTAAACAGATGCCATATCATTTTTGCATATTCTCTCCCCTCCCCTCCCCAATATATATCGTATGATATCGAAAATTATAGGTGCTCGTAATATTCTGGCTATAAAAAGAAAAAAAATTTAAAAAAGATTATCATTAGAACATATTTTTCTAATTTAATGGACATGCTATTTATTTACAGTGAAATTTCATTTTTACATATAGCTGTTTATTTAACTAGTCATGCAATAGATGTTGTTATCTAAGGAATTGCCTATAAATAATAATTTTTTAAAATACAGGAAGAATTTTGTTATTATACTTTTACTAAACCTAAATTTAGATTTGTGGCTTATAGAGAAATTGGAAAGAATGATAAGTATTAACACCAACAGATGGCGCTGTGTATAAAATTTTCTTATAATAAATAGAATTTTCTTAACATGCATTAGTGATTTTACACCTCATTTGGTCATGAAATAAGGTACTCAAAATTAGATTGGAAAATAATTTACATTATAGTTTATACCTTGTATAGATGTTTTTTTAATATAAGGGACTTCTTTAATAATTTATATAGCTAATTGATTACTTAATTACAGAATAAGTTTTATTTTCCTTTAATTTTTCTGTGAATACATGGAAAGTTTACAAGGTTTTAAATGTTGTGAAAAGAAAAAAAAAATCATTAAAGTATATTTTAAAAGTTAAATACATTTATATGACAATTTTTGTATTTTATACTTCCTTGATTCAAAGAGATGAAAGAAATAGTCCAGTAAACACTTGAGTTAAATAAAAAAAGCAATTCTAAAGATTGAAAGTCAGAAACTGCTTTAACTATATGTCAGTTTTATGCAATATTTCAAAACGCTATGAACAACTTGGCAATATTATCATCAATCAGGGCCGGCGCCAGGGGTGAGGCAAGTGAAGCAGCCGCCTCAGGGCGCACCCCTAGAGCAGCGGCATTTGGCTCGCATATTGTATGTGTCGAAACTTAAGAAAAAAAGAGAGAAGAGATTTTTTTTTCTTATTTAAAATATAAATACGGAGTACATTGCATATAATTACAGTCAAAGAAGTTGCATAAAATTACAGGAAGAATTCCGTTTACAATGTTTTAGTACACTTTAGTACATTTTCTTCATGACGATTTTTGAATTGTTAATGATTTTTGACGAGATTTTTTTCTCTTGCGTATCGCAGTGATTTTTTAATATTCGTTAAAGAAATTAATTCTGATTCAAACTTTTAACCTAATATAGTAAATTTTGTTCTCCGCGATTTTGAAAATTTTAGTTGTATTTAATGCAATTTTCAATGCGATTCTCAGTGTCTTTCCGTGTTCTGCTGCGATTTCTTGCTAATTTAGTAAATTTTGTCCTACGTGATTTTCGAAATTTTTCTGATTTTCAATATATTTTTTAGCATTTCCTGGCGTTTCACGGCGATTTCTTCACATTCATAAAAGAAATTCGGTTTCAAATACTTAGCCTAATATATTACATTTTGTCTTCTGCGATTTTCATTGGGATTTTTAGCGTCTTTTCGCACTGATTTTTTTATATTCGGAAAATAATTCCTTTTAAAATGTTTTAGCCAACTGTAGTAAATTTGCTCCTGTGAGAATTTTTAATTTTTAGCAATTTTTATGAGATTTCTAGTGTTTTTTATTTTGTTGTTGTTGTTGTTTTGTGGCAATTTTTTTACCTTAGTAAAAGAATTCCGGTTGTAAAATTTTAGCCCAATATAGTAAAGTTTTCCCGTTTTCAATAAAGTTTATTCGAAATCCGTACAACAATTTTTTAATTTTTCTATGGGATTTTTAGAGTTTTTTCCCGTTTCGCGGCGATTTTTTGACGTTGTTAAAAGGAATTTGGTTTCAAATCTTTAGACTAATATAGTAAATTTTGTCCTCCTTTATTTTTTAATTTTAGCGATTTTTCGCGTTCTGCAGTGATTTTTTTTATATTCGTAAGAGGTATTTAACTTAAAACTTTTAGCGTAATACAGTAAATTTTGTCTTTCGCAATTTTTGAATTTTTAATGTAATTTTCAACTTGTTTTTTCCGCGTTCCATGGCGATTTTTTGACATTCGTAAAAAGAATTCTGTTTCAAATTTTTAGTTTAATACAGTAAATATTGACTGCTACGATTTTCGAGTTTTTAGCGATATTTAGTGTTTTTTCGCATTCCGTGGTAATTTTTTGGCATTCGTGAATAATCCCTGTTACAATATTTCAGTTCACTATTAGTAAATTTTGTTTTCTATTTTTAGCGTTTTGCGGCGATTTATTGACATTCGTAAGAGGAATTCGGTTTCAAACTTTTAGCCTTATGTAATGAATTTTGTTCGCCGAGTTTTTAGTGATTTTTAATGCAATTCAGAGTTTTTTCGAGTTTTTGCGTTTCTTGTTGAATTTTTTGACATTCGTAAAAAAAATTCAGTTTCAAACTTTTAGCGTATCATAATTAAATTTTGTTCTCCGCGATTTTGGAAGTTTTTGTGATTTTTATTGCGATTTCCAATGCAATTTTTAGCATTTTTTGCGTTTCGTGGCAATTTTTTGATATTCATAAAAGGAATTCGGTTTCAAACATTTGGCCCAATATATTACATTTTGTATTCAGCGATTTTCAATGCGATTTTTAACGTTTTTTCGCTCCAATTTTTTACTTTCGGGAAAGAATTAATATTATAATGTATTAGCATACAGTAGTAAATTTTGTCCTTTGCGATTTTTTTTTTTTAGTTAGTTTGGTTTTGTGTTTCGCGGCAATTTTTCCACATTAGCAAAAGGATTCCTTTTGCTAAGGAAGCTATTTTTGTTGAAAAGGATTAGATAACTCTCTATCACATATATTATTTTTCCTGTCAACATTCCTTTTTCTAAGAAAAAATGAAATGCAGAACAACGAATGAGATACCATATGAAAGGTTTTTGGACCGGCTTCTGTACACTTACATTTTTTTTTTAAATATGTTTTTCGATTAAAAATTGCTGTTAATTATAAAAATTATATCGACATTGGTTTCATAAAAGAAACGAAAGGTTTTCTGAAATCAGTGTTGCAACAAAAAAACAATATTCCATTATCGGATGACGTCATCCTCTAATGTAGGGGTGCACAACCTTTTTAAGCAAAGGGCCACTTACAAAAATGACTGGGTTGTCGAGGGCCACCATCAGAAAATTTTTGTTTCGAGGAGGTGTGACCGGGGGGGGGGGGGGGGGGGAATCAGATTAAAAAAACATAAATTTCGGAAGGGTAGATTTAGCCCCCTAGGTTCCTTCTTTCCTTGTCAACGTATTCAGTTCTGTTGGCAATGATATATCTGCAGTTTACGTTTGTATGTATTTATACAAGAGATATAGCTAAGATTATTTTCAAAGAGTGAAAATACTCCTTGACTTTATTTAAAGGAATAAATTTAGCTTTAAAAATTGCCAGTGCTGAAAAAAAATGCTGCTTTCATGAATGAAGGTGGAGAGGAGGAGAAACATATATTATTCTAAATTGTACTTCTTAACATAGTCACTCATAAAATGTGGATATCAAAGGGGTGCACAACCTTTATAAGAGGAGGGGCAGTCACAAAAATTACTGGATTGTCGAGAGCCAACATCCATATTAGGGTGGACAAAATTTTGTTTCGGGTCAGCCTAAAAGTTAATAAAAATGCTAATTTTAAAAGGAGGGTTAGCTCAATATACTCAACCACCTCCTTAGTCAGCTTAATCCAATTCTGCTGGAAAGGATGGAAAAATTTGCATTTTTTTTTCCATGCGCGATTGACAATATTCATAGTTTTTTCCTAGTGATTGACGAAATTCACGATTATTACGCACACGTTCGGCGAAATTTGCGATTTATACGCACTCGATCGGCAAAATTTGCGATTTTTACGCGCCCAATCGGCGAAATTTGCAATTTTTTCGCATCTGATCAGCGAAATTTGCGGTTTTTAATCGCCCGATTGGCGAAATTCGCGATTTTTACGCGCCGATTGGCGGAATTCGCGATTTTTACGCGCCTAATCGGCAAAATTCGTGATTTTTATGTGCCCGATCGGCGAAATTTGCGATTTTTACGCGTCCGATCGGCAAAATTAGCGATTTTTACGCAGACAATCAGCGAAATTTACAATTTACACGCACCTGATCGACAAAATTCGCGATTTTTACGCATATGCTCGACGAAATTTACGACTTATACGCACCTGATCGGTAAAATTCGCGATCTATACGCACCCTATCGGCGAAATTCATGATTTTTACGCACCCAATCGGCGGAATTCGAGATTCTTACGCGTCTAATCGGCAAAATTTGTGATTTTTACGCGTCCGATCGGCAAAATTCGCGTTATTTACGCAGATGATCGGCGAAATTTACAATTTACACGCACCTGATCGATAAAATTTGCGATTTAAATGCACCTGATCGACAAAATTCGCGATATTTACGGGCCCGATAGGCAAAATTCGCGATTTTTCGGGCCCGATCGACAAAATTCGAGATTTTTACGCATACGATCGACGAAATTCGCGATTTATACGCACCCTATCGGCAAAATTCGCGTTTTTTACGCGCCGATCGGCGGAATTCGCGATTTTTACGCGCCTAATCGGCAAAATTCGCGATTTTTACATTCCGATCGTCGAAATTCAGGATTTTTACGCACCCGTTGGGCAAAATTTGCGATTTTTACGCGTCCGATCGGCAAAATTTGCCCTTTTTACGCAGACGATCGGCGAAATTTACAATTTACACGCACGCGATCGGCAAAATTCGCGATTTAAATGCACCCGATCGGCAAAATTCACGATTTTTTCGGGCCCGATCGGCAAAATTCGCGATTTTTACGCATACGATCGACGAAATTCGCGATTTATACGGGCCCAATCGTCAAAATTCACTATTTTTACTCGCCGATCGGCGGAATTCGCGATTTTTACGTGCCCGATCGGCAAAATTTGCGTTATTTACGCAGATGATCGGCGAAATTTACAATTTACACGCACCTGATCGACAAAATTTGCGATTTAAATGCACCCGATCGGCAAAATTCGCGATTTTTACGGGCCCGATCGGCAAAATTCGCGATTTTTACGCATACGATCGACGAAATACGCGATTTATACGCACCCTATCGGCAAAATTCGCGATTTTTACGCGCCGATCGGCGGAATTCGCGTTATTTACGCAGATGATAGGCGAAATTTACAATTTACACGCACCTGATCGACAAAATTTGCGATTTAAATGCACCCGATCGACAAAATTCGCGATATTTACGGGCCCGATAGGCAAAATTCGCGATTTTTCGGGCCCGATCGACAAAATTCGAGATTTTTACGCATACGATCGACGAAATTCGCGATTTATACGCACCCTATCGGCAAAATTCGCGTTTTTTACGCGCCGATCGGCGGAATTCGCGATTTTTACGCGCCTAATCGGCAAAATTCGCGATTTTTACGGGCCCGATCGGCAAAATTCGCGATGTTTTCGGGCCTGATCGGCAAAATTCGCGATTTTTACGCATACGATCAACGAAATTCGCGATTTATACTTTCCCGATCGGCAAAATTTACGATTTTTACGCAGACGATCGGCAAAATTCACGATTTTTACGCAGACGATCGCCAGAATTCACGATTTTTACGCACGCGATCGGCGGAATTTACGATTTATACGCACCCGATCGGCAAAATTCGCGATTTATATGCACTCGATCGGTAAAATTTGCGATTTTTACACACCCGATGTACGAAATTTGGCAACATTCGCGATTTCTATGCACCTGATCGGCGAAATTCATGATTTTTTCGCGTCCGATCAGCGAAATTGATCCGCCGGCCACCAGTAATACGATCGCGGGCCACAGGTTGTGCACCCCTACTCTAATGCAATTAAAATATGATTGTTAATTTATTTCTAGTGCGTGCTTTTTGAAAAAATATAGATTCTTTTAATCGGGTTTTTTATTTAATTTTTACGTGTGTGTCACCTATTGTTTATTTGTTTTCTTTGTTTAATCATGGCTGTTTATATGCATACTGTATCAGAATCAGAGCATCAGTAGGTTACGTAAATTAAGGATTAACTTCCAAATATACATTTCATTAGGATTTACAAAAATTGCAAGTATTTATTTTTTAATATTTCATTAAGCTGTTAATATGCCAAGAAAGTCTGATGTCACTTAAATGGCTGCTGGACCACAAAGTTTGAACACCCATGTTTAAGTTCCCATAGGCTTTCAAGAAAGTGGTGTACAAAATATTGATTTGTGTATTTGACATTTCTTTAACAGTTTTGCAAAATCTCAGGAAATGCTTTCGGCACAGATGTCGTATACATTGGTGCGATTTTTTCCCCCCCGCTATTTTGGTGAAAACTTTGTTTATTTACTTTTATTTTGTATTTTAATTCTATAAATTATTGTTATTATGCATATCCACATTTATTTATATCAAACTATCATTTATTTATTTTTATTTCCTTTTTTAAAATAATAGAAGCTATTTCATTTATTACGTTATTTTACTTTTATATTGAAATAAAAAATCATGTGCTATTATTGCATGCTATTTGTAACTAATATTCAAAAACAAAATTTTCTCCAAATTGGTGGGGGTGCCATGTTGGCATATAACTTCCCCAAACGTCTGATTCAATGTTTACATTTTTTTTATAATTCGTTTTTTTTTTTTTTTTTTTTTTTTTAGTATAGGGGTTTTGGCAACCTAGAGAAATGACCTTGGTGAGAGAAGAAAATTTGGTAAAAAATTTTCTGGCAATCTATTCGCACAAGCAATCATTATATATAAAATTTCATATGTCAACATCCTTTTTTCTATGCACATACAAAACATGCAACAATGAATGAGGTATTCGAAAAGTTTTTGAACAAGTTTCTGAGAAAGTACAACTACATTTCGTTAAAACGCGGTGATTGATTTAAAAAGAAAAAAAAATCAGTTAATTAAAAATTAGCGCTAAAACATACCAGGAAATAATCTCAAAGATTGCAGTGCGAAAGCTTCGCACGGGTCCTTCTGGTCAGGTTTTAATCTTTTAACCCAATATAAAAAATTTTGTCCTCTTTTCAATAAAGTTTATTCGGAATTCGTTCAGCAATTTTTGAATTCTTTTGTTTGATTTTTAGAGTTTTTAGCGTTTTGCGGTGATTTTTGGACATTCGTAAAATATATTTTTTTTAATCTCTTCTCTTAGCCCAATAGTATATTTTGTTCTCTGTGATTTTTGTATGCAACTTTTAGTGTTTTTTCCGCAATTCGCCGCGATTTTTCCACATTAGTAAAAGGAATCCGGCATCAATCTTCTATCCCAATATAGTAATTTTTTTCTCTTTTCATTAAAGTTTATTTGGAATTCGTGGAGTGATTTTTATATTTTTTGCGCTTTTATATTACGATTTGTAGTTTTTTCGCGCTTTGTGCTATTTTTTAATGTGCCCGGGCAACACCGGTCAGGTCAGTTAGTTAAATTATTTTAACAAATTAAGAAACAATTATTTGTTAATATATTAGGGTGCTATAATAAACGATTTTGAAAAAAAAAAAATCAAGCTGAATTAGTATTGAATTATTTATTTCACCATTGATACTCGTGTTTTTGTAAATATTACCGATGTAAAATTTAATCTTCATATATACAATTTCAAATGATCATGTAATTTTCAATTCATATCATAATTTTCCTATTTAATTTCAAGAATGTGATGCGTAGTTTGCGTTAGTATGTTTATCTATTTTTGTCTTGATAATGTGATTGCTTTATAATATTGATTTCCGTACTATAATAAATGACTTCGCAGAAGAAAAATCAAGGAAAATTAGATCTTGAAATTTTGTTTTATTTTTAATAAATATTTTATTTTAAATACTACTAATAAGGGATTTTATTTTTGTGCAAGATTCAAAAAGATATATAACTTGTTATTAATACAGTCGAACCTCGTTAACACGAAATCGCTTAACACGAAATAATACTGAGGTCCCGTCAGATGAGTCGGAAAATCAATGTTAATTAATTCGTTTAACATGAAATAGAATTTCAGAAATTCCCGCTTAAGACGAAATTTTTTTTTTTTTTGCTCCAAAGTAAAAAAAAAAATATGTAATGTTTTTTCCGATATTTGAAACTAACTTAAATGTCACATACTCTTATTAAAAAGGGAATTTTCTTGTCGTTTGAAAAAGATATAAAGTGGAAAAGGGTTTCAGAAAATCGTGAAATAGTGATTTCCTGACTAATCCCTGCTTTTCTTTGATCTCTGATGTGCGCCACATTAACCGTATGAGCTATAGATCAGTCACAATGAAAGATTGGGTGAAAGAATTTCTTTTTTGAAAGTGATTCTCCCATTACCCGGTTAACTGTATTGATAGTGACATAAACCGGGTTTCCGAATGCCCCTATCTGTGAGTGACAATCCTTATTTCACTACCTGACTAACATAATTGAAACTCTGTTCACTGTTGCTCTGTAGAATTCTGTGAAAGATGAGTCGAAAACAACAAGCTGCATCTTTAGAAACCAAGCAAAAAACTTTAAACGAAGTTAGCAATAAAGTGCTGAAAAAATCAGAAAATGCCGCGAAGAATGTGACACCTTCAATTCTTCTACAACTGAACCTCTCTACAATTTTAAAGAATCGTGAAAAGATTGAAACCGCTTATGCTGTGAGTCAATTCAAACCAGTAAGAAAACGAATCTGTAGAAGAAAGAAGGAATAAATTGAAATTGCTCTCTTGAGGTGGATAAAAGAGGCAAGAAGCTAGAATATTGTTGTGAATTTTGCAGTTCTGCAAGAGAAAGCAAAGACTTTTGCTGCTGCTCGATGAGAGCGACTTCATTTGTTCTAACGGATGATCTGAAAAGATTTAAAGAGTGTCATAGAATTGTCTACAAAAAGACGTGTAGCCACAAAACTGGAAATTTTTTCTTAGACATTGTTTTTTCCGAGTACATTTCCATAGATGAAGATGCGCTGACTTCGGATGTGATGACAGACTAAGAAATAATTGCTGAAAAGGCAAAAAAAAATGACAACATTGAAGTGTCGGATGAGGAGGAAGAAATTGACACCGAATGGAAAAGTTTAGTGTCATTAAAATAATCTACCACAACATTGAAAACTGTACAACGTTTCCTTCTGTAATAACAGGTTGCTTCCAGAACTTTGAACAAATTAGATGAGGTCCATACGTTCCTAAAAGAACTACTCTACAAAAATTGAAGCAAAAGTCAATAACGGAATTAAAAAAAATTATTAGCAAGTAAATAATTGTATTATTGCCTAAAAAATGATCACTAGTTTGTTAATGAAATTTTCTATTTCTTATTAATTTATGATTTTATGAGCAGGGTTATATTTGTAGGTCAATTTATTTAGTTTTTATATCTAACATAGATGGCCCCACTATTGTGACGGTTAACACGAAATTTCGGATAACACGAAATAAATTTGCAGTCCCTTCAATTTCGTGTTAACGAGGTTCGACTGTATTATTATTTTGCTACTTAAAATTTTATACAAATTTTATACATAATTTGATTGTTTTTAAATGTTTGACATATTTTGCTTAATAATGTATACTTTAAGCTTAGCTTCACCTGATGTAATTTTTTAAAAAAATTTTTTTTGTACTAATATTCATAACGTCGTTACAATAATTGCATTTTCAAAAGGAAAAGCAAAGCGAATGAGATTTTGAAACGTCAATTTAATTCTTGATATGATGCTTTTTAGGTGCGCTCGTAATTATATAAATACGTAGCACCTATAGTCGTCGTCTGATCCGTCCGTTCGTCTGTCCACATATAACAGAGCAAAAACTACCCAACCGAATGGCTTGAAATTTAATATATATTATCACTGCAAAATTTTGTCGTGTCATTTCAAATTTTATGAAAATCGAACCGAAACTTAATAAGTTATTAATGAGAGTTTTCTTTATTCTGTTAAATTCTATCATACGTAATCTAATATAATAAAAGCACCAGTCATGTGACTGAGTAAAACAAATACGGGCTAACCCCATCTTTTTCCATATGCCAAGCGGTCATAAAAATGGCCGCTTGGCTTATTAAAATTATTTTTTCGAATAAAATGGCATAAAAGTTACATTTTTAGAAAGATCGATCAAAAAAATTGTTTGCTTGAGAGATGAGTTACAATCAACAATGTATAGATTCTGAGATATTAACTTCAGTGGAAATTACGTTAACTGAATATCTCAATCCATTAGAGTAAACAAACACAGGAGATTCGTTCATTATGAGTCATAAAAATATTAAAACATGGAGGTAATCATTCACAAAGCAAGATCTCCATGGTGAAAAAAAAATTCGCATTTGTAAACGTGGCATATCTAATAAAAAAGGCATGCTCATTTTCCTCCTAGCAGACACCATAATTCATTTCACTGAAATAATGAGGATGATTTTTTTACATTGTGAAACTAGTTATAAAACGAACGCACCTGATATGTCACGTTTAACGTACAATTTCTAACTTGTTTGTAAATATTACTAGAATATGATAAAATTTTTATTCATTTAATTTCAAGTTAAATGTTGTTATATTTTCAAAATAGATGCAAAATTTCTTAAGTAATTTGATGATTTTAAATTTCTTAATTGTAAATTAATTTTATATATAATTGTTTTCTTTTAAATAAATCATAGTTAGCAAAATTAATTTACTTATTCTTAAAACAGTTTGAGAAGTGGTGAAAAAACAATCACGGCATAGGGGCGGCAAAATAATGCTCCACCTCAGTCAGTAAAATGTCTAGCGCCGGCATCAATTATTACTCCAATTATAATGCATAGGCATAGAGTTGTGTGGGCACCAATTAATTTCTAAAATGGACTTTTTTTCCTCCAATATGTATAAAAGAATTTTTAGTTTTTTTTTTTTACTTTCAGCAGATCAATTTTTTTCTTGAATTTTGCCATTTTCTCTTTTGCTACAGGGATACTACAAAATAATTAAGACATTGAGATTTTTTTCTTCTTTATTTCTAATTTTTTTTTAATTAAAATAAAATGCCAAACGGTCAAACTTTTGTAACCGAAAGAACACATAAGAAACAAAAATAGAAAATATATATATATTCTGAAAAGAAGATGTTAAAGTCAACTTTCATTGTTATAAATGATTTGCGAGTATGTCATTTTATAAATGGGTCTGTACATTCGAATTTTTACACATTTTAGACACTTTATTCAACATGTGATTTATTTATTGGTATACGGTTCTGTTTAATTTCTTTAAAAGGGAGTAGAAGAAGCAACATTAAATTGGTCTGTGTTGAAAAAGGTTATATTTGAGTTGAGCCCCTCTGATAATTTTCAAAACTTTATTGCTTTTTTGTTATAATGATGAGTATTACAATAAACATTTATTAATTTGGTGCAGCTTACTTAATTACCTTTTTGTGAACTTAATATGTTGATTTCAGTTTAATCATTTTTTTCCCAGCTAATTACAGTCAATTCTATAAATAACATTGAAAGGATAAACAAAGTTGTGGTAGCTATTAGGGTTTTTTTCCCTGTTGTAAGTACAATAAAATGTAATACGCTAGACTCTGCAACCCTAAAATCCACATGTCATTTCAGATGTAAAGAATGAAACTTGCAGTTCAGATGTAGCTGAAAAATGCTTTTTATTTTATTTTATATTATTCTGTACACATTTTAATATGGAATTCTGGTCAATGTGATTGAACTCAAGCTTTCTAATGAAAGAAGCATAAATTTATTTCTTAAAACATTTCAAGATAGCGCTGATATAAGTGGCAATCACTTTCTTTTTAACAAATACATTTATGTATTAATCAAACTTTGGTTATTAAGTATGGCTAAACAAGAAATAAAACTTTGTGATTTTAATATGAATTATTAGTATATTTTTAGAAGGAGAGTTTCACTGAACAATTCATTATTAAATTCAAATTACTGTTTAAAAATGTAAACAAAACAGTGACCAGAAATCCACAAAATTCTAAAATCTGCACAACCTATGGTAAAGTAGACAAAGCCAAGCTTTGCGGATTTAAGGAAGTCTGCTGTATATATAAAACCTCTTAATATTAGCTCAAGACATTTATATAATCAAGTGCCTATTTCATATGCAATATGTGCTTATAGAAGGGTGCAATAAATATAATCTGTACTTTGAGACGCAGATTATGAAAACAAAAGATAGAAAAAACTTTAAAAGCTTTTTTTAATAAAGAAAAAAAGAGATTAGAATTAATTTAAATAGGTTTAATTACTAAGCGAACTCGGCTCACTTCATTTTGCAAAGAAATGAGAAGAATATAAAATTTTCAACTTTTTGCTTAAAATGAATTTAGACATCTGTAGTATATTTTCATAAAGTGCCTTAAACATCCAATAATTAAAAGAACTGAAAAGGACTTTTTACTCCATACATTTCCCTTTGAATGATTCAGAGGTGCAATCTTTAAATTTTGGGGGCAAAATTAATGATTGGATTTTCAGTAAATAAAACTGTTTTAGTTTAAAAAAATGTTAAGTAAATAGTCACTTTTACTGCATTTTTACATATTTCATAACACTTTATTTATTTTCTTACAAACTAACATTTTTTTTTTTTAAGTTATAGAGCACACCTCTAACGTAAGTATCCAGGAAAAGCTATTTCAAAATATTTAAACTTGTTGATGAAACATGTTTTTTATAATTTTCTTAAATTTATTTTAATTAAAATTTTTAACTTTTACTACAAAATTGTATTTTTCCATGACTAAATCATAGACTGTCATAAAAACAACTAATAACATGTTAGTAAGATAATGTAAAACACTCAAATAAAAAAATTAAGTTCATATGTTACAAAAACCTTTTAAATTAAGTTAATCGACTGACTTAAAAATTAGTTTTAAATTAATTTAATTTTAAAATAAGCATTAAATTACATAAAAAATTTAAATGTATCTTGATTACATTGAATATCAAGCACTGAGCCAAAATTTTATTAATCCAAATTTATTCCATAAATTCCAGTTTAGTGATATTATTCTGTTTTTTAGCTTCAGTAACAGTGAAACAAATATAGTTAGATCAAGAATTATTACTATTTTATAAAGGAGCTGTTACAGAAAATTTCGTGGCATGATAGATGACTCCTTAAAATATTGATAGTTACGAATGTTTAAAATCCTATTTATTTCACATGGCCACTCGTCTATATTATGTTTTAATATCTTTAATTTTATAACAAAAGTGATTAAAAATTAAAAAAAAAATCAGATGAATATTTCATGTTTTAAAGGATACTTTTTTTTAAAGATTTTCTTTTTCTCTCTATGGGTTAATGATATGATGAAAGTTTCAATGTGATTTCTCTTTCCTCAAATTTCTTTAAAATTGTAAGTTTATTAGTTACCGAGTCAAAGTTAAAGTCATTTAGTCCATGGAGTGTATATACAGAGTGCAATGCCTTCGTTTAACTCGTATCTATTCTGGAATGATATAAGCAGGAATTATCAGGATTATACTTTAAAAATTGAGAGTTCTTTTGGCAGTCCAGGAGCAGACTGTGGTGGAGTGCAATTCAGGTAGGAGAGTTTTTAGGATGGAGTATGTACTAAACTCTATGTGCTTTGACAGTGACATGGCATTGCTGTAAGGGAGAGAGAAGTGGGGGGAGGAAAAAAAAATAAAATAATAAAATCTAAAAAAAGTTATTTTCCTAACAAAGGTACAAACAATAAATAAAGGATTAAAAATACATGACAGCCCAATATAAAATTAAAAGTAATAAAATTTAATAACTAACAGCTAGTACAAATTAAAATATGAATCAAGAAGATGAACGAGAGCCAAATGTAAAGTGGGAAGACGTCATAAAAAAAAGAGTTAATGGAGATATATCAGAATGTAAAATAAAATGCACCCATATTAAATGTTTGGATTTGGAAGGTTACAACAATATATTTAAAATGGCTCTCTCCTCCCCCTTTTGGAAGGTGGTGCAAAGCTGTCATCTCTCCTCAAAATAGAAAGCGGTCTTTTCTTAAAACGAGAGTCATTAATTCTGTAAGGTCTGATGGACCGCATTGCATCGTTGGGTATCATGATTCAATGTCTGTAGAATTAATAGTTAGTGAATTATATTGACCAATTATGTGATAACGATTGATGACAGAATAGCAGGTAATTAATCGAACAGAGATCTTTAATCGAAAAGGTTTCTCGTATCATCGCGTTTATCGAAATTTTTAATCGCTAAATGGCATTACTTATCCCATTACATAATTTTCTCTCTGTGTGTTATAGCTCAAATTTCATGGTGGATTTTTGCTATTTTGTTTGTAAAAAGAATATTATGTATATGATTTATTTTATATCTCTTAATATTTTTAACAAAGAAGAGAAATATTAATAATTAAAAGAAAGTTGCGAGTATGTAGTTGAGTTAGGCCTAATGACCATCATTTAAACATTATTTCATTTGAAGGTAACTTCTTTAAAAGTATGATTTTTATGTGTAGTATCTATATTATAAAGGACAAACGCTGACGTCATTTTGCGAATGGCAACAGTTGACGGTGGAATTTCGGTTTTGAGATTTTTGCTACTGCAATTTTTTTTTATTTCTAAACATCGCACATTTTTAATTTTTACACCGTTATATAGGGGAAAAAATCTACTTTCAAATGGAATTTGTTTGAAAACTGCATCTTAATTGACTGATTTAATATAGCATTTATATAAATTTCAAACATGATTATGTTTTTTTTAAATCTATCTCTATCGCTTGCAGACGATTACAAAATATTAATGTGTTTGCACTTTAAACAGTATAAACAGTTCAGCATTTGTTTCCAGCTAATATTCCTTAAGCAATAAATAAAATAGTATAAACAAAACACAGACTTAACAGATATGTAATTGAAATAAGCGCTTAAAACTGCTGAAATTATCAGAATAAATAAAACTGCTGCAGATAACGAAATTTTTAGCGATTTCTTCGGCTATTAACTTCCGACTCGAAGCTAATACGAAATTACCGGTTTTAAAAAATTAAAAAAATTATTTGAATAAGTAATTGACATATTTCATATAAAAGTGCTCTTTGGTGTTGTTAGCAGGCAATCTAAAAAAAAAATATTAAATGTAAAAAACCTATTAGAGTTTTCAATAACAAAAAAAGAAAAACGGTTTTCACATATATTCTCTATCCCGGGAAGCTACCCCGGTTGGATGCCCTAGTATGTTTAATGTATTTTTTATTACTGTTTTAATGCAGCATTTGTTTATTTTAATGTCATTTTTACAGTATTTTCAAAATGTCAACTCTATGTGCCAAAAATTGCATTTTCTTTCTTTCTTTCTTTTTTTTTTTTTTTTGTAATCTGTAGATGAGACCAGTACACACTGGACCTATGGGCATAGTGGACTACCCCCTACTATTTTATTTATTTAAATTATTTTTAAGCTTCTCTTCTATCCTAATAGACAACAGCACTGCAATGATTATTTATAGCCTTCAGAAAATATGTTTAGCTCAGACTGAACTATTTTATCCTGATTGGTTGTTTTGAGCTTCTAAAAGTAAAATTTTTCATCATCATATTTTTATTAATTAAAGGTTGTTGATAAATAAAATAAAACAGCTTTTTTGCAAAGCTAAGATACTTGTTTTTATTTTACTTTAAAGTTAATATGTTTAAAAGAAAGCTATAAACAATATTAATATGATTATTTATTGAACTTCAACATGGGGTACAGTGGACCACCCACTCCTGGGGCACAGTGGTCCACAATCCACTCTGCTCCTGTATAATGCAGAATGTTCAAAATATTTAATAATTGCTTATTTTCTATAAAGAAAGATTGTTTGAAAGTGGATTTAACTGTAAAATAAAGTAAACAAATAAAAATAACAATTTATTTAACATAGTAAGAAATATTTTGTTTTGTATTTACTGCCTTTGATAAATATAACTGTAGTCTAATTGTTGATGATTCTATTCAAGTAAGATTCATGAGACGCAAATTGAATGGGAATCAGTTCATTTCTCCCGAAACTGTAGATGAATCTGCTGTTGATGTCAATGATTTCATAATGTTGCTCTCAGACCCAAAATTATTTCTTGAGAATTCCAGGCTCAATCTTACTCATAAGTACTTTGGAATTTCATTTGCAAATTTTAATGTGCGCGATTTTTTTGTACTTAAGTAATAACTTCAACTAAATTGGAATTGTTCCTGTATTAATCTGTTATTATTTTCAAAATATAATTAATTTTTTGTTTTTGTTTCAAAATTTATATTACTATGTTATTTTGCAGGTGAAGGGGAACAAAAAAGAATTAGATTAATGAAAAATAGATTTATATTGTATTTTAGATAATACCTAATAGTGGTCCACTGTGCCCCGGTGGGTGGACCAGTGAATATAATTTTTTTTTTTTAAATGTATTGAAAATTATGTTGTGAGAAAATTATAATGGATGTAAGAAGGTTTAAGGAATATTCAAAAATATTTTCATACAGATCGGTCAGTCTGTTAAAGTGTAAAAAAATGTTATCTGAAAAAGTGGTCCACTGGGTACCGGTCTCCCCTATATATTTTAGAGATATTTTCGATGCTTAAATTACAGTTTGGTTATTTTTTTGTAATTACCTTCTGAAAATGTAAATCATTCGCGTCATTACACTGTTTCTTTTAATCAAATTTAAATATCAATATTTAATATCTTTTTGTTTGTTTGTTTGAGTAAACTCACCTGGTGTAAAATGGCCTCCCTTGGAAGTCTGCCTGTCGGAGTTCCTTGTGTTGCCTTTTCTTTTTTATTCATTGAAAATATATTAAAGTCATCATTGAAGTCTTCACTTATATTGTATTTCGCAGTATCCAACAGAAGTTCATGCTGGTAATTAGGGCTGGACAATATATCATCAAATATCAATCTCTGTAACATATCATCTCAATCATTTTCAAGTTTTCTTAAATATCAATATATCAGCTCTGATTATATCCATTCAGTAGTCAACACAATTTCTTATTACTCAATCAATGCCAAAATGAGAAAAAGAACAAAAAAAAGATGATTTTTTTTTCTTTTTGCATCCCGTTGTCTCCTACCATATCTAGAGGTCTCCCATTTGCTTGTAGAGATAAGGAAAAAGGAAGCAAAAAAATGTAAATGATTTGTTATTTTTTTCTTTATACTAGAAATCAAAATGATAATAGAGCAGAAAAAATGAAGAATTAAACTTTGTAGGCTGTCAATCAAAAGAGAAAAGTAAAATCTCCGGTTTACATTTTTTTCTTTAGTGGAAATCGATCAAAACATGAATATATTCTCATCCAAGCTCCTGGTATCACAAGCATAAGAAATAATATTAAAAGTTAGGAAAAACTTTTTTTTAATATTACTTTCCTAAGTTTAAGGTAATAGTATTTTTAATATAAAATTAGTATTTTTCCATGTGAAACTGTATGACACTTTCACTAACTTTAAAAAAAATGTAAAATCAAGAAATTAGCATGCGTGACTTTGAGAAACAATTAGCATTTACATTTTTTGATAAATGTATCACATTTTCAGTCAATTGCGTTTATCAAAATTTAATTGCTAAATGGCATTCTCCTTACATCATTTGCTCTCTGGGCGTTATAGCTCAACTTTCATGGTAGATTTTTACTATTTTGTTTGTTAAAATAATATTTATGTACACAATTTACTTTATTTCTCTTTTTATTTCCGACAAAGAGAAATATTAATAATTGAAAGAAAGTTGCGAGTATATAGTTGAGTTAAGCCATGATCGACCATGATAAGCCATGATAAGTTGATCACTATTTAAACATAATTTTATTTGAAGGTAACTTCTTTAAAAGTTTGATTTTTATGTGTAGTATCTGTTTAATGCATTTTTTATTACAGTTTTAATGCAGCATTTGTCTATTTTAATGTCATTTTTACAGTATTTTTCAAAATGTCAACTCTATATAACAAAAATTGCATTTTCTTTCTTTTTCTTTTTTGGTAATCTATATATATATTTTACAGATATTTTTGATGCCTAAATTACATTTTGGTTATTATTTTTTTTAAATTACCTTCTTAAAATGTATATTATTTGCATCATTTCACTGTTTCTTTTAATTAAATTTAAATATCAATATTTAGTTTTTTTTAAAGTAAACTCACATGGAGTAAAATGGCCTCCCTTGGAAGTCTGCCTGTCGGAGTTCCTTGTATTGCTTTTTCTTTCACTTATTAAAAACTTTTTTTTCATTGAAAATATGTTGAAGTCATCATTGATGTCTTCACTTATATTGTATTTCACAGTATCCAACACAAGTTCATGCTGGTAGCTACGGCTGGACAATATATCATCAA
This sequence comes from Maratus michaelseni, assembly GCA_963931845.1. Classification (NCBI taxonomy): domain Eukaryota; kingdom Metazoa; phylum Arthropoda; class Arachnida; order Araneae; family Salticidae; genus Maratus; species Maratus michaelseni. Next base: position 3,552,200 of record OZ007593.1, read on the forward strand.
TCTTCAATCTCTGTAACATATCATCTCAATCATTTTATATTTTTCTTAAATATCAATATATCAGCTCTGATTATATCTGTGGTGAACTTTCCATTGTCATCCACCAGTTGGCAGGAAAAAATATTTGTTTTTGTGGCAACAGTGTTTTCAAGAACTTTTACCTTCACGATATGGCAACAGGATAAGTTGTTGACATTCTAGACTGCTTTCCCGACTTGCAGCGACTCACTTTTCTAATCTGATGCAAGGATGTAACTTGCATTTTTCCTTAACGATTTGTATCGTAACTATTTATGTATTTATTGAAAAGATTAAATAATCTTTAGTTAATATGAAAGCTATTTTTACATTAAGTTAGGACATCATTTATAAAATTCTAACACTGGTGTAGTGTTGGGTAGGACACGGTTTTTTTGTGAGGTTTGTATGAGGTGCCTCAGTAACATTTTTGTCATGACAATGTCATGCCTCAGTGAGGTGTTGAGTGAGGGGTTGCACACGAGAACTACAATTGAGCTAGGAATAGGAAGGAAGTAATCCCCCTCTCTTCCTCTTTGTACTGTATGTTGCTCAAATATGACAATCTGAGGCTAGGGGAATTAGGAGTAGCATTCTTCATGAGCAATATTCATTCTAGCATGTTCTCCTCATTGTCAGGAAGATAAATAGTAGTATTTTCAGAAAAGAGGTAAGGGGAGATGAATGAATATCACAATGAAACACGTTGTTTTTACAGTAACATTACTGTGTAGAAGTGAAAAATTCTTGGAAGGAATGAAAATTACTTTTGAAAAAAAAATTTGATTGCCAAGAAAATAGACATGAAATTGAATGCTTATTTTGAATTAAAGTTCAATATATACACAGTGCAAGACTTTGGACATTGCTAGGGAGGAATTTTAGTAATTTTTCAAAAAATTATAGGGAAATTTACGGACAATTACTTCAAATTATAAAGTGTATATTTTTGGTTGGTATTATTCATCTGAAAAATTATATTCACAAAATACTTATTATATGTGACAATAAATTATGTCTACTGGAAAAAAATAATCACTTTTATCCACCTTTGTTGGATATTTGATCATCACGTTATGATTTAATTATTTATTTATTATTCCAACAAATGGCAGTTTAAACAAAAAATAAATAAAATAAAAAGTCAGAATAATTTCAAAACAAAAAAGCATTTTTAAGGTTAGCTGCATGCTGTGACGTGAAATTAAAGAATTTTAAAGCTTTGTATGTTAGGTAGGCACAATGTGTCTTTGAGGGGGGGGGGGGGGGCTTAGGTAAAGCATTTTAGCAATGTTTTTACAGGAAGTTATTTAACGTTAGTGAAAAATAACAACTAGGGCAAACAAGTTAAAAAAAAAATTAATTTTGTGTGCAGAAGCATGCTGTGTGCATTTTGAATTTCACATCAGATGACTGATGTGAAACTAGATGATTGATTGTTTATTTTTACTGCAAAACAACAAACATGACAGAAATTTTTGATTTTTTTTAAAGTTTTTAAATTCCATGCACTGGGGGTGGGGGTGTAGAATTTCTGCAATATTTAGATGTCTGATTATTTATTTTTACTATAAAGTGACAAATTGAACAGAAAAAAAATTATGCTTTGTATGGCAGGGGTGGGGAAAGTGGAAATATGAGGGGGAGGGATGGAATTTAATTGATGTACATTATTCCTGCTATTGCTATTACCAACATATCGATTGATTAGAAAAATAAGTATATAAAATATATTGATAACTGCTGAAATTAGGATGTCTTTTTAATTTATAAAACTGTGAAAATTTCGTATAGATATAGGAAGGTCCTATTTAAAAAATTTGGGCCCTAGATACAGAGACTAAAGAGATTTGTCCTATACTAATAATACAGTATAATCTCGGTCTGCTCTGAAAGCTGATAGACTGAAGGTGCTGGGTTCAAATACATGTCGCACCCGTTGGCTTAATCATTCGGTGTCTTCTGTGGTTTTCTTCTAACCTTGCTCGACTTGCGTAAATATGTGTTAAGATTCCTCTCGTGCAGACAATCGGCCGTAACAGAAAAAACTAACAACTTGCCTTCCATAATTGGATCATTGATTTATATTATGTCTTCAAATAATAAAAACAACTTGTCTTCTTGTTCTTAGTGAAAAATTATGTCATATATAAAGGGGGACTCAAAGCTAAAAAAAGCATGAGTACAATACAGTTCGCACAGTATAAGTATTGAGCATGATTCTGGGATTGAAATAAAATGATGCATTTTTTCAGACTTTTGATTGAAACTCGTTTTTATCGGTATATAAACGGTATCACATTTAAGATGATTTTCAAAAAAATATTTCCCCCTGCTCAACAACGCAAAACTTTTTGACACATTTTTAAACATAAAAGCATGACACTTACAAGCGTGATTATTGAAGTAATTTGGAAAAAAAAAAAAAAAAATCGGTTACAGAACGGACTATGCTTAATAATTGTTGGAAGTACGTTTTCAGCTGTGGTATGTATTTTTAAACGTAACTAATTTTTAGTGTATTGTGTGGAGTGTATAAATTATATATATCACATATAGAGATTTGAAAGAATTTGCACACATTGCCGGATGTGAAGAGAGCAACTGCAGAAAATGGTTGGTTAGTTGGTTGATTTATGACGGCCGATTATCTACACAAGGGGAGGAGTGCCTTCCGTGGGGGTCTTTCTAAGAGAACCTAACCGGTATTTACGCATGGTTATCCAAGGTTCGAATAAAACCACCGAAAACTCCGAACGAATAGGCCGACGAGCGCGATTGGGTTCGAGCCCGTCTACCAATTTTGAGAGCAGATACTCTCTAATCTGTATCTACTAATTATCTACTAATATACTAACTGAGCAGATAAATATTATAAAGTTTATCAAATAACATTATAAAACTTATGTCTTTGAAGTGAAATGTACAAACACAAGCACAAATCTGAATAAAATATTTAGAAAGAGAAAATTACATTTAGAATGTTGAATAAATACGTAGTAAGAGTATTTATGAGAGCTAAAAAAGTAGAATAATAGCAATTTTAAAGTTAAATTTACGATCTGAATTTGTAATTTTACTTTAAATTTGAAATGACGCCAAATCTAAAATTCATTCACTCATTCATCGACTCAATGTGAATCAGGGCCGGAACTAACTTTTTTTTTCACCAGGGGAAACATGGATTTTGGCGAATTCCCTTCCTCCCTCCCCCTCTTACACAAAGTAAAATTACAAAGAGAATTTTACTAAGCTTCTAAAGGCCGATTTATAAAAAATTAGTTTAAAATGTGTAATCATAAAATACTTAATACTGAACTACGGAATCAGCTTTTTTAAATATTTATTCATTAAAATCTGGGAAAACGAAATTGAAAGGAACTGTAAAAAAAATCCGCTTTATACAGATTTCCATCTTAGTAGGTATAACTGTAGTTATTCTTTCTGTTGGAACCATATATTTTTTTCATTTAAGACAGGAATCCGTTATAGACAGATTTTACTGTAGTTGTAAGTATTTCTAATTATTACTACTCAGGTATTTAAAGTTAAGTGATATGAGCCAAGGCCGAAACTAGCTTTTTTTTTCACGGAGGGCGGATTTTGGCGCCCCCCCCTCTCTCTCCTCCACAATATAAATTTACAAAGATAATTTTGCGAAGTTTCTAATAGCCAACTTTTTTTTTTCAAATATGTAATCATAAAATATGTAATATTGAACTATGTACTCAGCTTTGTCAAATATTTATTCAATAAAACCTGCGAAACTGGAATTGAAAGGTACTGGAAAAAATCCCGCTTTATACAGATTTCCGTTTTAGCATGTATAATAGTTGATATTATTTCTGTTGGGGAAATGATTTTTTTCATTTAAGACAGGATTCTGTTTTAGACAGATTTCATTTTCACATATTTTGCTGTAGTTGTATTGTTATATTACAATTGAGCGGGAGTTTAAAACCATAGTGATATGAATGAGTCTCATTGTCTTAAGAACTAAAAAAACAGGATTTTCTGTAGGCGACGAATTCCAATACCGTAAAATATCTTTGTGTGCTATCTACAGCCAGTTTCATGGAACTATCACTTGTAACGCCCTTTCTATTAATAGGCTGATATGTCTAGATGCTTTCCTGAACTTAACGCTAATTTTCAAAATTACAATAGTGACTTTATATATCGTACTAAGAAACTTTTTAAAATTGCCTATTTTTTTAGTGTCCCGGGAAGTCACCGACTTCACCAATTTTTTTATCTATTTATTTGTCAATTTTAATACATTTTGGCTCAGATTTTCTTTTACATTCTCCAGCTGCAAAAAGTTTTTACTCAAATTTCATATATTTTTTTGTATTAAACAACAAACCAAATCTTCATCTGGCACAGCGCACCCTTCTTCTACGTCTTCTGTTTTGCCCCCCCCCCCTCCCAGGTTGTTTTGACCCTCTATGAGTCCCATTGTCTAAAAAACTGAAAAACCAGGATTTTCTATTCGCCTAACAATGAATTCAATACCTGTAAAATATCTTTGTTTGCTTGGAATTATCACTTATTCCTCTCTTTCTATAACTATTCATTTTGTGCACCCCTCACCTTCTGTTCTGCTGTTGCCCAGGGCAAATGCCTCATTGCCCCTCACCCCTAGTTTCCGACCTGAAGTCAATCCTAAATGACAGGTTGAAAAGTGCCGCCAATTCAATACTTTAAAAGCAAAATAAAAAACAGCACTTTTCCCTATCACCCCAACTCCACTTCTTTGAAGACAATTTGTCCCTCCCCCAATTCTGCTCTGTTTTTATCTTCCTACGTTCTTTCAACTTCCTCATAGCTTAAGATTTTTCAAACATAGACTGCAACTATCTCCGACTCCACTCCTCTGCTTCCAACACAATGACACAAAGACAAACACAACTCAGAACTCACTCACACACTTCATTTCCTGAAAGAGCGTTCACCACCTGAAAGAGAGCCAACATGACAAAATTTTGGAGGTACTCAAACTTGAAACGAGACATGATGGGACAAATTCTCACGGTGTATGGGACAAATGAAGTGCCTCTTGTATGAGTTACCCAACACTACACTGGTGACCCTCGTGTTTTGAACATACATCGGATCGTGAAGATACATAGCTGTTCCAGAAATCGCTCTGCATCGCAACTGATTTCGTACTGAAGCATGCAATTTTTCAAGAATATATCGTTTTATTATCTGGGTGATGCAAGAAAATTTATATTTTCACCAAAATTGATTTGATTTTGTTCTGATAACGCCGAATCTCACAGATCCAGTAAAAGGCGTATGTGGCATCTTACGATTTACCAAGATGTGGTCAGTATTCGATTTTGTTGGCATGGTATCGGTAAGCTTCTTTCAATTTTTATTCGTATGTTTTAGTAAATGTTATTTTTCGCACGTTTTTATTGCTATAATCTGCTAATATTCATTTTTGTTGCACTCATGTTTATATGAGCCTTGGAACAAAATAGTAAAATTCTGTCAACAATCCCTAAAATTTTGAACATCAACTAGTAAATGCACTCAAACATTTGTAATTTTAACTCGTATATTTCTATTTCTGTGTTTTCATTCTTATTTTCCATAACTTTTCAAACTGCATAATCATGTCTGATCCACCAGACCCAGTTACTGCAAATAATCAAATAGCCCACGTAGCAGTCAAACCCCCACCATTTTGGAAATCCAACACAACTTTATGGTTTGTTAGGTTGGAAGCTAATTTTAGTTTGGCAAACATAATATCTGAAATTACTAAATTTAATCATGTCGTGGCATCGATTGATGCTGATGTTTTGATTTCTGTCAGCGACTTAATCGTTAATCCACCGCAAGTAGATCCATATACGGAGTTAAAAAAGCGGTTAATCGATTCTCATTCCGAAAGCGAAGCATCGAGAATCCGCACTCTACTTCAAGGCCTCGAACTTGGCGATCAACGACCTTCTCAATTGCTTACACGCATGCGCGCCTTAGCAGGCACATCTGTTGGCTGCACTTCCGAATAATACTCAGTCCATCCTTGCTGCTCTTAATCAGGAACTCACCCGGCTAGCAACAATTGCTGATAAAATTCATGAGTTCACTTTCACTCCGGTGATAAATGCTACAAGTTCAGTCAAACTGGAATCCTCAAACAGTTTAGAGTTGCAAATCGCGCAGTTATCAAAACAAGTGAGTGAGCTGACACATCTTGTAAACAAACGCGACACCACACATGAAAGAGTACGAAACAATCATTTCCGAAGACGAAGTAAATCCCGTGATCGTTTTCACCAATACAAGGAACCAAGTGATGGCAAATGTTTTTATCATACCAATTTTGGCAAGAATGCTCGAAAATGTACACAACCCTGTTCTTTCCGACAAGCGGAAAACTAAATTGGCGATCGCCGGAAAGCCAGGATCGTGATCGCCACCTCCAGCGTATTCTCCTGACCGATACTAAAACAAATTTGAAATATTTTATTGATACTGGAGCAGATATTTCCGTTCTTCCAAGGAATTCTGCCTCTCAGCCTAGAATATCAAGCGACTTGGTACTTTATGCCGCAAACGGTACAACAATAAAAACTTATGGCACTAAACGCCTTACACTCGACCTAAATTTACGCCGTAGTTTCACATGGCCATTTATTATTGCAGATGTACGTCAACCAATTATCGGAATTGATTTTTTAAAGCATTTTAATCTATTAGTTGATGCTAAAAACAATAAATTAATTGATGCTACTACTCAAATTTCTTCTGCTGCCGCTTCTGCTACTGTAAGCTCTGAAATATCTAATATATCTTTTGCTTTTGGCGATTCACCATTTCAAACAATTCTTAAAAAATATCCAACAATTATAAACACTACAACATCCAAATTGTCTTCACATTTGACAACATTTCACCATATTGAAACAACAGGTCCGCCTGTGTTTTCTAAGCCAAGACGTTTAGCCCCTGATATGTTACACGCTGCACGGCAAGAATTTGAGTATTTAATGTCTCGGGGAATAATTAGACCCTCAAAAAGCCCATGGGCTAGTCCGCTGCATATGGTAAAAAAACAAAACGGGGAATTGCGCCCATACTCTCATACTTGCAGGTAAATTCAAACATTCACAAACAATGTGCTGACACTGACACAGCTGCAACATCAGATGGTTGAATATAATCGCGAGTACACTAGTATAATCAAGCATTCATGAGTGAGAAGATATGTTCTTGAGTTTACTTATATTCATTATGCTTGTTCATTAACAAATCCATTCACGATGTTGATGTATTCATTGAAACTTGCTCATGTGCTCAGTTGACTTCAATGAGTAGGTAGTTATATATATATATATATATATATATATATATATATATATATATATATATATATATATATATATATATATGAGTGTCTGATATTATATGAGTGTAAATTAATGTCAGATGAATGGAAAAAAAGTCACGGATTCAATAGCATTCAGTTTGATGTTGTGTGATTAAAATTGAGCTCTAGTACCTAATTAGATAACTCAGTTTTTAGCTAATTTTTTTATTGTGAGTGGGTTTGACACAATTTGTTTCTGGTTGGATTTTGACTTGTCAGGTCAACCCGATCTTTCAAAGGAGGTTCAGAGTATTGTTTCATTATTTTTCAACAAAAAAGATATTATAAGTATAATTGTGCTAGTCTACTTTTCAAAATTTACATCAACATGTCAGGTTTCTGATCGAAGTTTATCCTGTTTAGTTTAATTCAAATATAATTTTTGTCCTATGGTCCGGTATACTTAACTTGTACAGAACAGTAGACTGCACGGTAATTAATAATGCTTTTAAAATACATAATTTTGAATTTTTATTTGTTTAATTTAAATTTAAGTTAATCATTATCATCAGAAAAAAGTGCTTGATTTCTGGAGTTTCTAAATGTGTGAATTAATAGAAAGCCAATATAAGATGTTATTGAAGAGAAAATATCAGACTAAAGATCAGACAAATAATCAGAAAATAAGCTTATCAGTGAAAATTCACTACTATATTTCGTATAGAATAGAAAAACCAGTTTTACTAAAACATGACCTAGTATGCAGGTTGGATTGATTAACTTTTATGAGTTAGAGTTGTTTTCAGTTTTGTGGGTCTAGTGATGAATAAACGAATTGATTGAGAGAACAATTTTCTCTGGAGCATTGATATGTGCCTCCTCCCGCCTCCCCCCAAAAAATGTATTGGGAATTATGCTTATTAATATTATAGAAGTGTAAATTTTTCTCCGGAACTATATATTGCCCCTCCCCTCTTTCTGGAGCATCAAATATCCTGTTTCTCAAAAAGCCATCAAAAGTGTCTCTGTCTGAATTCAGCATTGTGAAAGTGAAGCTAAGGCTATCCTGATGAGTATAGCCGATTTTTTCGAACATATCAGAATATGCTTTCAAATGAATAAGGCCTTCAAATTCCCTCAAAAACAGATAAAGAACTATTATTTTAGATCCTTCATTGCAAAAACTAAACTGGCCTGTCCAAAAAATAAATAAAAATGCAATATGTACATCGCTGGTGACATGCACCATTGTGGTTGACAACTAGCAAATGCATGTTCATCCATTATTTGCACAATCACGATATTTGGTGACAGATTTTAATAGCTGTCAAGAGAGAGTCAAGAAGAAAGTAAAGAGGTACTAAAATTTTAAAAGCTTGCTACAATTTCAATATGGATATAGACCCTGCCCTTGTATATTTTTTAAACAAATTGCAAGCTGTATTCCATTCAAATTATCAATTTCGTTTATTTCTGCAACAATTAAATTGTATCAGGGGCATTTGTTATAGCAAATATAGAGGCAGGTACATGTTTTGTTTTTTTAATTTAGCATATTTAAGTTATTTTTTTATGAAGTAAGCAAATATGAAAATAATGTAAATTTATAATTACAATTAAAATGGCTGCTAATAAAATATTTTTATTTTATTTTAGATTTTAAAAAAGACAAAGAAGACTGATTTATTCATCTTTAAAGGACATAAACCATTTTCTTAGAAGCAAGAGACACAAATATTTCATCGTATATGTGTCACTAAAAAAGTATATTTGAAGTTAAATCATTTTTACTGATGCAAATTTGTCTACCTTGCATTCACACTGAAACAGCTAAAGATTTTTTTTTTCTGTTTAAATATGTTCAAATATTTTCTCAAACTTTAAGTGCAACTCAGAAAAACTGACTAAAAGACTAATACTTTAGCCTGATACAAATAAAATTTATTACCAGAAAAATCTCGTATTTCTGTAGCATGTCTGAGAAAAGTTTGACAGCAGAGTTCCCAACAAAAGAAGGCCTCTCTACTGATAGTGAAGAAAAGCCTATTATTATAGATGTTCGCTCTTTAAAATATTTTCAAGATGACGATCTGCAAAATCATACAAAAGAAAAGACATTTAGTTGTGATTTGTGCTCCAAAGAATTTTTTAAAAGTGGTGATCTAAAGAGACACTTATGCACCCATAGAGAAGAAAAAGCATTTATTTGTGAGATATGTTATAAGAGATTTTCTCAAATGGGCAATCTAATGTTACACCTCCGTATCCATACAGAGGAAAAGCTATTTACTTGTGAAGTGTGTTCTAAAGGGTTTTATCAAAAAGGAAATCTAAAACGACATCTTATCAAACATACTGGTGAAAAATCATTTATTTGTGATTTATGCTCTAAAGCATGTACCGATAGTGGTGATCTAAAGAGACACTTACGCACCCATAGTGGGGAAAAGCCATTTACTTGTGAAGTGTGTTCTAAAAAATTCTCTGATAAGGGAAGTCTAAATAAGCATATACACATTCATACTAACGAAAAGCCATTTTGTTGTGAAATGTGTTCTAAAGCATTTTCTTGGTATGGACAGCTAAAGGAACATCTTCGCATCCACACAGGTGAAAAACCATTTGTTTGTTGTTTATGTCCTAAAGAATTTCTTAAAAAATGTGATCTAAATATACACTTACGCACCCATACTGGAGAAAAGCCATTTATTTGTGATTTATGCTCCAGAGGATTTGTTAAAAGTGATGGATTAAACAAACATTTACGCACCCATACTGGGGTAAAGCCCTTTGTTTGTGAAGTGTGCTCTAGAGGATTTTCACAAAAATCAAATCTAACTGTTCACCTCCTTACACATGCAGGTGAAAAACCATTTCTTTGTGAAGTGTGTTCTAGAAGATTTTCACAAAAATCAAATCTAAATCTACACCTCCATACACATACAGGTGAAAAACCATTTCATTGTGAAGTATGCTCGAAAAGATTTTCTGTTAATAGTGCCCTAAAGAGACATTTAAAAACTCATGTAGTAAAGTAATTTATTTATCAGTGTGTTGGTTTAAAAATGTAACTTTTTTTCATATATAGAGAAAATAATTTTTGTTTGTGAAATGTGCTGTAATTTGCTTGCTAAACAAAAATATTAGCTTAGATATTTTTTTCATTTCCCAGTTCTTTTTAAGTTCTGACTGAAGAAATCCAAAGTTGGAAAATAGTCTTTCAACAACCAAGTGTAAGAATTGTTTGTAATGTTTTAAAAACTAATTTAATACATACAATCGTGTATGTAAATAAATAAGAAAAACGTTTTCTGCAAAATACCAACATAGCACATATGTTAAACAATTTTATTTGATCATATGTCAGTTAATTTTTTTCTTCTTTTAATATTAACCGACAGGCTTTTGCCAACCATTGCAGTTTGCTAAGGTTTAATTGGGAATAGATAAAATGATCCAGATTTTATATATCTGTAGTATTTTTATTTGTAATCTTACAGTTACTTAAGTACTTGCTTGACTTACAACTATCAAGCTTTTCAATTTAACTTGAAACAGTCTTTATTACTTACTTAAATAAACAAACACAATGATGAGATTACTCAATACTATAATATAATTGTACACTTAAACCGGAATTTACCTAGAATTACACTTTAAATCCTTTATTTTATAAATTTCAGGTTATCAACTTTCATACTTAGATACAAAACTGTGGAACAATTATTTATCTCCTTTTTATTTTTTTAACTTCACCTTTTCATAAACCTCATAAAATCTCACGTGCCTACTAATTAAATCTTGAGTTTTTATTATTGTGGATATTGATGCATCGATTGGTATTAGTTAATATTCCCACATACAGGGTGTCCGAAAAGTCTGGAAACGGTCGAATAACGCGAGAAATATACATCAGATTGAAAAACAAAAAAATATGTATTCAATATTTTTGAAAAATCTATTTAGGGATATCAAAGTTGCTCCCCCAAATCTGTGCCCTAAGGGAGCGAGGCAACATTTAAATCTTAAATGATAACCCCCCCCCTTTTTTATTGCAGATTTGGATTCTACGAGAAAAAAAATACATAACTTTTCTTTTTAACATTTTCTTCCATAAATCATAGATACAAAACTAGGTGTCTATGTATATATAGTACATGTCCCTGTAATAAAGTAAAATGCAGTGAATTTTTTTTCCATTGAAAAGTCTGGCAATGGTTGAATAACTTAGAAAATATACATCAGGTTGAAAAATTGGAAAATGCATGTTCAATATTTAAAAAAAAAATTATTTAGATATATCAAAGTTACCCCTCCAACTCTGTGCCCTGCGGGGAAAGGGTTCAACTTTGAAATCTTAAATGATAATGCCTTTTTTATGGCAGATTCTGATTCTACGGAAAAAAATACATAACTTTTATATTTATCATTTTCTTCAGAAAATCGTAGATGGAGCTGTAATCGAATAAAATGCAGTGAGAATTGTTTCCATTGAAAAGTCTGGAAATGGTCGAATAATTTAAGAAATATATATCTGATTGAAAAACATGTGTTCAATATTTTAGAAAAATCTATTTAGGGATATTAAAGTTGCCATTTTTCTAAAATATTGAGCAAGTATTTTTCCGTTTTTCAATCCGATGTATATTTCTCAAGTTATTCGACCATTTCCAGACTTTTCAGTATACCCTGTATATAATACATAGTTTATCGTATGTAAATCCTAATATATGCCATTATAGTAAAAAGAAATATAGTAATACCAATCTAGTTATTAATCAAAATGAATTTAATCATTCAATTTGCTATTTTTAATTTGTGTATATTGTAAAAAAATTCTTAATATTTTACTATTTTTTAAAAAAATCATGATTTTTACTTACTAGTTATTGATTTATTAGTGACATTTAATTTTGGAACAAAATTTGTTTGAATCAATAAAATTAAAATAATTTATTTTGTAACGATGTTGTAAGTATTTATTTATCATACACACTTTTGGGTAACGTCTGTTGATAATGGTTTTTTTGGATAGCTATTTAATTGCAATGATTTTATCTCATATTTAAAAATAATGTCTTTGTCAGATTTGTCATTTTTTGACAACAGTTAGGATTATGGTAATTTTAAAAATATGCTTATTTTTAATCAATTTATTTATATCTATTTTAAATGCAAAATAAAGTTTAACAAAAAAATAAAAAAAGGTAGAAAAACTCAGAATGATATTGTAAGTACATGATCAGTACAAAAACCCTTAACGGGTTAAAAGTTGTGACGCAGCACTTTCTTTTGGCTCTATGAATTTTAAATATGGGTCTTAAAAGCAATGATATCAAATTTAAGTGACGCTATGTTAATAATTTTTTTTAAATCATAATTTTCTTTTTAGTTTTATTTATATTCACAGGTGCAATTATTATCTTAATATGAAAAAATATATAAAATTTATTCGCTGATGCTTTTTCATTCACATCTCTCATGAATTCAAAATATGGGTTTTAAAAGAAATGATATCAAAATTTGAGTGACACCTTGACGTTAATTTAATAGGACTCTTTTAAAATTCAATTTAAATTATTTTTGGTTTGTCTTCTAAAGTATATTTACACATACAAACAATACTTTTAATTTTTCAATACACTTTTAAATGTATTACTTTCACTGAGCCTATATTATGTATTGAAATGTATTTATTTCCATAAATTGATTTATCTTCTGTGCTACGCTATCCAAAATCATAAGTAAAATTTATGTAAATGATTATTTTGCGTCATATTATCCACTTGAATACATTTCCCTTTGTTTGGATACTATGACGCAAAATAATCACTTACATAAATTTTACTTATGATTTTGGATAGCGTGGCACAGAAGATAAATCAATTTATTGAAATAAATACATTTCAATACATAATATAGGCTCAGTGAAAGTAATATATTTAAAAGTGTATTGAAAAATTAAAAGTATTGTTTGTATGTGTAAATATACTTTAGAAGACAAACCAAAAATAATTTAAATTGAATTTTAAAAGAGTCCTATTAAATTAACGTCAAGGTGTCACTCAAATTTTGATATCATTTCTTTTAAAACCCATATTTTGAATTCATGAGAGATGTGAATGAAAAAGCATCAGCGAATAAATTTTATATATTTTTTCATATTAAGATAATAATTGCACCTGTGAATATAAATAAAACTAAAAAGAAAATTATGATTTAAAAAAAATTATTAACATAGCGTCACTTAAATTTGATATCATTGCTTTTAGACCCATATTTAAAATTCATAGAGCCAAAAGAAAGTGCTGCGTCACAACTTTTAACCCGTTAAGGGTTTTTGTACTGATATCATTACTTTTTTAAGGTTATTGGTGAAAATGTCAATTAGTCGAAATTAAGTATAGGGTATAAATTAATCATTAGAATAAAATTTTAAAGAAATGCTAAAAAGACCCCTTGGACCCCAATAAAATATGAGGGTGGTGGCCCAGGGAGAGGAATCCAAGACTCAACTTTTAAATTATACAGTGAGAGAGTAACACAATTAGAAGGATGAAAATGCATGGCAAAACCCGTTTGTTCCATCTTCCTCCGCCAAAGGGCACAATCTTTTCTATACAAACATAGCTGAAAATTTTCAGGCTGTCGATTCCGAGTCAAATGAGCCATACATCGTCGTGATCGGGCCCATAGAACACAAGATAGGAAAGCGCCCCCTGGTGGTGAAACTTGTAACTAAAATCTATATATCCTGTCGATGTCCAGTTGAATAAATCAAACTGCATTGTGATGGGACCCATTGGACTTGAGATAGCTGCAAAATCCGTTAGTTCCATCTTCCACCACCAGGGGGCGCACTCTGTTCTATACAAACATAGCTGAAATCTTTCAGGCTGTCGATTTTAAGTCGAATGAGCCATACCTCATCGTAATCGGGCCCATAGAACACGAGATAGGATAGCGTCCCCTGGTGGTGAAACTTGGAACTAAAATCGATATATCCTGTCGATGTCGAGAAATGAATCAAACTGCATTGTGATGGGACCCATAGAACTCAAGTTAGCTGCAAAATCTGTTAGTTCCATGTTCCACCACCAGGGGGCGCACTCTGTTCTATACAAACAGCTGAAATTGTTGAGGCTGTCGATTTCGAGTTGAGTGAGCCATACCTTGTCATGATCGGGGCCATAGAACCTGAGATAGGAATGCACCCCCTGGTGGTGAAACTTGTAACTAAAATCTATATATCCTGTCGATGTCCAGTTGAATAAATCAAACTGCATTGTGATGGGACCCATAGAACTCGAGTTAGCTGCAAAATCCGTTAGTTCCCTCTTCCACCACCAGGGGGCGCACTCTGTTCTATACAAACATAGCTGAAATCTTTCAGGCTGTCGATTTCGAGTCGAATGAGCCATACCTCATCGTAATTGGGCCCATAGAACACGAGATAGGATAGCGTCCCCTGGTGGTGAAACTTGGAACTAAAATCAATATATCCTGTCGATGTCGAGTCAAATGAATCAAACTGCATTGTGATGAGACCCATAGAACTCAAGTTAGCTGCAAAATCTGTTAGTTCCATGTTCCACCACCAAGGGGCGCACTCTGTTCTATACAAACAGCTGAAATTGTTGAGGCTGTCGATTTCGAGTTGAGTGAGCCATACCTTGTCATGATCGGGGCCATAGAACCTGAGATAGTAATGCACCCCCTGGTGGTCAAACTTGAAACTAAAATTGATATATCCTGTCAATGTCAAATTGAATGAATCAAACCATGTTGTGATGGGACCCGTAGAACTCGAGTTAGTTCCAAAATCCATTAATTTCCCCTTCCACTGCCAGGGGCGCACTCTGTTCTATATGAACATAACTGCCCCTGGTGGTAAAACTAAAATCAGTAAGTTCTATCGACGTCGAGTCGAATGAGCCAAACTGCATCACGATTAGGAATGCACAACCTGTGGCCCGTGATGGGTAACTGGTGGCCCGCAGAGACCATACATGCCAACCTATCCAAAAATTTCGAATTTCCTTAATAATTCGTGAGAAAATGTGCAAATTTTGTCCATAGATCGTAGGAAAATATGAATTTCATCGATCAGGTGCATAAAATTATGAATTGCATCGACTGGATGCAAATTTTGTCGAATGGGCATGGAAAAATTACAAATTTCGCCATTTTGTCGCTAGAAAAAAAAACGCAAATTTCAATAATCGGTCAACAGAAACCAGAGATGTCAAAATCGGTAATTCCGGAGTTGTAAATTTCGTCAATCACTCAAAATCTTGAATTTTGTAAATCAGTTGAAGAAAACTGCAAATTTTGTCGATAAGGCACTTAAAATCGCAAATTTCATGGAAAGAGCAACGAATTTCATCGAATGGCATGGAAAGATCGTGAATATCAACGAACAGCCGCGGAAAAAATTTGCAAATTGTCCATAGATTGTGGGAAAACATTATGAATTTTGTCTATCGGTTCTGCAAAATTATGAATTTTGTCGATAGGCATGGAAAATTGCAAATTTCGTATATTGGGCGTGGAAAAATCAAGAATTCCATCGAATGTTTGTGAAAAAATTGTAAATTTCAACAAGCGGTAAAAAAAAAAAAAATGAAAATTTTGCCATTGTCTAAAGAAGAAAAATTGTCAATTTCATTAAATGGCCGATGGAAAGCATATCAGTTGAAAATACGAATTTTGTCAATCAGGCACAGTAAAAACATGAATTTTGTGAATCGGGAGAAGGAAAATCATAAATTTTGTTGAACGCATGCATAAAAATCATGAATTTTGTTTATCGGGCATATAAAAATCATTAATTTCGTCAAACGGATCCATAAAAATCAAGAAAGTCATCAATCGGGTACGTAAAAATCTTGAATTTCATCAATCAGGCGTGTAAAAATATAGGACAAAATTGCCATTCGCCAATCGGCGAGTAATACTGAAAATTTGGCGACTGACTTTACTGCCACCACTGGTCAAACTTAATAGTCCCAATTGCGATGATTGAATGGAAAAAGATTTTTTCCCCGCTGTCGCTCGACAAATTTTGAAACCATTTGGCGAATTTCACGATTTTTTCCCCGAAATTATTTGACGGATTGTGACTTTTTTTCTTCTCGAAGCCATTCGACGATATTCAAAAAAATTTTCCCCTGAAACCAGTTGATGAATTTTGTGATTTTTCCACTATCAATGAATTTTAGATTTTTCTGCTATCGATTAATGAATTTCATGATTTATCGACTATCGATTAATGAATTTCATGACTTTTTCCATGAACGAACAAATTGTGCACTTTTTTCCCACTGCTATTCAACGAATTTTGCAATTCTGTTCCGCGATTGTTAGACAAATTTCACTATTTTTCTCCCGAGATCATTTGATGAATTTTGTGATTTTTTTCCCCCGAACCTATTTGACGAATTTCTCTAATTTTTTCACGACAGTTAGACATAATTAATTTTTTTCCTGCAATGCCTGACTTCTTTCCCGAGACCATTTGACGAATGTCGCGATTTCTTTCCCAACACTATTTGACAAATTTCGCCGTTTATTCCACAATCGTTTGACAAATTTCTTAAATTTTTTATCAAGTATTTGTAAATTTGTTATTGGTCATTGCTGAAAAACAGGAGTAAAAAAATCCATGTACTGGCCAGTGGCCACTGAGTAAAAAAGTTGAAACCTATACATAAAAGTTGAACCTATACATAAAAATCATGAATTTTTTAGAACGGGCACATAAAAATCACAATTTTGTCAAGTAGCCGCATAAAAATCACAAATCCATCTAGTGGGTGCATTCTTCCAAATTTGCAACCGAACAGTGCTGTATGTATGGATAATGCTAATTATCCCCCCCCCCTACCCAACATCTCCTCGAAACAAAATTCTCTCTGTGCTACTGATGGTGGTCCTCGACAACCCAACAATTTTTTAAGTGGCCCTTCGCCTAAAAAGATTGGGCACCTCTACTATCAATTAACAATAAATTAACCTATCGCTTGTGTCATGTATTCATGAGCGGTGATTGCAATGCAAATTCTTGTTTACAAGAATAAGACTCATATTAGGTATTTTATTATTTATTTATTGTTTGTTTACTTATTTTGATTTGATTTTCTTGTCCTTTTAGAAATTGACTTTAGATTGTTACTTAAATGGTGAGATGATTGTCAATTACCTGTTTTATCGATAAAAATGATACAAGGTAAGGAAATTGCATCGTGTCGAGTGAATATTTAGGAAGTATTTTAAAAACTGCAGACTAAAGAAGATTTGTGTTTTACTTGTTAGCTATATTTTGCAACTCTCCAAATTACTGCAATGTAAATATAGTATGAAGTTTTATACTATACTAAACTTTCCTCTGTTGTATAGCTAATTTTATTGGAGTAAAACCCTGAAAATGCATTGTTGTAGTAATCAATTATTTTTGCAGTTGTGTAATTTCTGTCATAACAATTTTCAACTAAGGGAAATCTTAGATTGGACATTTAATCACAGTATTTTAAATAAGAAAACTTAAAATATTTGCAAATTAAAGAAATGAATGAAGAGATTTTGTTTAAAATTTTAAGTCTAAAGATTTTTTTTTTTACAAAAAATGCAAAATTCGCCAGCCATTCGGGAAATTATCACAAAATTCTACTAATAAAATGGGACTGTAAACAAACCGGTTCAAAATGTGTCCTTTTTAAAAATTAAATTCCATCCCAGCGGCCCTGTTGTTATGTTAGTCGAGTACTAGCTGATCGACAAAATTTTTTAATCTCGCCAACCTTTTTTTTCTGACCAATCTTTAACATTTAAGCTAATAAAGTATAGCCAACATTTTAACATTGCTATATAGTATCTTAAAAAACTTACTTAAAAATAGCTGAAATATAATCTTGATAAAATACGTAAACACAAACATATTAATACAAATAACAAAATCTCATGTAATCGGGTAGGGGAGACCGGTACACAGTGGACCACTTTTTCAGTTAAATTTTTTTTTCTCTTTAACAGACTGGCCAATCTGTATGAAAATATTTTTGAATATTCCTTAAACCTTCTTACATCCATCATAATTTTCTCACAACATAGTTTTCAATACATTAAAAATATATATATATATATATACACTGGTCCACCCACCAGGGTACAGTGGACCACTATTAGGTATTATCTAAAATATAATATAAATCTATTTTTCATTAATCTAATTCTTTTTTGTTGCCCCTTCATTCGCAAAATAACATAGTAATATAAATTTTGAAACAAAAACAAAAAATTAATTATATTTTGAAAATAATAACAGATTAATACAGGAACAATTGCAATTTAGTTGAAGTTATTACTTAAGTACAAAAAAAATCAGCTCACATTAAAATTTGCAAATGAAATTCCAAAATACTTATCAGTAAGATTGAGCCTGGAATTTTCAAGAAATAATTTTGGGTCTGCGTGCAACATTATGAAATCATTGACATCAACAGCAGATTCATCTACAGTTTCGGGAGAAATAAACTGATTTCCATTCAATTTGCATCTCATGAATCTTACTTGAATAGAATCATCAACAATTAGACTACAGTTATATTTATCAAAGGCAGTAAATACAAAACAAAATATTTCTTACTATGTTAAAAAAAATTGTTATTTTTATTTGTTTACTTTATTTTACAGTTAATTCTACTTTAAAACAATCTTTCTTTATAGAAAACAAGCAATTATTACATATTTTGAACATTCTGCATTAGAGGAGCAGAGTGGATTGTGGACCACTGTGCCCCAGGAGTGGGTGGTCCACTGTACCCCATGTTGAAGTTCAATAAATAATCATATTAATATTGTTTATAGCTTTCTTTTAAACATATTAACTTTAAAGTAAAATAAAAACAAGTATCTTAGCTTTTCAAAAAAGCTGTTTTATTTTATTTATCTACAACCTTTAATTACTAAAAAAATAAAAATATGATGAAAAATTTTACTTTTAGAAGCTCAAAACAACAAAGCAGGATAATATAGTTCGATCTGAGCTAAACATACTTTCTGAAGGCTATAAATAATCATTGTAGTGCTGTTGTCTATTAGGATAGAAGAGAAGCTTAAAAAAAATTTAAATAAATAAAATATTAGGGGGTGGTCCACTGTGTCCATAGGTTCACTGTGTACTGGTCTCCCCTATATTAATGATAGGTTTAGTCAATAACAAAAATGTTAAAGTAAGCCATAACATAAATTAGAAACATTGTATTTCATAATGAAAACATTGTATCTAATTTTATATACATAAAACTGAAAACTTACGTTATATAAATTCCCTATATAATATACCAAAGTTTCATCACAATTAAACGTATTTCAATCACACTGAAATAAAAAGTTTTAGTTATTAAATTTGTGTGAGGTGAATGATGGGAAAGTTTGATTTGGAGAGTTGGAAAATATAGCTAACAAGTACCTTCCTTATATTATTTTTAACGATAAAACAGGTAATACTATTTACAATTATCTCACCATTTACGCCAAAAGACAATTTCTAAAAGGACAATCTAATCAAAATAAGTAAACAAACAATAAATAAATAATAAAATACCTCAAATGAGTGTTATTCTTACAAAAACAACATTCGAGACTCGTTGAAAACAAACAGATGATTGATTTGTTGATTAGAGGCTGTTTCAAATTAACTGATAAAAAAAAAATCTGAATTTTTTTTTCCTTTAAAAAATGACAAATTAAATATATAAATAACAATTAAATTGTATATATATAATTATAAAATATTTCAATATTTTAATCAAGGAATCTAAATATTTTTCGACTTAATGAAGATTTTGAAATAAGAAATTCTTTATTATAACAAAAAAGAAAAATATAGAAACAATAATTTAATTTAATACATATATATTACATATTAAAAATTGCATTAAAAACTGTTTTCGTATTAAAAAAAAAAGAATCTAAATAGTTTTTCAGCGATATGGATATGCTTTAACGTTTAACTGTAACCGTAATAGGCAAGAGCTTCCTTATTGCGCAGTAATAAAAAGCAGTGAAAAGGCTGAAGATCTATAATGTTAGTCAACCAGAAAAAGCATAAGAAAATAGTCCGATTTTAAAAGTGGATTATATTGAAAACAAGAGTTTTCCTACGTTAGCGCAATATCTTAAACGCTTCATCTAAAACTGATTAATATAATATATTAATTTTAAAAAAATCGTTCGATCCATTTTCGAGATAACAACTCTGTGCCCATTACACCATTACATTTTCCATTTTCGCTTAAAAATTGGTTTCCAGATCTCAAAATCTACTGCATGTAGAAATCTATAAATTTCAGGATAGAGTTAGGCCATAGATATAAGACTAATGTGAAAAAATCGAAACGGTATGCCTCATATTTACTGAGATATTAAATGTCGGCGTTTCGATTTTCCTTTGATGTCCTGCTAGCTGTATATATGAGAGTGACGGAATCTTCGGTTTTGGGCTTACGGTTTTCGGTGCGTCACTCAAGAGACTACCGTCTCTTATGATTGTCAGGATTTTTTTTTGTCTTTTGTTATATCAAACACAGCTATGTATGCAGAGTGAAATGTCAATTCTCAGATTTTGTAATTAAGTCTGCACTCTCGTTTAAGAGATAATAAATCTCTTATTTATAATAATAATGATCTAATCATGAGCACCTGTTTTAAAATTGTTTGGAAGAAGAGGCAGTTTCATATGAAGAGCCACAAAATTAAATAAATACAGTCAACACCCTTTAATTTGCAGACCTATCATCCACAAAACTTTTAAATAGCAATACATCTTCAGATGTAAACAATTAAATACATAATTCAGATTTTAAAACAAAATCAGTAACAGAATGTTTTTGTTTTCCATTTTGTTGTTACAGAAAGGTGTTTTTTGTATCAATTAAATCAAACTTTCTATTTAACTCTTTCTTCTGTCTGAACCATAAATTAAACAATAATAAAATTTATAATTAATATATATATATATATATATATATATATATAATTTATTTAAGAAATATTTATTTCTTGAAAAGAAATTACATTTTTGCATAACTTGCAGTATAAAATTTTCAAAACTAAATCTATTGGAAGCAAACAATTACATCAATGTTTCAGAATATTAAAATTAATCAGAGATGAATGTGTATTTCTATACTTAAATATGTATGTTTTGTTATTGCAATGTATTATTTCATTACGCTTACATTATGTAATCTTATGAAATGCATAATGTCTTTTTAGAAATGTTTAAGAAATATTTTATTGCAATAATTATTCGAAATCATTATTTTCTTACTTTAGAATTATTGCATGCATTAATATCGATAATTCATTTTGTATCTAGTAGAAAACGTAAACTAAAAATGAACAATAGTCCACACAAATTTTGGACGAAAAGTTTGTGGATACGAGGAATATATTGTAATGTAGTTATGGAGATAACAGGGTAAATCAGATATAAACCTTAGTAAATATAGGAATAATTATGGTGGATTTATTTTTAGAAAATTTCTGTCCAAACTATGTTAATATACGTATCTTATTTTGTATTCAGAAAAAGTAAAACGAGCGGAGAGAAAGTATTTTCTATTTCATTTTTGCTTAGAGCTGATGCAGATTTTATTTTTATTTTGAGGAGCTACACAAATTAAATCGAATTTATTTTGATTTTATTTTTTTGAGATAATTGCATCTTACTGTTCTATTATTTTTAATGTATCATAAATATTGTGAAAAAATACTCGTTCAATTAAATTTTTGTTTCGCTCTGAATATGTGTTATATTTTCAACTTGCTTACATTTTTTTAATTCTCTTTTTACTGACTCTTAACACATCACATTTGAAGTTAACTTTTATAAAAATTAATTCACTATTATTTTTTTTATCTTATTTAAGCCTTGGCTAGCTTCAACGTAAAATGTAAAATATATTTAAAATTAATCAAACCAATCTTCCATATATGAGAATCCTTGGAATTATTCTAGGAATTTTTCTGTAATTGAATTTAATTGGAATGAAAAGTGTTCACTATTTATCACTATGATTCGCCTTACCTAAAACTAAAACAAAGACCTTATACAACATTTAAACTTAGCATTGTGCCAAGCATCCTTCAAAAGGAAACACAAACCACTAACAAATATTTCTATTCTACATTTTTTTTATTTAAGCTTTTATAAAAGATGAATCTGTCACTTCTTGTTTATGTATACTATACAATACATACGTATTTTTATTTTGATAACAAAAAAATTGGCCCAAATAATGGTCTTAGCAATTTTTTTAAACAGAAGTGAACTTAAACAAAAATAATTGGTCAAGTGCAACTTTTACTCATGCACAAAGGGTTCCACATAATGCATTTATTAATTACTTACTGATATAGTAACTATCGATAGTACTAATTTATAAGCGATTATTCTCTCTAAACTACTGACTTTAATCTTGGAATTATTCTAGGAATTTTTCAGTAATTGAATTTAATTGGAATGAAAAGTGTTCACTATTTATCACTATGATTCGCCTTACCTAAAACTAAAACAAAGACCTTATACAACATTTAAACTTAGCATTGTGCCAAGCATCCTTCAAAAGGAAATTGCAAAGTTGCAATGTCGCCTTGGTAATTGTTGCGTTTTTCTAGATGGGTTTTTAATTAATAATTTATTTAATTACTGACAAATGTTTACGAAAATCTTTATCAGCAGTCTTTGGATGATTTCACATCAATAGGTAACTTGAGTGCCCCTCAACTCCCCTCTCAGCACCTGCAAAGTAAAATTTGTATGTAGTGGAAAATGCATTTTTCTCAAAAACAATCTGATCTAGAATAATTGCTATAGTTTTCCTGCAAAGTTTCAATAAACTCCTACTGCCGGGCATTTTTCACTATGTTGGAAAACCTCAACTATAATAATCCAACCCTTAAATATAAATACTCTTTAAAGCCTTTTTTTAAAATCTTGCTTCCATGGCCAAGTACAGATGCGTGTTCATTTCCCATTGTGGTAGTGTTGAGTTCAACTCTTGACAGTTTCACTGTGCCCACTTAGTGTGTAGCTCTTCGATGTATTTGTGTGTTGTCGTGTGGTTATTTTATGTTAAGGCTGTCGCTTTGTATATGTTAGAAGAACTCATAAGAAGATGGATGTAAAAATAAAAAAAGAAAAAATTGTGTCAAGTTTGGAATTTAGGCTTTTAATTTACATTTAATTTCTTTGAAGAGTAGAGAGGAGAAAGAAATTTTAACATTTTAAATCCAATAAACGTATGAAGAAAAACTCATACAGGTCAATATTGAGTAGTAGTGAAAAAGAAGGTGCAGTAATAAAATACAATCAGGAGACTAACTATACGTGCTGCTTTTTTTTTATCCAGTGTGGATCGTGGATATTTCTCTGAATTTATTTATGGTCAAAGTCTTTGAAGGAGAACTAGCTACATCTCTTACACGTGGGGAAATATTGGTAAATCTATTATCAATTTATGCCTAGTAATTTTGCTTTATTCAATGAAAAGCAACCTGAAACAAGATTGTTATCATTGCATCAATTTAATTTCTTAAAAATTTATATTCTTTAAATATGATTATGAAATAGAAATTGCTAGCTGCACTGAAGACGTGTGTTTTTTATTTTGAAAATAATTACAAAAAATAAACAGTTCATCAGAATATCATTGCATAAAAGAATGTTTATTGAGACACTTTTAAAATTTCTATAAGTTTCAAGGTTTATATGTTTATAATATATATAACCTAAAAATTATGAATTGTAGGATATGAAATATGCAAAACGTGATTAGAAAATAATGACTTGCAGAACTGACATTAAAGCCCCTGATATGCAGATTTGCTAGCATTATATATAACTTAAAAAATAAATTACGGATTGTAGGATGTTAAATATTATTCAAAGTGAGATTAGAAACCAGTGAATGACAGAGCTGACATTGATACCCCTGATCTGTAGGTTTTCTATCTGCAAAAATGCCAATTTTTCTGTGGAGACACAAAAAGTTTTGATTTCTGTTCATCTCTTAGTCTGTTCTGCGATAACTGCTGCAGAAAGCATCTGATTAGATTGCAATTAAGTAGATAAGTTAATAAGGTCCCGTAATTAGTTGTATAGTTTTTGATTAAATCTGGCTGATTCATTCAAATACTTTTTTCAAGTTATAATGCTTTCTTATGGCAATTGAAACAATTTTCCAATTTTACCATTCATTGAAAAGAAAATGGCACACTTGGTTAATTTATTTAAATATTATATTATGGATGTTAAAATTTCCCAGTGGCAGTTTTAAATTATTCTGATTAGTCGGAAAATTTTGTTAATACATTTGTCATATTTTTTAAATTAGGTGTATACTTTTAAATAGAAATCTGTTCGAAAAATATGAAACACTTTATTTTATCACTTTATATATATTTGCTATCATACGTATTTCATTTTTTCTCTTTTTTCTTTATCAATTCCTTAGCAGCAGTATTTGAATAGAATATAAAAAATCATTAAAATTATCTTAATTACAAAAGATGAAGCAGAAAGTTTAGATGAAGCAAAATAAAAGGTTACCTAATCTTTCGAAGTCTGATCTACAGCTTAGATCTGCAGTCAATATTGAATATGAATATGATTAAAAGACTACCACAAAAACTATATTGTAGCACCAAATCACGTTTTCTAAAATAGTTCGTTGGTAATGGACACGACTATGGATGATTACCCAATAAATTTAAAAGTTACCAAACATACCCATTTTTGGTCATATTAGTATTATACTATTGCTATCAAAATGGATTAGGATGTATTTTGATAAGACCTCACTGATAAATTATTATAGAATGGCTACAAAAGTTGTAAAAACATTAGATTTCTAAATTTGATATAAGTATAGTTAAATTAATCCAGTTTATATTTCCATAAGTACCTTTCTTATGTGAGGTGTTTTTCAGCCTTTCTATCAGATGCAGATATTCTGATGATTGGCAGATGAATAAGTATTGATATCTGGACATCAGAATAACATCAAAGCCCTATTCAAACTGATGCTAATCCCAATAAAATCACACTTTAGAAAGGAATGTAAGATGCAATAGAATCATGATTAAGGCAGGCAATTTCAGAAATTTAATATTGTAATATATCAACAAATTAATATTGATATTGGTGATATATTGCGATACTAATTTAAAAAGGATGTGTGAGAGACATTTACTATTTTTGAAAGACTAATAATATTTTTGCAAAAATTTAAACACAAAACAGAGTAGAAGTCAATGAATTATCGTTTTTATATGTATTAGCTCATACAACATAATTTGTATTTTTTCTATTAAAAAAATATATAGAAAAAATGAACCAATTGACCAATACCTATTTGCAGTTACTTTCATAAAGCTGTTTTTAAAGATAGTATTTTCCCTTTTTTTCTCATTTTATTGTATTAATCTTTTTTTTAAACTGTTCTTGAAATAAAATTTTTAGGTTCGGTTTGCATGTGCAGGACTGTAGTGCAGATCTTTATTCTGAGTATAGTACTTTTAAAATATCAATATGAAGTTTTAAATGCTTGAAATGTTCTTGACTTTAAGAAATTTAAAAAATACTGCATATTTTGAGAAGCTTACGTTTTAGTACAAAAATTAATCCTGGCAAACTTGAATTTAAAATTTTTCTCCAATTCTTTGAATTAAATGTTATTGAGTTACATTCTTTAATATATTTCCTATTAAAAAGAAAAAGATTCTTGTTTACCGAATAACTGATAGACAGTACAGAAATTTAATTTCATAATAAAATTCACTAGAATAAGGAATACATTAATTTCAATAATCTACTAAAATTCACCATAAAAAAATTCAATCTATTTAAAATGCCTTTTATTACCGAGGCCATGAAAAAATATCAAATTTTTCTGATTCTGCACACCCATTTTAAGAGCAGATATAAATCCATTCGGTGAAACCACGTTCTAGCAATCATTATCAATGCTATTTGGCAATATTCCAGCTCATGAAACTGAAAACCTTTAAACCTGAGTATTTAGCTAACAATTCTTTAATTATACTTAATAATTCCTCTTGTTTTTTTCCCCTAAACTCTACATTTTCGTGAATAAAATTTCTTAATGGAGCGTTTTTAAGATACGTTATGTATGAATATAGATACAAAATATATCATTCCCAGTAGTATTTCCAAGTATATCATTCCCAATATATCATTCCTAACTTCAATTTTTGATTTTGGTAATGGCTAAAGTTCACTTAATGTGACTTTGATCTGGAGGCACGGTAGTGCTTCCGCCAAGTCGAGAGCACAGCCGTAAGCATCATTTTCTGGAAGCAACTCAGGGCACTTTTGACCTCCCCATATCTCTGCGCTGGTGTATCCCAAAAACCTGAAACTTCGTTTTTATAAAGCATATGGCAAATAGGACGAAAAATTAAAATTTCAAGTTTCTGTCTTTTCTAGGGCAGACGATATATGAACTCAAATTTTCGATTTTTTATCACTCACTCATACATCATCAAAAAGATTAAGTAGATCCTATAGCCCTAGAAATTTGAAATTTGGAATAAAGGTAGTGTTTAGGATACAAAGAAAGGAAAAATTATAAAATCCAGGCAATTCGAAAAAAAAAAAACATTAGAAAATTCAACAAATACCAACAACATTTAAAATTGAAAATAATAGGATCTTGTTGTCTTAGAAACTTAAAATTTGGTGTGAAGGTAGTGTCTAGAATTCAGAAAAAGAAAACATCAAAAACTCAATAAATATCGAAAATAAAATCGAAAATTTGAAAATAATCCGATTTTGTTGCATTTGGAATTCGGAATAAAGGTAGTATTTAGGATACAAAATAAGAAAAAATTAAAAAATCCGGAAAATTTGAAAAAAAAAAAAAAAAAAAGTCGAAAAAAATTGAAAAATGGAAAATAATTTGATCTGTTAGCCTTAGAAACTTAAAATTCGGCGTAAAGATAGTGTTTAAGATTCAGAATAAGGTAAAATGAAAAAAAAACAATAAAATTCGAAAATAAAATCAAAAATTCGAAAAAATCGAAAAATAAGCAAAATTTGAAAATAATTCGATTTCATAGCACTAGAAACTTGGAATTCGGAATAAATGTAATATTTAGGATACTACATAAAAAAAAATTAAAAAATACGGAAAATTCGAAAATAAAAATTCAGTAAATTCAAAAATTTAAAAAAAAAAAAAAGAGAGAAAGAGAAATTGAAAATAATTTGATCTCGTAGTCGTAGAAACTGAAAATTTGATGTATAGCTAGTGTTTAGGATTCAAAAAAAGAAAAAATTAAAACACAATAAAAACCGAAAATTAAATTGAAAAATCGAAATAAAGCGAAAAATTGAAAATAATTCGATTTTTTAGAGCTAAAAACTTGAAATTTGGAATAAAGGTAGTATTTCGGTTACAAAAAAAGAAAAAATTAAAAAATCTGGAAAATTCGAAAAAAATGACAAAAATTTGATCTTGCAGATTTAGAAACTTAAATTTCGACGTAAAGGTAGTGTTTAGGATACAGAAAAAGAAAAATTAAAACACAATAAATTCAAAAATAAAATAAAAAAATCGAAAAGGATGGAAAATAATTCGATTTTGTAGTGCTAGAAACTTTTAATTTGGGATAAAAATAAGGACAAATTAAAAACTTCGGAAAATTAGAAAAAAAGAATCAAAAACTGAAAATAATTCTGTAAAGATTTCATTCAATTATGTGGAAGTATCGAATGAAACTTTCCAAGTCCTTATGTTCACACGCCTGTGAAAGGTTTTTTCCCGCGAACGAGTCTCTCAGACGCGGCGTCTAGTTCAATCAAAGGGAAGTTGACGTAGAGAATTTGGTGAGGCGAGAGGGATAGGATTCTTTTACAGAGACAAAGAAGCGAAGGTATTCCCCTGTTTTAGGACAAGACATAAAGTGGCAACGAGGCGCCAAGTGCAAATGCTGATTTCCCAATTAGAGAAGAGGAACGGTGTTATGGGGCTTTGAGAACGCCCAAACCCCCCTTCCCCCTTCTCTTCGGCGAGCAGCGAAAAAGAGGAGTTGGAGGTCAGGGATGAACGAAGGAGGTGGGATTTTGAGACTTGCAGAGTGGTGAATCATCTCCCGGGAGAGAAATTAGTTTTTTATCGGCCGGACACCAGCAAAAGGAAGAAAAGATCAGAAACGTCACGTCTCTATTTTGTGGAAGTTGTAACTCACCGTCTGAGAACTAGCAACTAGAGTGACACCCTGTCACCACTCATTAGGTTGAACTCATTTCAAATCAACTAGCCGAGTAAGAAATCTGTGATTACCGAAACTCTCGTCACCTTGAACAGTTTCTTAAGAACTAACACTTTCATTCAGAAGTGAGATTGGCTGCGAATTAATTGTAAAGACAAACGAACCTAAGAATTTCTAAGTGTAACGATTATTTCTAGTGTTATTTTACAAGAGAAATAAAAAATTTCTATTATTTAAAGATTGAGTTTTGCGTTTATAGCTACCAATCAAATTATACTAACGCAAATTAAAAACTCATTATAGTGGTGGCAGCGGTATAGATTTTGTCTAAGAATTAGCCGCAACCAGACTAGATAAGAAGCAAGTGCAACGAGAGTGGAATTAGCCGCAACAAGGCTAGATAAGAAGCAAGTGCAAGGAGAGTGGATTAGCCGCAACCAGACCAGATAAAAAGCAACTGCAACGAGAGTGGAATTAGCCGCAACCAGGCTAGATAAGAAGCAAGTGCAACGAGAGTGGATTAGCCGCAACCAGGCTGGATGAGAAGCGAGACAACTCCAAACCCCAGTTGAACCGGACGCCAGTGTTAGACTCCAGTGACAAGAGTGCCGGATTTTTAGAACCCTACAGAAGTCGAAACGAGACAGAAACAGAGTGCCGGATCTCAGACCCTACAGAGGAGTGTGAAAGTAACCAACGGAGGTTATCTGAACTCAGGAGATTCCAGGTTAGAATTTTTATTTTGTTCATTTCAGAGGTCTTTTTGGTTTTTTAAATCTTGATATTATATTGTTTATGTAAAATTGGTAGTAATTTTGTTTAGTAAATTTGGATTGATGCTATGAAATATAATTTTCTTCAGTTTCTCAAAATGAAAAAAAGATTGACATTAATTATTAGGCAAATTAAGTGTAGAGGTATAATTCTGTAGAATTTTACAAATAATTCGTTTTGGAGTAATTGAAATTCTGGGTGAGTTAATATTACTAAATGCAAAAGGGATTTTGGCAGTGTATTAAGTGGAGTAGCCTTGTTAACCTGTAGCTTACGGGAAATGAATACTTTAAATATCCTCCGATTACGGGAAAAACTTGACCGTTTCATCCCCCTTTCTTCAGAAGCATCACACCCCAGGTGACGGTAGAACATCTGGAATCATTAGGCGCGTCCGCTAACGACTTTCAATCGTGAGAAATTTCGGGATTTACTTTTCCCTAAAGGAAACCTTTTCATCTGTTAAAAGTAATAGCTTATCGTTATAAATAAGGTTTAAATGTTATACGGACATGAAAATTGCACTTTTTTCTGTGAAGTCATTAAATTCAAGTGATTAGGTTTTGAAATAATTGAGTGATGTCTCTTAAAAATAAGCAGAAAAACACTTACACTGAACGTTTAAATAGTGGTTTATATTTTGAAAAGGAGAATATAAAAGAAAATGTTATGTTACAAGCAAAAAAAAAAAAAAAAAAAAAAAAAAAAAAAGAAGAAGAAGAATTTTTTATGTTAATATAAAAATACTTTATTTAAAAATAGCTTTAAACTTTCAGATACTTTAAAAAAATAAATAAGCAAATAAAAAATAATTTCCTTAAATAAACATTTATTTTCTTTTTATCATGATTCAGATTATAAGAAAAAATAAATTCCATGATAAGAAAAATGTAAAAATAAATATTGGTATCGCAACAAAGAACAGTAAGGAAAAATAAAGTTTTATCCAACTGAATTAGTGTTCCCAGTAAGGCATTAACTTTTTTCATTCAGAAATAAACTTACACTTCCAGTGTTTTATAATTTATTTTGCACTTAAATTAGCGAAAATTCGGAAATAGAAATCTAAATAAAAACAATTAAACTAATGTGATAATCAAAACATTTACATACTCATTTTATAACACAAACAACTAGGCACAATACTATTTAAAAATAGCTGTAAACTTTCAGATACACTTAAACATTAAATAAGTAATACAAAAATAATTTATTTAAAAAAAAGTTTTTTTTTCCCGTTACAAATTAGATTATAACTAAAAAAACAAAAAAAAAAAAAGTTAGAAGAAAAAGGTAGAAATAAATACATAGAAATCGGTATAAACAGTAAAGAAGAATAAAGTTATATGCAACGGGTTTGGTGTTAACAGTTGGGCATTTACTTTTTAAATTAAAAAATAAACCGCTATTTCCAAATTGTATTATAATTTATGTTGTACTTAAATTAGTCGAATATTACTATACAGAAATAGTAGTAGAAATCTGAATAAAAATATTAAGCAAATGTTATAAGTAAAATAAGAATAAAAATTGTATGCTAATACAAAAATACTTTATGTAATAATAGCTCTAAGCATTCAGATACATTTAAAAATTAAATAAGTTTAATAAAAATAATTTCCTTAAATAAGCATTTTTTTTCAATGTGCAAAAAATGACAGAATATAACTAAAAAATACCTAGCTCCTCTAAACTGATGGTCGGTTGGTTAGTTGATTTATGACGGCCGATTATTTACACAAGGGATATAGGCCCTAGGGGGGGATGGCATCAGTGGGGGTCTTTCTAAGGGATCATAACCCGTATTTACGGCAAGGTTCGAAGAAAACCACGGAAAACTCCGAACGGTTAGGTCGACGAGCGTGACAGGGGTTTGAACCCAGGACCTCCCGTCTACCAGCTTTGAGAGCAGAACCTCTCAGCCACTAGTGGGGCCTCCTCTAAACTAAATGTTAATGCACACACACACACACACACACACACACATATATATATATATATATATATATATAACTTTTAAGGATTAAAAAAAAACTAAACATGTACATTTTACGTGTGTGCTGTGTATTTTCTAACAACTCAATACTATATTTCCCGTACGTGGAATTTAAAACCGCTGTGTTGAAATTAAATTATGCCTTGCTAATTTATGAAATGTGCTTTTTTGATTTTGAGTCTCTCTATCTTTAATGCCCCCCCCCCCCCCCCCAAACAACCTTAGAATAATAATACTAAAGCAAGCAATAACACTAGAGAAATCATACAGAAAATAGCTGGGAGTAAAGTTCATTTTTCTCGAGAATTACTGAAACGATTTAAAAGAAATTCCTTTTCATATTTTTGACGTTTATTAAACAATAAATGGTCATTCGGCAATAAATGAAATTAAAAAGTGCAATAGGTGTACGATTTCACAAACTAAACATTCTACTTTATTTTGAATGTGGTTCTCAAATGTTCTGCTGAACAACACAAAACTTTCTGACACATTTTTAAACGCAAAATCATAAAATTAGCAGGCCTGACTGTTGAAGCAATTTGGAATCGAAATGAGTTTTCAATTTTTTGATAAATAAATTAGTTGTCGTGTTATAAGCTATTCGTATCACGTGACAACAGGTTTTTCTCCTTTCGTGCGATGAAGAATCAGGAATTCGGTTCAAAACGTGGACTTTGGCAGTGTTTTATAAAAGATCTTCTGCTTTTACCAAAAAATGGAAAACGTGTTTCGATTGCAAAGTTTCTGAATAACAACATCTGCCTGTTTCATGCGTTTCTGAACAAAAATGAATTAAAAAATGTATCTGATAGTAGGCCTTTTGTATTTGAGAACAGCGTTAATTAACCTTGTTGAAAATGAATGAATTTTGAGAGACAATCCTTATTTATATATAAGTATAATACAAAGTTTAATAAACATAATACTAATTATATAATAAGTATAATACCTAAGTATAATACAAAATAAAAATAAAATAAAGTATTGAATTAGCTTCAGAAGTTTCCGAGAAAAAAGTAAGGCAATAACAATTGTTTTCCGAAACGATTTTGGAACAGCTATTGCCTCTTTGAACATAGCAGAAAAATGCTTAGGACTTACATTTGTACGACATTTATATTTGTTTATAATCATATGTTTAAAAAATATATAAAGAACAATTAATGTAACTTGTATTATTTTTTGCATAACTTCAATTACTTTTTTTTTAATCAGATGATTGCAGAGTAAATTAATTGTAAATATCGTTAGAATTTCATTACTTATTAATATCATTCTGAAACAGACAAAGTTCAATTCCATGCAAAGAATATAAAACATGATTATTAAGTTGTGTGTGAGCATAAAACTAACTATTTTCTACTGTGTAAAAGTAATTAATTTTACAAAAAAAATTATACATAAAAATTTTACAAAATTAACTGTATTTTTGTTAGATAGTAATATATATAATAATTTCATTTTTGTTGAGTTCAATAAATAAAGTTACGTATATTATTTTAAGATATCTAGTGTACTATTGTCGAAATAAAAAAAACCCGCAATACATAACATTCTAAGAAGAAAAACTTAATCAAAATCAGCGATACTAAAATAATAAAACAATTTACTGAAAATAATCTATTCTCTTCATATTAATATCACAAACAAAAATTATCTTCCAATAATTTGGAGGAAGTGAGGTAGAAACAGCTTCAAATCGTGCGCTTGAACAATGTTTACTTTCTTTGCTGCATAAGTTTTCCCTGTATTTCCCTATGATAACTAATATATTCCCTATAGAATTTCCCTTCTCCAATACCCCCGTTGAGCCAAACGCTATTAAAGATTTCCTGCACTCCATCTTTGAGGGGTGGAAATTTTCGGGATGACGATAATCCCAACCCCGTATTTTTCAACAGTCTTTTTCCTGGGACTACGGTAATCCCACCGTAAGCAAAAGGTTAATTAAGTTAACGGAAAAAAAAGATTACTTTCAGGTATAATTTATTGAGAATTTATTTCTAATTTGGAGTGTTTAAATTGAAATAGTTCTGGGAATGTATATGAGAAAATACATTTGCATTTTGTTGAATAATGATAAAGGTTTTTTATGTTATTATTGATATTGTATTTATTGTAATGCTATTGTGAAATGATATATTGATTAAAATTGCTATATGGGAAAGTTTTTAAAACGTTAGAGTTTAGGTTAAGAATTATTTTGTATAATAATTGTCGAGTGATCTATCAGTGAATATGTCTGTGTGGTCAGGAAAAAAAAAGTGCGACTTGAAAGAATTAGCAATTGAATTTGGCGCAACGATTGACGAATCGGATAAAGTGTTCCAAATCATTCATAAACTGACTGAATCTCCAGGTTACGAAGAATAGCAAGCACTGGGACAAATCGCGATCATAGAAAAAGAGAGATTGCAAAATGAAGCTGATGAAAAAGCGGAACGAGAGAAATTGAGGGCATTTGAGAGGGATGAAAAATCGAAGGCTTTAGAACGCGAACATGAATTGGCTAAATTAAGGGTAGAAAGAGGATTAGATGAAGCTAGTTCAACTTCGAGTCAAAACGAGGGCGAATCAAAAATTACGTTGAAATCAATTCTTCCAAAATTCGACCCGGAAAAATCCGAAATTTCTATTTATCTCAATTTATTTGAAAGGCAGGTGCAGAAGGCCCAGATAAGCAAAAATCATTGGGTGACACAATTATTGGGACTACTCCCTGCGGAATTAATTTTGAAAGAAAACGCAGAACAAACGGACGATTTCGAATATGTGAAAAGGATATTGCTAGAAAGATATCAGTTATCGGCAGAGGATTTCAGACTTAAATTTGTTATGTCGAAAAAACCTGAAAATAAAAATTGGCGAGAGTTTGTTTTCGATATTTTTAATTATTTTGACCAATGGGTAAGCGGGCTAGAATTAACGATTTATGATCAACTCAGAGACCTAATTATCACACATCAATTGAAACGTAAAGTGAATCCTGAAATTAAACATCATTTTATCGACTCGTGGAGTTCGATAAACACTCCTTTTGAGTTAACTAAGAAGTTAGACGCTTATGACTCAGCTAGAAAAAATTTGAGATCGCCAGGGTTTCCAAAATTCCAAAATAATGAGAAATCGTTTGAGCGAAATAAAGTGCCAGGAAAACCGAAACCTGATGGTAGGGCGGCAGAAATTAACTTGAATTGGAGGAATAAAGAGGTTGTTAAAAATAAAAATGAAGTATTCGATAAAAGAAGAGATATTACCCGTTTTCTTTGCAAAAAAACAGGCCACTACAAGTATTTATGTCCCGAATTAAAAGAGTTTGAGAGAACTGAGTCAGTTCATCATGTAGCGGGCTTGGACGATTTAGAAGAGTCTTTCAAACCTTATTTAAGTCAAGGGTTGATTAATGGGAAAGAAATGACCATATTACGTGACACAGGATCAAATGTGGATATCTGTAGTGCGCAGGATATAACAGTGGATCAATATACAGGAGAAAATTTTTGGGTTAAGCAAGTAATGGATAATAGATGTCACCGACTACCTATTGCGGAAGTTGAAATAATATCAGACACCGGTGCGAGAATAAGGGTGAAGGCGGCTGTTGTCGACAAAGATATAGACATGAATTATTACTTGTTAGGGAATAAAACCCATGAATTAATTCAGAGTCAGAAATCTAAACCCTATTCGATTAGCGGAAGACTCACAAGGTGAAGAGCGCGCCTGGGAAACGAAACTAAAAATACCCCGTTAGCGAGAGAGGGGGGAGATATTTCAAAAGTTCTTTTAACAAGCGAACGGCGGGAAACGCAGAGAGAGGAAAGGACGTGAGATTTAGGGCCCCAACTGAGGGAGGATAGAAGAGGAAAATCAGAGGGTGAAAATGAAGAAATTTTTCTATCCCAACTTGACCAGGAAAATTCAGGGGTGAATTTAGCTCAGATTAGTAAGCTAGACTTGCCAACAGCCCAAGAAGCTGAAGTCACGGCGGACCCTATTAGCGAAAGCGTTGAGGATAAGACTTCCCATTTTAACCGGAAAAAAGGGTCAATAGTCAGAACAATAACGGATACTGGTTGGTTTAGGAAGCGATCATTTTGTT
The DNA here is from genome assembly GCA_963931845.1 of Maratus michaelseni. Classification (NCBI taxonomy): domain Eukaryota; kingdom Metazoa; phylum Arthropoda; class Arachnida; order Araneae; family Salticidae; genus Maratus; species Maratus michaelseni. Next base: position 3,587,720 of record OZ007593.1, read on the forward strand.
GTTCCATTAAGTTCGAGGAGGGGGATTTTATCGTTGTGTCAGGATAGTGTAGTGGGGCAGTTAGGCATGAAAAGGTCCAGAGACGAAATGTATATGAATTATTTTTGGCCGAATGTTTTGGAGGGAAATGAAACATACATCGAATCTAACAACCCCTGCTTAGGTTTAAGAAAGGGAAATGTTGGAGGGAAAGAAATTCTTTTGTCCAGTGGATATGTTGCGAGTATTATGACGCATTGGTGCACTGATACGGAAACAACCGTACCCCTTTTTGAAAGCAGAAATAAATATTTAGTGACAGCTCTCAGAATAGTATTTGAAAAATGGAAAGGAAACGAATATTCGGAAAAATTAGTGACCGATTACGCGTTGGATTTCATTTCCCATGATATAGAGTTAGCAAGCGAGGTACAAGTGAAAATTCCCTTCTATAGAACTTCACCCTTCACCGAGACAAGCCGAAATTCTTAGAGGCGGGATAAAAAGAGGGTCAGATTTAGGCGAAATAGTTGAAGGCGCGTTCGATTGTTATTCTCCGTTGTTTTTGATAGAGACTCAGGGATGGGACCCCTTCTGTTGCATAAATCACTCGAGGCCCGTCCGAAAAGGGAAAGTAAATAGTGAAGGGCTCCAGGCAATATTTTCCAGCCGAAAATTTACCCTACCTGAGTTAAATTTTGTTACGAGCGAAAAGGAATGTGCCGCGATAATTTGTATTATAAAGAAATTAAGGCATCATTTGGCTGACCACGATCCTTTAAGTTGGCTGAAAAATAATGATATGTATAATCCCCGGTTGTTACATTGGAATTTGATTATGCAAAGCTATCATTATTCAATCAAATACAAACCAGGGAAACACATACCTCATTTTGATTTTTAAGGAGAATTGACGAAGGTAGTTAAGGAGAAAGAAGTGTATATATATATTAAAATTCTTATCATTGTAATTTGAGTATAATTTAGTTTTAAATCTGAATGTGTTTTAGAAAATATATTTTTGTATAAAATGTGCGACCAGGGTTAAGACCTCTGATTTGAATGAAGTAAGAGTCTGGCTGAATCGCAACTAAGATTTTTCAACCATTCGCGGCGTCTAGTTCAATCAAAGGGAAGTTGACGTAGAGAATTTGATGCGACGAGAGGGTGATAGATATGATTCTTCTATAGAGACAAAGAAGCGAGGGTATTCCCCTGTTTTAGGACAAGACATAAAGTAGCAACGAGGCGCCAAGTGCAAATGCTGATTTCCCAATCAGAGAAGAGGAACGGAGTTATGGGGCTTTGAGAACGCCCAAACCCCCCTTCGACCTTCTCTTCGGCGAGCAGCGAAAAAGAGGAGCTGGAGGTCGGGGATGAACGAAGCAGGTGGGATTTTGAGACTTGCAGAGTGGAGAATCATCTCCCGGGAGAGAAATTAGTTTTTTATCGGCCGGACACCAGCAAAAGGAAGAAAAGATCAGAAACGTCACGTCTCTATTTTGTGGAAGTTGTAACTTACCGTCTGAGAACTAGCAACTAGAGTGACACCCTGTCACCACTCATTAGGTTGAACTCATTTCAAATCAACTAGCCGAGTAAGAAATCTGTGATTACCGAAACTCTCGTCACCTTGAACAGTTTCTTAAGAACTAACACTTTCATTCAGAAGTGAGATTGGCTGCGAATTAATTGTAAAGACAAACGAACCTAAGAATTTCTAAGTGTAACGATTATTTCTAGTGTTATTTTACAACAGAAATAAAAAATTTCTATTATTTAAAGATTGAGTTTTGCGTTTATAGCTATCAATCAAATTATACTAACGCAAATTAAAAACTCATTGTAATTCGATCTTGTATTCGTAGAAACTTAAAATTTGGTGTAAAGGTAGTAAGCAATTAAAAAATTCCTAAAATTTGAAAATAAAATCGAAATATCAGTAACAATTCGAAAATAATTCGATTTTATAGTGCATGAGTTTTAAGATAATTGTCATATTAGCTAGTACACTTCCTCTAATTGTTTTATGTTATTTCCCCTGGATTATGCTTTTCATTTCTTTCGTTTACGAATTTCGATATATAAAAGTTCCGCTATAAACTGGCTACGGGCGGTTTTTTTTATAGACATGTTTGTTTTCTTCACATATTATACTCTATTTAATTTGCATATGAAATATGGATTGTTAAATGATGTTAGCTCACAAAAATTTTCACAGCTCCCCCTTCCCTCCTGACATTACTGGCTGGTTATGGTTTAATAGTCCTTTCTAGATGGAAAATTGGTGACTCTAAGATTATCTTGATTTATCTCTAAATTGAACCTAAATGATTTCAAGAAGACGGATCAAAGAATTACTATATTGGCATCACAATCAGGAAACTTAGAAGTAAAATAGAAAAATTAATAATTTTATAAAACTTCGAAAGTTTGATAATAATTCTATTTTGTAGTCCTAGAACTTTGACATTTAGCAGAAAGGTAGGGTTTAGGATACAAAGTAAGGAAAAATTTAAAAATCCGGAAATAAAATAAAAAGACTAAAAAAACAAAATACAAATATTGAAAAATCGAATATAGTTTGATTTATTGGAAATTTCCAGAAATTTAAGTTTTGGCTTTCTTTTAATCTTAAACAGTACTTTTGTGCTAAATATCAAGTATCTATGGCTGTGAGTAATATCTCAGATGGATAGCAGTTTTCCTGGAAGCAATTGAGAGTACTGCCAGCTCCCATAACTTAGTGCGTGCCTAGGAACATGAAACTTCTTTTTATCTACAGGACTTTGCAAACGAAACTAAACCTTCAAATTTTTGGTACCTGCAAATAATAGGGGTGGAGTGTGGACTTTGAGAAAATCAGTGAATGATCTCCAAAAAGAGCCCAAAATCAAGAAAAGGAGGATTACTTACAAAAACATGTGAAATCCCATCAAAAACGTCGCCTGTAAAAAATGCAGCCAAGTCTCGTGACTCTTTTACCGTAAAAAGTTCTGAGATCGTGTAAAGCCAAGTTTAGCTATTTTATTTTCTCTGAAATTTTCACTCACAAATCACTCCTAGTCTCTACATCTTTAGTTAATTATTATTTTGTGACTGGCAATTACGCAGCACAAGGAAGTTATTACACCTTACTATGTTATGGGATGGGATAATTTGATTAAGGCAAATTATATACGCACAGGGAAGTTATTACACCTTAATATGCTACGGTATTATTTGATTAAGACTAATTATATACATCACATTCTCGTGCTACGTAATTGCCAAGTCCCAAAATATTATTTATCTAAAGATGTAGAGACTAGGTAGGTGTGATTTGTGAATAAAAATTTCAGAGTTAATAAGATAGCTAAACTTGGCTTTGCATGATCTTAGAACTTTTTATGGTAAAAGAGTCACAAGACTTGACTGCATTTTTTACAGGTGACGTTTTTGATCGGCTTTTACACCAGACTTGGAGGTAATTTGTTCTACATTTTTTATTTCGGGCACTTAAATCTGAAATTATCAGAATTTAATATTAAATGACCTTTTGAGAACTTTAAACATAATTGCATCATGTGTATCTTCATCACACGCTATTATAATGATATCAAAATAAATCTGTACTCCTTCAATATCCACAAATAAATTTTGATTTCTTTTCTGAACAATTTCGAGAGCGGAGGTTATACCAAAAAGCATTTATTTTAATTTGTACCTCCCAAATGATGTATTAAATGTTAATCTCAGACAATGAGAATCTCAGTTTCTCTTGGCCATGACATGCGGTGATATATCGCAATATACATCATACAATAGCCAATAGCAGCAGCTGAACAAGAAACGAGCGATATGTGTTATTAATTTCTAAGAAACAGTGGATTTTGTAGTTTGTGGGGGAAAAGTATGAATGTAACAAGTGAAATTATTGGGATATTCTTCATTTATAGATACTCAGCGAAAGAAAGATAATAAACAGAAGTATATATTGTGGTTTGATTGAAGCAGGCCAGTGAATAAATACATGGATCGGATGAAAAAAAAATTGAAGATATTGATACAAGATATTCGACGCTGTATTTCAGGTTTGAAATAGTAGTGTAGGATAAACAATGTATTTGTTATTGGGATATATCAACAGTAAAAGAGCTTAGATATTGTTAGTGGATAATTAAAAAGTATCAATATATGACTGATACATTGATAATTAATCCAGCCCTAATCATGCATGATATAGCACAAACAATATGAAATTGCAAAGGGTGTTCTGGGTGGCAGAACAGACTTAAAGACTGATAAATACCTTTTAACAAACAGATGAATAAGGTTCGAACATTCAATCGGTGGCATTACCAAGATCAATAATGATAAATAACTATTTTCGCAATTTTTTAAAAATGAACTTGAGAAACAACAACCATGAGATAACAGGTATAATGAAAGAAGGTGATTTAATAAAAATGGTCAACTGTATACATGAATTATTTTATGTTATTGCATTTTAATTTATAAAGCATATCGCACCAAACCTTAGGTAACTCAGAGGAGGCTGATTCATTGCATATATTCTCACTGCACAAAGAGATTTCTATGGACTCACGGATAATGGATGAATAGATTTAACATAGTGACAGATCTAAAATTACTGCTCCATTAAGAGATTTCATTCACGAAAATGTAGAGTTTAAAGGGAAAAAACAAGAGGAAGTATAATTAAAGAATTGTTAGCTAAATACCCAGGTTTAAAGGTTTTCAGTGCAAACAGTGAAATAATAATTCAATGTGACAGTTCAAAAGATGGTTCAAAGTGGTGTGATGGTGTGACAGTTCAAAAATATTTCATAAAGTTAAAAATGACTTGCTTACTAATTGTGGGTTGATATTTATTAACGAAAATTGGTTGATCCTCATAGTTTAAGAAAAAACATACTAGAATTAATTCATGAAGCACATTTTGTGATTGAGAAGTGCAAGAAAAGGGCTAGAGGATGTATTGACCAAGAATGGACTGGGATATACAGAAATAATACCTGGGTGTGAAAAATGTAAAAGTGTAAACAGAAAAGAGACTTTAAAACCTCATACAGTTCCATGTAAATCATTTGAGAAGGTGGGAGTCGATATAGTAGACTTTAGCAATGTAAGTTATTTGATTCTTGTAAAGCATTACACAAAATGAGTAGAAATTTGTGAGTTTGTAAACAAATCGGATGAGAATCTAATGGTTAAATTAAAATTATTTTTTTCCAGATTTTGTGTCCCTAGTATTGTGGTTTCTTATAAAGTTCCATTTAATAGTTACATATTTAGGATATTTGCAAGAGATTGGGATTTTAATTATGCTTTTATTAGTCCTCATTTTTCCCAAAGTAATGTTATGGTAGAGAAAGGAGTATGGGTAGTGAAATGTATTATGAGAAAGGAAAGGTAGTATATAATAAAGATTAATCTATTGCGCTTATGGAATATATAAAAACTCCTTTATCTGTATTTGACCTATCACCGGCTGAAATTATGGTCAATAGGTGATTAAAAACTTAATTACCGATGTAATATATAAACTGTTGAATGCAGAATTGTTTCAAAATTTTGGAGTAAAGTTGGTTAAAAGACAAGATTTCCAAAAACGTTTCTATGACTAAACTGCACATCCATTGCCTAAACTGAACGAAAGAGAAAGTATTAGAATACTAAATTAAAAAAAATAAAACATAGGAACCATCTTTGGTCATTTCAAAAGATAAATTACATCCTAGATCTTGTGGCGACTCATCCGTGCAGTGCTCTCTAGTTGTTGCCGTTGTGGACAAACTCTAGAATCTAACTACCCTAGATTCGAGCAACCCATTCATGCAGTCACTCCAGCTGTTTCGACAGTGGACAAATTTCACCAGGGAGACCGACTGGTACTGAGATATGGAAGTACTCTACTTCTCGACACCCACTTCGATGGTTCTGCTTTCCGTAGCGAATTTTCCAGACGACAGAATCGGACGGGTTGATAAGATGCAAGATCTCTCAAAACAAGGCCGGACTCATTATTTCTCTTCTGAATGGCAACAGACGAATGCGCTAGTATTTAAAACTGGAATTTATTGACAAGAAGAGGTCATGAAGTCAGGAGAGCATGACAAGCCATGCAAGCTGGCTATTACAGCCTTATATGGTCTTTAGCAGTGCAAAAAAGCACGTTAAATTTTATTTTATAAATATCTTAAATTACACTTCTGTTTTTTTAGGTTAATAAAAGAATTGGTTAACCTCCATTCGTCTAGTCTATTTGTCTTCATCTTCTCACACGCAACAATATTAAGCTGTAGGGCTTAGGTTATATTACAGGTATACTTACCCATGCATGCCTCTCGCCTCTACAGATTTGGTGACCCTGGACGTCCACAGATCGGGGGACCTTAGTGAAAAGTTTCTTGACGGCTGACCGCTCTAGACTAACCGGAAACATACTGTTTTCAAGTGAGTATGTTCCAATTCTTATTACTTTAAGTATTTATTATACCATATGCTGTCGCTATGCCTGACGACGAAGTTTCTCGTATCGCATTTCGTGCACCCCCCGTTTGGAAATCTGATATAGACTTGTGGTTTCTTCAAGTAGAATCAGGATTTGTGACGGCAGACATTACTAACGACGATACAAAATTTCATTGTGTGGTGGCTGCTTTAGACACAGAAATTTTGTCTTATATACGTGATCTAATCCGTACACCCCCTGCCACAAATGCTTATGAAACCTTAAAATCTCGCATTACGGAGCAATTTTCTCAATCTGAGAGTGTTCGTTTGAGAACGCTTTTACAAGATTTGCAATTAGGCGATAAACGCCCCTCTCAGCTGTTACATGAAATGAAAACTCTCGCTACTGATAAAATATCAGAAGATGTTCTGCGTACACTTTGGCTTCAGCGTTTGCCAGTATCCGTTCAGCAAATTTTGTCGATAAGTAAAGATAATCTAACTGATTTGGCTAAAATAGCCGATAAAATTTGTGACATTCCTGGTTTGGCACCAGTATTATCTGAAGTGAAAACATCTGGTATTTCCTCAGAACTTGATGAATTAAAACGTCAAATCGACATACTCCATAAACGTTTGGATGACTTAACTCGGTCTACTACACGGACGCGTAGTTTGAGTAAGAACAAACCTCTTACACGTACTCGTTCCAGAAGTAGTTCTCGTGAATCCAGGAACCAGAAATTATGTTGGTACCATTTTCGATTCGGCAAAAAAGCTAAAAAATGTACAGGATTGTGTAACTTCGCTAAGGAATTAGATACCACTTCGTGTATGGAAAATAATAGCAACTGTGCAACTCGTCTGTTTTTGTCAGATAGGAAATCCGGTTTCCGCTACTTGGTGGATACCGGCGCAGCTTGTAGTACTTTTCCCCGAGACCCTTTACTGCATAAAACACCTGATACACACTTATCCTTATACGCTGCTAATGGATCAAAAATATTAACTTATGGTACATGTCAGTTAACGCTTGATCTTGGGCTACACAAACCACTAAAATGGACTTTTGTAATAGCAGAAGTGGACCGCCCTATCTTAGGTGCAGATTTTTTACAACATTTTGGGTTAATAGTTGATATGAAAAACCGGAGAATAATTGATAGCATATCTAAAAAATCCTCGAAAGGCGTTTTACGTTGGAAATGCCCTGGGATTAAAAATAGTTTCCGGCATTACGGTTTATCATAAGCTGTTGCAGAAATACCCCAGCATTACTAACCCGGCTATGCTTCATGTCACTCGCAAACCTCATTCTGTTATGCACACAATTTTGACAAAAGGTCCTCCTATTTTTTCGAGACCCAGAGGATTATCTTATGAAAAACTGCAAATCGCTAAAAAAGAGTTTAAATCCTTAATGGATCAAGGTTTAATTAGACCATCAAAAAGTCCATGGGCGAGTCCAATCCATATGATACCCAAAAAGAATGGGGAATGGAGAATTTGTGGCGATTTTCGCCGCTTAAACTCTGTCACTGTTCCTGACCGCTATCCCCTCCCCCACATTCATGATTTCTCTTACGGCTTAACTGGAAAAAGTATTTTTTCTAAATTGGACCTTATGAAAGCCTATCACCAGATTCCTTTGGACGAAGCGTCCATCCAAAAGAGTGCCGTTACTACACCTTTTGGACTCTTTGAATATTTATTCATGTGTTTCGGTTTATCGAATGCAGCGCAAAGTTTCCAGCGCTTTATGGACGAAGTTTTAAGAGGTCTTGATTGTTTCGTTTATCTCGATGATGTATTAGTAGCCTCGGAAAACGAGGAAACACATTTAAAATATCTTGAAAACATATTTCAACGATTGCATTCTTATGGTTTAGTGCTTAACGTCGAAAAATGCATCTTTGGCGTAAAGGAGTTACCATACTTAGGATTTTTAGTCAACAGTACAGGAATAGCTCCCTTGCCAGAAAAAGTCTATAAATTACTTAATTTTCCACTACCAACAACTGTTAATGAATTACGTAGATTTTTAGCTATGATGAATTTTTATCATAAACATTTAAAAGGAACGGCATCTATTCAGGCTCCATTACACGACTTGTGTAAAGGAAAGAAAAAAAATGACAATTCTCCCATTCTTTGGACTGATGCAACTACGCAGTCTTTTGAACAATGTAAGAAAAGCATTGCAGACTCAACTTTACTATTTCACTATGTGCCTGGGGCACAAATTTCGTTACATGTTGATGCTTCGGATATCGGTATCGGTTCCGTATTACAACAAGTTGTTAATGGCGATATTCAACCTCTCGCATTTTTTTTCCCGTAAATTGACACCTACTGAACAAAAGTATAGTACCTATGATCGCGAATTGCTTGCAATTTATTGTTCTATTAAGCATTTTAGTCATATAATTGAAGGGCGTCAATTTACTGTATTTACTGATCATAAGCCACTAACGTTCGCATTTGTAAACCAGAGTGACAATAGCTCACCTCGACAACAGCGACATTTAGAATACATTTCCCAATTTACTACAGACATTCGCTGCATCCCTGGAAAGGATAATATAGTGGCTGACGCCTTTTCCCGTATTTCGAAAATTAAAGTGCCTGAGAGTATTGATTATCACGATCTTGCAAAAAGTCAGTGTGACGATGCTGAATTGCGTTTACTTCGGGATTCTGCCACCCTCAAAATGATCCCCCTTCAACTTTCTCCTTCCAAACTGCAACTTTGGTGTGATATATCGACAGGAACTGCGAGAGCTTACGTACCGCCAAATTTTCGTTTACCCATTTTTTTGATGCTGCATAATATTTCGCATCCAGGTGTTAAAGGATCAGTCGACCTCATTCGAAAACGTTTTGTCTGGAAAAATTTACGTAAGGATGTAACAGAGTATGCTCAAAAGTGCATCGCCTGTCAGAAAAGTAAAATACATCGTCATGTAAAATCTGAAATAGGACATTACCCACTCCCTAAATGTAGATTTAGACATATTCATCTAGATATCGTAGGGCCACTCCCTCCATCGAATGGATTTCGATACTGCTTAACTTGCATTGATCGATATACCAGATGGCCTGAAGTTTTTCCCATGACAGATATAACTGCAGATACGATAGCTCGAACGTTCTATAATGGCTGGATTGTCCGATTTGGCGTCCCAGAATTCATAACTACAGACCAGGGTCGACAGTTCGAAAGCGACCTTTTCAAATCACTTGCGAAATTTCTTGGCGCACATAAAACTCGCACAACAGCCTATAACCCTTCCTCCAATGGCGTGATTGAAATTTTTCATCGTCGCCTTAAAAGTGCCATTAAATGCCACGCGACAGACAAATGGACAGAAATTTTACCAACGATACTTTTGGGACTGCGAAGTGCATTCAAACCTGATTTGCATTCCTCCCCGGCGGAGCTGATTTACGGTTCCCCTCTTTGCCTTCCCGGCGAATTTTTTCGTTCCCAATCAACGACACAGCCGGAACATCACGAATTCTTAATTTTACTCCGGGAAATGATGCACCGCCTCCGACCAGTTCCAACTTCGCATCATACCAAACTTAATGTTTTTGTCCATCCTGAGTTGATGACGTCATCCCATGTCTTTGTCCGAAAAGACTATGTTCGTAAACCTCTGGAACAACCCTACGATGGTCCTTATCCAGTTACGAAACGTAACGACAAGTATTTTTCTGTCAATATTAATGGACGTGACACTCATATTTCCATTAATCGACTCAAGCCTGCTTTTTTATTCAATACCGCCGACCTGGACAAAGATCCTACGTCATATGTTACCCGCAGTGGGCGACATGTAAAATTTATACTTCCTCCCAAACATTTTGTTTAATCTTTTTCTTTTCGTCTTTCAGACTGGAGGGGGAGTACCTGTGGCGACTCATCCGTGCAGTGCTCTCTAGTTGTTGCCGTTGTGGACAAACTCTAGAATCTAACTACCCTAGATTCGAGCAACCCATTCATGCAGTCACTCCAGCTGTTTCGACAGTGGACAAATTTCTCCAGAGAGACCGACTGGTACTGAGATATGGAAGTACTCTACTTCTCGACACCCACTTCGATGGTTCTGCTTTCCGTAGCGAATTTTCCAGACGACAGAATCGGACGGGTTGATAAGATGCAAGATCTCTCAAAACAAGGCCGGACTCATTATTTCTCTTCTGAATGGCAACAGACGAATGCGCTAGTATTTAAAACTGGAATTTATTGACAAGAAGAGGTCATGAAGTCAGGAGAGCATGACAAGCCATGCAAGCTGGCTATTACAGCCTTATATGGTCTTTAGCAGTGCAAAAAAGCACGTTAAATTTTATTTTATAAATATCTTAAATTAAACTTCTGTTTTGTTAGGTTAATAAAAGAATTGGTTAACCTCCATTCGTCTAGTCTATTCGTCTTCATCTTCTCACACGCAACAATATTAAGCTGTAGGGCTTAGGTTATATTACAGGTATACTTACCCATGCATGCCTCTCGCCTCTACAATCTCATTACATTTTAAGATCTTACAAAATTTTAAGACATAATAAAAAGTATATTAGGCAATCAAATACACTCTTTAAAATTGAAATAAATCCCAATGATGAAATAGTGATTGAATCATAAGTGTCTACAAAATTGTTATGTACCAGGTAATCCATATTTTAGGCAAAATGGTTGTGTTTGTAGAATGATTATGGAGGATGTCGTATTAACTGTCTCTAATTTATATTTATGTTATTCACTGCTAACCACATCTGTGTAATTGTACAACTACATAACTAAGACTGTTTTCAATCAGCTGTGAATACATTTGTAAATACAGTAGACTACCTCAAATCCAACACCCTAAAGTCCACACATCGTCTCTGATGTAAACAATGAAACTTATAGTTAAGATGTCGATATAAAATTCAAGGTTTTTTTATATCCTTCTGTACACATTTTAATATGTAATACTGGTTAATATGATATACTCATGTTTTCTCATGAAGGAAGTATAAATTTATCTTTGAAAAAATTAAAAATAGTTCTGATATCAGTGGCGATCGCGATATTTTTACCAAATAATGTATGTATTAATCAAGCTTTTTTGGTTATTACGTATGGCTAAGTATGAAATAAAACTTTGCTATTTTAAGATTTTAATGTGAATTATTAGTACAATTTATAAGGTCAGTTTCACTGAATAATTCAAGAAAAAAACTATCTCATCAACATTATGCATATTTAGTTATGCATTATTAATTATTTACTTGACCTTTGCTTTTAATATTTTAAATGTTTTTAAAATTTTTTTAATTTTTATTATTCACTTTATTGTAAGCATTCATTATAATTTCGAGAGCATTATTAAAATCAAATTATTAAATAAAAAGGTAAACAAAATAGTGACAAGAAATCTGCAAAATTCTAAAATCTGCCCAACCTCTGGTTTTCAGCTATGCAGATTTAAGGGAGTCCACTGTAATATGACCATTCGGTGTCATCGTATCCTATGTGACGCCTTTAAGTATTTTTAAATTCTTTTAATGAATTGACTTCTAATGGATTTGATCTTTTGATTCAATAACTCAGCAGGTGCAGAAACAAACACTGTGTACACTAAACTACCATTCTCTTCAGCAACTCTAACCGTAAATAACTAGAATCTTGATAAACATTACATTCAATTGCACAAAAAAAAAAACAACTGGAAAATACCTTAGGTGACTGATAGTTCAAATAAAAATACTTGAAACATCTGTGGTTAGAAAAGTGGTGCAGGTAAAGAAAATTAAATTTGCCCTGTAAAAAAGGGGCTTTAATTATATTATAAAATGTTAATCTAATATTGCATTTTACTTTGCAATATGCTAAAATGATCCGACTTTTTATTTATTAATATTGCAAATGAACAAATAGTACAATAGGTTATAAAGATTTTAATGTTCATTAGCAAGGAAGGGTTGGGGAAAACAGATATTTTTGATTGAGGATTTAGATGGTTAACTTATAATTGCTAAAAAAAAGCAACAAATAATATAAAATATTGTAAATTCGATATGTTCAGATCAAAAAGGTTAGACATTTGAAGGGTGAGATGATTAATTAGTTATTTACTAAGTCTGAAAAGTAACATGTAGTGAACAATTTTTTTTAAATAAGAGTTTTATTAATTTCAGAATTTATGTACTGGAAGGAGGGCAGAAATCCTAAGAAGGAGGAGAAATTAGATGATGTGTTTATTTATTATTACTTCAACGTACCAAATATTTCAGAAACATTTTTACAAATTAGGTTTAAAGATAAAGAACTTTAAATTAGAAAGGTAAAAGGCAGCAGCAGAAATTTTGCTGGAAGGGGACTGGGCAATTTAGATGATTTTTTAAAGTGAAAATTGGCTGAAATGTGATGGATTTTCACACAAAGCTGCTGCAAAGATAATTTACACGGCGATTAACACAAAATGCCATCAAATTCCATGGCTTTTCTAGGTTCTTCAGTTACTCTTAATTTCTCTAGCTAGTATAGCCCTCTAAGTGTGTGGAACGTAATATTCCTTTCACTAAGCTCCAGGTTTCACTGCAATATATGCAATGTTTAAGATAACATAATTCTATAGATTTCATGAATTTTCAAAACATTGAAGAATGATTAATACTCTCAAGGGTTACATTCATATTTGTAATTAAGTTTTATTTATAATGCTGAAAGAATCATATTTTTTTAGCATTTAAAACAAAATACAGAGAAAACAACATTACAATTTTACCCTTTTTCGAAACACTCAGAGGGATAGAAATCTTTGCAATTTTTTGAGCCGTAAAAAAAAAAAAAACATGATTTTAAAACATCACAAGAGAACCTCTCTTAATGTAAATAAAATTTTAAATTTCAAAACCATAACTGCAGTCATTTAAAAAGATAAATATAGGGTAAACATCATGTAAACAGAATAAAATAAAACTTATATTAAAAATATAGTATTAGGATGTTTATGTTTCTGATTCCGTCCTTGCTCTAAATGTTTGTTTTTGGTTTAAAAAGATGTGATATTTGCATTAATTAGTGTAGTGGCAAAAATATTTTGAAAATAAAAGAATTATAAGAAAACTGATTACACATATTTATTTTTCTGTCAGAAAATATAAAAAAATTATTTCAATTCAAAAAACATAAATGTCAAACCATAAAGAAAGGTGAATGAAAAAGAAAAGAAGGAAATAACAGAAGGAAAAAAATCAATAATATATGAAATTAAGTTATAAATTTAAAAACATACTTAAATATAAACTACACGACAATTCATATTAAAAGGAAATGCACATTATTTAAAATTAACAAGTTTCTAAAAGATCGCAAAGCACAGTTCACAATTATGCATTTTTTTATATAATTTTTTTAATAATGTACATATTTATGCAATTATTACAGAGGAAAGATCAGCCAGACTGTAAAGAATACTGCTTTGCCTTTCAATACGATACAGACATTGTAAATCAAATCCAAATGATAAATACTGTGAGATTAAAGTATACTTCAATACTAAATATACAACATTCTAATAAACAGTTTAGCTACAAATTTTGCAGCAATAGATCTACGATGCTAAGATGAAATGCATTAATAGCTGAAGATTATCTTTTAACAACATTAATGACAATTAAATTGATCTTTTCTTTCATGATATGTTATGAAACTAGCATTTTAAACTGTGAAAGAATATAGTTGTATTTTGAATTACTGATAAAATAACCAAAATGAAAGTAAAAAGATTAAGTTAAGTAATTGGGAAAATATTAGATTATAATGACAAGGCAAAAACGAAAACCAATTTTGATTAAATAAGAAATTTTGAATAGTAGATATTAGTAAAAAATTATTTTGGTCGATTTTATTCATAAATTGTAAAAAAAAGAAAAAGAAAAAAGTTATAAGTATGACCATTAAAGGAAGAACAGCTGAGTGTAGTCGCCCATCAAATAAATCTAATATTCTTGATTTTCAATTATGCTAATTAAACCAAAATTTAAAATTTAAAAATACAAATGATTATATACAGCCAGAAATACTTAGAATACCAGAGATCGGATGCAAGGACATTTACTTTTATCTAAAAAAAGTAGCTTGCTCTAATGCTTACAATCCTAATTGGACAATCATAGATTAAATATTTTTTTCACCTTTTATAATTACGCATATATAGTTGTTTTCATGCACGTTATTCCACTTTTGAATATACAATACAATAAGATTTTGTTATTATTTATTCAATGTTACTAGAAAATAACAAATGAAGCAAACAAAAAAAATTACAGAATAATAAAGATTTTTAATATTGCGTTTTAAACGGGAAGGGGAAAAAATGAAAAACAAGATGTTTCAAGCGAGAGAGATTTGAAGGAAATTTTTAAAAAAATGAAGTATTTCTGTGTTGCCAGTGGGCTACTTATTTTAATTGAGATTTCTTGATTAGCACCACTTTTTTCAAATGATAAAATTTCCCTCATTTTCGCCTTGATTAATATGTTTTTGCCAATCAAGAAATTTGAATTTAAAAAAAGTAGCCACACTGAAGTATTCTGAAATAAAGATATTTATCTCTGATTTATTTCATCATAACAAAAGGTTTGAAATACTACAAACTACAGGAAGCCCACTTGTTAAAGTAATTTCAGAGAAAATTACTCATACCATTATTCTGACTTTCAATGGTTGTAAGCAAGCAGGAGATGTGTGGATACAAATTATGCAAACAGTTTAATTTCCAAAGTGTACTTATTTAAACAGCATTTTATAATAAGTGTGATTGACATCATAGCTAGAGTGGAAATTCTGTGGCAGCATCTGTAAATATATTTATATATACACACTGGTGTCCAGAAATTAAGGGGCAGAGACCAATTTCAGATATTTCGTCGAATATCTTACTGAAAATCGTGAGGAGATGCTCGGAATGCCCTTGAACTTTGAGGATGTAAAGAACATGTTTGACTTCCTGTTTTACAGTGAAATTGTTGCCGCGAGGACAATTAGGGGGGGAATAATAATTTTAATAATAAAATAATATTTTGGATCACCCAAGTAACAACAAATGCTAAAAATAGTCTGTCACTGTAGCAAATGACTATGTATGTCAAGTTCAACACTTGTGTGCATTTGTGTAAGTATAGCACGTATATTCGTGAAGATGTTAATGTTTCTGTGAAAAATTCAAAAGGTTTTTTTTATAGCATGCAGAGTTTTCAGCCGAATTTAACACTGCTTTCCAAACACCTGACAAAAAATCGTAGAAATAGTATACTGTGATTACAATATTAATATATTGAATATTTGATGAGATATAGGTATTTTTATGAAATAAATTTTAACTGTGCGTGTACGAACTACAGAAAATAT
This sequence comes from Maratus michaelseni, assembly GCA_963931845.1. Taxonomy (NCBI): domain Eukaryota; kingdom Metazoa; phylum Arthropoda; class Arachnida; order Araneae; family Salticidae; genus Maratus; species Maratus michaelseni. The sequence goes on from OZ007593.1 coordinate 3,603,561, forward strand.
GTTTTGTCATTTCTTAGTCAATACTATAGGGCAACTCATAAAATAAAACAGTGAAATATCGTAAAAACTCAAAAAGTTACAGCAATAATTGAAAAATTGGGGAGACCACCCCATAGGATTATATGGGATTATTAAGTTTATTTAATATATATCATGTATGAATTCGAAGCTCACAGTATATACGTAGTTTATTTTTCTGATTCTGAAAATGCAAATTTTGTTAAAATCAGACAGTAACTTTACTTAATTTTGGCCAAAAACTGACCTGTCATGAATGAAATTACCCAGACATTTGAGTAGGTTATATTGAATTTACTTCCACTTCCGTCTCTCTATTTACTTTCTGACAGACAAAAAGATACCAGAAGGTTTTTGTGCAGTGATTTTTAGAGTGTTTTCCCATTTCGTAGTACTTTTTGGCAGAACCGGGCAATGGCAGGCATATCAGCTCGTTGTTGATTAAATGAGCTAATATGAGTTTATTCCCAAGATATCTCATAAAGGGTTTAATAAGACAATTGAATAGAAGTATGATTCCACTGTTAATTAAGATACTCCAGTAACAAACATGACATTAGAATGGAAATGTTTTAACCCTTTATCTCCTAAATTATGAATTAATGAAAACTTCTTCCAAAGAATAAGCCGGCTGTAAATAAACTACTAGTACTGAGCGTGATCTATAGCTTGATCTAATTGCAACAATGGAACCAAATTTTGTAGGATGAATAAAGAAGGCACAGAATAAAAGATTCTGCAAAAATAAAAATTTAGTACCAAAAGTCAGCAGTAGCAGATATGTGACATTGTGTAATAGAAAATATAGTTTTACAGAAAGCAGAATAATTATTGAAATAAAGTTACCTTTTTTTTTTAGCACATATCAAGATTTAATTCAAGGTCAATATGACAACAATGTTATAAAACCTGAACATTTCTAATCAGCAGACAGAAGAGGTGTAAGGGGAATTTAACTGCAGATGTATATGGGAATAAAAAGCCGGTGATGATTTGAAAAGATATTACATATCATATATTCTAATACGAGCAAATCTTGTGGGTGGTTATATATATATATATGCAAAAATTATCTTAAAAACGGCTCTAACGATTTTGACGAAATTTCGTATCCTACCGTTTTGGGGCACCAGAAAACCATTGGGCTAGGTCACATGCTCGAGAAAATTCGATTAGTGGGTCATTTTGGGTCATGGTCTAGCTAATTGTATCTAAAAAACGGTTCAAACGATTTTGACGAAATTTTGTATCCGACCATTTTCGGGCATGAGAAGTCAATTGGGCTGGGTCACACGTTCGAGAACTTTCGATTAGTGGGTCATTTTTGGGTCAACGCGGGTCAAATTAATTTTATCTAAAAAACGGCTCTAACGATTTTGATTAAATTTTGTGTCCTACGAGTTTCGAGCACGATAAAAGCATTAGACTAGGTCACATGTTCGAGAAAATTCGATTAGTGGGTCATTTCTGGGTCATTGTGGGTCAATATCTAAAAAGCGGCTCAATTTACACTAAATTTTGCATCCAATGGTTTTCGGGCACGAGAAGACTGTTGGGCTAGGTCACATGTTCGAGAAAATTCAATTAGTGGGTCATTTTGGGTAATTTTGGGTCATGGTCAAGCTAATTGTATCTAAAAAACGGTTCAAACTATTTTGACGAAATTTTGTATCCGACCATTTTCGGGCATTAGAAGTCAATTGGGCTGGGTCACATGTTCGAGAACTTTCGATTAGTGGGTCATTTTTGGGTCAACGCGGGTCAAATTAATTTTATCTAAAAAACGGCTCTAACGATTTTGATTAAATTTTGTGTCTTACGAGTTTCGAGCACGATAAAAGCATTGGGCTAGGTCGCATGTCCGAGAAAATTCGATTAGTGGGTCATTTTTGGGTCACTGTGGGTCAAGATTAAAAAGCGGCTCAATTTACACTAAATTTTGCATTCAATGGTTTCCGGACACGAGAAGACTGTTGGGCTAGGTCACATGTTCGAGAAAATTCAATTAGTGGGTCATTTTGGGTCATTTTTGGTCATGGTCAAGCTAATTGTATCTAAAAAACGGTCCAAGGATTTTGACGAAATTTTGTATCCGACTATTTTCGGGTACGAGAAGACTATTGGGCTGGGTCACATGTTCGAGAACTTTCGATTAGGGGGTCATTTTTGGGTCAAAGCGGGTCAAATTAATTTTATCTAAAAAACGGCTCTAACGATTTTGATTAAATTTTGTATTTTACGAGTTTCGGGCACACGAAAATCATTAGACTAGGTCACATGTTCGAGAAAATTCGATTAGTGGGTCATTTCTGGGTCATTGTGGGTCAATATCTAAAAAGCGGCTCAATTTACACTAAATTTTGCATCCTATGGTTTTCCGGCACGAGAAGACTGTTGGGCTAAGTCACAAGTTCGAGAAAATTCAATTAGTGGGTCATTTTGGTCATGGGTCATGATATTTGAACTCAAATTTAATTTTGACCGAGCATAGCTCGGTCTTCCCTGCTCATTCAACAAATGAAAAAGTGTTTAGTCTAAGCTAAAAGTAAGAAAATAAAATTCATAAAAAGGACTTTTATTTTAAAACATTATATAGACTTGAAAAGCAATAAGACAGGAATAATTGTGAATATGATAAACCATTGTATGCTAATAATTACAATCAAAGATGTTACAATAGCAATTGTCGACAGAGCATAGGACGATATTGCTGGCATATGCTGCATTCGTCGGATAGGTCAGAATTTGAATATGCCTTATTGTAGAGTATGAGAAATCTTACAAAAAATTATCACATCTATCTGTACTAAATCAGGCGTGTAAACGAGTTACGTCACAACGACTATGATAAACGAATAACTTTTGTTCCCTTTTTTGTTGCCTGAATAGAAATTAATGCTTAACCATGGAAAATATTATGGGAGACAAGGGCCACCTTTACCTGAATGGATGTGTAACTACCTAGAATTCCTGAATCAGGGATTCCAATTCTCCAAATGTATTTAAAAAATATCTCTTACAGTCACCAAAGATAACTAACTGTTCGGTCTGGTTTCACAGTATAAATTAGCATAGATCCATACTTCTGTGAGAACATTATCTTGAAAAAAACAATAATCGGTTCCATTAATGTAGAGATATATTGCCACATGTTAAACAATTTTGTCATTCCGTCACTTCAATTAAGACAATGTCTAGAAAAAATAATTTTCATGCAAGACGGAGACCCTCCACATATTGCTTTACAAGTACAGCAGCTGCTGTGACAGAAATTCATAACAGAAAGAATCATAGTCACTGCTTTGTAACTACATGACTACCTCAGTCCCCTGATCTTATCCCATGCAACTCTTGGTATGGGGCTACCTAAAGTCCACGATGTATCTTGGAGACAACTTGGACCTGGCTGAATTGAAGTATAACATATTATGGGCTGTACAACACATTTCTGCAGACATATTACTGTTTGCTGTGCACAGAATGCAATATCTGGTTCACTAAAATGACAGCCAATTGAATGTGCTGTATAAACGGTAATTTTATTTCAGTCTTGATTCTGCATTCATTAAAAATGTCTTTGGTGTCAATCAATTACACAGTGCCACATATCCTCCTTGTGGTGACTTTTGTATCTAAATTTCTTTTTTGTGAATCATTTGTCCACAATCTTGTTTAATCATCCTTGACTACATTCTCACAATTAGATCACGCTACAGAACTGAGTACTGCTAGATGAGTCGTGCTGAGTACAACCAGCTTCATCATGGCTACCTTGTGTTTTTGCAGAATTTCTTAATATACGTTAAATGATTTACACATTTCATTAATAAATTGTAGAAAAATTTTGCACACTGAAGTTAATAAACAAAAGCAATATTTATAAGGGTTTCTGGGAATATTTACAACTCCATTTAAATCATTTCTAAAAATATTGCTTTTAATATATTTTATAGATTTAGCAAATTCACAAATATAATGTCCTTCCAATAGAAATATTTCAGACCTGAAACTTTCCACTCTAACATTTTCAACATAAAATAGGCTGAACAGATACAACTGAAAGATATGCCATGCATTTAAAAATATTTTTGTTTTAAAACAAACAATGATTTTTGAACAAGAAAAAAAATTATAACAATATAAAATAAATTTTATTTTCTAATAGTACTTTAAAGTACTGCTGGGCACAAAAAATTTAAGCACGTTGGTTACGAGGAGGCACAGAAATTAATAGGTTTAGCATATTTATGGGATGGGTCATCTTGTACTAAACAAGATATTGGCCTCTGACAGGCCCTTTTTACCTTAGGGATAGGTACAACTATAACATCCTGACCCTCAGCACTCCATACAAGTTTCAGATTTCACGAGATTCATCATTTTAATCTGTCTTTTCTGACGAAAAAAATAGATAGTATATGCAGAATACATTGTATTAAATATATATAACATGTTGACCTGGTCATATAAAAAAATCAACATATTTGGTAATAACATTTCATACACAAAAGATTTTGCTTTGCTTATTATAAAGTAAATAATAAAATAAATGCTTTATTAATCATCAATCCCTATATCATAAATGAATCTTTAAATTTTTAAATGAATAAGAAAATAAATAAATTATATTCTTAAAGAATATTTAACAATTCAAATTTGAAAAATGAAATATTTCTTTTGATATGACTACACATGTTTACATTTAAATATGACATACAAATATCTGCAATGCAAACAAAATGGAGAGAAAAGTCTTTCTTGGACATAAGCATATGAGCGTTAAAAGGAAATACCTATGAAAAACTTTAAAGTAATCTTAAACCTTGGATTGGATGCAGTTATGATTATTTAAATTAGACATCACAGACAATCTTTTGATACACACTTCACAAGTGAAAGCTTTATTTATTGTGTATATACAGGTGCTTATTTAAATTAGATTTGTAAAAAAAACCTTTTGTTGCACAACTCACAAATGAAAGGTTTCACTTAAGTATGAAATTGCATGTGATCATTCAAAGAAGATTTGTGAGAAAATCCTTTGTTGCATACATCACAAGAAAAAGGTTTCTCTTTAGTATGAGTTCGCAGATGGACAGTCAAAACATCTTTTCGAGAAAATCCTCTGTTGCACACTTCACAAGAGAAAGGTTTCGCTTTAGTATGAGTTCTCAGGTGTTTATTCAAATAAGATTTTTGAGAAAATCCTTTGTTGCACACCTCACAAGAGAAAGGTTTCGCTTTATTATGAATTTGCAAGTGTCTATTTAAGCTATATTTGCGATGAAACGTTTGGTTGCATAACTCACAAGAAAAAGATTTCACACAAGTATGAACTTGCTGGTGTCTATTTAAATCATATTCCCTAAAAAAACCTTTGTTACACACCTCACAAGAGAAAAGTTTCTCTTTAGTATGACTTAGCAGGTGATTTTTTAAATTAGATTTGTGAGAAAATCCTTTGTTGCATACCTCACAAGAGAAAGGTTTCTCTCCAGTATGAGTTCTTAGATGGTCCTTTAAATTACCTTTTTCAGAAAACCCTTTGTTGCACAACTCACAAACGAAAGGTTTCACTTTAGCATGACATCGCATATGGACATTAAAAGAAGATTGGTGAGAAAACCCTTTGTTGCATAACTCACAAGAGAAAGGTTTTTCTTTAGTATGAGTTCGCATATGGCCATCCAAAGAATATTTGTTTGAAAGCCCTTTGTAGCATATCTCACAAGAAAAAGGTTTCTCTTTAGTATGAGTTCGCAGATGGCCATTTAAAGAAGATTTCTCAGAAAATCTTTTGTTGCATATCTCACAAGAGAAAGGTTTTTCTTTAGTATGAGTTCGCACATGGTTATTCAAATGATATTTATTAAAAAACTCTTTGTTACACACTTCACAAGCAAAAAGTTTCTTTTTAATATGGAAATGATGATTCTCATTTGAATGAGGTTTATCAGAAAATCCTTTGTTTGACGCTTCACAATTCAAAGGAGTTTCTTTAGCATGCATTCGCAGATGGGCATTGAAAGAAGATTTTTTGGAAAATCTTTTGTTGCACAACTCACAAGAGAATTTCTCTTCAGTTTGAATTCGCAGGTGGCAATTCAAAGAAGACTGTTCAGAAAATTCTTTGTTGCACAACTCACAAGAGAAAGGTTTCACTTTTGTATGAATTCGCAAATGTCTACTTAAATGTGATTTGTGTAAAAAGGCTTTGTTGCACACGTCACAAGAGAAAAGTTTCTCCTTAGTATGAATTTGCAGGTGGACATTCAAATAAGATTTTTGAGAAAATCTTTTGTTGCATATCTCACAAGAGAAAGGTTTCGCTTTAGTATGAATTCGCTGGTGTCTACTTAAACGATATCTTTCAGAAAACCGTTTTTTGCACACTTCACAAGAGAAAAGTTTCTCATTTGTATGATTTTGCAAATGGACATTCAAATGAGACTTATTAGAAAATCCTTTGTTACACAGTTCACATATGAATAATTTGTCTTTAGTATAAACATAATGATGCACATCTAAATCAGACATCACAGAAATCTTTTCTTACACACTTCACAAGTGAAAGGCTTCTGCTCTGTGTGAATATGAATATGAGTGTCTAAACTTGATTTGTCATAAAGTCTTCTATTGTAGATCTCACAAACGAAGTAATTTTTTCTTACTATCCGTACGATGTTGCTATTTTAAATCACATTTTTGAGTATTTCTTTTATCAGAAAATTTACTGGCGAAATCCTTAAAAGGAAGAAACAGTTGCAAAGTTAAATTAGATTTATGATTTTTTTACATCACACGTGTAAAAGAGGTTTCTAACTATTATACACGATTTAATTTTTTCTTACTATGAAATTATACAAATGTGAGATTTAATTTTCTATACATAAAAACAAAAATAAACAGTAATGAATTAGGTAGCTTTTTAAAAATTATATTCTATAAATTTATATTTAAATCACTTTTCTCTTTTCACAAGAAATGTAGCTAATTTTAACGAACTGAGCATATTTTACAATTATAACATCCAGTGTAAAGAATACTGGCAATTAAAAAAAAGTTGGAACAATGATGTTTTTTTATAAAATTCTTTTTTGATGCATCAAAAAGTGATCTTCAATGAAAGAGAGAAAATGCTAAAAAAATATCTTGTACCACACATTTGAAGTTTTCTCAGTAGTAAATAAATGTCAAACATTTGTTATCTTATAAAAAAAAAATTCTATAAATCAATGTATTTCAACCTAGCAATTTGCAGGTAAAAATATGCAACATCATACTATTGCCTACTAGTTCATAAATTTTAGAAAATCCTCAATGAACTAGTTTTTTATGCCAGGGTACATGAAGTAGAAAAAGATACAACAGTCGTTAGACAGAATTTATGTTCAGAAATATTTTCACAATACTGTCAGAGTAAACTTCACAAACAACTGCACCTGCAATATAAATAAAAACATATGCACTAAATTAAAAATAATCGTCCAATAGATAAGAAATATTTAGTGTACTACTTTACTACGAATTCTACGAGGGGCAGTTGGAAAATAAGTTTCCCCTGGCGACGGTGGACAGAGGTGTGTATGAAAGACAAAAACTGTAATGAGACATTAAAGATAAAACATAACTTTATTTTTCCACATAAGTACCAAGTACATTGAGACATTTGTCATACCGCTTTATAAGCTTCAAAAAGCAATCCTGGAAAAAATCAGGGCTTTGCATACAGACGAAGCGTTGAACGGCTATAGGCGAAAGACGACACAGCAGGTGAACGCCAACGTGCAAGACACCGATACACCATTGGGTAGAGGTCGACTCCAATCAAGCAGATGGCGCTGTTGCAGTGCCTGCGCAGATTGCGCTGTTGCTTCGTCCGTATGCAAAGCCCTGATTTTTTCCTGGAGGGCTTTTTGAAGCTTATAAAGCGGTATGACAAATGTTTCAATGTACTTGGTACTTATGTGGAAAAATAAATTTGTTTTATCTTTAACGTCTCATTACATTTTTTGTCTTTCATACACACCTCTGTCCACAGTCACCAAGGGAAACTTATTTTCCGACCGCCCCTCGTATAATAGAATTTAAATATTTTATGTGAAACTTATTTTACGAAATTTTTAGGGGAATGAGAAGAACAAACTACATTTAAATATTTATTTTGTATAGTTCCTTTTCGATTTTTGATATAACATACATCAGAAATGTGTATTTATTGTACAAATATTAATAAATAAGTCCACTTATAGAATTTTGCAAAGATTCTGAGTAAAGTGATGTTGCTCCAGATTTAGCCCTCTATTTTATGTCCACTCATAACAAGAGGACCAGACCTGCTACCCTGCAACTGTGGCAGAGGGGAAAATACTTGACCAGAGATGTAATATGAGAAAGCTTTGAAAAGAAGGAAATTTAAAAATAACTAGCATGTTACCTTTTTAATTATTAAACTTTGTTACCAAACAGGTAGTGTTAAATCTGAAATTCTCAGTATAATTATTTCATTACAGACTTTTGTAAATAGAATGGTATCTCAATAAAATATACATTAAAACATGCTTAAAAGGTGATAAAAGATGTTAAAAGACGTTAAAATACAAATCACTTACACCCCGAGACCTTTCGATCGCTAACGCGACCATCTTCAGTGGGGAACTTTTGACTGAACTGAGTGTACGAATGTCGCTTTCACTGTGCTAATATGTAACGGAGTTTTAACGAGGGCCAGTCTATTATTCTTTAGGGGTGTATGAGGAAAAATCCGTGAGTTACGGCGCTGGGGTTCCAGATAATTTCAAAATATTAAACCAGATTTTACGTACATTATAAGATAAGCAATCATTACAGACTATTTCTTTTACATAAAATTTCCAAAGACTCTGATTTTAGCTGTAAACTCGTTATTTGCAGGAACAATAATTTTCGCGTTTGAAAATCAATATTTATAATCTGTCGCTGATTTAATCTCGATAAAGCTGTGGATGGACGGTTAAACTTAATGTCAGAAATGTGTTCTTTTAATCTTTCTTTAAATTTCCGGGTGGTCATCCCTATATAAGATACACCAGTTTGTGTTTCTGTGCAAAATGGGATAGAGTATATTCCTGCCATGTCGTTATTGGGTATGGGATCAGTTTTATTATGAACTAAAACTTTCAATTTTTGTGGGGGTTTTGCAACCAAATTGATATCAAATTCCTTTAACGTATATCTTAATCTTTCGTATAATTGTGGTATATAATCGAATTTGCATAATTTAAGAGTCCTCTTGTGTATCATATATTTAGGGATTTTCTTCTCTGCTTCATAAATTAACTTATTTATGCAATGGGGGGGGGAACCATTTTCTTTTGCGATATATCTAATTTTATTTAACTCGTTATATAAGTACTGTTCTGTACAAATGTCAAAAGCACGCTTTATATAGAATCTGTAAGCTGCAATTTTATATTTAAACAGAGAATTGCTGTCCACCGATAAGCTGAAAACAGTAATTGCAAAACTTAGCTAGTATCTTGGAAGAAATTTTAATCATAGTCATGGGGCTTGTTCAATATTACTAATATTCTAATGATTTTCTGTCATTTTTAAATCTGCCTTTAGTTTTTCACTAAGGGACACAGTTTCTGAGGATAAGGGCTTTTTCCCCCACTTTTCTTTTTTCACCTCCTTAATTTTTATGTAACGCGATTTTTTATTTTAAGCACCTTGGACCTCAGCTCTTGCCTCTTCAGACTTTTCTTTAATTCGGATAGTAAATTCTAGCTAAAATAGAGTTAGCCCACTTTTTTTGCACCCCCACCTACCATTAGCACTTTTGGGCGAAGCTTTGAATATTACTTTCTTATCAGAATTTATTGTTGCCTTCTCCTCTTCCCTCCTTTGGCAACTTGGCTCCTTCCAGTCGTCGGCCATATAAATTTCTCAATTGCACCGTCCATTCTTTATATATTTTGTATAATTAAAACAAACTTTCAATTGACCTTACTTGTAAAGTACTTTAATATATACCCATTGGGATGTATTCTTAAATCTGCCTTTAGTTTTTTGCTAGGGGCTATCGTTTCTGAGATTTAGAGGGCTTTTAGCTTCACTTTTCGTTTTACCCAATTTCCTCTCATTAATTTTTATTGCACATTCATGTTTTTTCATTTTACGTACTTTGGGCCTTAACCTTTCTTTCCTCTAAATATAGATGAGGAATGAGGCGGCAAATGAAAAATGAATATAGAGCCGGCGTTCCTAGTCAAAAGAAGCCAAGTGGCCGTAAGGGAAAGCAAGAATGTATTCTGAGTTGAAAATTGGGAGGTTAAGGGTTGAGAACTGGAAAACATGTAGAAATGTAGGAAAATGGCTAATTTGAGACTATGAGGGGGAGTGGGGCTACTTTAAAACCTATAATAATATCTAAGATGCATGTTTATGGCTGACATACACCACTAAGCCAGAAAAAAAATTGATTGCTCCATGCAATAACTCAGTGCCTGATACCCTTATTAATCCTGGCTCACTCCAGTTCAGAAATGATTTTGATAAGACTGGATCAGATAAGAATAAAAATTGATTGACTTGAGTCATCAAGAAACACTTAACACAACAAATACCATATAACAAAAACCATAACAAATACCAATAACCATACGATTGAGAAAATTGATAGAAAGAGCTTGTTATCACTCAAATCTAATTGATGGTCTCCAAAGACTATTTTGCTCATAGCATTTATTAGTAGTCATTATTTCCAGTTCATTGGTATCTGCAGTTTTGTGCATAATTATTTACAGCAGAATTAGTGGAAAGTGATCACTTTTTTTTCCTCTCCGGACTGTGCATGTTTAAAATCTAAAATGAAACTTTTGGGAAAAGTAATTAATTTGCAAAGCTGATAAATCTAAGCTCTACTGAATGCTTATTGAAGTGATTGTAATACAATAGAAAATCTTAATGCTATTTTATAATCAAGGCTTATTTAATATCAAGGCACAAAAGATGACTGCTGGCAATGAAATAGACTTTTGAATAGTTATCGTTGTTTTATTTTATTTTATAACTCTACAATTAAATAGCATAAAGAATATTATTTGAAAATTATAGCTATCAAAAAGCCATTTAATGGTCAATAGTACAATAGTGGCCTACTATAATTTAGTCATTATCAAATCTCATACATATGATATGTAATCTATACTTATAAAAGAACATGCATGACTGACTCGTAATCAATGCCGAGCCACAGCCATTGCTCCTAGGACAATGCAATTTGGAAGACATGTTCTTTATATAGTGTAGGCACCCACTAAGAAGGGATTTTTTAAACCCATTTAACCACCTAAGGTTTTAAGGTGACCTAACAGTTTTAGGTCATTTCACATTTTCGCCATATCTCAGCAGCAGTTTTAGGTAGGAGCGTAAAATTCAGGATTAGAAATCTACTAAAAAATTGTTACACACGTATTTCAGCGATTTTAGAAACTCAACTGCTAAGGAGGTTGGTGGGTCTAAAGTTTTAGGTGAGTTTGCCCTTTCTCCATATCTCAGCAGCATTTTTAGGTAGGAGCATGAAATACAGGATAACAAATCTACTAAAAAATAGTTAAATGCCTATTTCAGCAATTTTAGAGATTCAACTACTAACAGGGTTAAATAGGGGTCAAAAGTTTTAGCTCTTTTTACCATGTCTCAGCAGCAGTTTAAGGTAGGAGAGTGAAATTCAGTATAACAAATCTACTAAGAAAATAGTTAAACATATATTTCAGTGATTTTAGAAATTCATCCCCCAAGGTGGTTAAACAGGCGGTTGAAAGTTTTATGTCATTTCACCACATCTCAGCAGCTGTTTTAGTTATGAGCATAAAATACAGCATAACAAATCTAACAAAAAATAGTTAAACATTTATTTCAGCAATTTTGTCACTAACATTGGCTATGAACCTAATTATAGCAGTTTATATGAATAAGATAAAAATTGCTGTTTTTTATTAGATATTTTGCGTGACACTTTTCCAAGGAAAAGTTTTTTTTTCATATTTTATATATTGTTTCAGCACTTTTCGTCTTTTAGCGATCAAAGTTCAATTTTAATACAAAATCTAGTCCATTTTCTCCTCCTCTTAAAATACATTGTTGGGAAGTAAAGATTTGTGATGTAAATACTGATTGTCATATCTATGAGCTCGGTTATGCACAAGACTTCATTATAGTGAATTGCTGTATAATCAGTTTATAGGCTGCGTGAAACACACAGGGGTTTGTTAAAATTAATGTCATTTCAATGATTTATGCACAGGGTCCTGTTATACGGATAGCTGTATTAACAATATATAGCTGAGAAGCACACAGGGCTCAGATGATCACTGATCATATCATTTGCAGTATGATCATATAATTTGCAGTATGATCATATTATTTGCAGTATGATCATATCATTTGCAGTATGATCATATCATTTGCAGTATGATCATATCATTTGATCACCATATTAACAAGTTATAGGTCTGAAACAACAGTGCCCATTTACAATGATCACCATGTAACTTAGGCTATCATATATTTGATTATTTTATCTCAAAGTTCTCCCTTTCCCCTAGATTATCATGGGAAGGGCCAAGCGAGTCTTTGCCAGCGGGCTCATGAAAAAAAAATATTATTTATGTCATGAAATCTTTACGTGCTTTTTTTATTTTCTTATTAATTATTTTCATATAGTTTAGAAAAAAGTATTTTATTTATATTTTCCTGTTTGTATGTAAAATGTACATTCTGGGCCTAAAAGGAAGTCTGGTCTATATGCTGCATAAGGCATCTGGGTAAGCGACCAGCTAGTTGTCTATAAACTGCACAACCTCTGTGATGTAAATACTGAATTTTGTAGTTAAGGAGCTTCTGCATTCTACAATACAGAAATATTGCTATCCTCTAGAGCAGGCATTTCCAACTCATTTATTGCTGAGGGCCAAATTAAGCATTGTATACATAGCCGTGGGCCACATTAACAAAGTAAATAATACATCGCAAAGAATAAAATTTGTATGTACAAAAACAACCATGTTTAAGAAATATTCATGCAAAGTTCCAAATTTATTATTATTAACTTATTTTACCTGATTTTTGAAAAACATACACAACAGTGCATCAACTAAATCTACAAAATGTAATTGAATTTTCTAAACTGTATTTATTTAAAAAATTTATTGCATACTCTGATCTGTTAAAATTGATAGCAAAGTCATAGTTGTCAATCTTCCATATTTTACAAGTAAAAAATAAAAATATTTTGAATGAGAAAATTTATTTAATAAAATGTGCCTTGGTTCTATCTGGTACTTATTCATTTACTGAAAAAAATATTTAAAAAAATTGAGTTATTGAAAAAAAATTATAGTTCAAATTATGTTTACGAACTTAGAAAAAAGGGGGAAGGTTGGTAGCTATGAAAAGGTGCATACAAAAGTACACTACTGAAAATAGCTAAAGAACATAGAAAATATGCTTATTTGTTCATTGGGAAATCAGACAACTGATAAATAATTACAGAAGTTTGTAAAATACATCAATCTATTTTCATTCCAATATGAAATCCCACAGAATTTCAATTAACTGAAATAATAAATTGTAAACAGTAATTTCATCACCAATCCTTATATATGAAGTAAATAGATTAATTTGATTTTAACATCTATTCCTTCAAATTCAAACATCTTTTATTGAGATCATTTTTAATCTATTGTTTAAAAATTAATTAAGTATATTCTTAAAATTTCAACTCAGATTATTTTTGTTATAGAACATAAAAACATTTAAAATAAAATATTTTTTTAATTATTTTGCAAAAAGATTAAATTTTATTTTAAAATACTAATATTCTCAAATAACATAATAAAATTTACCTGGAAGTTAAAGCTTACTTAGGAGATTTGTAATTTCAAATTCCAAGTACTTTGTCCAATTGTTTAACATTGAATAATTTAAATTCATAATTTGTTGATTTAAAATTAAAATGGTAACCGAGTTCAAAGTAAAAAAAATGCAATAGAAATTTTGATGGAATAAAATTTCTGCATAAGAAGGTAGATCTGTTTATTTTCTTATCTGGCTATATATATATATATATATATATATATATGGAACCATTAAATAAACTTTACCGATGACCAACAAAAACTGTGAAATTATAAATAAAATTAAAATAACTATTTGACAACAATACAGTTCCCCCAAATATATATATATATATATATATATATATATATATATATATATATTTATATATGAAATTTTCTTGAAATGGTATTTATGTTTACAGTATTTAAAAAAAACTTAACTGCTATGGACTTTTTTTTTTCATTTTGAAGTGAAAGATTTACACTCATGAATAATTCAATACATTAAAGCCAATAATTAGTTTTTTAAAGTAAATGCATTATTTTCAATAGGCTTGGTGAAAAAATTAGGTTTTCTTTTAAGAAGTATCAGTTTCAAATCTAACAGTTTATCTTTCTAATGTTTGGCCAGTTTTTTATATTTTGTGCTAAAATGTCTCTTTATGTTATATTCTTTCCAAACTCAATCAATTTCTAAGTATGAAATATAAAATTTCAATTTTCCTTTAAATCTAATGGTATTGTAAATTTTATTTAAGAAAGCTGCAATGTTCATCTCCAGTTAATCATACTTATTCAATCTGGTAGAAAGCTGTAACATATTTTTTAAATATAAATCCTGGGATGTATCCGAGTTTGACACTATCAGTATCATGTATATTAATAAAAAAAATGAAAGAAAAGATAAAAATATCACGCAGGGTTTATTTTAAAAAAAGCACATTTACTAATCTAAGTAATAATAAGTAAACAGCTGAAATCCAAAATCCATTTGTTGGACTAAGGCCCAAGTGCAGAGCGTATTGGAGGATTTTATTTCAAACATGAAAGCAATAATTTGTGTCACTTTCAAAGCAACTCTTTTAAAACGAATTTAATTTTTATTTTTTTTAATTTTAACAGTTTTTAATTAGCACTGAATTTTATTAGTTTTGCAATATATAACTTAGTATTTAATAAATATCTTAGTTTTTAATAAATATAGCATATTATTTTGTAATATGATGTAAAATTGAAGAGAGTGGTAAAATAAAATATTAAGTCCGACATAAAAATTTATAAGTAAAATACTGTAAAAATTTTATTAATCTTTAAATTTTCCGACTGAACATCCCATGTTTTGCTAAGTTACCTTTTTATCCACAATATGCTACCACATTCTGAAGAGAAATATTCCCCTTATTTAATGGTGGAATAAATAAGACAAATATTACTATTTAAAAATAATTGTAGCAATCTGATTTTTTTTAAAAAGCCCATCTAACTGACTGCACTGATATATATATATATATCTTACTTATGTTTACCATCCCTAAGACTATAGTTGATGCAAATTTGCTTATGCAAAGTATATTTTCAGCATGCATGTTCAAATAACTGAATTAAAGATAGGTAAAATGCCAAAAACTTGGCAGTCATAGATAAATTGCCGATGGGCTAAATGTTTGACATGCCTGCTCTAGAGGAATAAGTCTGAGACATTAATTTTTTCCCCAATTCAGAGCTCTGTAACAGAAAAACATTGCTATTATTGTATGAAAAGTTTTTATAAATATAAAAAGAGTAAAAAGATACTATAGCTCCATTTGAGGGTCATTGCAAATAAAATCATTTCTTTTCAAAGGGAAAAATATTCTGCATCAGTAAGAGTTAAATTATGGGAGCAATATTTAAAATTTCTCAAACCAAAGTGTTGGAAATCAAGAAATATTGACTGTTCACATAATTCAAGAAAAACTAATACGAAGAAAAGGAAAGCTACTGAACAAATTACTATTGATTATTTTTTATAAAACAATTTTATGTACAGTGATTATTGCTAATTCGTTTAATATTTTATTTATTTCTTCAAAAAATAAATGCTATAATTTTCAAATAATTTGATCCAGACATCTTTTGACAGTGTTTGCTAAGTAAATTTAACAATGTTTTAAAATTAATAATCTGCAGA
Organism: Maratus michaelseni; assembly: GCA_963931845.1. NCBI lineage: Eukaryota > Metazoa > Arthropoda > Arachnida > Araneae > Salticidae > Maratus > Maratus michaelseni. The sequence goes on from OZ007593.1 coordinate 3,619,632, forward strand.
ACTTCTGGTTTCAAGGTACGCAATAGAAATTTTCTCTACTGTATATTAAAATGTTCAGATATATTTGGTGATGTTTACAATGTCAGTTTAAAGATATGTGGAATGATTAACATAATTCTTGTGTCCACTATAAAGATATTCTACTGTATGCACCAATATTAGGAAAGAGGTTACTTTTGTGGCTCCCATAATTCCAATTACCTCAAAGTTGCAGCTATGATTACGCCAAGATCATCACAAAGCTAATATATCCAAGATTATATACTCCAAACACTCATATATATGCCATATACATCATTATATACATATTATTTGTGTCTTATATGTCATTTAAACATCATATACGTCTTATATATGTCATACATATACTTCATATACAGCATAACATCTTTAACACAAAAACTCTGCAATTTGGACAGTTTGGAACATTTATTATTTTTTCATTTTTATTTTCAATTCTATAACATAGATGGACCACTGCACATGCATGTTTGAGTTTTGAAAAAGATTAAGCACAGAAAAAGGCTAATTATTTAATTTATTACAATTTGTTTTCCTTTTAAAATTATATTAAATTTCTGAGTTATAATTAATTAACATATATGGCTTTTTTAATGTTAAGTTGTATCAATTCAGAATTATTAGTAATTTTTTAACTTTATATCTTAAGTCACAACAAATGGCTCCACATAAATGCAAAATCAGATTTCATTTTTTCACTTTTCTTAAAAGTTTTCAATGTATGTCATAATTGGATATTTCAAAGTATCATTTATTTGATTTTTTAAAATAGCCTATTATTCTTAAAGTAATAAAAATGTAATCTTTGTTTCTATAATATCTTTCATTTATCCAATTTTAAAATTAATTATAACAATTTTCTGTTTTATATGTAATTCATATTTTTTCATAATCAAAATTTAAGTGAGCAATGTTTTTTTCTCTTTTTAGGTAAAATAATTTCCAAATTAATTTTAAATCCTTTTATTATTTGTCTTTTTACAAAGTTAAGATAAATGGTGCCAAAACAATGTGAAATTTTATTTTATTTTAGTATTTATTTAATTTTAAGTACAGAATTTGTGACTTAATTCGATATTTTTTAGTTGTTTATATATTTAATTTTTCACGACATCAACCTTATGTATCACTATTTTAAATATGCTAATGTAATAATAGTTTTTTTTCTAATTGTATGTCCTATTTAAATTTTTCATTATATAACATTTTTCTGCTTTTTTAGAAAATTAGTTTCATTTGCAATATATTCATTTTATTTTTGTTATTTATTCAATATTTAGAAATTATAAATCTTTATTTAAAAAGAAATTGTACTGTTATTGTTTTCCTTAATTTACAACAGATGGCGACACCACACGAAATATATGTTATTAAAAAATTTATATTTTAGGACATTTTAAATTGAAATTTCTCAGATGTTTTTTTTAATTATTATTTAAATTATCAAGTTCCTTGTAATTTTGTATAGCCATATTAATGACAGATACTAGTTTTATTATTTATGTAAATGCTTTCTTATTTCAAAACTTCTATAATCCAGAATCGCCAAAAAGGCGATTCTGGATTACAGATTAAAATTATCTTTAATAATCTTAATTAATTATCCAAATTAAAATTTCGATTAAAGAGGTTATACTGTATATGCATCATATATGACTATAACTTGACCAAATACATCACAAAATGTCATATACATAATTTATTATTATAATATCATATATTCTTTATAATTTGGCAATAAAACTTGGTCACTTGGCGATTTATCCTTGGGGGCTGCTATAACATGGAAGTACCAGAAAGACTTAACATAATGCTAAATTTATCATTCCCACAAGAATTTTATCCAAAAAAGGAGGAACACTTTCAGAGATATGATTTTGTTTTAATGCTATTAAAATCTGAGTATTATTTACATAAAGAATTACTATAGTAAAGTGTTACTAAATAGATATTATATAATATCTATAGATCATTTTTAGGAAAATGTTTAAGTAACATTAGAGTTTCACATTAACCATTCTATATTTGACTTGAAAAAAGATAAAAAGTTTGCACAATATTTATACCCACAAGATAACTTAATAAGGGATATAATTATTATGCACAATTTAACACTGTGTTCAATTTATCATCTCTTATATAAACTTCATTCTGAAATAAGGAAAAACATTCATACATCCATAGATGTTTTAAAAGTAGGTAATTTTAATAAAAATATTGACTTAAATATCGCAACTTAAATTTTATTAAAAAGAAAATCTTAAAAATTGCTTAATGAACATAAATATTTGATGTCTTAAAGAGGAAATTAAAACATCATTAACAAAAACAAAATATAAATTATTCCTCTAAATTATCTCTAAAATATATACAGATTATAGATATATATATAAAAGTACCTTATGCATATGGAATTAACATTTTGGAATAACTACAAAAATGACATTAAAATAGACAAATTTTTCTTTAAAATAATAAATAAGAAGAAAAATTATTAAATAGATACACATAAAAATGATATCTTTAAATTTTTTATTCGCAAATGTATCAAATTGGTAGGTGCTCTTGTTCAAAAACTTTGTAATTGAAATATGTTATGAATTTTTTTAAAAAGACACACGATCTTTCAGAAAATACTGTCAAAGGCAGTGTTTTGAACTGCATTTCCAATGCTGTAGCTCAAGAAAAGAGATAAACGTGTCGTCACATGACACAAATTGCTTATAACTCTAACCCGTATTTACGCATGGATAAATCCATGGCTAGTAGAAAACCATGAAAACTCCGAACGATTAGGCCGACGGGCACGATTGGGAACGAACCCAGCACCTCCCGTCTACAAGCTTCGAGAGCAGAACCTCTCAGCCACTGGTGGGGCTTTTCAATAAATGGAGAACATATTTCAATTCTAAATCATTTCAACAGTCAGGCCTGCTAATTTTATGCATCTGCTTTTAAAAATGAGTTAGAAAATGTGTCAGAAAGTTTCGTATTGTTGACATGAGTGGCGCCAAGATTTGCCAGACGGGGGGGGGGGGGGGGATGGTGACCCCGATAGGGGGGTCAAATTGGTAATATATATATATGTGTGTGTGTGTGTGTGTATATAATATATGGATTAGAGTCCTGCTCAGGTCTTATTATACACGATAATTATCTGTTTTTGTCACTAATTTTTTTTTTATGCTAGAGCTGCAGACTATGGATCCTTCCTTTTGAGTTCTCCAAGGATAAACATCGGAGCTAAGTGATTTTGCTTGGAAAGATCATGATGCTTTAAATCTGTATGTTTCTTCACATAATCATTGTCAAAAATTTCATTGCAGATGCTGCACTGAACTTTATACCATAGGGCTTAAATTGTGCCGGAGTCCACCGGAGCCCTGCTTCGGTACTTCTCTGCTTTTAGTAAATATTTAAATAGTGGTCTGAATTCACCGGGGCCCATAAAAACTCGGCTCCGGAGCCCAGAACAAGCGCTTTTGAAAAACCGAAGCCTAAATTACTCTTTCCTTTTCCTCCCATATCGAAGCTTTTGCATTCTTTTCTATCAAAACACTCTATGTGACATAATGTATTGCATGCATAGGATTGTTGGTTGATTTTATGACAGCTAATTATCTACTCGAGGAATATAGGCCCTAGGGGGGAATGCCCTCCGTGGAGGCCTTTCTAAGGGATCCTAACCCGTATTTACGGCAAGGTTCGAAGAAAAACTCTCAAAATTCCGAACGGTTAGGTCGATGAGCGCTACAGGGGTTTGAACCCAGCACCTCCCGTCTACCAGCTTTGAGAGCAGAACCTCTCAGCCACTGGTGGGGCTGCACGCGTAGGAAACAGAGATGAAATGGGCTAAATTTTTATATCACTCTTCGGGCTTGTGTGTGCTCGAACTCAATCTGGTTGTAAATTAAAAAATTTATTTATTTATATCTCTCTCTATATATATAAAAAAAACTAACTATTTGGAAATGGACTGATGAAATTCTGCATAGATATTCCAGGTTATTCTCATCGCTTTTTCACTAGGGACTATTTTGTGGAGTGATTATTTTTTTTAAAGCCATCCTACAGATTCGAAAATTATACCACCAGACTTGAAATATAACAAGCTTTCAGAAATTCAAAAAATTATCACGGTCGGACAATAAAAACTCAATCAGATCATTTTTTTAAAATTTAGATATCTAACCGAAAAGAATATTTTCTGTTTTTAGTCAATGAGCATCAACTTGACGGTTTTTTTTAAAAAATATTCTATTGCAGACGAGTACAAAATAATGTTAGTTAATTTTCTATTTATTTTTCATCAGAACACTATCTATCCCAAGGCTTTGCTCTGCACATTTACGAAGTCACTTTCATTTGTAATTGCCACGTAATGTTATTCTTACAGTAAGCAATCGAGCAGTTCTCCTTTTTCTATAAAAGCATCGAATCTTTCCGATCATGGTGTCAAATGTTTAATTTTATCTGATTTTCAAGGACTCATCACGAAATATTGTTATACGGAAGGAATCAATTATAGATTAAGATATACACCTTTTATAGAAATTTGAAAAACTTTGTTCGATTCTTCAGCATATAAATATTAATTTTTGAAAATTTCATTCATATTTTCATAAAAATGCATAGCTACGAACTATTTTTCTTAACACTATTTTTGAATCACAATCCTTTCTTTATTAAAATTAAGTAAAGATTTCTATTCGGCCAGAGTGATAACTAAAAAGTGCTATAATTGACATCTGAGTAAATGCAGATAGATATTTAAATTTTTTATTTTCCTAAAGAAAAAAATTTCTTTAAAATTTGCAAATACATATAATGTATGAAATATAAATATACAGATTGGAGTGACGGTGGAGGGGGACATGCTACAGTTATTAGTACTGCAGAATATTAGGGCTCCGGTACTTTTTTTTGTTAGAAATTAAGCCCTGCTTTATACCTGGTACACTTACCAGTCTTTTGTTTAGAGAACATTTAAAAGGTATACAAAGTATATTTTTTCTTGGAAATCAAATCAAGCTTTTTTCTGACAAAATATCCTCGTATGTCCAAGAGAGCGCATAACGTTTTGAAATAATTCAATTAACTGCTGAGTTAGCGAAATTTACGTACATAACCAAGAATACTGATCATGTGATCTCAAATTCCTCATATCAGAAACAAAAACAACTGAGGTTTTTTTTCCCCCTTTATATGGGTGTTGTTTAAAAATTGATCTAATTAGTATTTTTTATCATTTATTTTATTTGAAATTGTCTAAAATAAACGAGAAGGCTTTTTTTTTAAATGCATAAATGACAAATATGAATTCAAAATTTACAAAAAGAACAAGTTTTTAAAAATTATCCCAAAATCAGAAAAATACTTTTGTGATTTAAAACAAACTTTGTTACTATAATATTATTCTTCTCTTTCTAACAATGAAAACCGTTTTGTTTTCAGAAAATCAGAGCAATACGCCAGAGGAGAAAAATAAACAAAACAAAAAAATGAAAACATTAAATTAAAATAATTTCCGGTCGACTTTTTAAAAAATTGCTTTCGGGTACCGTATCTTAGGGCTATCTTTATACAAAATAACTCTACGTGTCAAGCCGAAACTCGACATAATTGAACCCCAACCCGAAATATTCAAACCCGAACCCAAAGCGAAAAAAATTAATAAATATCTTAAAGCTGTTCTCAAATACAAAGGGGCTACTTTCACACACATATTTTAATTCGTTTTCATTCAGAAACGCATGAAATGGGCAGGCGTTGTTATTCAAAAACTTTGTAATCGAAACACATTTTCCATTTTCAGGTAAAGACAGAAGATCTTTCAGAAAACACTGTCAAAGTCCACATTTTGAACCGAATTCCTAATGCTTCAGCGCCAGAAAGGTGAAAAATGTGTTGTAACGTGACACGAGTCGCTTATATAACTCAATAAGTAATTTATTTATCAAAAATTGGAAAACTCATTTCGATTGCAAATTGCTTCAAAAGTCAGGCCTGTCAATTTTATGCCTTTGCGTTTAAAAATGAGTCCGAAATTGTGTCAGAAAGTTTTTCGTTGTTTAGCAGATCATTTGGTACAAATACTGAAATACGATTACTGAAATGTAGTCGACAATTATATCCCTAAAATAAATTTTATTTTTCTTGTATAAAAGTTAACACATTTACATTCATTCAAATATATAGTTTTTTTCATTTGCAAAATATTCACCCATTTCTTTGAAAAATCGTGTCAACCATAACCTGATCTGAAAGAGTCAAAACCCAACCCAAAACAGACCTGAAGCCAAAATACGTAAAGTTGACTCGACCTGCAACAAATAAAATTAACTTCAACCCGACCCGATAAGAACAGCAGGTTGGTCAGGTTTGGGTAAAATCAGGTTACACGATGCAATGCAGGACTCTAATCTAAAACAATATTCTGAACACTTTTTTGAAAAAAAAAATCAGGTAACTCAAACACGATGTGGAATAATCAAAATTCAACTTGAAACCAAAACAATTGCAGTCAACCCGACATGCAAAGAAAAAAATCAGCACCAACCTAACCCATGAGTCGTTTATTTTAAAACACTAACCACGAGTCATTTTTTAAAAACTAACCACCACCCGACTGTCTGGTGGTGTGTGGGTAAATTGGGTTAACCGACTCCACTGTACTCCGAAATGAAAATATTTTCCCCTACAGCAATTAAATTTTAATGACAAATTTTTTTGTCTACCCACAATTCGAAATACTTCTATCCTAACCAGACTCGAAAAAAAAAATAATCTATAGTTTAATACAATTATGAAAAAATCTACAATCATTTTTCTAATATCAATTCTACCTTTTATGTAGACAATTAAACATGTAAAAGGACCTTACCTGACACACGAGTCGGTTTTTTGTATAAACTAACCCCAGGTAATTTTTTTTAAAACTAACCTGCCCTAATTCAGGTTGGGTCGGGGGCAGTTCCCTGACCATATGCAGGATTCTACCCTAAGGTCAAAATATTTCCCCCAACGACAATTGAATTTGGATCCCGGATCCCCCTCTAGCGCCACCGTTGACTTCGAATATGATAAACCTCGAACTGCACGAACCTCCGGTTTGGATCCTCGTTGCCTTTAGCACCGTATACCATTTTTAAAAATGTATCATGCTACAATACAAACTAATAGAAAAAATAACAACTACTGTAGTTTTGCAACTTGTAGCGTGCTACTTCTCACACCTGGTTACACCCAACTAGATCCCTGCTCGTGTAATAAGTAAAATTTGCAACCTGCAAATTTTATTTAAAAAAAACACAAACCCCAATTCGAGCTTTACAAAAATATTAGGTCTACTCGCCACCCGATCCGAAAATGAAATACTTCCACTTGAACCCAAAATATTTTAATTCAACCCAATCCGAAAGCCCCGATCGGAGAAAATTGATCAAAAACTTAATATGGATAAAAGCCCTTAATCATATTTCTAATATCGAATTTGTCATATATGTTGAAAAATAAACATGTAATTATTCACACTCAAAAATATATAGATTTTCATCTAAAATTGGGTTGTACTGACCCGGACCCGAAAATTCTGTTTAAAGCCAACCTGAAACCCACGAAAAAAATTCTTTTGACCCAAAATCGACAAACATTTTTTCGTCGACCTCAACCTGAAATACTTCTACCTGAAACTCGACTCAAAACAAATACTTTAACCCAAGCTGACCCGAAATCAAATATTAAATTCCAACTTTTAAAAAGCAAAATTAAAGGCGTCGCGTCGGACAGGAGCAGATGGCCTGCTGAAACAACAATAAGAACATTATGATGACTTTGTTTAATTTAAACAAAATGCATAGAGATGGGAAACACGGTCACCTAACAGATACTGACAAAATTCTTTTTTATCTGTTATTTTTACAAACCACAGACCAAAGGAAACGGTTATATTACATTTACCCGAATAAAGATATTAAAGCTAGTATAATAAGTTGCCTTTTGACTAGACATAAAATAGATTTTTGATATAAGATATTATAGACGAAATAAAGGAATCTAAATTAGAAAATAAGTTATTTTGAGTATATTAATTTACTAATATATGATTTTGTATCATAAGAGTGCCAACCGGACCTGACTTGGGTTGAAATCCAAAAGTCAAAATATTTTCCCCAACGACAATAGATTTTTGACCCCGACAGGGGGGCATATACCCCCCAGACCCCCTCTAGCGCCATCCTTGATTGTTGAGCAGTTCATTTGAGAATCCTCTTAACTGGTGGTTAATAGGCCTAACTGAATTGTAACTGTGACAACCTCGTTTTAATAATTAATAATTTGCTGAATTGTTTGGAGTCAAAGGAATTGAAACAGATGTATTACACTCATGCACCAATGTTTGGAAACTTTTTGGTTGCCACGATTTTCAAGACAGCGCCAAACCAATAACTTAATTTAATGGCTAGACTGGCATTAAAGGAATTAATCCTCTAAATTTGATGACACTTTTCTTTTTTATAACCAATTTTAAAAAAAACTGTGTGTGAGTGTATGACATCATAGCCCAGGAATCATAACTCACTCAACTATGCCAAGAATTCTGTATACAGATACAAATTCATTATCAAGATTTTATTTCTCTGCATAATACGAGTAGAAATAAAAATATAATAGTAAATATTGTACTCAATTTTAGTACAACTTGCAAAATGATACAATAAAAGTTTATTTCTTGAATATGATAATTTTGTTTTCACAATCATTAAACACGAAGGTGTGTTATGATATGTTTTTTTTTTGAAAAAAAAAAAAAAAGACCTACCTTTTTTATTTTATTAATCAAGTCGTCTTACCATCAGCTGAAAATTACATGAAGACTCTTTTTCTGGAATGTTATTCAAGCCAGTGTATATCATTATTCAAGTGTCCAACTGGAAGCAGAGTTCTATCAATAAAATAAGCAATTTATATTGTTAATTTAACAAAAAAATAAAATACTTTTTCAGAAAAAAATTTATTAATATGAAATAAATTATTTTTTGAGCACCACAGCTTAAACCAAGCCCTTTATTGATAAAACATTTTATAAATAAGCATGTGTACACATATTATTTTTATGAAATAAATAATTCACAAAAAAAGAATAATATTATTTAACTATTTTGAACAAATTTATTTATAGGGCACGAGTCCTTCCTAGGTGTGAGACCATGTGTCATCACAACTGTAACTGACACACACCTCTAAAGAGGGCTCTGAATATGTATAAATCACATTACATTTTCACAACGACTATTCAATTTTTAACTTTAAAAAAATGTTGGTACAATATTATTACTTACAAGATAAAAAATCAGTTTTAAGGTACTTGATAATGGATATAATTATTATGCAAGATGTGATGCTGTGTACAATTTATCACCTTTTACATAAACTTCATTCTGAAATAAGAAAACACTAATGAATTTTGAAAAAATGAAGTCATGAACAAAAACAAAATGTGGTACTTTTCGGTTAGCCGGGCACCAATGAACATACACACATATATGTTTGTGTATATATATATATATACATGTATGTACATATCTATGTATATATATATATGTATATAAACAGATATATATATATTTGACTGGCGCCCGGCTAACCGAAAAGTATCCAAAATGTAATATATGCATCGAAATTATCTCTAAAAAAATAATCCTAATTCCAAAAAAAAAAAAAAAAATTGCAAAATATATTTCATACATACTTACAGTTTGACTTTTCTGCAAAAAATGAAATAAAATTAGATAAATTAAAAAATAATTAGAAAACATATTAAATAGGCATATACAAAAACCATACCTTCAAACGAAATATTGCTTAAACGGTCAATTAGGCCTAACGCCATTGCACTCTAACTCACAACTTTCTTTAAAGTCCTAATATATCTCTGATTTGTTATTAAAGGAAACAGAATTACAGTAAATCAGAAACAATAAATCGTTAATTATATAATTTCCTTAATAGTAAAAACAGACAAAATTCCATATGACAGTACAAAATTACACACAAATAAAATAAACTAGGCAACAGGCAACGCTATTTGCCATTACGCGATTAAGTGTCGGATAGATGCGATGATAATAGAAAACTTGTCGATTCTATGTTCGATTAATAGTTCTTCATGTTGCCATCTATCGTCTTACTTCCTAACAAACTCTTGTTTTTTGAGTTCTACAAATTTCACATGTATTAGGTTAATTGAAGAAAAGGCATGACTTTTCTGTCTCTCAAGAACCGGAGCAGGCTCCCCGCGATTTTTATCAAAAGTTTTTTTTTTTTTTTAAAGTCCGTATAAATAGATAATTATTAAAGATACAATTTTTAAGAGTTTTGAGAAATGTTGTTTACAGGGAACAGTATCAAAAATGTACACCCTGATTTCAATGAAACTTTTATCACAGAGAGTACTCTTGATATGATGAACTATGGTACAAATTTTATCGGCCATTGTCAAGATTTAGTATTTTTTAAATATTCGTAAAGTATCTATGGTGCAACTAATGCAAATCGCTAAATGTTTTATTAAAAAATATTCTAATAATTTCAAACAACATAATCGTCACAGAAATGATAATTAGTATAGAAACGAGTAAAACGTAAAGAATTTCTACAGCATCCACAAATTATAAAATGAAAATTTTCACATTCATGACATTCGATTCCATTATTTGCAAAACAAAAATCAACTGGATTCTGAAAAAGAATTCATGAAGAAGGGCTTTTAACTTATTTTCAAATAAATTTGTCTGTAGATCCTGTTGTCAATCATTAATTTTAACATTTTAATGTCAAACATTAATTTTAACATCAGAAATACTTTGCCCTTGAAAGGGTTAAATAATTTTTCTATTTAAGAATTATTTTAGTTAAAAAACACTGTTCGAAAATTTATCATTGGTAAGGTGTGATAAATCAAGAAAGGTAAAAGAGTGAAGTAAAATTAAAATTTTAAATCTCCCCCCCCCCCTTCTCCCCCAAGGGCTTAGTTTGTACTGCAGACCTCCGGAGCTCAGCTCCGGTACTTCTCAGTTTTTAATAAATATTTAAATATTGGCCAGAATTCAGCAGAGCTCATAAACACTGCACTCCGGAACCCAGTGCAATAACACTTCTAAAAAAGAATACTAAATTACCCTTTCTTTTCCCTCCCATCTCCAATCTTTTGCCTTTTTTTGTATGAAAACAGTTATAAGTGACATAATGTGTCGCTCACGTAAGAGATGTAGATGAAGCAGGCTCAATCTTTATATCGGTCTTTGGATTTGGGCAGGCTTGAACTCAATCTGTCTTAAATTCAAAATTTTATTAATGCTATTTGGATCAGAATAAAGAGTAAACAGAAATAGTCTTTTTCTATTCTGCATAGCTGCAAACTAGTCATTTTTTGTGTAAGCACTATTTCCGAATCATAATCCTGAGCTTATTTAATTACAGAATTCTGAGGTGGGGGGGGGGGGGGGATATGCTATGGGTGTTAGTACTGCAGAAAATTAGGGCTCCGGTACTTTTTTTCCTTAGAAATTAAGCCCTGTCCCCACCTTCACCCCACACACGTACAAAGTTACACAGAAGAAGCTTTTACAAGGGAATTGAAAGGTAAGTTTTACTGATCTCTAAAGAGAAAGTGACACACCAAGAACCAGTTTCATTTAATACATATGAATAAAAGAAGTCCCATAAGCAGAATCTTTTAGTTTGTGGGTAGGTTTTCCATTGTATGAAGGGGTTACCACCAGGAAATGCATAGCAATAGCTTGTTCGAATCATCAATGAAGACAACCGATGAATCTTGTCTATAACAGATTTTCTCTCCTTCCTTGATCTTAACTGGTTTTATTATATATACTATATATAGTATATACAGTAAAACCTTGGAAAGCAGAATTTGTGTATGGCTGTCTTAAATACAAAAATATCATACTAATGATGGAAATTTCATAATTATCTCTGGAAATTCCCTGTACAATTAATTATCTCTGGTGACAGAAACACCTGTCTAAAATAGAAATCTAGATAATTTTCCACATTTCTAACCAATCCATTTTAACAAGATTTATTATATATAGGAATATTTTTGTAAGTGACATGTTCCAGTTAAAAATCTAGGGGCATCCCTACCCCACCATGCTCAAATACCTGCCTACAACTATGCTGTACCAGACATTCCAATTTTTTTTTTGTAAGCAACCTTGACACACACATATGCCCGGGTTTTAGTTAAAATTATGGTCATACCACCAAAATTTTTTCGAACCGCAAATACCCTTTAAATAAAAAAAAATCCCAAGTAACTCAACTTCACTTTTCAAATACCAGAAAGGAAAAATGAGTTTTATTAATTATTGACACAATGAAATCATCTAGAATTAAACACTGGACCAACTGCTTTGAAACTGGAGACACTACTACACTCATGCTAGATTACATTGCCGGGGGAAAAGAAGTTCAAGATTATTGTACATTTAGAAAAAACTTATAACATTAATTTGATTAAATACTATATTTCAAATAAAAAACATTATTTATAATGTATATTTAACAGAAATTGTGAACATTATATTTTGCAGGTTACATGATTTTTAATGCAAAACTTTGTCGAAAGTATGTTTTTCTTATCCGATTTGGTTTCTAATTTTGTGTCAGTTGAAATGAAAATGACGTCACTTTGAAAAACTTATAAAAAATACTTAAGGTTTTCCAATTAGAATAAATGTTTTACAAGAAAAAAAAAAAATGTTACTTTTTCCCAATAAACATTTTAATTTTAGTGCCTTTATGAAAGTTTCAATTGCCATTTTTAGAAAATAATTAATTAAAAATAATATATGCTGTTTCTTTAAATTTAATTCTTGTAAATAGGTATTAAAAATTGTCCACCTAAATGTAAAGAATTTAAATCTTTCTCCTTGGTTGAATGTAAAGTTGGAAAAAAAATGTAATGTTTTCTAAATATCAATATGTTGACCGCCGATTTTTTAATTGCTTTAGATTCTATTCATGAAACTTGAATATGTGAAAAATGCTTTTATTTCTTCAAATTTTCTTTAACTTAATCAAAATTATTTAAATTTAGAAAATTTTCTATCTTAAATTTTAATGAGGAAATGAGGTAAAAAAAAAATCTAACACTAATACCTATCATTTACCTGTCTATAAACAAAAATGGGGAAATTTAGTTGCCATCATTATTAAAGTGCTATTAAAAATTACAATAAAAATTTAATATCTTGTAAATTAATTCAAATTTTAAAATTCTGAGGCCTTATAGGACATTTTTAGATGCAAGTAAATAACTGTTATTATTTTGATTGCCCAACTTTCTATATTGTAAAAGTAGTAGCTGTGAAAAACAAATGTACAAGCGGATTTCTATATAAAAGATATTCTGTCACATTTTCGTGGTGATTTTTCCGGACAGAATCGGTCACAAAACAGTATAAAAAGGGATTACATAAGTAGTATAAAAGGGTTTATTAGCATTAAAGGGTATTATTTGTGTAAAAAGGGATTAATCCATTCACTGGTTTTTATGAAAATCTATTCATTTTTTGTGACAGTGGTTCGTCCAATGCAAACTCAATCACATTTGAAAGTGATTGTATTCACTTTCCCCCACACACTTACAAATCATGAATACATTATATTCCTTCCACTATGTGCTTTAAGTAAAATTGGGAGACAAAATTGCCGGTATTCGAATGTCAAAGAAGAAATGCAAAACAGAAACAAGTATGATAAATTAATAAAATTAAACAAATTCATTGCTAGAAAATTATTTCAAAAATATATTTAAAATAAGAATTTACTCAAGGATTTGTATAGTATTATAGGGGTTGTTGTTGTTACAAATAGGGTACTGATGTAAAATTCAACTGACTAAACCTTATTTTTTTTTTTTTTTTTTTGTATGATGTTTGAAGTTTTTTTGTTAATAACTATGCTACTGTGCAAAGATAAATAATAATAACGATCATTAAATAATAAAAATAGTTAACAATAGAATTAAGAGCTGTTAGTGGAATAATTATAGCATTATAGGTATACTGCAAACTGAAAAGGAATGTTCAGATTTGAAAAAAGAAGGCATAATTTGTACATTATACATAATTTGTTTAATTTCGAAAGTTGCTTCTATTTCCTATTATAAAATATATTTCATAACAAAATTTATAAAATGTGTGAAATAATTATAAAAAAATGAAAAAAAAAAAGCTTTAATGCTTTTAATTTGACGCTTTTTCCAAAATCCCCTAGCTCTCCTTATAGACTAGTGCTTGTAAAATAATCTTGAGCATGATTACATTGTCTCTGAAGCTCTTAAAAACATAATTTAAAATTATTTTTACATTTTAGTTATCTTTAAAATTATTCGTACAATTTTAGAGAGTCAGCTCAGTTCTCTGTGCATAGTCATCTGTTTTGGACCTAACATAATTTTTGGTATACAGGATACAGGTAACTCTGGGTGTGTGCAGATAATTAATCCTGCAATATTATACCACTAATCGAAACACACATTCAAAGGGAAAAACTTCGATAAATAGCTAGTTTTCTTGAAAATCCTCGTACTAATTCAGGGAGCGTCTGAATAAACTTTACTGGACTTTCAAACACATTTGAAATGCAGGAGATGCATTTAAAAAACTTGTTGTTGTTGATTTGGCCCGTGGTCCGGGTGAGCAGCTTTTTATTCCTATACAGCTGTCTTACTCCGCAAAAACCAGACTCCTACCAGGAGGTAATTTAAAAAACTAAATGATAAATTTAGTTCGGGCGATAGATGGCTGCATAGAAAACAATTAATCGAATATTCATATTTAATCGAAATGTATTCAAAAGTCTCTTCCTTGAAATCAGCAAAATTGCGTTCGGCAGTTTGTGAAGAAACGTTCCGAGGCTAACGAAAGAGACCTCGGAAACGTTCTAAATGAGCATTTTGTCATTTCTTTCGCATGAGATTGTTATTATTTTTGCTGCTAAAGGTACAAAATTTCTCTTTCTATTTTACTTATTTCAATTTTGATTCTGAACAAAGCAAAGAAACAGAATTATTAGTAATATTAAAATAAATTTTAGTTAAGCCTAGTTGGAATCAGGATATTAAGCATTTATTTATGGAATATTTCGGTTGAATGTAATTTACTCAAAGATATAACGGCTTAGATGCTTTACACTGACGCTAAAAAGAAAAAAAAAATTAATCGGTTAAAAAAAGAAAAAAGTCGCCAAACTTTGGGGACTGTTTTTTCTTTTATGGCAACCCGGCTATTAAGCTTGTATTTAGTTACTGGTGTTGAAATTTGTTATTGTAATCTGTATTTGCGTGGATGTTAAGGAAAATGTTTGCGCATGTCTGTATTACGGCATTGATGATGAAAAATAGAGAAAACGGGATTAGTTGTAGAAGAACGTTCTATTGCATGTTATTGGTTGCTGAGTCGCGTATTATAGAACCATATATGGGAGGGGAATAAATTTGCATAGAAGAATGACGTAGTTAATGTATTTTCGATTAAATTTATGTTAAAAAATTTTATTTTTCGTTTATTTTGATATTTACTTTCTGGTTTTACTAATACGTCATTATTTATAAATGTTGTGTTCGTCATGAAATTAGAAACTAAATAATCGAATGTTTACTCTGATATAGTAGGGAACTTTAAAAGATTCGGGGCTAACGCAGAGGCCTACCGTGGTCAGGGGCGTAGCTTGACATTTTTATTGGGGGGGGGGGGGGAGGACCTGACTTTGGCGCCCTTTTATACTTTTCATTTTCCACTTCCCCATCCCACCCCACCACTCTCTCGCCACATAGTCATCAGCCGCGCTAGAGGTCTGCAGGCGCCAAAATTTCTAGGCCCAGGCACGGCCTAGCCAGGCATAAAAGCAAAAAGTTCGGCCCAACCCGTTCAAAAATTATTTTGGCGCAGCCCGGTATAAAAGCAAAAAGTTTTGACCGGCTTGGCTCGACGCAACATTAACCTAAAATTAAAATTACACTTACTTATTCAAAAAGCACACTTACTTATGTATAGATTTTATTTTCAGATTATGTTCAAAATGCGTGGAATGTAAAATATCAACAATATCTATGATCCACTTAGACAATGTATATAAACACTGATTAAAAAATTGAATTAGACTATTACATTCAAAGGAAGATTCAATAAGAGAAGAAAAATCCGTTATAGGCAGGTCCAATTCTTAGCAAGTACATCGTCTGTGGTATATATTATATTCTTTTTGCACGGATCGCGACACTTTTCCGTGTAAGAAAGGTTTTTGTCATAGACTGTTTCTATTTCACAGGTTTTACTGTACTTTAATTTTTTTTTTTTTTTTTTTTGCTTAGAATCGTATGTACTATTCTTTAAAACAAATTTTAATTGTAGAATAATGGCCATTTAAAAATATATTCATTTTTCGCAAAAATTGATGTGCCAGGCCTAATTTTCTGATTTTTACGCTGATCTGCAAATTTCGGTCCATGCAAACCATTAGGAAGAATAACGTCCAAGCCTAGCTTGGCCCAGAAAAAAAGAAGTCTGTACCGTCCCGGCCCAAGTCTGCAGAAAAAAATTAAGCCTGGGCCATGTAGATCTCTAACTCGCGCGTCTCGAAATCCTGTTTAAAATATCAGTATAATTTTTACAAAAAAATTACAATACTATTTTATTCTTAGAAACTTAGAGATTCTTAGAGAATTTTCAATGGATTTGTCTGGAAAGAGAATAAGTAAATGTACTGCATGAGCCGATCACAACATCAATACAGAAATGTGTCAAGCGTAGAAATCGGCATTGGACACTTGAATCATACTTGAGCCTGGGCTTAATTGTTTCAGCAGACTCGGGCAGGCTGGGATCAGGCTTACATTATTTTCTATGTACTCAGACCTGGTGGAAACTGGGCTTAATTGTTCCCAGGACGTGTCGAGTTGTTTCGTAATAATAGTATATAGCGATAATGAACTTCTATTAACAAAATCTTTGGAAGTATACTTTAATAAATTACAGAGAAATTTTTTTTTAATTATACAGCAACAAAAGTTAGGATGTTTTTAACCGTCTTTTTCATTTATTCTAAACTACATTAATTTTTTTAATGCCTTCATTTGAATGTAATAATCTAAGAGTCTAAGTGATCATTAATAATACTATTCTGTATGATATGGCATGTGGCATGCATAAAGTATTCTAAAATATACTGTAAAATTTTCCCATAAATATGCATGCAGTATTAATTAAAAAAATTTTAATCGTATAATAAAAATTGGATTTTTTTGTAGAAACTGAGTTGGTAAGGTCGGGCTGGGCCTGACTTCACTGAATTTTCAACAGGCCGGTCCGATTCCATGCCAGTCTTTTAGCTTTTAGACTGGACTGGGTTTGGCCAAGATAGCTTTCGTTCAGGGCGGGCCTGTAAATTTTGGCCCGTCTAGACCTCTACCCTAGAGATCACGATCTGCACGGTCCGATTTCCGCACCCGGCCAAATAAAGTCAAACGTTCAAATGGACCGGGCTAATAATAAAAAATAAATAAACAGGCTAGGCGGTCTGGTAAAAAAATAAGGGGGACTTACCGCCACCGATATACCAAATTTAAAAAGATCTGACTAAGCCGATGAAATATAAACAATTTTCAATAGACCTGGCTATGCCAGAATACGTTATAAGTATGTTGCACAATTCGATACTAGTTTGACAACATCAATACAGAAATTTAATATGCCTAACGTAGAGATTTTCATCGGACAGTTACATTGTGTCTGAGCCGGCACCTAATTTTTCTTGTCGACTCAGGCCGTGTTCAGGCATACGTTTTTTTAATATACGCGGGCCAGGCTGGACCTGAATTTAATTATTCCTAAGACGTGTCTGGCAGACAATTTTTTATTCAAAATAAAATTGATAATGGATTTTTGGTAACAAAATCTTTGGAAATAAACTTTAATGAATTCCGAAGAAATATTTTTTAATCTAATTTTTATTTATAAAGCTTCAAAATTTATGATGTTAAACATTTTTTATCTTTACTCTAAAGTACATTTTTTTTAATGAGTCTTTATTTGAATGTAAAAGTCTAGAAGTCTAAGTATTCATTAATGTTGACATTCTGTATTCTATGGATTGCCCACATGTAGTCTGAAATATACTTTAAAAATTTCGCAAAAAAATATATGCACTATTCTTTAAAATAATCTTATTATATGTTATGAAAAATCGTATTTTCTTTTGTAGAAATTGAACCGTTCCATTCCCGGTCGAACTTTCGGTTTTTAAAATGGACTGGGCAGGACAGCTTTTGTTTGTACTCGGGCGGGTCCGACCCTAGAAATTTCAGCTCGTGGAGACCTCTAGCTCTAGGCCTCCCCCACCCTCTCTGAGCCGTTCTGTAACCTTTCTCCAGTCACTTCCATTTCTTTAGATTACCAAAGGTGACCAAAAACTACTGAGATAAGGAAAGAATTGTACTTCTAAGGATCGAATTACATTACTGCCCTGTAAATGATTGCAATTCTTAACATTCAAAATAATGTTCTTGTATAGTTACCTGCAACTACTATTTAAACACTTTCTTTATGGGTGCCTGACAGCGCCCTTAAACAATCTTTGGCCCCTTACATGAAAGTATTGGAGAACCGTTCTAACCCCCACCACTTCTTCACACTTTCTTTCTACAACAAAGGGTTGCCAACAGCTACTAAGATAAGAAGGGAATATTTGGAACTTCTAAGGAATCGAATTACACTTACCGTCCTGCAATTGATTACAATTCCTATTTTCAGAATTTTCCCTTTTGCAAGTATACCTTTTTGGCGGGGCGTGGGGGGGGGGGGGGGGAATAGAAGTAGTAACAAATCTAAAATTAAACCCCTTATTCAAATTTTGTATGTTAAAAGTAACTTACTTTCTAATTTAAGATTTAAAATAAAGTGTTTTTATAATCACTAATTACTACTAATATGCCCTTTCTTTATGGACGCCTGACGGTGCCCTTAAACCTTCTTTGGCGCCCTACTACTTGAACTTATTGGGAGGGGAGGCTCCCCCCCCCCTAAAGCTACGTCCCTGACCATGGTTGAAAGTCACGTGACAGTCACGGTCTCACTGAAAACGTACTTTGACGCGCAGCTGTCACAAAGGAATTCCATTACTTTGATTTTCGCGTGTATTTAAAAAACAATTGTTCCAACGTTCCAACCTTTATTAATAAATACAAACGCAATTTTCATTGCGATTCTTTTCTTTTCTTTTAATTGTGTTAAGAGGTTTTATTAAGTAGTTTCATCAATTAATATAAAGGACGAGATACTTAGGATAATCTATCGAATGTAAGTATTAACCATTTTTCCGTTTTGATGTAATATGCATAACATTTAATTGTGCAATGTTATATACTTTTAATCGTTGTAAATATGATAATTTAGTTAGCAGAATACCGGTAACTTTACTTATATGAAATAAAACAGCAGAGTAAAATCGTAAGATTATTATTGATTATATATTTTTTTCTAAGGGCAGCTTCGGTGGGAGGACATTACAATGTTTCGGGATAATTTTTCATATCTAGACCATTAATAAATCTAAAATATGAAATCATTTGTAGGGAATGTCACTCCTTGAATTCACCACTGCATTACTGATCTTGGCGATGTATTTATTATTATTATTTTTTTTAAATGAAAGACACCTATGCATTATACGATAATCTTTGTTTTGTATTGTTTAAATATAAGTAAAGCTAATTTATTTTAAATGAATATGTATTTACTTGCACTATTTATTCTTAAAGTTTTTCGCTTATTAATATAAACAAGTCGAAATTTTTAATAAGTTCAGATTATTTTTAAAGATTTAATATTCAGAATACCACACGTGTAATATTATTACGGATTAATATTAAGAATACTATACATAGAATACTTTGCATTTTGGTTCCTTTAAACAATTCATGATTTTTTAAATGTATATATGAATGAAATGTTATTTTAATTTATTTATTAACAAATTGAATACAATTCCACTAATAAATGTGTTAATCTTTTTTTAATTTAGTTTATAATAAAATAATAAATCAATAAATTGAGATTTTGACTGAAGCACAAAGAACAAATTGCCAGATATTATTTCAAACTTTTACATTTGTACCATATATTTTCAATTATGTTGTGTATGAATTTCTAACAATCAAACTTTGTTTTACAAGGAAATCCGGCATGCTTAATTCTATATATGCTTATCATTTATGCCATAATTTCTGTTTAAAGTATTGCCATATTTTCCTATATTTGTCTTTGTGTATGTATCATTACTCAGGACTGATATAGTTCAAAAGTGTTTATGACTTCGGTTTGTCTGTCTGTCTGTCTGCCGTCTGACTGAACAAGAACTTTTGATGTAAAAAATTGCATGCACATACCTTTAAAATTAGTTCTGAATTATTAATATTATTAATATATGTCTGCGTTAATATTTATTATTAACAGAACTTAAAAAGCTCTCTTATACAGTTTTTCATACCAGTTAAATTCATATTGAATAATTGAAAATAGCGACATTAATGTCATTTTTTAGATAAAAAATATGTTAACAACTGTGAAAAAATTCCATCCCAAAATAAATACATCTAAATAAAGCAATACGCTGGCAGAGAACATGTCAAGAGACTAATATAGATTTAAATCCTACAAACGAATTTTTTTTTAAAGTAATTCTCAAAGCTCTTTATAATTTTCTATAAACTTCAATACATAACTAAGTTTTTATAATAATGCTTCTCTAAATATTTTGGAGTGCTACACAACTAATATTATTACGATTACATTTTGTTTATGATCAGTTAGATTTATTGGTATTTGGTTGTAAAATAAATATGTTTTCTTCTCCAGAAAATGACCTTTTCCCAAATTCTATAGAAGGGAAGATCTCCCCCCTCCCATTTACCTTTCCAGCCTTCAAAAAAGTGAAAGCGCATCCCTTCCCTTTTCCTTTTGTTCACCACTCTCTCAAATAAAGCAGGTAGAAGAATGGATTCTCCCTCCAGGAAGGGGGAATAATAATGGAATGAACAGGAATTTAGATAGAGTATTTCCTAGGGGTAGGGTTGTGAGCAGTGAAGGTTAATAGGTGAGCTGTTCTTTCCCCAACCGTCTTGATTTTTCTTAATTCTGTTCCCAGCTTTATCCACTACTCAAAAAAGTTGAGGCTTGCGAAGTAAAGTCAAATTTGCACTGAAAAATTAAGACTTTCGCTTCTCGTTTTAATATATTATATGCTCAGAAATAAATATTGAGCATATTTCACATTTCACATATGTTTTTTAAATACTTAAACTAAAATTTTGAAAATTTTATATATTATATAAAGTGTGTGTTCAAAGACCGTGTATAATTTTCATGCAAAAATATTGATATTAGGGTATAAAAGTCCCCCCCCCCCACCTTTTTTCTCTCTCTCTTATTTTTCGACAATCGTATTTTTTTCTCAATAACTTAAATTGTTCTACAGCTTTGAAATTTTTATATGCTAAATAAATCATAGTATCTAGTATGTGTTATTTTTTTTAGGTGCGTTCGTAATTATATAAATACGTAGCACCTATAGTCGTCGCTTGGTCCGTCCGTCTGTCTGTCTGTCCGTCCGTCCGTCCGTCTGTCTGTCTGTCTGTCCGTCTGTCTGTCTGTCCGTCCGTCTGTCTGTCTGTCTGTCCACATATAACAACGCAAAAACTACCCAACCAAATGGTTTGCAATTTAAAATATATTATCTTTGCAGAATTTTGTCGAGACATTTCAAATTTTATTAAAATCGAATCAAAACTTTAGGAGATATTAATAAAAATATTTATTAAGAAATTTGATTTTTTTTAAATCGGTGCTTTTTTGTTATAGGAGCTTCCGATGGATGTTAAATCGTCAAGCGACCGAGATACTTATTTTATTACAGAAATTAATCTGCAGACGATATAATTCATTTCACAGAATTAAAAATCATCAAGATCTGAATATTTATATAACTAGCTGATACATATATATCTGAATATTTATATAACTAGTTAAGATATTTGTATGAACAGTGTCATAAAATATATACTTAACTAGCTGTTTAACACGTTCTACACACAGGATATCATGAATTTAATTCTAAAACGTGCGTACGAACGCACCTCGTTTGTAACGTTTGACGTACAATTTCCAACTTGTTTATATTTACAGTAACTTCTAGGGTACAGAGAGCTAGGTACAGTTGTATATACTTACATATATATATATATTTCACTTTTGACATTATAACTGTTTATAAATTATTTTATTTAATATACTTAAAATTATGATAGTATTTTGAACTTTTTATAAGATTTAATCACAATTCTTCTGGTAGGAAAAAATTATTGAAAAAATATTAATTTTTATATATTTTGTGTGTTAAAAATATTTTATTTATTCTCTGAGATAAGTATTGAGCACATTTCATTTTGTTTTAAATATTTATTTTTCTACTAAATCTTTAATTTTTTTTATATAGGGCAGTTGCAATCAGCTGATCAACCATTGTATTCACTTGGAGGTAAGGGTAATTCCACCAATCAGAACTGCCTATTTGTACTGTTTACCTCCAAGGTGACATCAATTGCAACTGCCCTATATAAAATATATATCCCATGACCGTCTATAATTTTGGTGGAGAAATATTGATATTTATGGTATAAAATACCTGTTTGAAAATTTAAAAAAAAATAATCGACAATTTTTTTTTTCCAAAATCGTCAATTGTGCTTCAATTTTGAAATGTTAAATAAATTATATTTCCGTAGTTTGTGTTATATTTTGGTGTATTCACAATGATTTGTAGGATATAAAGGGTTCAATTATTTGTTTTTCAGTTTTAACAACTTTATACCTGGTTACAAATTATTTTAATTAGTACTTAAAATTATCCCAGTGTTTTGAAATATATGTAAGATTTGATAATCATGATTGTACTGCTTGGGGGCAGTAACGAATTTTATCAAATTAAAAAACAACTCGGGTATAATAGTAATCTAAAATATATTATGTCAATTGGTTTGCTTAGCTCAGCTGAGACCGGGAGCGTCACGTGACTGCTCTAAATGGAAGAAGCACGGTAGCCTGTCTTTCTCGTTAGCCCCGAAAAGATTGAAATGACGTAATGATTTTAACTAAAAGTTTGTGTGAAATTAAAATTAGAAACTAAATAATCGAAGGATTACTGTAATATAGTAGTGCACTTTAAAAGATTGAAATGACGTAATTAACATTTTCCATTAAATTTATGTAGTGAAAAATGTATTTTTGGTTTATTTTAATTGTTGTGTAGAAATACGATTTTCTGTTACGTTTTCGAATACGTTATTTATAAATGTTCTGTTTTTTATGTTTTCAAAATGGCAACGGAAAATAGTAGCTTGCGCAGTCTTGGAAATCGCGCCAACCAAACAGTCGCCAATCTTTTGTTTACATTTTAGCGTCAGTGTAACACATCTGTTCCGATATAATTTTACTTTACATCATATCAGGGCATTTTTTTTTCTTATAGCTTAAAGCAACACTTATTTATTTCAAAGTAATTTTAACAGTTTTATAAAAAAATTTTTCGATTGTTATGTTTTATGGATAATTTTTAACAATAAATTGTGTTTTGTTTTTGTTAATGAATCAGTTTTTAATTTTCCCCTAGAATTCGTAAAGCATTTTATTCATAAATCTGTCTTTTATAATTTAATTTTATAAAAACTAATTAATCAGATAGAGTCACTATATATACAGGGTGATTCTGAATTCATCATCAATATTTGGTGGGCAGGTAGGGAATAGGAAAAGAACACTATTTCACATAGGAAAGCATAGGCACAAACGAACGCATGACGGTGTATAGAGGGCGCTTTGTGTCCGCATCTCCCATGAACGCGCATAGCTGTCTGCCGTGTGCAGCCAGTCGTCATTCGACAAGGTGACTTCGCAGAAGTAACATGAACCGGTATACGTTTCAAGAACTTGCAGAGATGCATCTAACTTACGGTGCCGCAGGAGAAAGCTGTCTTAGAGCTAGGCAAATGTATGCAGAGCGCTACCCCAACCGGCGCGTGCCACAGCATCAAATGTTTTCACGTGTTCATCGACAACTGTTCGAAACTGGATCATTTGCTGGTATTAATGTTGATCGAGGCAGCCGCCGATCAACACGGACAGTTTCAGTCGAGGAAGCTGTCCTACAGTCTATCGAAGAACAGCCAAGTTCTAGCACACGAGGTATGGCTCGCCAGTTTGGAGTTTCACAATCAACAGTGTGGCGGATACTAAACGAGGAACGTTTACATCCTTTTCATTTGCAAAGAGTGCAGTTACTGGAAGCAGAGGACTATCCCAAGCGTGTTACTTTTTGTCAGTGGTTCATGCAGAGAACAGCCGTTGATCCCAATTTCCCAACGTATGTTCTTTTCACAGATGAAGCGTCCTTCACTCGTGAAGGTGTCTTCAACACACACAATTCGCATGTGTGGGCTAATCAGAATCCACACGGTACGAGAGTTAGAGCTGCGCAACAACGCTTTGCCGTCAATGTGTGGACTGGGATCGTCGGCGACTGTTTGCTGGGACCGTATGGGACCGTTTCTACCATCCCGTTTAGATTGCGCAAACTACCTCATATTTCTTCAGACTATGTTACCGGGTCTTATGAACAAGGTTCCTGCTGTTATTCTCCGGCGAATGTGGTTCCAGCATGACGGCGCTCCAGCACATTTCGCAAATGATGTGCGTTGTTACCTGACCAGAAAATTTGGAGCTCAATGGATTGGTCGCGGTGGACCGGTTTGTTGGCCACCACGGTCACCGGATTTATCTCCAATAGACTTCTTTGTATGGGGTGCCATGAAAAACATGGTGTACGAGATCCCTGTTGCCAGTGCTATGGACCTTGTAGCACGCATATCGGTTGCCGCCGCAAACATCCGGGAAACGCCAGGCATATTCCAGAAAGTTCGGTTGTCCATGCAACGTCGTTGTGAGGCATGTACTCTAGCAAATGGTCAGAATTTCGAGCACCTCTTGTAAGTCTGTACAAAAGATGCACAAATAAATGTTTTTTCTCTTACCACTTTCTTGTTATGTTTTCTTTCCATCATTTAACCGGATTCATATTGCCCTACTACATGACGTCTGCGCCCATGCTTTCCTATGTGAAATAGTGTTCTTTTCCTATTCCCTACCTCCCCACCAAATATTGATGATGAATTCAGAATCACCCTGTATATATATAATTATGAGTTCTTTGTAATTTTGTTCGCATTTGTACTCCAAAAATCTGAATATCTGACAAAAGCCAAAGCAAATAGAGCGACTAATGGGCAGGGGTGTCATTTCACTATTTTCATGTGGAGGAGGGCAGTGTTTTTTTTTTGAGGGGTGCATAAATTTATTTCGATTGTGTTTGGCACATCCTAGACCAACATTATGATCTTAAAAGACCTGACCATTCGCCGATTTTCTGCGTGCTAGTTTCGGAATGCGGCGTTTGGCGTCTCGTGGTCAGCACTAGAACAACAAACTGATGTGATTTTTTTTCATTCTGGTTGCTATATCCTTACAAATATGAGGTGTTGTGTCTCTTTCTGTAGTATTGACAGTCGGGCAGACCATTTTGACCCTGATGATAATAAAATTTCGATGCATTATTTTCCAAAAGAGGAAAAAATTAAAAACTTTTATTGCGATGACGTTTTAAATTAATCGAGTATTTAAATTAATCGAATATCTTAATCGAGCTCTTACATCGCATCTAGTAGTATACTAATCAGATATTCTTTTTACACAATATGAAAATTTTATTAATAAATAAACACTTTTTTGCGATGAGACTTTAATTCTCAACTTTAAATATGTACTTTTCACTAGTTTCATCCATCCAGAATAGAAATATATGCTAAAAATATTAATAAACAGAAAACATTACTAACGTATTTAAAGGGAAAAACTCGGCATGTTGTTCTAGCTAGCAGACGACGGAGAAACAGGCACGTTTTTATGAATGGAAAGTCGGCGAATGGTCAGGTCTTCAGAAGCGTGGCACATCTGAGAAGCAATTGATACTGTTTTATTCTCACACATGTTTCTAAATTAGCCAATTAATGATAAATGTCTCTCACTTTTAGAATTGTTGCAATAGCTAGGCTTTAACAGATATTGATAAATATTAATTTCTGTGTTTAAAATTGTTATTGAATGATAATGTTCATTTTTTAAAAGGAAATAGGGCAAGTTATTTCAACTTTCTGCAATTTATTTTGATTTATTTATTTGATCTCTGATTACTGATAAATTCTGAAATATCAAATTTCTTGAGGGGTGGGGGTGGGCAACTGCTCCTTCTATCCTCTCCCAAGGTGGTGCCTTGTAATTATTTTAGATAAAATCCTAATATTTAAGATAATTATAAATAAAAAAATTATTAAATGCATCAAAAAGCAGTGTCTGCAGTGGTCGATCATTTCAGCAGTTGTAAACATGCAGATTGTTCCTAAAAATTTATAACAGACTTTCATGGGAGATAGATAATGTGGTCCAAATATTTTTTTAACAGGAAACAATATTTGAATCCACTTATTCCATCAAAAGTAGAATGCATTCAATTAAAAATACAGTGTCTCTACAAGCCGAAATGAGCGCAACTTTAACAATTATGAGAATATTTTAGTGAAATTTGTATAATCAATTTTGCTTGTATAAAATGTGATATCAGTTGAAGTGACTGAATTTTAAAAAGTGACACAGTATAAGTTCTGTCAGCTGCATTCTGAATAAAGGAATGTCTAGCTCACTGTTGGTTAGATATAAATGGTGGCAATTTCCAACACTTCTCAACATGATATCATATATATCATAGAAATCAAAGTAACTCTATTTAAACTTGAAAATATAGGGTACTTTTCGGTTAGCCAGGTGCCTGTGAAATATATATATGTATATATATATACACACACACACACACATAAATATATATATATTTCAGTGCCGCCCAGCTTAGCGAAAAGTAACAAATATAGTAACAATATCTTCATTATTGTTAAAATAACAAATGAAAATCCAAATTTTATCTGGAGTGACATACATTGTATTTTTGACTGAGTAAGTGGATTGCGATACTGGTTTTCTGAAAAAAAAAATTGTCTATCATTATGCCTATTATCACTCCTAAAAGATTTTTCCATTTTGTTTTGAAACACTGTTTGAAAAAAATGTATGAAACATATTATTTAACACTAACTTGCATTTGTACATCATTAATTCATTGTTGAATTCAGCTGAAAATTTTGACCAAAAAAAAAAAACAAACAGATTCGTAACCCCTACATTTGGAAGAACATTTTTGAAAAAATATATTAAAAAAATTGCATATCATTTTCAGATGAAGCATTTTGGGAATAGTCTGAAATAATGAAATAGGATTTCAAATTATTCTAACCATATATATTCTAGCAATTTTGATTTCATAATCAGATCTAAAGTCAACTCTCAGTTTAGTTCTGTGTATCCAAACGAGAATATGTGGTTCTTTGTTTCTTACTTAGCTTAGCAAACAAATAGCAATTTTTTTAATTTCTTTTTGATAATTTTTTTATATAACATCTGACATTAATATAGCTCTCTGAAAATTTTTACATTAATAAGTTTATTAAAAATGAATTTAATTTGTTAAATTCATTTTACCAACTGTGGTACAACAAATTTTAAAAAGTGACAGGAAAAAAGAAAAGAAATAGAAGCCCAAAATAATCGATAAAAGTCTTACCAACAAAGTAACTGATTATTTAGAATATGTTTTGTTTCTTTAGTGAGGGAAATTTCTCTAATTTAAATGTAATAATACAGACAAACTATCAGAAATGGATTTTAGGTCATAATTTTTGAACAACACAACAAATTTTATATTTCTTGCAATCACAATAATCAGGACTATATTGTTAACTTTGCAAAAGTGAATGGAGTTCCTATTTCATGTTTCCTGAAAAAGATGACATCTTCGATGTATCACAAATTGCATTGGTGAAATGGCACAAATTACTTAAATTTACTAAGCCAATATTAATCCATTAAAGTATATGATTAGATTGCATAAATAAAATTTACTTTTATGTTTATTATATATTCCATTTTTTCTTCGTTCAGAAAAGAATATTTTTATATCATTAAAAGTTTTACAGTGATAAAATCTATACATCATTGTTATGACATCAGTTAAGACATCATAAGTATAAACATTCATTATTTCATATTTTATTAAGAGGGAGGGGAAAAGATGAAATGTGAAATAAATACATCTTTAATAATAACAATTTTTATTTCATATTAAACATTTCACCAGAAAAAGAGTAGAAATTTTCAAAATGAAATGAGCACCACATCTGACATTTAAATAATATTTGTTGACAATAATGTAATAATAATTTCAACATCTTCAAGTGCTTAAATTTATATATAGACAGTGTCAATTTGTTCCCAGAAATGTTGCCTAAATAATGTGATTTTTTTATAACAATTAAGTACCCTAAAATTTTTCTATATAACATTTTACATTGCTGCCTTTATTAAAAAAGGACAAAAGAAATATTGCTTCCCTCCTTAATTTAAGCCTTATATTGTAGGTTCCACTTTCATAAACCATTTGTTAATAGAGTCAACTACTTTTATGAATCAGTTGAAAACAGAATGTAAAATATATTGCACAAATCTGTTTTAATAATTTGACAATTACTGTAGAAGCTGATATAAAAAATAAATAGATAAGTTATATTTCTGAACAGAAAATTAATTCAAACATTATACAAATAGTCAAGCCGAAAATGTTATTTTTTTCACTGATTGAAAAGTATATTTTGACGTTATGAAAACTTTATTTACAGCCCTAATGCTTTAAAGACTCATGATAATTAGTAACACAATTTTGCTGTAAATAACTGTAATATATTGACTCTATTGCATTCTATATCTTTGTTTTCAAAGATTCTTATTTATGGTACAGGCCCAGTGTGTAGTCTGTGAAACAGGCTCCTTTAACAAGAGGTGCCCTGAATTTTCTATAAATGCAAACCATGAACGTAGAAGAAATCTAGGTTCATGATGCAAACACACATGGATAGTCATAGAAAAATTTTTAAAGTTTCAGGAAATTTAAATTCTAAATTTACAAAATTTAGAATCTTAAACCTTTAAATATAATACTTGTTGTTACATTATTTTATTATTATAAGGTAATATATATTTAAAAAACAGTTAATTTAGGTTAATAGATGCCTATCCTTGATTGTTTTTTGCACGGAATTCCTATAAATTTATTTAATTTGCACTTAAATGAATTAGGTCATCACCTAATTCATTAATTTTATTTTTGTGTGTGTGTCTCTAAAATATTTTGTTAATGAAACTTGTTGTCCAGGAAAGAGAAACTTATAATAACAGTGCAAACAAGAACCGAACATTTTCCTTTGAACTTTGAAGGGGGGCAGATGAATATATGAATAAAAACACTCACTTTAATTCGATGAAAATGAATCCAATTTAAGCGAGAGATTAATTGATGATTATTTATAAAATACTTTTATTTGGCTGGAGTAAATCATTTTTGTGATGAACTTTTAAATTGATGAGTTTTAAATTCCTCAGCAAACTAGTTATCTCATAATAAATAATAATGCAAACTAGTTACACAAAGGAATTATTACTATTACAGATCATAGAAGTGAAAACAGCTACAGATGATAACAACAAGCTATAGCATTTCTTATTAATTATCATTCTTTCAAGAAAAACATTTTTCACCTTAAAAAATATTTACAGTGGTTACAGATTTCTCATACTATTTTGCTTATGAGGTAGAAAGTAGTCTGAATAAGGTGTATACTCTTTTGAGATGAAATAAAATATTTTTGAGCTGCTTGTGAATAAGAAAAAGGTATGCAAAAACGCAATGTTTTAGCTATTCAGTTGAAAAGTGTATTGTTCATTTAACTAAAATTGTCAAAATTAAGCGAGGAATTAAAACCTGTTTGTCCTCAAAATTAAAACCTAATGTTTTTAAAATGCTAGTTATTAGTAGAATTCTTATTTTTGAAAGGTAAAATTTTATGAAATGTAAATTCACTTTCTCATTTAACCCTTTAACGTTCATTGGTTTCCCTATGAAACCACAAAACTTTAATTACGAAATTCAACGATGACAGCAGAATTTTAATAGAAATGTTTTCCATTTATTATATATGTTGAATATCGCTTTTTTAATATATACAAATAAAATTGTTCATAATTTCCGGTG
This sequence comes from Maratus michaelseni, assembly GCA_963931845.1. NCBI lineage: Eukaryota > Metazoa > Arthropoda > Arachnida > Araneae > Salticidae > Maratus > Maratus michaelseni. The sequence continues at coordinate 3,650,031 of OZ007593.1, forward strand.
TCAATCATTTATTTCAACATTTTAGCAATTGAAATACTTTATCCGTTAAAGGGTTAATTGATCAAAGTATTCTGTCTGGACTTTTGTTGAAAATTATCTATGACCCCCCCCCCATGCATTTACTTGGACACACTATGACTTATAATAAATTATGAAAATATTGATGAAACAGATTTCACTATATATTTATTTAAAAATATATCTGCAATAATAGGTTTTCTGGAATGCGTTAATAAATTAAATTATTGTCATTAAATTTATTATAATTGGAATTCTTTTCATTTAAAAAATAACCTTTTGATGTTTTAGCATGTTATAATTGTTTAAATTATTACCAAGATGCATTCTCAACATTTTTCTCATACAAAGAGTTTTATTGTAACACTTGTGCTTGTTATTTCTGATTACACAACAAAATAAATATCAAACTTTAGTTAATAATAGTCCTTCCCTTTTGTATTTTTAAGTAAATTGTTTTTATATTTGATTAATCTTGAAAGAAATATAATAATTTATTTCCCTTAAATAACTTAAAATAATTAATTACTTTTGTAAAAAAAGTTTGTTTGAGAGTACAGTTTATTTTATTTTACTAAGACGTCTGTTTAATACAATTGGTATTCACCCACCCAAAAATATATGAATATATTGTCAACCCCCTAACCCACATTCTAGATTTCGTTCTGTAAGCATACATGCCTAACATTGAATGTTTTTAAATTATAATTTCATATTGAGTGAAAAATTTTTTAACAAATCTTTTATTTTTATATATGCAGAATGTTTCAATGAGATTTTAATGTACAATTGGTATTTAACAGAATAGGCTGAAAAACAACATAGTGTAACATGTATATATAAAGGGTATCTGAAAAGTCTAGAAACGGTCTAATAACTCGAGAAATATACATCAGATTGAAAACTGGGAAAATGCATGTTCAATATTTAAAAAAAATCTATTTACGGATATCAAAGTTGCCCCCCCCCCCCAATTCTGCCACCTGGGGGGAAAGGGGGCAACTTTGAAATGTTAAATGATAACCCTCCTTTTTTTTATTGCATATTCAGATTCTATGGGAAAAAAATACGTAACTTTTGCATTGAACATTTTCTTCAGAAAATCGTAGATGGCGCTGTAAACGAGTAAAATGCAGTTAGAATCATTGAAAAGCAGAAAAATATGTGTTCAATATTTTAGAAAAATCTATTTATGGATATCAAAGTTGCCACTTTTCTAAAAAATTGAACCGTCTAAAAAAAATTTTCTGTTTTTCAATCCAATGTATATTTTTCGAGGTATACCACCATTTCCAGACTTTTCAATGGAAATGATTCTCACTGCATTTTACTAGAGATCCTATATTAGAGAGAGATTGGACATTGACGAAATGTCCGCCATGTATGTTCCAAAGTAGGTGGAATGCAGTAGAACGCAATTTTTTTTCATGACTCTCTGAAGGCATATAAAATGAATTTTCCATGATTTTAATACAATAAAAAGTGTTAGACGGTGAGGAAAATAAAATGTGTTCTACTGCGTTTCATTTGCTTCAGAACTTACATGGCGGACATTTCGTCAATGTCCAATCTCTCTCTAATGTACGATCTCTACATTTTATTCAATTACAGTGACATCTACAATTTTTTGAAGAAAATGTTAAATATAAAAGTTACGTGTTTTTCCCTGTAGAATCTGAATCTGCAATAAAAAAGGGGGTTATCATTTAAGATTCCAAAGTTGCCCCTTTTCTCCCCAAGAGGCAGATTTGGAGGGTACCTTTGATATCCCTAAAAAGATTTTTCAAAACTATTGAACATGCATTTTTCTGTTTTTCAATCTTATGTCTATTTCTCGAGTTATTTGACTGTTTCCAGACTTTTCGGACACCCTGTATTTAATTTGAAAATTTATCATAATTTATGCACTAAGTACAAATTTCTTCTTAAATTTTCTCATACACTACAGAAAATTCATGCTCCAACCCTAATTGTAAATTATAGTATTCTAATACTATTTCAGTTGTTCTTTAATTTATTAGAAATTTAATTAAACTTTTTACAACTTCCCATTCTTTTTTAAATTTTACATTTATATTGCTAATGTTATTTCATTTCTTATATCACAAACATTTTTTTTTCAGACATTTTACTTCGGGGAGAACTTTTTCAAAATTAGGGATGAGAGGGGGATACATAAATTTAAAGAATGTGATTAGATAATAATTATGTTCCTTGAAAATTTCTTTAATTGCACAGTGGATTTGCTCTGGGGAATCACTGCATTCTCATCCTCTCTCCCCGTCTGTCAGATAAATGCCTGTAAAAAACTCTGTTTATCAATATCATTAAGTCACTAACACATTTTTGCGTGCAAGAATGTTAACATGACATTGTTCATCATGTCAAAGAAAGTTTCCTTGAAATATTTTTTTAAAGACTTTTAAATGAAAGCTTTAATTCTGTGATGTTTTCCTAATTTTAACTATTTTTAAAATATTTCAGATTACTTTAATCTCTTTTCAAATCTTGTATCGTATTCTTGCAGTTATGCAGAATGCAGGTATGTATCAATACTTCCCTCACAATCTTATTCTTTTACTTATAGGTTGAAGAATCAGATGATGATGTTTTGGATATTAATTCCCTGCCTGATGAAATTATTTTGAAATTTTTTGGTTATTTAAAACAGAACGAACTGGGTCAAATTGCACAGTATATAAAGTTTATTTATTGCTTTCCTATTTAAATATTAGACACAAAATGGACAGTCAGAGTTTCTATATGTTACTTATTTGTCTTGTATGAAATATTCATTTTAAACAAAAACTTCACAACCGAGATCAACCCATATTCTAATTTCCTTGAAAAAAAATTGGATTTTAAATCTGCTTTCATTTTCAAAACAATGACTTTTATGTCATTAGCAAATTGATATTTTAAACATCTGAGCATAGATCATTCATCTCTATTTTTATTTTCTTTAAAAAAATCCATTCAATTAAGGGATGGTGATATATTCAGTATAATATTTCACATTACTAACATTTAGTTATTCCAATTTAGTCAATTTGCAGAGTTTTAAACAGTTTAATGCATTAAAAAATTTCTGCTGGAAGTAAAGTTATGATAAAAACAACCTCAGCTGCTGCTATATACTGCATAAGGAAAGAGTCATTTTATTAAAAATGGTTATTTTGCAAGTTGCATGCATGATTTTGTGAAAATGACTAAATATATTTGTCTGAACTTTTAACATCTTGTATAGTAAATGAATGTACACGAAATGAACTGTACATGATGTACATGAATGACAAATGTTCATTCATGTACAAATGTACATGAATGATTTTGGTTCTTCAATTAATAATTTTAAAATTTTGTTTGTTTTATAAGTTTCCAAATTTCTGCCTTCTATGAAATATTCACATTTCATTATTATTAAAATGCTAGTTTTGCTTTGATTTTAGTTCATTTTAATAAGGGACAATTTGTCTAAGTATTTTTTAAGAAAATTGCTTATATGGTTAAGTTATGTGAGTGTTATCATGCTTACAGTAAAAAGAATATTATTCATAACTTAAAATATTCAAAAATTATATATATTTAATTTCCTAAACGACAAATTTAAAAACATGAGGTTGTTTAAATAGTCCCTTAACATAACGTATATATGAGTCAAATACTTTTAAAGATAATTTTTAAAACTTTCATAACTTTTGACATCTTAAAAGTGAATTGTTCTTACAAAATTGCAAATACTGATTTTTAATTGAATATACATACATTTAAAGAAAATTTAGTTTCCATTTTGAAAGATATATTACTTACTTTAATGAATAAAAGCTACAGATTAAATAGATTTTTAATGCTTCATATAAATAAGAGATCTTGATTAAAATATTTTTAAATTTATAACAAACTAAAATTGATGATACAGCATGAATGATCAATATTTTTGATAACAATATTGTCACCATTGTCTTGAAAACTAAAAATAACATTTTGTTGCTAAAAATTTTGATTTTTCTTTTTAATTGTATGAGCACCACTCTTTAAATTTGTTATCAAATATTTCTTCATTCAAATTCACTATTAATTATGCAAAATCATTTTCATTCTTATATGTATGGTGTGTTTAGGTAATATTATTCCAAATATCAAAGAATTAAGCTGCTTTGTTTGTTTATCTTTAAATATTGTAAATCTTCAAATGTTGAAAGCTGATGGATTTTCATGACTTGCATGTCCTGAAATTTGGATTAAAACATATGTACAAGTGTAAACTTTTCAGATATTCAAATTTCAGTTTCAAGGAATTAAACAGGATTCCCTTGATTTCTTAAAAATGCAAAACATCTTCACTTAATAATGGGAGATAAGAATGATGACAAAATTGTCATAAGAAAACTCTTGATTTTATATAATGGGGTTGATTACATTCACTCAGAAAAAAAAAATTGATCTTTTTTTTCTATTTATATTTTAATATCTATAGCATAAAATTTCATATGAGTAGGTATGCTTTTTTTCAATGTCTCTGGAAAATAAGTTTGGGGGCCAACATTAGAAAAAGACATTAATTTAGTTCTCTTAACTATTATTTATATGATTTGTTATTAAATTTCTTGTATTTCAATAAAGTATTTTACTAGAAAAAAAAAATTATATATGCTTATATTTCAAAGAACACCATAAAGAGTTTTAAAATTTTCTTCTCACCATATTCAACAATAATAGTATATATTTGATATGAAATAATTTCACTCTTAAATGCAAGGTGTTCATATTTAGGTTCTGAACAATCGAATTTATTTTATTTCCCCTTAGAAATTGTCAAAGATGTATTTGCAATAGATTTTTCAACCATCATAATCATTAAAATGACATCACCAGTTAGCAATCTACTGCAGTAAAATATGTATGACATTAATTAGAAAATAAGAGAATGATATTGGATTCTCTTTTACCTGTGAAGGAATGCATGATAATTTCATGCATGGAAGTACTGAATGACATGCTTAATTATGACAGTTTTACATTGTCAATGAGGAAGAAAAAAGATCCCATTAATAGATGTTTCTCACAAGTAAATTATCTATCTTTATTGAAGATTCCATTAATCTTTTGAACCACACTATACATAGGTTTGAAATCAGTATTATACTTCTTTTAAATATACATTGTGAGTTATCTTAGTGAATTTAATGTATGAATTATAAACATTGCATTTGTCTCTGGTTTCCAATTTAATGTGATCTAACATTTCAAACTAATGTATCAAATGTAATTACAAAGAAGTATTTTCATGTTTATGTTTTCATTTCTTGTTACAGAGTATGCAGAAGATGGAATGTGTTGACAAAGACACCAGTTTTGTGGAAAAACGTGAATGTGAAATTTTTGCCATCTCATACATCCCAGACTGCTATACCTAAATCTTTCATTGAGAGAATACCATCTTGTGTAACTTCCATCAGATTAGATTTTTCCAAATTTAGAAACTGGACTGAGCCATTGGATTTTGAGGAGCTTTGCATGAGACTGCAAGAAAAGTGTTCTCATCTTGAAGCATTAATTTTGACAGATTCTGAATTATCAGTCAATCTTCCCTCAGTTATAGCTTTATGCACTCTGCTTTTACAGGATGTAAAAAAAATTGGGTATTTCATGGTTCTAGATTTCCTCGCAATCATGAAAAAAGAGAATTTGGTGGTACTTCGAATATTAAAGCTTTGGATCTTTCTTGGTGTAACCTTGGACGCTCCAATAAGCCTCCATTCTCAAGAATGCCGTACTTGAAGGTATTGTGTTTGTATGGTGCAGATGTAAACAATGAATGGTTTCAAGATGACACTTCTTTCTTGAATCAGTTACATGTGTTGAATCTGGGAGGGACATGGATTGGTTGCAGAACATTTCAAGCAGTGCAAAATCATGGAGGTAATTTGAAAGAACTGTATGTTTGTTTGGTTAATCTAGAAGACAAAGATTTAAGTTTTAATAATTCAGTTTTTCCTCACTTACAGACAATCTGCCTCAGAGGTTATTGTGTGACATGTAAGGGTATTGTTTCCCTCATTCAGTCATGTCCTTCTTTGCAGGATGTCTATGTTGATGAAGATGTGGCTGAATCTTTTGCAGCACATCCTTTTGTTGTTGCCAATAGATGTAGGTCAGGAATTGTAAAAGCCATTGGTTGGGAACATAACCATAGTGTAAATTATTGGATTAATTAACTGGATCTTGTATTAATGTGTTATCTGTGACACTGTAATTTTAAATAAATTTCTAATTAATGTTCTACCATGTGTTTTATTTTGTTAAAATTTATATACTATAAAAGCTGCACACTCCACTCTCAATAACAAACATGGCATGTTAATCAAATTTTAATTGCTTAATAGACATATAGCCAACATAGTGAAAAAGTACCCGAGCCGGGATTCGAGTCCCAGCTTGGGTACTTTTTGACTATGTGGACTATACGCCTATTAAGCAATTAAAATTTGATTATTAGGAATGCAAGGCGTGAGAAAAAATTTTCTATGGAAAAATTTCCGAAGTATTAAACATGGCATGTGTCAATTACACGGCAATCTGAGTATAGTTCTGTTAGTAAGAGTATGGACTGGCAAATTAACAAAAAAAAACCAAATTCATAAACGTTATTAAATTTGGAAGTAAATTCTGAAAATATTTCACAGTCATCCTGTTTCTGCCAACTGAGGTTTTAAACACCAAACTTCAGTACAATTTCCTTGTTTCATAAAAGAAAAGCTGAGTTCACTAAACTAATAAAAAAAAATGTAGATATCTAAAATGAAACTAAAAGTAGCTAATTATCATTTCGATTTTGAATCAATTCAAGACAGTTTTTAATTTAATTTTCTTTTTGTATTTAGAAAGTTGAAAGGTGGGAACCCCCCCCAACACACACACACGTCTGATGATACACCTATGATTGCCAGTATTCTACACATCTTGCATTTATGGGGACCAGAAAGGCTTGAAAAGATGAAATTTTATCGTGGATTAGGATGCTTGTCATTAATTTAGAATTTTATTTTTTATTTTCACTCATTTATTTATGATTAATAGGAATAAAAATTTGTTAATTGCAATGAAAAATTATAGCAAATGTTTTAATATAAATAATGTTGGATATTAAAATATTTGTTAAGTTGTACAAAAAAAAAAAAAAAAAAAACTATAGCAAAAATTCTAATATAGTACAAAATAATTAATTATGTAAAATCAGTTTGTGCCACAATTTTCAAGCCTGGGTTCTCTATTTTTCAGTTGTCATTTATTTTCATACTGCTTATTACATTGTTTCTTAATAATGCTAAAAAAATAAACAAACAATTTTTTTAAGTTAATAACAAAAATATGATAATTTTTTATGGATTTTGAATTTTTTATTAAATATATATTTTTTAAAATTTCAAGTAAAATCAAGAGACAACGAAATGAGCAGTATAAGGAATCAATGAGGACTGGGTTTCAAAATCATGACAAAAGTAGTTTTTCAAGATGCATTTTGACATTACACAATTAATACTTTTGTTATTGTTTATGCAGAAAGAAATTCAAAAAGAAATAATACTCTAAATTAATAACAGGCTTGCAAATCCATGATCGAAATAAAGTCAATTTTCGTCATTTCAAATATTTCTAAAAAATGTTACATTTTGATTTTGCATATACAATACAAGGTAACATTTTGGGAGGGGATGCTTGATGATTTGCATAAATTTTGATTGGTGCTTGTATGTTTTTGGTTAGATATGAGGTACTTGGCACCACTTTTAGTCTAAGTATATTATATATATTGAATCACCAACTCTGTTACATGCGACACAAACTTTCTGGTGATTCCCATGAAATTAAATCTATTTGAACCAGCTATTAACTTTACATTATGATCCACATTGTTTGTTACATATTAAATAAAACATCCATCTTTCAGAGAAGAAACTGACGGCTGATAAAGATGTACGTTGGAAGATTCATATAGAAGTGCTTCTTTATAGGAAGTAAAGAATCCCAACCCTGATAATATCAATGAGACTTATCGAGGCAAAGTACCTATGCAAATGAACAGATATGCTAAATAATTAATTGAGGCGATACGAATGACTGGCTGGGGACAAACTGCAGGCATGGTAGTATGACAGCAGCAGACTTCTTTTAAAGGCTCTACGTCTACAGCTCTCTTTCTGTTTTTAAGATAATTTTTTCTATCAGAAAAATGAATGACTTAGGTACACTTCCCTTGACATCTGAAAACAATTCAGTACTAGGAGCATAAGAGTCTACCTGAAATACTGCAGAGTGCATACATCTTTAAGATTGATGTCGGCTCCCTTCTTTAGAACTCTAAACAATCCAGAATAGCCAATAATTCCTCTCTCAAACTTCTATTCATCTGGGTGATTAATGAGCTCGGCGGTTAATTTCACAGCTTTTGTGTATTTTATATCCTGTTTGATAGTTTTATTTAAAAAAAAAATTAAACTTAGGTAATGTATTTCATATGAAGGTGTGAGTAGGTGATTCCACAAAAGTAATTGGAATAATAAAAAACTTTACTTTTTAGTTCTGTTGAGTTGTACAATTTAAAACAGATTCTTCTTAAGATGAAAAAACAAATTTATTAAATGGAAAAAATATACTTAGGACAAATACTGGACACATAACACTTAGAGAAAAACTCACAATATAAAAAAGACATACTTGAATCTATTTGCCATAATAAGTTGACGAAACATTTAGCTTAACCTTGCTTCTTAGCAGTTTTCAGTTCCTATATTCCTTTGGAATAATGACATCTTATATAAAAGCGATCTTTAGCTAGGAGTTTTAATCCCAAAAGCATATCTACTCGTTACACACAGGAAGAATTTCACAAACTCTGATGAGACAGTTCTGTAGTAGAACAAGTAAAGTACGCTGTTTGGTAGTGTCATCTGGAGGCGGTTTCAATAACTGCTAATATTGTGTGCAGGTTGGAACACACGTGTATCTTCCCTACAATAAAACTGCAGCAAATTTATAATAAAGAACTTTTTTCTTTTACAATAAGCCCCTGCAATAAAGAAACTATCGATTGTACCAACTCGATCCTTATTTAAATCTTGTGAGAGCAAAAAAGAAAAAAAAATACATAGAAAGTTGCACCCTACTTGCCTTTATAGCTAAATTAAAATTTCAATCCTCTTTTCCCCTAATCCCCTCCATAAAAAAGAAGGAAGTGTATGGTAGAATGTCACAGTCATTTGAAATATAATTTACAAAGACATATCTAAGCTCTATGTGAGGAATAAACTTGAGTTAAAATTATTCTGAAAACACCCTAATTTTTTGCTAAATTTACTGGATTATTAGTCAGTCTTTCAAAAAATGATGATGACAGAATTCTATTATTATGAAGAATAAACTATTTTAACTAACTTTTAAAAGCTTTTTTTCTACTTAAAAATCTATCTAAATGTCCAAGTATTTACTCAGATTCCTTTAAAGTTAGTGATAAGATTTGAGTATATGTAAGATTTTAAATGAAAAATCAGTTTTTCACAGCTCTCTGTGAAAATATTTTTCATGTCATTAATCAATATCTATATAATAAAAGAAAGTTTTGCTCTCTATATGTTTATGTGTCTGTCTGACTATCTGCAATGGCCAGTAAAATTTACTACACCTAGAAGTCTGAAAATTTTGGTGAGGATGGTCCAAGACCTGTTCTGGTGTAGAATCAAAATTTTAATATTTTGAAAATTAGCCGAAATATTAATTAAAAACTCATTAAACATCACAAGAATGCAATCTTTTAATCTGAAAATGACACTAACTGGAAAAGTAACATCGAAACAAAGAAAGAACACCTGCCTCTTTGATTTCAATTAAAGTTTGTGGTTGACGAAAGCACTAGAGCGATAAATGAATTAAAAGGACTCAGAATTTTAAAGCATATAGAAAATTAAAAAAGTATTTTAGGTACGATTTTGAAAATTGGTATATATACGCAAAATGATACTCTGATAAAGAATTTCTTAAAATTGAAAATATCGCCTGGTAGGTTTTTACTTTATAAAAAGAAAAATTTATATCATTTACTTTCTGAAAGAGAAGATAAAAAAAAAACAATGCTTAGAGCAATTAAAAACCTAACTCACAAATTTTAACGTATGTTCAAATTTTTAAAAGTATATATGATAAGGATTTGAAAATTGGTATATATACAGAAAATGATATTTTAAGAAAGAAAAAGGAAAAAAAAATCGAATGGTAAATTTTTCTTTTATCAAAACTTTGATTTTTTTTATGAAAAAAAACAATATTGAGCTTTATCCTTTCTTGAATCCACAGACCTTAGAAGGGGATGCGGGACTACAACTTGGTTTGGCTCATTCAATATGTTTTTGATAGCCTTATAGATTTTAGTACCAAGTTTCAGCACCATTGGACGCATTCTTATCTCGTGTTATATGGCATTTACATTAATCCACTCTAGTAATTGGGTATTCTTAATTGGAAAAAAATATGTATAGAAGTCTTGTCTATTTTTATTCTACTGTTTTTAAGGTCTGATAAAGGCCTTGAAAACAATCACTAACCCCTAAAGAAAATACATTTTACAATATATATATATATGTTTGAATTGCAGAGGTGGAAAATCAGAAATCTGTTTTTGTAGCAAGATAAATTACAGTTCATAGCAGTATTTGGCAGTTTTGTAAGCAGGACGCACTTATGTTGTACCATTAAAATCAAATAGCGTTTTCTATTTTTCAATTAAAACAAGAAAATTTTAGAAAATATTACGAAAGTCAGCATTTTTAAGTGAATTTTGGGATGCTGCAGTCCTAGAAAGGTCTTTATGACTCAAAAATTGCTTATAACTCAAGATGTGATACATTTATCAAAAAATGGAAAAGTCTATATGATTCCAAATTAATTCAGCAGTCCATACCTTACCGATTTCATGGTCTTACGTCTGAAAAAGTTTGTGAATGTGTGAATGTTTTGTGTTGTTGAACACATGTTTTTTTAGAACTGCCTTAATGCAGAAAATCTCTTCCAATATTGCCAATTTTTCATAGACGGTACAAGAGCTGTATTTTTGAGTAATCTTGCTCTTTGGATTAAGATAGGTGATAAATGTTGTAATAACTGAAATACAAACAATGAACTTGTAGCAGAATCCCTTATTCAGTTAGAGATAAATTTAATCGACTTTAATGATGCTGTACATTTTAACTACATGTATCATAACAACAGTGCTTACACAAGGTTCATATGAAGGGTTGCTACTTTTTTCATTCCAATTTTTTATATTACAAATTTTCTATTTTTGTAGCAGAATTCAGAAATTTAATCCCTTTTGTAGCAGAAAATAAAAATTGGAGCAGTATGAAGCATATTTTCCATCGCTGATATTTGTATAATTTTGAATTAACTGTTCATTTTTTGACTCTGCATTAAATATATCTAAATACCACATAGTTATTACCATATGTATAATGAATGAGTATGAAAAAAAGTAACAAGTGATGATTTTAGAAAGCATATCTGAAGGATTCAAGCTGTTGAACTTGGGAAAATAAAAAGTTTGTAAGAACACTCCAATTTTCTAGGTAAGGTGATTTGTATAAGACTGATGTTAATCCTTATCATCTAAATTTGTATTTTATTTTTAGATACATCCAAATGAACTAAAGGATTAAAATTTTTAAGATGAACATGTGCTTAAACAGTAAAAAGGGAAAAAGAAAGAAAAAAAATATGACCTTCCCCTCTAGAATAATAATTTAAAAACTTGTTGAACTCTTGTAAATGACTTCTTATGTTTAGAGGAAATCTGAACCATGTAAAAATTTCAATGCTACTTGTAAGCATGCATGAAGCTCATTAAATATTTTCATTTCAGCATCCACCACATTTTATTCTTTAAAATGTATATATACATAGATGTCAACGTTTATGTTTTCTGTTACCATTAAATTTTAATAGAAAATTTTGGCTCATTCAATTGACAGCACAATTTACTATTAAATTTTAGCAGTAAGAAAAGAGCATAAAAGTTTACAGCTATGCATATATTTCAGACTCACTCCGATTGATTTTTCAGTATTTGGTATTCACCATCAGAAAAATAACCAACGATCATGTTCTGCTATTATCATCTGCTACAAAATTTTAGGAGAATTTCCTACTCTGTATTACTCATTATATAATGCATCTCTCAAAATTTTGTTTTCACCATGAGAATTCAAATATCAATGTACAACATTTGCAAACATTATTCGTACAAATTTTAAGTATTTTGAAAAAGGTAATTAATTTTGACAGTTTTACTTGACTACATTGTTGCCTTGTCAAAAATGCGTTAAACTTATCAATATATATATATATATTTTATTGTAGTATGTTTGTATTAGTCTTCAGCTTTTATGCTTTGGTGAAAACCAAATTTTGAGAAATGTATTAAGTAATGATAAATTCAGTGTTAAATTCTCACACAGCATAACATATGATTTTGCGATTGTAGCAAAACAGTCCTTTAAGGTCTTTTCGTGAATAAAGTTTGGAAAACATTAAATTTATTTGTAGAACTTAGAAGTTTTTAATTAATTTAAATATCATAAGATTCTTTTAAGAGCATGCATTTGGAATTATTTCTCTCCCTTCCAAACGTTATAGAATTTTATTTAATTTAATGAAAACTAGTAACATGATGCTTATCACTCAAATGTACATTTCTGAAACTGTATGTATTATTTTTAAATTTTTTTTAATAAATTTTAAGTTTCTCAGTAATTTTATCAATATTTATCATTAATGGTATTGATACTTCTAAAATTAAAAACTTTAAATGGAATTCACTAGATGTCTTTCTTTTAACCATCAGATTGTTCAGATAACTGAGTGGAAAATAGAAACATATACAGGTATCTCTGTAGAAGGTAAACTTGTATTACGTCGGGTAACCGATTTGTCTCAACTTGATTAGCAGTTCAAATTCAAGCTATTTTTTTTCATTGTCAGCCAGGTTCACATTTATTTAGGATTACATTTTGCCTCTTGCTGGTTCGATTGGCCCAATTTTTTGAAAAAAAGCATATTGTTTCAGATAAGCAAAGACTACATATTTGAACAATTAGGAGTTCCTTTTTCAACATAAAAGGTAAAACTGATATTAGAGAAATGATTGTTTGCAGGATTGTAATAAAATATGGAGTAAGTTTATTCCATTTTGGATTTGGGTATAAGTGTGTGGATTTTGAATCGACTTGAAATAGAATTTTTGGGTTCAGGTCATGTGTAACCTGACCTGTAAAGTACGCTAAAAGATAGCCCTTGAAAAAAAAATTTATAGAAAAGAAGCACAGGAATATGCATTTCCAATGTGCTTGGAAGCAGATGAAGGACATTTCCAGCTTCTTTATTTTAAACATATATGTTATAATATATAGTTATTTTAGTTTTCCATGTACATTTTTCCTTGGCTATCTTGTAATGGGATATAAAATTCAGCATGGGTTGAACATAAGCCAACCCGAAAGCAAAAATTCTACCTGAAATCACAGAAAATTCATCCATAATTTTACACAATTATGAAAATATATTCTAGTCATTTCACTAATAAAAATTTTATCTTTTGTGAAGAAAAACTAATATATATATATAGGTTCATTGATATTCAAATAAAGTTTTTTTGCTAAACCATTATTGTGAAATTTCTTTTGAAAAATCAGGTTAGCCTGACCTGATCACAACAAAAATATCTAGCTCCAACCCACCAAGAATCGATGCAGAACTCTAGTTGGCCATTCTGTACTAGAGTCTATTAATCTATATTATAAATAAAGAAAAATAGTCCACTATTATATCTCTAATATCCATTTTATATGGAATTAATAGATAAATTCTCATTAATGTTCAAATATAAAAAAAAATTCATCTGAAAAAATATTTTAGACTTTTTTCTAAAAAAATTGGGTTAATACAACCTGATACAAGACTAGAATCTTGTATCAGGTTGTATCACCTTGTACTTTCAGATCAGGAAGAAAGGGAACCACTTTCTTATACTAAAAATTGAATTATACTCCAAATAAAGTTAATCTAAAAGTACAAACATACAAAATACAAAATACTCAATACAAAATTTTTATTCAATCTCAGTTTACAAAAAATAATTAAAATTCAATTATGAGTAATAAGACTGGAAATGCCGACTAACAACAGCTACAACAGGTCTGAATTTTGTTATAAAAATATAGATTCTGTTCTGTACCTGAAAACTGGGAAGAAATGAAACAATTTCTGATAGTAAATAATCGATATTATACACCAAATAAAGATTACCTTCAAACTACAAAATTTTATTCAATCTCAGTTTACAAAAATTAATTGATGCTGAATTATGAGAAGTAAGACTGCAAATAGAGACTAGTCAACTAGAAACATTTTCTTTTAGGTAGCTTTCAATACTAAAAAGTATAAAGCTACCTATTGCAGCCGTTCGGAGGAAAGCAGTTCCGGAAAATTTCGATATATTTTCACCAATCATGACCCCCAGACCTCAAAACCACCCTCCGCTCAAATGTTGATTTATATATATAGATATATCCATATATATATATATATATATATATATATATATATATATCTGACCTATGTCATACGATAACGCTCGTATTTATAAATCGATTTTGATGAAACTAATTGTGTGTATTAAGCTCACCAATGTCTCGACCGAGTTAATTGGTCAGCTTGGTCCGCCATTTTGTTTCAAGATGGCGGCCATTTAAAAATTTAAAACTAAAATATACAAAAAAATTAAAAATTCAAATTTATTTTTTAATTACGTGTTAGGCCTTGATACAAGGATTCCAGAGCATTTTTTGGTTTACCTCTATCTTAAAAAATGGCTGAGATAGAGCAGTTTGAAATTCTAGGGTGGCTGACATTTTGAAACAAAAAACAGCACATTAACGCCATTGCTTGCAAATTATTTTCTTTCATTGTTGTAATAATTTTTCCCAATCATACGCATTAAACTATATATTCATATCCATTAGCGCCAAAATTGGCGTCAAAATGGGCAACATTTGGCGACCAAAATAAGTCTTCATAAATGAAGCCAATTTGGCTATTGCTCAATAATTTGGTGAATTTCTTATTCAAATTCAGTATTAACGAATCTTTTGTAAATGTTTCTTTGCATTTTAACTTGCTGTTTTCGTGTAACATTAGCTAAAATTTTAAAACGAAGATATAGGAAAGCTACCTTTTCCTCCCAGTACAGGCCGGAAGGACTTTTTTGCTGCAAAACTTTATTTTTAAATTCTTGTTGCAAAGTAGTTATTAATTCTAAAAGATTATGAACTTTTTTTTCTTTTCAAAAAGTTAAAAGAAATTAATTTCCTTTAAAAAAAATAAGACAATGTTTATAAAACTAACACATTTTAATAAATATTCTGAATTTTAAGATAATTAGGTCAATTCCTTCAACTGCTTTAAGCATGTATTATTGTACACTCCACGATGGCTTAGATGAACTACTTACATGTTCTTAATGTCTCTTATCGTAACTACAAATGGAGTCATCCGAAAAGCAAAGCAATTGATCCCATTTCTGTTTGTTCTCTACAATATGATTTTCATACCAAGAATGCATCGCACGCTTCTCAAATGTGTTTTTTAATTTTAACATTTCATCTTTTGATGGCAAGCATTCTCGAATAAGGAATTCAAGAAAATCCCATTCATTATTTCGAATATACCTCTGACAAAAATCATTCATTTTATAACTGTAAATAAGTTTCTCTTTTGCTGAAAGGCTAATTCCCTTAAGGATTAATCTGATGGTTTCTTTGTCTTTAATAAGAAACAAAAATGGTAATAGGAAACTTCGATCAAATTCATCTGTAATAAAACTTTTTAGATCATGAGGGCTTTTCTGCCAAAATTCTCTGAAAAGGTTTTTATAATTACAATCCTTATAGCCGCCAGCAGCCTTCTGGATAATGGCTATCAATAAAGTGTCGTAATCCTTTTTTGAAAGTAAATCCCACACGCAATTTGTTATTCTAATAAAAGAGCTCTGGAAAGGCCATTGAAGAAAACATTTCAACACCTTATAAGGGTTATATTTGAAAAATCTCATTTGTTCCTCTTCATCCATTTCTGACATTAAAAACAAAAAAGTATCTGCATCTTCTGCAGTTTTTGCAGTCCTCCACAAGTACAATTTCCTTTCCCTTGGGCTTAGTTTTTGTAAGAAGAACTAAGTTGCTACTTTATTACCTGAACTTGCACAATGTTGAAATCTAGATCTGTAAGAAATAAGGCCCAACCATTTTCTCTTCATATTACGTGACCAAAATCTAATAATTGAAAATTTGTACAAAACAAATGATTCTTTTAGATCCTCAGGCATACTGTTCCAAAATTTTTGAATATAGTCCTCCATGCAATAAATACATGCTAGCTTGTAGTGTGTGGATAGATCCAAATTCTCATCTTTAACCAGCAGTTCAGCTGTTTTCTTTCTATCTATTGTACCATGTTGAGTCCAACAAAATTGAGCTGGTAGATTTAGATCAAAATTTATGCAATGAAACTTCATCCATTCCAAAATTTGTAAGCTAATAGCCTCAATGTAACCTAATGCCTTCTCTTTTAAGAGGTTTGGCAGTGGAAGTTGATGCAATTTTTCTATTACTGTTTCTTCAATTTTTTCCCAATGCTCATTTGCAAGATAGAAATCAGAATGAAAACAGAGTTTCTCTATTAATATTAAATCTTTCACATCATTCTGGTTCTACAACGAAACGGTAATTTTAACAAAAGTTCTATGCTCAAGTGAGGGTTTTAGAACAATCTTCATGATTTATCAAAATTTAATGTGTCATAAAAACTTCACTAATTTATGAAGAACAGCAAAAAATCATGAGTTACAATGTCCTAAGGAAATCTTTCTTTAGTATTTCTTTGCTATAAATTTATATTACTTTTTTATTTCCTTTTTAGCAATCCTCCAAGTGATTTGATATAAATCTAATACTTATATATTACCTCAATCTTATGCAATACCTTAAATTATCTTGGATGAGTTATAAGAAAGAAGATAGTGTTCTAGCTCTTGAAAAATAAATTTGTGAGTACTGATAAACACAAAAGTTTTAAAAAATGTTAAATTAACTTTGAAGGTAAAAATTGTATTACATATTTTTGAAAGCAATAACACAAGTAAGATGATAAGGCAGATAATGATACTTTCCTGAGTATCATTGGCAATAATTATACTTCTTGAGATATTAGTTGGAGCAGTCTAAACTCGATGACTGGTTAAATGCTTCATGAAAATATTGCTGAATTACTGGAAGGCACACCAAAAGAATGTGATCTAGAAGAATAAATAAAACATCATTTAATTAAAATATTAAACACTGGAATATAAAGAAAAATGTTATTTATTTATGAGTAAATAGTATAATCAGAATATATTTCCAACACTCTGGAGTTTTAAATTCTAATAAATATATTCTGAAGCAAAAAAAAATATTTTTTAAAATGTGTCATTTTTATGTGATATTAATTTGATTCAATTTAAGTAAAATTCCCCATTGAAAATATGTAATTTAACTTAAAATAAAAAAAGGTGGGGCAGATTGGTATATCAGGTGTAAAGCAATTTAGATGCAAGATATATAAGAAATGTTAATTTTCTGTACAATAGGTGCCAAAATGATAAAGATACACACCAACAAAAATTAATCTCTAAATTGTCACAAAAAATAGCCATTTGATTAGTCATTTAAAAAAAATTATGTTAGAAAATTAAACTTAAGTGGTCGTCTTCATACTAAAATTGCATGAAACTTTGAAATATTTAATATGAACTCTCAAGTTAGTATATTTTGATATGATACCAAACAGGAAGACCTTCAGTCAGATAGTTTAGGAATTATGAAGATTTAAATTCTGAATTAGGTAACATTAAATTCCCTTTTAATTACTGAAACAGAGATTGCAATTTCATGTTTTTAAACATAACTCAAAACTACTTGGTAGAATGAACTATTCATTTCAATTCACATATTTGAAGCTCCTCCTGTTTTCTGTTAAAAAATTCATAGGTCAAATATTAATTTTTAAAATATGCGTAGTTTAAAAGTGACTTTGTATGAATTAATACCTATAAATTTCTTAAAATTATTTCTTCTCAGAAATTAATTTCTAAAAGCTTCTAATCTAAAATTACCACTCATTCTGACAAATAGTTCTAAGCCAAAGTTAAAAAACTACCTGCAATTCATACTGTTTTACAACAATTTAAAAGGAATTTAACATTACAAAGACTATAAAACTATAACTTTAAAACCTTTATAATTTCTAAACTGTTTGATTGCATAACCTTCCATTTGGTATGCTAAGGAAAAAGACAAAACTGATGCCAAAATTAAACGTTTGTATTGAAAATAATCAGTTTGATACAATTTCAGTCTGAAGACAACCTCTAAGCTTTTTTTTACATCAATTGAAATTACAAAATTTCAAGTTGAATGGCTATTTTATTAAATGAGATATATAAAATGTAAATAGATATCCATATATAGGAAGGAGCCTTTGGTCTGTGTATAAATATACATAGAACTAGCATGCTACACCCGCTGTGCTGGGCCATTTTTCTAAATGTACCTTAAATCAAACAAATAGGCTTTGCATTTTAAAGGAATACGGATCTTCACCTATACGGATGCTACCCTAGTCAAAATTTTCAAACGAACATTGAATCAAACGAATTATATAAATGGATTTGAGCATGTATTTTAAAGCAATAGGTGATGTTTACCTCGTTTTCCATCAATATTGCTGTAAACGATGCGAACGACATTGCTTTATATTATAATATACATTTGACAAAATTTGGGCTAATAAGAAGCAACTCATTTAGTTGATTATTTATAGTAGAGTTTGGTAGGGAAATGAGGCCATTATGAGATTATGACAACAGGAACTAAAATGTTCTCTAGTCAACATACTGCTAAAACAGAGAGCATTACAATGATTGCATAGATTGACCATTGAACTTAAATAATGTTTGGGTGATTCATTTTCATCTGTAAGTTCTTGAAACCTGTCCCTCTTTCTTATCTCTATGTGAGGTTCTGGTAACATAAGTACAATCTCAATCTATGTTCGTTATATTTCGTAATATACGTCCTCTTCTGGCATGTCTACTACGGTTTTTCATCTTTCGATTCCGGCAGAGTAAATACAGTCAAAAATGTAATAAATTGTTTGCACATAAAAAACAGAGATTTAACTTTCATATTTAAAACAAAATGGTGAAACATAAAAAGTGCATTTTTAAAGCTGAATAGTTTGAATAAAATTAAAATGACGCCCTTTTCACTGTCTTTCCTTTTTTTAGAACAGTTGCATTCGTGTAACCATTAAACCTAAAAAAACCCCCGATGATTAACTTTGGTAGAAGAATAAACCTCTAGTTTGCATCCAATAAAATCTTCCTAATCTTCCATAATCTTTTCAATATTCAAGTTTGACGTCAAACATTAGAAGTGCAGGAAACAATATGGTTACTAATATACCAGAGTTAGTTGCAATCCGAAGTTATTTACGCACCAAACTATTTTCCATTAAATAATGTCAAATTGCTGTTAATTCAATTATAGATCTTTCATTGACAAAATTCCATACCTTAAATAAAACTGACAATGATAAAGTTAGTTAAGCAAAATATTTAGTCATAATCTTTTTGGTGAATACTTAAACCAAAGATTTTCTTTGCATTTCTGTAAAGAGTGTAATAACACGCAGAAAAAGATTCATTTGTTACTATGTTTAGCTGCTAGGTCTGTATGTAAGTCGAAAATGCTTTATAATGATCAAAAAGTTATCTAATCAGAATTTTAGATACTCGTGTTTCTTATCCAGGCTGAAATGATAAATCGATAAATATTATTTATTCCATTCGCCAACATTGACATTAAAAAGTTTTTCCGTGCATTAGAAGCATCGCTTTTTTGGTAAAACTTTCATAATGAAAAAAAAAACATAAATTTAGCAATCGCTAATTTCAAAAGTCGTCTAATCTTCTGTAATCTGAATCGTCTTCCAGAGTAACCTTCAAACAAAAACAAAACATCGAACAATATGGTAAAAATGCAAACTGGCGGGTGGCTGGAATACGGATGATTAGTCTAATATATTTTAAAAACCTTCCTGAAAGAAGAGGAGATATGCAGAAAAAACTAAAAAGAACTGAGGAATCAAAAAGACCATAGAAAATTTATTTCAGTAAGCAATTTTTATTGCAAAATGTCACCTTTTGTGATAGCAATAACGCATAATTACACACATCTCCTTAAGAATATTCGATACTTTTCGGTTAGCCGGGCGCCAGGGATATATGTACATACATAAATACATATGTATATACATAAATTTGTATATATACACATACATATATGCATATATATGTGTATGTATTTATATGTATATGTAGATACAGTAAAACCTGTGTAAGTTGACCACTTGCGGTGCCACACTTCAGTGGTCAACTTAGAGAGGTGGTCAACTTATAAAGGATGATGATAAATTTATTTTTTTAACGTAATATTCACACCATATCATTCTTTACCACAAAAATTTCATTTATTGACAGGGCTATAAAATAATATTTTATTACATGCATATTTCTAACACCTTATAAAAGAGAAGATTAACTGCAAGAATGAATTAATAGTTTTGTATCAATTTTAAAATCAATTAATGTACTACTATTTATTTAAAAAGAAACAATCAATCAATATACAGCCAATTAGTGATTCTTCAAACTATATTAGTTATTACACATAATTTATAAAAAAAAAAAAAAAAAAAAAAAAAAAAAACACTTGTTTTTTTTTTCCATGTTAAGACACATACACATTCTAAAATTTAAAATTTAAGTACATTACCTATTTGTTCAAGAAAAACTCTGTTATTGTAGTTTGACGCTGGTGTTTGGACTTTACATCAGCCCAATGTTTTTCAATGCAAACATGCAGATCCATTATCTTTTCAGAAATATCAGGCTGTTTATCAGAAGCATAGCACATTAAATTTTGTACACAGTCTAAAGCTTCTGAAAAAGTTAAAGGAGTCTTCCTTGTGTTTTCATTAACGATCTCCTCTTCACTGTCTTCTTCTTGATCATCTTCTATTTTCAGAGGTTTTTTCATCTTTGATAAGATATTAGCAACTATGTCCTCTACATTCTCTTCAACTTCTTCATGCACAATGATGTCATTGTCAAATGAGAGAAATGATTTTTCATCGACCAGCTCTTGCTGCATACTTACTGACAAAGCTTGAATATCACTCTTCAAACAAAATTCAGTCTCTGTTTCGTTCAATATTTCATCCACACTTTCAAATCCTGCTTTATAAAATGATTTGGAAATAGTTGAAGAAGATAAGTTTTTCCAAGAATCATTAATCCAACGAATTTTGTCCAAAACATTTACTGATTTAGTAAAGTCTGAAACATCATTGCAGTGTTCAATTTTTGTAATGAGGCACTTCAACATTAGTTTACGATAATGCAACTTAACTGCACAAATAATGCCTTGATCTAGAGGTTGCACGAGTGACGTTAAATTTGGAGGCAAAAATACTATTTCAATATTGGTGAAAGATTTGGAAATTTTATGACTGGATACATTGTCAATAAATAAAATTATCCTCCTACCCTGTTTTTTTCATTTGGGAATTACTAATATCGCGAAGCCATTCTTCAAAAATGGATGAATTCATCCAGGCTTTTTTATTATATTTCCGTGTCACAGGTAGAATCTAAACTTTAACACCATTTCTTTTAAAAGCACGAGGGTTAGCAGCGTTTCCAATTACAACGGGTTTCAATTTTTCCCCTGTGACACTACAGCAAAGTAAAACAGTTAGTCTTTCTTTCGGCATTTTGCCTCCAAAACATTTTTCATTTTTTGATACAAGAGATTTTGTTGGCAATTGACGGAAAAACAGCCCTGTTTCATCTGCATTGAATTGGTTTTCAGGAGGATAATCTTTCACAATTTCAGTTAATTTTGCTTTCCAGTCTTCTGCAGCATTACAATCTGCTGAAGCAGATTCACCACAAAGAGTACGGAAATTTATATTGTTTTTTGATCTGAAGGATTCTATCCATCCATTACTTGCATTAAATTCCGAATTTCCCAATTCATTTGCAATATCTTTAGCTTTAGCCTGTAGCATAGGTCCTGAAACTGGAATATTTTTAGAACGACATAGCTTAAAAAACTTCCAAACTGCCAGATTAATTTCTTCATTTGATGTTTTTCTCAATTTTCTTTTTCTATCACCACTACAGTTCTCTAACCACAATTTAGTTATTTCTTTCCCATTCTTTGATATGTTAGACACTGTAGTTTTGGAAATTCCATATCTATCAGCTAATTTTCTCTGGCTTTCTCCTTTTCTAATTAAATTTAATATTTCATATTTTTTATGATTTGAAAGTTCAACTAATTTTATTTTTGCAGCCATTTTAGTTAACAAAATCTTCCTTGTTAAAAAGCAATTACAAAATATAAATGCCTTGCACTACCTCAACACCAAGTTCACTGGATGAAAATAACAATCCTTCTGTACTACAACGCAGTTCTAGTGTAACTCATCACATATAATTTTCTTAACTGGGTTGTTACAATTGCCACAAACTTTTGCAACTGGTGGAAATATTTCTACTTACCAACTAACCCCTGGGGTTATTGAAAGAAGGGAAGGAATGATAAGAGAGTGGGGAATAGAAGAAAGAAATCTAGAATCAAAGAATGGAGGGAGAGGGTTGAAAAGCCAAATCCACAAGAGCAACAATGTAAGAATAGATAAGCCTTGAATTATTTCCCGACACCTATCATTACTAAAAGCATTTCCCAGGTTAATACTATTTCACCCTTCCAGAAATTCTAGTTAAAAAGAAAAAAAATAGAAAAATACTTGGAGAGTTACTTTTTTTTTTTTTTAAATCATGATTTGTTAGCTTTTTGGGTGGTCAAGTTATAAAGGGTTTTGATGGGCACTTTATAATAGTTCTAGTCTAATCTGAATAATTTCAGTGGTCAAGATACAAGATAGACAGGTGGTCAGGTTACAAAGGGTTTGTCTTATAGTTTTGTATAGGATAAATTTGGTTCCGGACAACAGAGGTCAACATAGACAGGTGGTCAACTTACGAGGGTGGTCAACTTTACAGGTTTCACTGTATGTGTATATATCACTGGCGCCCGGCTAACCGAAAAGTACCAGATACTTTTATGTTATCCAGGTATAAAACTCGCCAATAACGTTGTTTTCTTGCCAACAGCAGATTTTATTTTTCGCGTGCGTAAATAAGAAACAACACTTTGATGATTAAATAAACTGTTTTGGGTACTTTTCGGTTAGCCGGGCGCCAGTGATATATGTACATATATAAATACATATGTATATACATGTATGTATATATATACATACATATCTGTATATATATGTCTATGTATATATATGTATATGTAGATGTGTGTATATATATACATGCATGTATATCACTGGCGCCCGGCTAACCGAAAAGTACCGAATATTCTTTAGTTCCTAACTTTTGACGCAGTGAATATTTCTACAAGTGAAATTGGCAATATATTAAAAACAAGTAAATAAATAAAAAATAGACAATATTCGCTGATCTGAGTTCGAGGCTCTAAAAATCATGTTTGGTAAAAACAAACTGGCATGTTTCCGTAGTAAATTTTTAAATGTCTAAAATTCAATTATTTTACAATATGTGTTCGAGTGGCAGACATTCACTAAAATTTAAATATTTGATCCCATATTTGTAACAATATCTGCTATTTATATAATTTGCATTTGAATATAAATATTTACTTCAAAAAGGATCTTGTATACACGAAAAAACACTATTATTGCTAATATTGCTCAAGCTGATGTCACGCTAATGCATTTTTGGCTTAAAATCACACTGTTTGGCGACAAAAGTAAAATCAAAATAGTAAATAAATAACATGCAACTCATAAATGCAGTCATTTTTACAATTACATCTGCCAATCCCTCCTGTAAGTCACATGATAGGGGAGTTATATAAAAAGAATTAACAGAAAAAAAATGTCACTCATATTTTATCTAATCAAATTATTAGTTGCATTTTTGTTAATCTGACGCAAACAATAAATCGCCAAATATTGACTTAATTCTAATCTCGCTTCAAATATTTTTAAGCATTACAAACATTCCTTTGGGTTTTAAATTAAATAGTTTTGCCTTATAATATTATCCCTCATTAAAACAGATTTTTTTCTTTCTTTCTTTTTTTTTTTTTTTTTGCGGGGGGAATTTTAAATAAAATTAATAAAAGAATTTTTCTTTTATTTTTCTATGTGTTTGCATTTATTTCTGATATAGCCATTCAATTCTTTCGCCAATGATAATGGTCGCCAAAAAATGACCAATGGTAACCTTTACACCCAAAATAAGATAACTTTCCATCATAATTCTATGATTTATCTACGTAGAACGTTGTGTTATATACTAAAACCTTCCCTGAAAAATTATCTATCAAACAGTGCAAGTTTCATCAAAATCCATTCAGCGAAACTAGAGTTATAAAAGAACAGAACGAAATTTCTGTTTGTGTTTTATATATATATAGTAGATGTATATCACTTATCTTCATATATGAGTGGTATATACAGGGTGGTTTTTTTTTTAACTGACACTATTCAGAGCCGTCTGTAGCTCGTTCAAATAACTGGATTGACACAAAATTTTGTGAATGGACTAAGAAAACCATGGGAAAAAAGATTCCAGCAAAAAAAAAAATTAGTTCCAATCACAGCCGATAGGGGGAAATGTGGCGCTGTACATTGAAAAAAAAACCCATCAGAAACAGACAAAATTAATAATTTGGATAAAATGCCGTTTTATTCATCATTTACACTTTCCCTTTCGTTGATCGCAGTTGAAACATCCATTATCACTTTTTCTGTCACCGGTTTACGTCCTCTGCCTGACCGAACTACTAGCGAGCCTGTTTCTTCGAATTTCGGAATCATTGCTTTCAATACATTAACGGATAAAGGTCCTTTGTGCAGTTTATGGCATGTTCTAAGTAAACAAAGAGCGGCTGGTGCATTGTACTGGTTACAATATAAGAACTTCACAAGTAACGCGCGCTGCGGTAACGTGAGATTCATTTTCAACCTGAGCTGAAATTGTTTCTCAGTGTTTTTCGCATGCATTTATAACTTAAACTATTGGCGCTACTGTCGCTTGCGTAAGTAAAAATTTGCATTTTCATTTTTTGCCCGTGTTTTATGCTAATTCCCAGTTGCATAAATGATCACAGCGCCACATTTTCCCCTATCGGTGGTGATTGGAACTCATTTTTTTTTTGTTGGAATCTTTTTTCCCATGGTTTTCTTAGCCCATTCACAAAATTTTGTGTCAATCTAGTTATTAGAACGAGCTACAGACGGCTCTGAACAGTGTCAGTTTAAAAAAAAACACCCTGTATTCTATAATGTAAATAGAAGCTTTACAACTGTCTTGGCAAGATCGCAATTATGGAGACAGTTATAACAAGGAAGTACCAAAAAAGATTTTTACCTTTTTCAGAAAAGCAAAAGGAGGAGTTGCAATTCAGAAGAGAAAGCAGCTATGCTTTTAGAATGTACGACATGAAACAAATTATTGTTCAAGCTATGCTAAATTAACTAAAACACATTTCTTTAACATTATTTCATTCACTTATCAATAATATATCTCACAGACTTGATCTTCTAATATCTTAACAAAAATGCAGTTTCTTCAAAATAGGACTAGTAATGTTTAAATTATCGGCAGAAATATGATTTCCCCTAATGTTAATAGGCAAACAAATACCACTTACCATATTTCAACGATGCATGCAAAGCCATTGGTTTCGCTAGTTATTTGAACAATATAAAGAAAAACTTGATATCTTGTTGTTTTATCCAATTGTTGGCCATCCTATTAATAAGAGGCTAACTACTGGTTTCAGAATACTTTTTGAAGCCTCTACTAAACTTAAATAATAAAATAAAACAATGAAGTTTTTTACATGCGTCATTTTCAAATGAACTGACACTTTAAGATTTTACATTCCACAGAAAATTAATTTGGTTAAAAAGTAAAAAGGTATTGTGTTATTCATTTCTTGTAATTTAACGCTCAGAAAGTAATAACTAATGAACTAATATAAAAAAAAAATTATGATTGATGATTTTTATCGACATTACTTTGAAAAGTAACACTCATAAGAAATAACTTATGAGTTTCCCAAAAGAATTTTGAAACAGAAGAAATATTTCTTTTAGGAAGATAAGTTTGGGCTTAATGATTCTATAATAATAAAAATACATATAGAGAGGGCTGCAGCACAAAACTGACTACTTCATTCAGTTATGAGATAAATTTATGATGAACGACAGGATTATTAATAGTACTTAAAGCAATCACTGGTTTGCTTCGACATATCTTGGAACGATATGAGCAGAAGAGGGTATCAATTCTTCGTATTGGTGGTGATATGACATCATTTAGTTTTGGCATAAAATTTTATCACATTAGTATAATAATCGCAAACAACATTAGTACTATAATTCATACCCATAACATTTTAAAATTTCATGTTAAAACTCGACGACGAGATAGTACCGCCAAAATGAAAAATTGGGGCCCTGTTCAGCTCATATCACACCAAGACATCACGAGTAAGACTGAAATATTTGTATTTTACTAGTCGAGATATGCAACATATTAAAATTTTATTCTGAAATTCAATGACCTGGTAGTAATGCCAAAATGACGAATTGGTAGCCCTTGTTGCTTGTATCAAGACATGACGAGGCACACCTGCCATTATTTCATCTGCACTCCTGCACTATAATTTTATCTCAAAAATCGTTGACATAGTCATTTTTGTGGCAGCCGGTATGCAGCCAGATTTATCATGGCTGAGCACTAACTTAGAAAGACCGACTACTAAAGAATTTACTACTGTTAAACTGCCCCACCAGTGACCAAGAAGTTCTGCTCTCAAAGTGGGTAGACGTGAGGTGCTGGGTTCAAACCCAATCGCATCTTTCAGCCAAATTGTTCAGAGTTTTCTTTGAACCTTGGATTTCTTTGTGTAAATACGGATTAGGTTCCCATAGAAAGACCTCCACGAAGGGCACTGTCTGCTCGTTCCTATATCCCTAGTGCAGATAATCGTCCGGCATAATTACACTAACTTACTAACGTTACTGTTAAATTTAACTTTCCATTAAAAGAAACATATTTTAAAAATAATTGCTGACATTATAAGAAAAGTATGCTTTAATACATGTCACTGTTAAAAATGTTCTGTTTTTAAAAAGTTTTACTTTAACTTATTTACAATAACAAAACCCTGAAGTGGCCAACTTGAATGGCTGACTGCTAGGGAACTTGCCCTTTTTAAATTTAATTTCCTCTAAAAAAACTATTATCATGTTTTAAAAAAAATTGCTGAAACATAATAAGAAAAGAATATTTTAACATATGTCAGTGTTAAAAATGTTGTGCCGTTTATTAAAGATTCTACTTTAAGATAGATATTTTTAAAAAACACTAAAGGGCCGACTATTGATACTTTTACCCTATACATTTTTTTAAAATAAAATTTTAAACTTTGTATGCTGAGGTGAGAGGGAGGAAAGAAGGAGTGCTAATTTCAGAGGAGAGGTGGAAATTTAGATCATTGATTACTTTCTTCTCTCTTTACAAGAAGAAAGTATTGGATTCATGAAAATTTTAAACTTCCGGTTTTTGACAGATTTATACGTTTTAGAAGGTCCTGAACACGATTGGACTGTTTTTAGAAAATGTCTGTCTGTCTGTATGTATGTGATAAAAATTTTGTGGGTGATCTATCTCAAGAACTAATGCTTGGAATTTAATAAAATTTTATATTCAGTTAGTCTCTGATATAAATTAGTGCTGATTAGTTTTTGGTGAAAATCACCGACAGGTGGCACCAGGGCTTTACAAATTTGATAAAATCTGGTAACCCCCCCCCTTCCTCCCTCGTCACTGATTTTCAAAAAAGCACAAAAGTGTTTTATTAATTAATTCAGAAAATTAATAACAAGCATAGTTTACGATTATCAGCTACATAGTTTGGAATAGTTACATAATTTAGAAAGATAATATAAACCAAGTTTTATAATGAAACTTATCAAAATTATATAGAGAAACGAGAAATTCTGTGAAAGCTGGATTAACCGGCATGTTCGGGAAATGCTGATTGCGGAAATCTTTTCAAATGCCCGGTTAGTTGAGTGATACAAAATCTATATCTGATGAGGGGAGTATCGATGAACTAGTGAAGCAAGAAAACAATTTTTGCCCATTTTCCTGTCGTAGTCAGTCAAATAATCCCATTTTTATTATTTTAAAATTTGAATTTTTTTAACTTATTTTTTCAAAATTAAAAATGCCAAAAAAGAGGAAAAAAATGCCGTTTATGCTCATTTTGAGGGTCAATTTTTATACAAAACATTATAATAATAGAATGGAAACACCGGATTAAATAAAACTTGGTGGCCAGATAGAAAAACCTGGTCGCCAGAGGCCACCTGGCGACCGCATTTGTCAAGCCCTGGGTGGCACTGCTGTGCTGCATTTTTTACAATTTCTGCAATAGCTCTATCTCAAGAATTGATGCAGTTATTTTCACAAATTTCAAATTCAGTTAGACTTTGACATAAATAGATGCTGATTACATTTTGGTGCAGATATCCCAACAGGTGGTGCTGCTATACCACTTTTTTCAGTGTTTTTAAGATAGCTGTATCCCCAGAACTAATGCACAGAATTTCATCAAAATTCAGATTCTGTGAGACCTTGACATAAATAGATGCTGATTACGTTTTAGTGTAAATAGCCCAACAGGTGGGGGGGCTACTATGCTACTTTTTTATTATTATCCCGATAATTATATCTCAAGAACTGCAAGGATTTTCATCAAACTCCAGATTCAGTTACATGTTGTCATAAGTTATTGTTGATTAGGTTTGGTCTAAATCTCCCAACAGGTGGCACTGCTAAGCTGCATTTTGCAGGATTTACGCGATTTTACCAACAGTCTTATCTCAAGAACTAATGCACGGAATTTAATAAAATATAAAATTGAATAAATTGGTTGCTGGTTCTTTTTAGTGTATGTAAAACCTGTGTGAAATTGAAATAGAAGAAAGTTTTGGAATTGGCACATCCGACTAGTTTAATTATTGTTACTAGAAAGCAATAAATGATTAAATGATAAGATTGATGAAATGATAAGAAAATGATGAAAGCAATAAATGACAGAAGAATATTATAAAATATAGTTTTAAAGGCTTTTTTTGCTGAGGGTGGCAAAAGGGGAGAAGACATTATTGGGATAGAGATGATTTTGGTGGTAATTATGTATTTATTTCTACTAGATACTAACAAATACAACAAAAGATTTCTTCAAATAAAAGTCTTACCAATTTTTAACTTTGTGTTCTGAGGGTATAATGTCAAACAAATTTTGAAGGGTTGGGGTTTGTAATATAGATCAGCGGGTCCCTAACTTTTCAGACTCATGTACCGCTTCCTTAGGCATTTCTTATATGCGTACCCCTTCTCAAATAAACCAGACCCCAAAAATATTTACTTTTGTTCATTATTAATGTTACTTACTAACACAAGTTGCAGCTCTTTTATTCAACCAATTTTTAACTTTGTGTTCTGAGGGTATAATGTCAAACAAATTTTGAAGGGTTGGGGTTTGTAATATAGATCAGCGGGTCCCTAACTTTTCAGACTCATGTACCGCTTCCTTAGGCATTTCTTCTATGCGTACCCCTTCTCAAATAAACCAGACCCCAAAAATATTTACTTTTGATCATTATTAATGTTACTTACTAACACAAGTTGCAGCTCTTTTATTCAACCAATTTTTAACTTTGTGTTCTGAGGGTATAATGTCAAGCAAATTTTGAAGGGTTGGGGTTTGTAATATAGATCAGCGGGTCCCTAACTTTTCAGACTCATGTACCGCTTCCTTAGGCATTTCTTATATGCGTACCCCTTCTCAAATAAACCAGACCCCAAAAATATTTACTTTTGTTCATTATTAATGTTACTTACTAACACTCTTTTATTCAACCATTTATGCATTTTGATACACAAAAGATATCAACAGAAAATCTTTCAAAGCACTCAAATTAAGCACTCACAATAAACTAGTCAGATGTGCCAATCCCAAACTTTCTTTTAATACTTCAAAAAAGGCATACATTTTTTAACTATGCATTTTAGAACTTGAAAAAGCAGCTTAGCAGTGCCACGTGTTATATGATGTACATGAAAACCTAATCAGCACAAACTTATATGAAGATCTTACGGAATTTTCAATTTGGATGTAATTCCATGCATTAGTTCTTGAGATTGAGCTATTGTAAGAATCCTGTAAAATTCAGCCCAGTAGCATCAAATGTTGCACAATTTACATCAAAAACTAATGAGCACCAATTTATATCAAGGTCTAATCAGTTATTGAGATATGACTTATTAAAAATATAGAAAACTAGTCGGATGTGCCAATCCCAAAACTTTCTTCTATCTCAGTCATGTTAATACTTCAAAATTCGCTATCACATCGCCAATAAAATCAATATTTTTCATCATTCTGTTGTACGTCAGCTGCGTGTGAATCGCCGGGTTACAGGGATGCGAACAATTGATGTATACTAAACTACGAAAAGTCCTTCTGTACGGTATTTTTAGAAGTGATAAGAGGGGGGGCTTTTGTTAGGAAATATTCCATAATTTCCCTATTTTGGTCTTATCACTTCAGTTAATTCATCCATTTAATTACTTTTTGTTTCACAGCTATATATTTCTAAGTTCTGTTTTATACATATACATTCTGGATTATATTTACTTTATTTCAATATCTAAATATCATATTTAACATTTCATAAAGCTTACTTACAATAGCTGTATAATTTATCCAGGCCTATTCATTTTTACTTTCACACCACACTATTGAAAACCACGCACCTCTGTTTACATTTTGCCGGTTCCATATCTCTCTGCATGGCCTAGCACCACGATGCGTCGAAGCACTTACGGCCGACGACGACAGATGGCGTAATCGTCTCTTTCTCCTACGATCTTTCTCTCGTGGCGGTTCGTCACTTCATCCGGACCTTTCTAGAAGCCGGTAATGACGTTTGCTGGAAGACGGCGTGATAGGCTGTTTACCTGGAGATGATTGCTTATATACGACAGCTCGTGGTTTATTCATTAGCTTCGTTGTTTTAATTCCTTTTGTGTGTGGCAAGGCAATGTTGACATAGTAATGCCGCCGGGAGATAATGGCTAGTGTTGGTGAAATGCAGTTTTAAAGATGTTCTATAATATTTGAATATGTTATTGTTTCTCAAGATGCTTTTAATCTCTGATGATGTTGCTTTTTAAATCTAAAGAACTTTTAGTGTTTTTATGAAAGCTGGGTGGTGATGTTGAAAGGATACATCTAGAGTTTTATGCCTTCTCTCATCGTGTTGACAAAGTTGCTTCTCCTGAAAGACATAGTGAGAAGAATGACATTTGTTACCTAGTGTATCAAAACACCGGCTGCAACACGTTCGATCAATTTTTCAATTTATGATTTAATTTGTTTCATTAGTTTTTCTACTCAACGATGTTTTCCCTTCTCCTTAGTATGTTTTAAACCAACTTCAGTTATACTGCTTTTAGGCAGGTTTTTAAGAAGTTGTGTTAGTATCCTAGTATACTATTAAAAGGGGGGGAAGGTGAATTACACAGAGAACTTTCGTAAGTAGATTTGAATATATTTTCATTTAGTTTTTCTTGAAGTGATTTTATTATACTTTTGGCTTTGTTTAATTTAGTTTAAAACTGGTTTGAGTTTCTTTAAAGTTTTAGTTTATTAGTTGTTTTTCCCTCTCAGTTTTAACATCATGTTTAAGTTTCTGGTTTCTGTCTTTTACTCTTAAGGTCTTTCAAATACTGTGACGGACTTCATCATGTTTAAGGTTTCAGATGAAGATCCGATTTACTTTGTTAGATACTTTTGCTTTGATGCTTTCGGTATGCTAATGACGGTACGCGTGGTATATCGGAAGTTTTCATGAGGCGGGGTTTGAGATAGATGTCAGTGACTTGTTTTGCATTTTGACTTTGATGCCTTCGGTGTGCTAATGACGGTACGCGTGGTACATCGGGAGTTTTTCATGAGATGAGATGTAAAGCGAAACACAGTTTAACAATCTTTTAAGATGGTTAATATTTAAATGAGAGGTGAATGATAAAGGTCAATTTATGTTTATATTTTTGTTAAGTTAAAGTTAATTAAGTTGATTAAATTAAAGTTAATATAATTTGAAGTTATAATTGTGAATTAAAATCAAATTAAAGTTTACATTTTTCTAAAGATAAGTAGAATTGAATTTAAATAAAAATAACTTTCTTTTGAAACTTTTCCTAGGCTTCAGTTCATGTTAAAGATAAAAGTTTAAAGTATATTTTTATTTACATAGTTTATTGAATTTGTATTTTTGTCTTTTTGATTTTATTCTTGTTTTTATTTAAAAAACGTTTAGTTGTTTTTAAAACAGTTTGTCTTTATTTTCAAGACACAATCCACACATGTTACTTTACAGCTTTTTCTCATATTTAATTCGGGCAATCAATCGTCAGCATATACGTCCATTTAGCGTTTATACTCTGCATCCTGTTTTAATGTATTATTAGTGATTACTTTTGTAATTACTATAATAACAAGGTTATGGGCCAGATTTGGCTGCCCTGTATTTAATATCTTTGTCATGTAGAGTTTCCAGTTATATTGTAGGGTGTCTTGAAATTTTTTTTTTTTGGCCTAGTTCAATACCCATCTTTGCGATGGGGGGGGCTGTAAGTTAAATTAAGATGTTTGTATTTCTTTCAAAATTTTTTTTTGAACTTAGTAATTTTTTTTTGGAACGTGTTGCAGTATAGTAGCTTTGAAGTGTTATGACCACCTCATCAAGTATGGAGTTCGTATTTCATCACTACATCTTTTGAATGCTTCCAGTCATTTTTAGATCATGAAGAATCATGATACATGTTTTAAGTCTGGAAAAGCTTTGTCAAGTGTTAGAGTGATCATCATCGAAAGTCTACAAAGTGTTATGAGATTAAATAAATCTGCATAGATAAGCTTAGGGTGCAGTGGATCGCGTCCTGGGCTGGTTCTTGTTAGTAGGGCATCATCTTGTGCTGTTATCAAATCCTAGCTTCACTGGTGCTGCATTTTTAAGAGAGATGTTTAGATTCCTCTCCCAAGTCACATTTAAATAAGTGTTTTGTAATAAGGACTGTTTTTTTTAATTGCATCGGCTTTTAGTTAATTGTTTCAAGATATTGCAATTTTAGTGACTGTGCCAGGAGGACAATGGGAGACATCTGCATATTGGTTCCTGCATACTATTTAAATTGAGGACTGCATCTTTAATAGACTGTGTTTCTTCTTTAACTGAAGTTAATAGTTGAAAACT
Organism: Maratus michaelseni; assembly: GCA_963931845.1. Lineage (NCBI taxonomy): Eukaryota > Metazoa > Arthropoda > Arachnida > Araneae > Salticidae > Maratus > Maratus michaelseni. The sequence continues at coordinate 3,683,703 of OZ007593.1, forward strand.
TGAAAATAGTTGTATTAATTTAAAGTAAAAAGTAAATTTCTATATAACTAGATGGAACCCGTCAAAATTTGACGGCAAACAACTTGATAATACCATAAAAGTAAAATTTATAGTTGCTTTAACTTGACAAATTTCATAGTGGGGAGCATAATATGATTAAGTGGTCACAGACTTTTCCATCGATAAATCACATGAGGGGTGTATGCAAAATTTAGAAAAGTACACCCTTGGGGGGTCAAAGTGGGGGGATGGACATGGGAGATGCATAATATGATTAAGTGGTGACAGACCTTTCCAATGATATATAACATGAGGTTGTGTGCAAAATTTAGAAAGTACCCCTTGGGGGGGGGGGGGGCAAAGTGAGGAGATGGACACCGGAGATGCATAATATGATTAAGTGGTCACAGACCTTTCCAATGATATATAACATGAGGGTTGTGTGCAAAATTTAGAAAGTACGGGGGGGGGGGAGATGGACATCGGAGATGCATAATATGATTAAGTGGTCAAAGACCTTTCTAATGATATATAACATGAGGGTAATGTGCAAAATTTAGAAAGCACCCTTTGGTGGGGGCAAAGTGGGGAGATGGACATCGGAGATGCATAATATGATAAAGCAGTTACAGACCTTTCCAATGATATATAACATGAGGGTAATGTGCAAAATTTAGAAAGTACCCTTTTGGGGGGGGGGCAAAGTGGGGAGATGTACATCGGAGATGCATAATATGATTAAGCAGTTACAGACCTTTCCAACAATATATGACATGAGGGGTGTCAACAAAATTTAGAAAAATATCTCTTGGGGGGGGGGGGCAAAGTGGGGAGGTGGACATTGGAGATGCATAAAATGATTAAGTGGTCACAGACCTTTCCAATGATATATAACATGAGGGTAATGTGCAAAATTTAGAAAGTACCCCTTCGGGGGGGGAAGTGGGGAGATGGGCATCGGAGATGCATAATATGATTAAGTGGTCACAGACCTTTCCAATGATATATGACATGAGGGGTGTCAACAAAATTTAGAAAAGTATCCCTTAGGGGGGTGGGGGGGCAAAGTGGGGAGATGGACATTGGAGATGCATAATATGATTAAGTGGTCACAGACCTTTCCAATGATGTATAACATGAGGGTTGTGTGCAAAATTTAGAAGTACCCTTTGGGGGGGAAGGGGGGGCAAAGTGGGGAGATGGACATCGGAGATGCATAATATGATTAAGTGGTCACAGACCTTTCAATGATATATGACATGAGGAGTGTCAACAAAATTTAGAAAAGTATCCCTTAGGGGGGTGGGGGGGCAAAGTGGGGAGATGGACATTGGAGATGCATAATATGATTAAGTGGTCACAGACCTTTCCAATGATATATAACATGAGGGTTGTGTGCAAAATTTAGAAAGTACCCTTTGGGGGAGGGAAGGGGGCAAAGTGGGGAGATGGACATCGGAGATGCATAATATGATTAAGTGGTCACAGACCTTTCCAATGATATATAACATGAGGGTAATGGGCAAAATTTAGAAAGTACCCTTTGGGGGGGGGGGCAAAGTGGGGATATGGACATCGGAGATGCATAATATGATTAAGCAGTTACAGACCTTTCCAACAATATATGACATGAGGGGTGTCAACAAAATTTAGAAAAGTATCCCTTGGGGGGGGGAGTGGGGAGATGGGCATCAGAGATGCATAATATGATTAAGTGGTCACAGACCTTTCCAATGATATATGACATGAGGGGTGTCATTAAAATTTAGAAAAGTATCCCTTAGGGGGGTGGGGGGGCAAAGTGGGGAGATGGACATTGGAGATGCATAAAATGATTAAGTGGTCACAGACCTTTCCAATGATATATAACATGAGGGTAATGTGCAAAATTTAGAAAGTACCCTTTGGGGGGGGGGGGGCAAAGTGAGGAGATGGGCATCGGAGATGCATAATATGATTAAGCAGTCACAGACCTTTCCAACAATGTATGACATGAGGGGTGTCAACAAAATTTTGAAAAGTGCCCCCCTTAGGGGGGGGTGCGGGATGGACCCCGGAGATGCATAACATGAATAAGTGGTCAAAGACTTTTCCACCGATATATCACATGAGGGGTATGTGCAAAATTTAGAAAAGTGTCCCACTTGGGGGGGGGGGGGATGGACACCGGAGATGCATAACATGAAAAAGAAGTCACAGCCGTTTCAACTTGCAACCTTTTTCTCGAAGGCATTTGACAATATTAAATTTTTTTTTACCCAAGACAATTTAACGATATTCTTATTTTTTGTTGCGTAATTCGTCAAACGTTCATGGAAAAAATCAGGAAATTCGCTAATCAATAGTTGATAAATTATAAAATTCAACAATCGATAGCAGTAAAATTGGTCAATCGATAACGGAAAAATCACGAAATTCATCAAATGGTCTCCCGTAAAAAAAATTGTCCTGCACACTGATGTGATGATCAAAAGGGTTTTGAAGTATAGGACAAAATTAGCACTTGCCAAACAGCGAGTAATACTGAAAATTTGGCAATGGACTTTATTGCCACCACTGGTCAAACATAATAGTCACACTCACCAATTGCGATGATTGAATGGAAAAAGATTTTTTTTCTCTGCTGTCGCGCGACAAATTTTGAAACCATTTGGTAAATTTCATCCCCGAAATTGGCAGATTGTGAATTTTTTTCTCGAAGAAATTCGACGATATTCGAAAAATTTTTCTCCCGAAACCAGTTGATGAATTTTGCGATTTTTCCACTGTGTAGATTAATGAATTTTGCACTTCTTCCGCTATCGATTGACGAATTTCGAATTTTATCGACTATCGGTTAACGAATTTCACGATTTTTTCCATGAACGAACAAATTGCGCACTTTCTGCTAATTGACACATTTCGCCCTTTACAATTCAGTCAATGAGTTGAACGTTGTTTCTTTCGAGAAATGTCAGAAATGAAACAATGATTCTTTAGGTTGAATTTACTTCGTTCGATGCCCCATGGAAGAATGTGTGCGATGCAGCAACGGGCGTCACAGACTTTTTAGGGCACCTGCAGACTAAAAACATCTAACCAATCTTTGCGGGGGGAAAATAACAGATTTTGTCAAATGATTGAGGAAAAAACACTACTTTATCAAAGGATAATGGGAAAACATGACTTTTGTTAAAAGACCACAGAAAAAACGTAATTATGCAAAAGGATCGCGAAAGATAAGCAAATTTTGTCAAAGAATCGCAAAAAAGGAAATTTCACCAAAAGATCACGCTTTTTTACTAAATTTCGTCTAAAAATTGCGGAATAAAATGTATTTTATCAAAGAATTGCTGGAAAATGCGAATTTCGTTAAGGATCGTGAGAAAAATGCGAAATTCTTCAAAGGATCGCTGAAAAAACACTAATTTCGTCAAAGAATTGCTGAAAAAACATGAATCTCGCCCAATAACAGAAAAATCATGGTTCATAATCATTATATCTAGTAGTATATGTAAATACAGTTTGTGATATAAGACAAAATTAACATTCACCAATCGGCGAGTAATACTGGAAATTGGTGATTGATGTTATTGCCACCACTGGCTAAACTTAGTCACACTCGCCAATTGCGATGATTGAATGTAAAATGAAATTTTTTTTCCCGCTGTCACTCAAAGAATTTTGAAACCATTTGGCGAAGTTTTTTCCGAAACCATTTTGTGAATTTCCCGATTTTTTCTTCAAAATCATTTGACAAAGAGACTTTTTTCTCGATGGCATTTGACAATATTCAAAATTTTTTTACCCAAGACAATTTGACGATATTCTTAATTTTTTTTGTGCAATTCGACAAATGTTCATGGAAAAAATCATGAAATTCGTTAATCAATAGTCGATAAATTGTGAAATTCAGCAATCGTTAGCGGTAAAATCGTAAAATTTGTCAATCGATAACGGAAAAATAATGAAATTCATCAAACGGTTTCCGGTAAAAAAATTGTCTTGCACGCTGATGTGATGATCAAAAGGGTTTTGAAGGCATTTATTTTATTTGTTGTATTGTGTATAAATACCTAGGTGGAAACAGTTTGCTTATTTTGTCAAATGTTTCAACAATATTCGACCCAATACGCATGCATAAAAAAAATCTTCCGGTAGGACCGGCCAATGAGGTGAAGGTCTATTACGGTCTCTAGAAACGTGTTTGGGATCATCTCCTGTTGTTTTTTTCTTGCACTTTGCGTTAAACCTAGGAAGGTATTTATATAGAACTCACTGTGGAGTGTTTAGAAGGTATTTATTTATTTCATTTATTATAATTTGTATGAATACTTAGGTGTCCATTTCGGATTTACTGTTTAAAAATGAATTTAGGCTCTTTTAACGTTCGCGAAATCAATCCCGATGGAAATTGTCTTTTTAGATCTCTATCATTTTGTTTATATAGTACAGAAAATGATTATTTAAATGTATGTAAAAATATCGTAGAACACGTAATACAAAATTGGACCACTTATAGTCCGTTTATTATCGGGGATGAATCTTATGGTGTTCCGATTGCTAATGAAGACAATTATGTAAATATATGGTTCTTCATAGAGGTATATGGTTCTTCACACTTCAATAGAAGTATTGTTTAAATTAATATAATTCTACAAATATGATGCAGTTTTAAAATATCGAGTAATGATTAATACTGTCAAAGAATATACTCATATACGTAATTAAGTTTTGGTACTTCTCTATTATCTCATCGACCACTTTTCATAAAAAAAAAACTATCGCCAAATAAATGGGAGAACGTTGTCATTGGAATATCAAAATAAATAAATAAAATATAAGAATTTAAGGATACAATTGTTATTTTAATTAATGAAATAACTAATAAATCAAATAAACATAATGAAAAATACACGCAAATGTTGAATTAAAAACCACTTGATGACATAAAAAACACGTATAATGTTTTCGACATCAAGTAAATGGGACAAATGGGACTGCAATTTTGGCATTCAAGATTTGTATATATACAAACAATACAATGTAAATATTAATATTGTTACATGATACATTATATACATTGTTTGCATATATACTTCTTTGTATACATACAAACAAATATAATGTAAACATTATTCAAATATTAAGAGTTTGCAAATCAAAACATTCTAAAGATTTGTATACATACAAACAATATAATGCATACATACTCTTTACAAATAAAATAGCCCACTTATATAATGACAAAACTTTTAAATCGAATAGAGATAGTATATTTCTGTTTTGTTATGAAAAGTGGTCAATGGGATAATAGAGAAAAGTACCTAAGTTATTTATACCAAGTTTGAAAATTTATCTTTTTTTGACATTTAAAAAAAATAACAGAAAAAACATTACAAATTTGCCCATTTAAAACATTCAAGATTTGTATACATACAAACAATACAATGTAAATATTAATATTGTTACATGATACATTATACATTGTTTGTATATATACTTCTTTGTATACATATATTGTTTGTATACATACAAACAAATATAATGTAAACATTATTCAAATATTAAGAGTTTGCAAATCAAAACATTATAAAGATTTGTATACATACAAACAATATAATGCATACATACTCTTTACAAATAAAATAGCCCACTTATGTAATGACAAAACTTTTAAATCGAATAGAGATAATATATTTCTGTTTATTTTATAACTTATATTCAGATGCTCAGATTCTGCTTTTTTCGAACACATAATAATAAAAATATTACTACCGTGCGTACTGTCTTTTGACATTATATTTACATAATCGAATTCATTATCAATCGGAACACCATAAGATTCATTCCCGATAATAAACAGACCATAAGTGGTCCAATTTTGTATTACGTGTTCTACACGTTTGAATAATTATTTTCTGTACTATATAAACAAAATGATAGAGTTCTAAAAAAAAAATTTCCATCGGGATTTCGCCAACTTATGAGCCTAAATTCATTTTTAAACAGTAAATCCGAAATGGACATCTAAGTATTCATACAAATTACAATAAATAAAATAAATAAATAAAATAAATACCTTCTAAACACTCCACAGTGAGTTCTAGATAAATATCTTCCTAGGTTTAACGCAACGTGACAACAGAAAAAAACAACAGATGATACGATCCCAAACACGTTTGTAGAGACAGTCATAGACCCTCACCTCATTGGCCGGTGATTTTTTGACGCATGCGTATTCGATCGAATTTCGATGGAATAGATTTGACAGAATTACCAAACAGCTTTAAATATATGGATGATTAATGAATGTTGCATTTAAGAGAATAATTGTATTAATTTAAAGTAAAGTTTAAGTTCGTGTTATAAAATGTTGATAATTAAATGTTAAAAATTGAAATTTTTTTAAATGTTTGAAATTTTTTTAAATGTTTGAAATTTTTTTATTACCAGTAAACATATAATTTTGAAATAGAATTATGGCCTTTTGTTAAAGTTAATTGTTAAATTGATTTTCTTTGAATTTTTTTTTAATTTAGTGGGCATCTGGAATATCCATCCTCTTTTGTGAGTAAAAGAGATGTATCTGTATTTGCAAGCAGCTGCATACAGAGGTATGATTGGAGAGTGCTTGACATAAATAGAATGGCTGAATATAGTATGTAAGGAATGAGAAAGTGTTCTGTGAGTTTTGTCCTATATTTTTAGATGCCTGGCAAAATATTTTTTTTTTTTGGGTTATTTTTGGAGTTAAATGAAGATTATCTGGTTTTAACTACATATTTATATTTTTAACTAAGTTTATTTTTAAATTTGCATGAAATTTGTTATAGAATGAGATGCAGTGTTTTAAAAGTGAATATTGGCTATATCACAGCTGTTGTTTATTTAATAAAGTGAAAAATGCATGATTTTTTGAATGTTTTTCTGGTTTAATATGGTTACTTTTAATGAATTGAGCTGGACTTAAATTTTTTTTTCAGAATTTTTAAGCTTTGGTTGTATGGTATGAAGGGGGTCATTTTTATATGGTTAGAGGATTTTTTTGACTAGAAACAGTAATGGATGGAAGTAAACTCCAGTTTTGTGACATTGGGGTTTTCGAGTTTGAATCTATTAAGACCTGTTTTCAATGAGTGGCTTCATGTGTTAAATTTTAAAGAGCTGACTCGGAATATTGAAATATTGGTTTTTACACAAAAGTGTAAAGAGGGTTTAGGCTTGGAAACCTAATGTTTTCTTTTTTCTGGTAAATTGGTAGAAATTTATTGGACCTCCTCTGCTAGATTTTTTTTGTTAAAATTTTACTTAATGCTATTATAAAATGTATTCGTTTGAAGGTTAGTCTGGGAATGTTTTTGATCTTTTGGCTTAACTGAAAGTTTAAATGGTTTTCGTAAACGGCTGTGGTAGTTTTAGTAGGAAAATGAAGTGTTTCTCGTTGTCCATATTGGGTTTCTCACTTGAAGTTTTTGAATTTGTCATTCCTGGATGATGGCTTGAGTTTTGAGAGAAGTTCTTATATATATGCATATTGAATAAATAGCCTTTAATATTTAATGCATATGTCTTGATTCAGAGGACTTAATTTTTATTGGCTTCATCATGGCTGGCAATATGATAGATATAAATAGAAGTTTGTAAATTGTGTTAGTGCTTCAGATGGTAGCTGATTTTTGAAGACTGTTAAGGTGTTCTTATAAAGGCGTGAATAACTACATGGAGAAATTGGCTAATGTTTTAAATTGACAGATTGCTTGGAATGTTGGATTCTTGGATGATATATAAATTTTTGTGTTAGTGGAATTCATATGTTTTTCCTTTTTGAGCTTAACTGACAGATTGAAGAAGTTGGGAAACTCAGTCCTTCATTGTGGTTAAGCAGCAGGAAATTTTTGGCAATTTGTAATTTTCTTTTTGGCTTCATACAATTTGAAATGTGTAATGTGTAGTGAGGCATGGTGTAGCTGTAGCATTTCTCCGGGAGCCATTTTTTTTTGTTTAAAATGGATGTGTATTGTAGTTCGCCAATATAGAGAGATTATGTGGTTTGAGGTCAATTTGGTGATTCTTGTTCTGTTTCGGTTAGTTATGGTGTATGATTCAGGTTTGGTATAATATGTATGTTGGTGATTACATTTTTGAATATTTGGTCAATATCTGTGCTACCTATGTCTATGTTTTTGTTTAATGTGAATGAAAGGTATGAAGTCTCTGGGCCCGGAGCAGTGAATTGATGATGAATGTGTGGATTATAGGTTTGAAAGAAGTGTGTGTATGTGATGTACCAATACAGTATATAATTTTTGGTGTTGTCTCGTTTGTCAGGTTTCTTGGTCATAGGATTAGCTAAAAGTATTTGAATTGTATTTTTATAGGTTGTTATTGAATGAAACAGGGCTTGGATCAGTGTTTTTGACTAAATAATTTTTATGATGCTGCCATTGGATAAGAAATTTTTAAATGGTAGTCTTGAAGTTACCTAACCTGAAGTGTATATATATTTATATATATGTGTATACATATGGAAGCTAGTAAATGTCAAAATGAGATTATAGTCATGTGATAAGCAATTTTTATTAAAATGAACTGTTTTAGATGAAAATGTAAAAATTGTTAGCTGATGTGATTTTACTGTTTTTAAAGTCCTTATGTTTTTGTGAAAAGTCCTTGGCCATACGTTATTGTCTATATGTGTTTGTTATTGTATATTTAATTTTTATTTATATGTAATATAATTGTTAATTGTTTTACAGATTTTTTTGATATGGACTGGAGCCCGTAGGTTTTTTTTTTAGGCATCTTTCAGGTTAGTATGTGATGTTGGTGTTGGTGGATAGGAGTTGCCATGTATAGGTCTTTTGGTTTACACAATAATTATCTGGTTTTTGTAACTGTTGCTGGATGATGGAATTTTAGCCGAGGTGTACTATCGGAGCTATTCATGTTTTGTGGTCATCTGAATGGAAGACTTTTTTTTTTATGGTAGTTAACCTGTACGGTATTTTTAGAAGTGATAAGAGGGGGGGCTTTTGTTAGGAAATATTCCATAATTTCCCTATTTTGGTCTTATCACTTCAGTTAATTCATCCATTTAATTACTTTTTGTTTCACAGCTATATATTTCTAAGTTCTGTTTTATACATATACATTCTGGATTATATTTACTTTATTTCAATATCTAAATATCATATTTAACATTTCATAAAGCTTACTTACAATAGCTGTATAATTTATCCAGGCCTATTCATTTTTACTTTCACACCACACTATTGAAAACCACGCACCTCTGTTTACATTTTGCCGGTTCCATATCTCTCTGCATGGCCTAGCACCACGATGCGTCGAAGCACTTACGGCCGACGACGACAGATGGCGTAATCGTCTCTTTCTCCTACGATCTTTCTCTCGTGGCGGTTCGTCACTTCATCCGGACCTTTCTAGAAGCCGGTAATGACGTTTGCTGGAAGACGGCGTGATAGGCTGTTTACCTGGAGATGATTGCTTATATACGACAGCTCGTGGTTTATTCATTAGCTTCGTTGTTTTAATTCCTTTTGTGTGTGGCAAGGCAATGTTGACATAGTAATGCCGCCGGGAGATAATGGCTAGTGTTGGTGAAATGCAGTTTTAAAGATGTTCTATAATATTTGAATATGTTATTGTTTCTCAAGATGCTTTTAATCTCTGATGATGTTGCTTTTTAAATCTAAAGAACTTTTAGTGTTTTTATGAAAGCTGGGTGGTGATGTTGAAAGGATACATCTAGAGTTTTATGCCTTCTCTCATCGTGTTGACAAAGTTGCTTCTCCTGAAAGACATAGTGAGAAGAATGACATTTGTTACCTAGTGTATCAAAACACCGGCTGCAACACGTTCTATCAATTTTTCAATTTATGATTTAATTTGTTTCATTAGTTTTTCTACTCAACGATGTTTTCCCTTCTCCTTAGTATGTTTTAAACCAACTTCAGTTATACTGCTTTTAGGCAGGTTTTTAAGAAGTTGTGTTAGTATCCTAGTATACTATTAAAAGGGGGGGAAGGTGAATTACACAGAGAACTTTCGTAAGTAGATTTGAATATATTTTCATTTAGTTTTTCTTGAAGTGATTTTATTATACTTTTGGCTTTGTTTAATTTAGTTTAAAACTGGTTTGAGTTTCTTTAAAGTTTTAGTTTATTAGTTGTTTTTCCCTCTCAGTTTTAACATCATGTTTAAGTTTCTGGTTTCTGTCTTTTACTCTTAAGGTCTTTCAAATACTGTGACGGACTTCATCATGTTTAAGGTTTCAGATGAAGATCCGATTTACTTTGTTAGATACTTTTGCTTTGATGCTTTCGGTATGCTAATGACGGTACGCGTGGTATATCGGAAGTTTTCATGAGGCGGGGTTTGAGATAGATGTCAGTGACTTGTTTTGCATTTTGACTTTGATGCCTTCGGTGTGCTAATGACGGTACGCGTGGTACATCGGGAGTTTTTCATGAGATGAGATGTAAAGCGAAACACAGTTTAACAATCTTTTAAGATGGTTAATATTTAAATGAGAGGTGAATGATAAAGGTCAATTTATGTTTATATTTTTGTTAAGTTAAAGTTAATTAAGTTGATTAAATTAAAGTTAATATAATTTGAAGTTATAATTGTGAATTAAAATCAAATTAAAGTTTACATTTTTCTAAAGATAAGTAGAATTGAATTTAAATAAAAATAACTTTCTTTTGAAACTTTTCCTAGGCTTCAGTTCATGTTAAAGATAAAAGTTTAAAGTATATTTTTATTTACATAGTTTATTGAATTTGTATTTTTGTCTTTTTGATTTTATTCTTGTTTTTATTTAATAAACGTTTAGTTGTTTTTAAAACAGTTTGTCTTTATTTTCAAGACACAATCCACACATGTTACTTTACAGCTTTTTCTCATATTTAATTCGGGCAATCAATCGTCAGCATATACGCTCCATTTAGCGTTTATACTCTGCATCCTGTTTTAATGTATTATTAGTGATTACTTTTGTAATTACTATAATAACAAGGTTATGGGCCAGATTTGGCTGCCCTGTATTTAATATCTTTGTCATGTAGAGTTTCCAGTTATATTGTAGGGTGTCTTGAAATTTTTTTTTGGCCTAGATCAATACCCATCTTTGCGATGGGGGGGCTGTAAGTTAAATTAAGATGTTTGTATTTCTTTCAAAATTTTTTTTTGAACTTAGTAATTTTTTTTTGGAACGTGTTGCAGTATAGTAGCTTTGAAGTGTTATGACCACCTCATCAAGTATGGAGTTCGTATTTCATCACTACATCTTTTGAATGCTTCCAGTCATTTTTAGATCATGAAGAATCATGATACATGTTTTAAGTCTGGAAAAGCTTTGTCAAGTGTTAGAGTGATCATCATCGAAAGTCTACAAAGTGTTATGAGATTAAATAAATCTGCATAGATAAGCTTAGGGTGCAGTGGATCGCGTCCTGGGCTGTTTCTTGTTAGTAGGGCATCATCTTGTGCTGTTATCAAATCCTAGCTTCACTGGTGCTGCATTTTTAAGAGAGATGTTTAGATTCCTCTCCCAAGTCACATTTAAATAAGTGTTTTGTAATAAGGACTGTTTTTTTTAATTGCATCGGCTTTTAGTTAATTGTTTCAAGATATTGCAATTTTAGTGACTGTGCCAGGAGGACAATGGGAGACATCTGCATATTGGTTCCTGCATACTATTTAAATTGAGGACTGCATCTTTAATAGACTGTGTTTCTTCTTTAACTGAAGTTAATAGTTGAAAACTTGAAAATAGTTGTATTAATTTAAAGTAAAAAGTAAATTTCTATATAATGATTAATGAATGTTGCATTTAAGAGAATAATTGTATTAATTTAAAGTAAAGTTTAAGTTCGTGTTATAAAATGTTGATAATTAAATGTTAAAAATTGAAAATTTTTTAAATGTTTGAAATTTTTTTAAATGTTTGAAATTTTTTTATTACCAGTAAACATATAATTTTGAAATAGAATTATGGCCTTTTGTTAAAGTTAATTGTTAAATTGATTTTCTTTGAATTTTTTTTTAATTTAGTGGGCATCTGGAATATCCATCCTCTTTTGTGAGTAAAAGAGATGTATCTGTATTTGCAAGCAGCTGCATACAGAGGTATGATTGGAGAGTGCTTGACATAAATAGAATGGCTGAATATAGTATGTAAGGAATGAGAAAGTGTTCTGTGAGTTTTGTCCTATATTTTTAGATGCCTGGCAAAATATTTTTTTTGGGTTATTTTTGGAGTTAAATGAAGATTATCTGGTTTTAACTACATATTTATATTTTTAACTAAGTTTATTTTTAAATTTGCATGAAATTTGTTATAGAATGAGATGCAGTGTTTTAAAAGTGAATATTGGCTATATCACAGCTGTTGTTTATTTAATAAAGTGAAAAATGCATGATTTTTGAATGTTTTTCTGGTTTAATATGGTTACTTTTAATGAATTGAGCTGGACTTAAATTTTTTTTTCAGAATTTTTAAGCTTTGGTTGTATGGTATGAAGGGGGTCATTTTTATATGGTTAGAGGATTTTTTTGACTAGAAACAGTAATGGATGGAAGTAAACTCCAGTTTTGTGACATTGGGGTTTTAGAGTTTGAATCTATTAAGACCTGTTTTCAATGAGTGGCTTCATGTGTTAAATTTTAAAGAGCTGACTCGGAATATTGAAATATTGGTTTTTACACAAAAGTGTAAAGAGGGTTTAGGCTTGGAAACCTAATGTTTTCTTTTTTCTGGTAAATTGGTAGAAATTTATTGGACCTCCTCTGCTAGATTTTTTTTGTTAAAATTTTACTTAATCCTATTATAAAATGTATTCGTTTGAAGGTTAGTCTGGGAATGTTTTTGATCTTTTGGCTTAACTGAAAGTTTAAATGGTTTTCGTAAACGGCTGTGGTAGTTTTAGTAGGAAAATGAAGTGTTTCTCGTTGTCCATATTGGGTTTCTCACTTGAAGTTTTTGAATTTGTCATTCCTGGATGATGGCTTGAGTTTTGAGAGAAGTTCTTATATATATGCATATTGAATAAATAGCTTTTAATATTTAATGCATATGTCTTGATTCAGAGGACTTAATTTTTATTGGCTTCATCATGGCTGGCAATATGATAGATATAAATAGAAGTTTGTAAATTGTGTTAGTGCTTCAGATGGTAGCTGATTTTTGAAGACTGTTAAGGTGTTCTTATAAAGGCGTGAATAACTACATGGAGAAATTGGCTAATGTTTTAAATTGACAGATTGCTTGGAATGTTGGATTCTTGGATGATATATAAATTTTTGTGTTAGTGGAATTCATATGTTTTTCCTTTTTGAGCTTAACTGACAGATTGAAGAAGTTGGGAAACTCAGTCCTTCATTGTGGTTAAGCAGCAGGAAATTTTTGGCAATTTGTAATTTTCTTTTTGGCTTCATACAATTTGAAATGTGTAATGTGTAGTGAGGCATGGTGTAGCTGTAGAATTTCTCCGGGAGCCATTTTTTTTTGTTTAAAATGGATGTGTATTGTAGTTCGCCAATATAGAGAGATTATGTGGTTTGAGGTCAATTTGGTGATTCTTGTTCTGTTTCGGTTAGTTATGGTGTATGATTCAGGTTTGGTATAATATGTATGTTGGTGATTACATTTTTGAATATTTGGTCAATATCTGTGCTACCTATGTCTATGTTTTTGTTTAATGTGAATGAAAGGTATGAAGTCTCTGGGCCCGGAGCAGTGAATTGATGATGAATGTGTGGATTATAGGTTTGAAAGAAGTGTGTGTATGTGATGTACCAATACAGTATATAATTTTTGGTGTTGTCTCGTTTGTCAGGTTTCTTGGTCATAGGATTAGCTAAAAGTATTTGAATTGTATTTTTATAGGTTGTTATTGAATGAAACAGGGCTTGGATCAGTGTTTTTGACTAAATAATTTTTATGATGCTGCCATTGGATAAGAAATTTTTAAATGGTAGTCTTGAAGTTACCTAACCTGAAGTGTATATATATTTATATATATGTGTATACATATGGAAGCTAGTAAATGTCAAAATGAGATTATAGTCATGTGATAAGCAATTTTTACTAAAATGAACTGTTTTAGATGAAAATGTAAAAATTGTTAGCTGATGTGATTTTACTGTTTTTAAAGTCCTTATGTTTTTGTGAAAAGTCCTTGGCCATACGTTATTGTCTATATGTGTTTGTTATTGTATATTTAATTTTTATTTATATGTAATATAATTGTTAATTGTTTTACAGATTCTTTTGATATGGACTGGAGCCCGTAGGTTTTTTTTTAGGCATCTTTCAGGTTAGTATGTGATGTTGGTGTTGGTGGATAGGAGTTGCCATGTATAGGTCTTTTGGTTTACACAATAATTATCTGGTTTTTGTAACTGTTGCTGGATGATGGAATTTTAGCCGAGGTGTACTATCGGAGCTATTCATGTTTTGTGGTCATCTGAATGGAAGACTTTTTTTTTATGGTAGTTAACCTGTACGGTATTTTTAGAAGTGATAAGAGGGGGGGCTTTTGTTAGGAAATATTCCATAATTTCCCTATTTTGGTCTTATCACTTCAGTTAATTCATCCATTTAATTACTTTTTGTTTCACAGCTATATATTTCTAAGTTCTGTTTTATACATATACATTCTGGATTATATTTACTTTATTTCAATATCTAAATATCATATTTAACATTTCATAAAGCTTACTTACAATAGCTGTATAATTTATCCAGGCCTATTCATTTTTACTTTCACACCACACTATTGAAAACCACGCACCTCTGTTTACATTTTGCCGGTTCCATATCTCTCTGCATGGCCTAGCACCACGATGCGTCGAAGCACTTACGGCCGACGACGACAGATGGCGTAATCGTCTCTTTCTCCTACGATCTTTCTCTCGTGGCGGTTCGTCACTTCATCCGGACCTTTCTAGAAGCCGGTAATGACGTTTGCTGGAAGACGGCGTGATAGGCTGTTTACCTGGAGATGATTGCTTATATACGACAGCTCGTGGTTTATTCATTAGCTTCGTTGTTTTAATTCCTTTTGTGTGTGGCAAGGCAATGTTGACATAGTAATGCCGCCGGGAGATAATGGCTAGTGTTGGTGAAATGCAGTTTTAAAGATGTTCTATAATATTTGAATATGTTATTGTTTCTCAAGATGCTTTTAATCTCTGATGATGTTGCTTTTTAAATCTAAAGAACTTTTAGTGTTTTTATGAAAGCTGGGTGGTGATGTTGAAAGGATACATCTAGAGTTTTATGCCTTCTCTCATCGTGTTGACAAAGTTGCTTCTCCTGAAAGACATAGTGAGAAGAATGACATTTGTTACCTAGTGTATCAAAACACCGGCTGCAACACGTTCTATCAATTTTTCAATTTATGATTTAATTTGTTTCATTAGTTTTTCTACTCAACGATGTTTTCCCTTCTCCTTAGTATGTTTTAAACCAACTTCAGTTATACTGCTTTTAGGCAGGTTTTTAAGAAGTTGTGTTAGTATCCTAGTATACTATTAAAAGGGGGGGAAGGTGAATTACACAGAGAACTTTCGTAAGTAGATTTGAATATATTTTCATTTAGTTTTTCTTGAAGTGATTTTATTATACTTTTGGCTTTGTTTAATTTAGTTTAAAACTGGTTTGAGTTTCTTTAAAGTTTTAGTTTATTAGTTGTTTTTCCCTCTCAGTTTTAACATCATGTTTAAGTTTCTGGTTTCTGTCTTTTACTCTTAAGGTCTTTCAAATACTGTGACGGACTTCATCATGTTTAAGGTTTCAGATGAAGATCCGATTTACTTTGTTAGATACTTTTGCTTTGATGCTTTCGGTATGCTAATGACGGTACGCGTGGTATATCGGAAGTTTTCATGAGGCGGGGTTTGAGATAGATGTCAGTGACTTGTTTTGCATTTTGACTTTGATGCCTTCGGTGTGCTAATGACGGTACGCGTGGTACATCGGGAGTTTTTCATGAGATGAGATGTAAAGCGAAACACAGTTTAACAATCTTTTAAGATGGTTAATATTTAAATGAGAGGTGAATGATAAAGGTCAATTTATGTTTATATTTTTGTTAAGTTAAAGTTAATTAAGTTGATTAAATTAAAGTTAATATAATTTGAAGTTATAATTGTGAATTAAAATCAAATTAAAGTTTACATTTTTCTAAAGATAAGTAGAATTGAATTTAAATAAAAATAACTTTCTTTTGAAACTTTTCCTAGGCTTCAGTTCATGTTAAAGATAAAAGTTTAAAGTATATTTTTATTTACATAGTTTATTGAATTTGTATTTTTGTCTTTTTGATTTTATTCTTGTTTTTATTTAATAAACGTTTAGTTGTTTTTAAAACAGTTTGTCTTTATTTTCAAGACACAATCCACACATGTTACTTTACAGCTTTTTCTCATATTTAATTCGGGCAATCAATCGTCAGCATATATGCTCCATTTAGCGTTTATACTCTGCATCCTGTTTTAATGTATTATTAGTGATTACTTTTGTAATTACTATAATAACAAGGTTATGGGCCAGATTTGGCTGCCCTGTATTTAATATCTTTGTCATGTAGAGTTTCCAGTTATATTGTAGGGTGTCTTGAAATTTTTTTTTTGGCCTAGTTCAATACCCATCTTTGCGATGGGGGGGGCTGTAAGTTAAATTAAGATGTTTGTATTTCTTTCAAAAATTTTTTTTGAACTTAGTAATTTTTTTTTGGAACGTGTTGCAGTATAGTAGCTTTGAAGTGTTATGACCACCTCATCAAGTATGGAGTTCGTATTTCATCACTACATCTTTTGAATGCTTCCAGTCATTTTTAGATCATGAAGAATCATGATACATGTTTTAAGTCTGGAAAAGCTTTGTCAAGTGTTAGAGTGATCATCATCGAAAGTCTACAAAGTGTTATGAGATAAATAAATCTGCATAGATAAGCTTAGGGTGCAGTGGATCGCGTCCTGGGCTGGTTCTTGTTAGTAGGGCATCATCTTGTGCTGTTATCAAATCCTAGCTTCACTGGTGCTGCATTTTTAAGAGAGATGTTTAGATTCCTCTCCCAAGTCACATTTAAATAAGTGTTTTGTAATAAGGACTGTTTTTTTTAATTGCATCGGCTTTTAGTTAATTGTTTCAAGATATTGCAATTTTAGTGACTGTGCCAGGAGGACAATGGGAGACATCTGCATATTGGTTCCTGCATACTATTTAAATTGAGGACTGCATCTTTAATAGACTGTGTTTCTTCTTTAACTGAAGTTAATAGTTGAAAACTTGAAAATAATTGTATTAATTTAAAGTAAAAAGTAAATTTCTATATAATGATTAATGAATGTTGCATTTAAGAGAATAATTGTATTAATTTAAAGTAAAGTTTAAGTTCGTGTTATAAAATGTTGATAATTAAATGTTAAAAATTGAAATTTTTTTAAATGTTTGAAATTTTTTTAAATGTTTGAAATTTTTTTATTACCAGTAAACATATAATTTTGAAATAGAATTATGGCCTTTTGTTAAAGTTAATTGTTAAATTGATTTTCTTTGAATTTTTTTTTAATTTAGTGGGCATCTGGAATATCCATCCTCTTTTGTGAGTAAAAGAGATGTATCTGTATTTGCAAGCAGCTGCATACAGAGGTATGATTGGAGAGTGCTTGACATAAATAGAATGGCTGAATATAGTATGTAAGGAATGAGAAAGTGTTCTGTGAGTTTTGTCCTATATTTTTAGATGCCTGGCAAAATATTTTTTTTGGGTTATTTTTGGAGTTAAATGAAGATTATCTGGTTTTAACTACATATTTATATTTTTAACTAAGTTTATTTTTAAATTTGCATGAAATTTGTTATAGAATGAGATGCAGTGTTTTAAAAGTGAATATTGGCTATATCACAGCTGTTGTTTATTTAATAAAGTGAAAAATGCATGATTTTTGAATGTTTTTCTGGTTTAATATGGTTACTTTTAATGAATTGAGCTGGACTTAAATTTTTTTTTCAGAATTTTTAAGCTTTGGTTGTATGGTATGAAGGGGGTCATTTTTATATGGTTAGAGGATTTTTTTGACTAGAAACAGTAATGGATGGAAGTAAACTCCAGTTTTGTGACATTGGAGTTTTAGAGTTTGAATCTATTAAGACCTGTTTTCAATGAGTGGCTTCATGTGTTAAATTTTAAAGAGCTGACTCGGAATATTGAAATATTGGTTTTTACACAAAAGTGTAAAGAGGGTTTAGGCTTGGAAACCTAATGTTTTCTTTTTTCTGGTAAATTGGTAGAAATTTATTGGACCTCCTCTGCTAGATTTTTTTGTTAAAATTTTACTTAATGCTATTATAAAATGTATTCGTTTGAAGGTTAGTCTGGGAATGTTTTTGATCTTTTGGCTTAACTGAAAGTTTAAATGGTTTTCGTAAACGGCTGTGGTAGTTTTAGTAGGAAAATGAAGTGTTTCTCGTTGTCCATATTGGGTTTCTCACTTGAAGTTTTTGAATTTGTCATTCCTGGATGATGGCTTGAGTTTTGAGAGAAGTTCTTATATATATGCATATTGAATAAATAGCTTTTAATATTTAATGCATATGTCTTGATTCAGAGGACTTAATTTTTATTGGCTTCATCATGGCTGGCAATATGATAGATATAAATAGAAGTTTGTAAATTGTGTTAGTGCTTCAGATGGTAGCTGATTTTTGAAGACTGTTAAGGTGTTCTTATAAAGGCGTGAATAACTACATGGAGAAATTGGCTAATGTTTTAAATTGACAGATTGCTTGGAATGTTGGATTCTTGGATGATATATAAATTTTTGTGTTAGTGGAATTCATATGTTTTTCCTTTTTGAGCTTAACTGACAGATTGAAGAAGTTGGGAAACTCAGTCCTTCATTGTGGTTAAGCAGCAGGAAATTTTTGGCAATTTGTAATTTTCTTTTTGGCTTCATACAATTTGAAATGTGTAATGTGTAGTGAGGCATGGTGTAGCTGTAGAATTTCTCCGGGAGCCATTTTTTTTTGTTTAAAATGGATGTGTATTGTAGTTCGCCAATATAGAGAGATTATGTGGTTTGAGGTCAATTTGGTGATTCTTGTTCTGTTTCGGTTAGTTATGGTGTATGATTCAGGTTTGGTATAATATGTATGTTGGTGATTACATTTTTGAATATTTGGTCAATATCTGTGCTACCTATGTCTATGTTTTTGTTTAATGTGAATGAAAGGTATGAAGTCTCTGGGCCCGGAGCAGTGAATTGATGATGAATGTGTGGATTATAGGTTTGAAAGAAGTGTGTGTATGTGATGTACCAATACAGTATATAATTTTTGGTGTTGTCTCGTTTGTCAGGTTTCTTGGTCATAGGATTAGCTAAAAGTATTTGAATTGTATTTTTATAGGTTGTTATTGAATGAAACAGGGCTTGGATCAGTGTTTTTGACTAAATAATTTTTATGATGCTGCCATTGGATAAGAAATTTTTAAATGGTAGTCTTGAAGTTACCTAACCTGAAGTGTATATATATTTATATATATGTGTATACATATGGAAGCTAGTAAATGTCAAAATGAGATTATAGTCATGTGATAAGCAATTTTTACTAAAATGAACTGTTTTAGATGAAAATGTAAAAATTGTTAGCTGATGTGATTTTACTGTTTTTAAAGTCCTTATGTTTTTGTGAAAAGTCCTTGGCCATACGTTATTGTCTATATGTGTTTGTTATTGTATATTTAATTTTTATTTATATGTAATATAATTGTTAATTGTTTTACAGATTCTTTTGATATGGACTGGAGCCCGTAGGTTTTTTTTTAGGCATCTTTCAGGTTAGTATGTGATGTTGGTGTTGGTGGATAGGAGTTGCCATGTATAGGTCTTTTGGTTTACACAATAATTATCTGGTTTTTGTAACTGTTGCTGGATGATGGAATTTTAGCCGAGGTGTACTATCGGAGCTATTCATGTTTTGTGGTCATCTGAATGGAAGACTTTTTTTTTTATGGTAGTTAACCTGTACGGTATTTTTAGAAGTGATAAGAGGGGGGGCTTTTGTTAGGAAATATTCCATAATTTCCCTATTTTGGTCTTATCACTTCAGTTAATTCATCCATTTAATTACTTTTTGTTTCACAGCTATATATTTCTAAGTTCTGTTTTATACATATACATTCTGGATTATATTTACTTTATTTCAATATCTAAATATCATATTTAACATTTCATAAAGCTTACTTACAATAGCTGTATAATTTATCCAGGCCTATTCATTTTTACTTTCACACCACACTATTGAAAACCACGCACCTCTGTTTACATTTTGCCGGTTCCATATCTCTCTGCATGGCCTAGCACCACGATGCGTCGAAGCACTTACGGCCGACGACGACAGATGGCGTAATCGTCTCTTTCTCCTACGATCTTTCTCTCGTGGCGGTTCGTCACTTCATCCGGACCTTTCTAGAAGCCGGTAATGACGTTTGCTGGAAGACGGCGTGATAGGCTGTTTACCTGGAGATGATTGCTTATATACGACAGCTCGTGGTTTATTCATTAGCTTCGTTGTTTTAATTCCTTTTGTGTGTGGCAAGGCAATGTTGACATAGTAATGCCGCCGGGAGATAATGGCTAGTGTTGGTGAAATGCAGTTTTAAAGATGTTCTATAATATTTGAATATGTTATTGTTTCTCAAGATGCTTTTAATCTCTGATGATGTTGCTTTTTAAATCTAAAGAACTTTTAGTGTTTTTATGAAAGCTGGGTGGTGATGTTGAAAGGATACATCTAGAGTTTTATGCCTTCTCTCATCGTGTTGACAAAGTTGCTTCTCCTGAAAGACATAGTGAGAAGAATGACATTTGTTACCTAGTGTATCAAAACACCGGCTGCAACACGTTCTATCAATTTTTCAATTTATGATTTAATTTGTTTCATTAGTTTTTCTACTCAACGATGTTTTCCCTTCTCCTTAGTATGTTTTAAACCAACTTCAGTTATACTGCTTTTAGGCAGGTTTTTAAGAAGTTGTGTTAGTATCCTAGTATACTATTAAAAGGGGGGGAAGGTGAATTACACAGAGAACTTTCGTAAGTAGATTTGAATATATTTTCATTTAGTTTTTCTTGAAGTGATTTTATTATACTTTTGGCTTTGTTTAATTTAGTTTAAAACTGGTTTGAGTTTCTTTAAAGTTTTAGTTTATTAGTTGTTTTTCCCTCTCAGTTTTAACATCATGTTTAAGTTTCTGGTTTCTGTCTTTTACTCTTAAGGTCTTTCAAATACTGTGACGGACTTCATCATGTTTAAGGTTTCAGATGAAGATCCGATTTACTTTGTTAGATACTTTTGCTTTGATGCTTTCGGTATGCTAATGACGGTACGCGTGGTATATCGGAAGTTTTCATGAGGCGGGGTTTGAGATAGATGTCAGTGACTTGTTTTGCATTTTGACTTTGATGCCTTCGGTGTGCTAATGACGGTACGCGTGGTACATCGGGAGTTTTTCATGAGATGAGATGTAAAGCGAAACACAGTTTAACAATCTTTTAAGATGGTTAATATTTAAATGAGAGGTGAATGATAAAGGTCAATTTATGTTTATATTTTTGTTAAGTTAAAGTTAATTAAGTTGATTAAATTAAAGTTAATATAATTTGAAGTTATAATTGTGAATTAAAATCAAATTAAAGTTTACATTTTTCTAAAGATAAGTAGAATTGAATTTAAATAAAAATAACTTTCTTTTGAAACTTTTCCTAGGCTTCAGTTCATGTTAAAGATAAAAGTTTAAAGTATATTTTTATTTACATAGTTTATTGAATTTGTATTTTTGTCTTTTTGATTTTATTCTTGTTTTTATTTAATAAACGTTTAGTTGTTTTTAAAACAGTTTGTCTTTATTTTCAAGACACAATCCACACATGTTACTTTACAGCTTTTTCTCATATTTAATTCGGGCAATCAATCGTCAGCATATACGCTCCATTTAGCGTTTATACTCTGCATCCTGTTTTAATGTATTATTAGTGATTACTTTTGTAATTACTATAATAACAAGGTTATGGGCCAGATTTGGCTGCCCTGTATTTAATATCTTTGTCATGTAGAGTTTCCAGTTATATTGTAGGGTGTCTTGA
This sequence comes from Maratus michaelseni, assembly GCA_963931845.1. Lineage (NCBI taxonomy): Eukaryota > Metazoa > Arthropoda > Arachnida > Araneae > Salticidae > Maratus > Maratus michaelseni. Next base: position 3,705,861 of record OZ007593.1, read on the forward strand.
AATTTTTTTTTTGGCCTAGTTCAATACCCATCTTTGCGATGGGGGGGGGGGGCTGTAAGTTAAATTAAGATGTTTGTATTTCTTTCAAAATTTTTTTTTGAACTTAGTAATTTTTTTTTGGAACGTGTTGCAGTATAGTAGCTTTGAAGTGTTATGACCACCTCATCAAGTATGGAGTTCGTATTTCATCACTACATCTTTTGAATGCTTCCAGTCATTTTTAGATCATGAAGAATCATGATACATGTTTTAAGTCTGGAAAAGCTTTGTCAAGTGTTAGAGTGATCATCATCGAAAGTCTACAAAGTGTTATGAGATTAAATAAATCTGCATAGATAAGCTTAGGGTGCAGTGGATCGCGTCCTGGGCTGGTTCTTGTTAGTAGGGCATCATCTTGTGCTGTTATCAAATCCTAGCTTCACTGGTGCTGCATTTTTAAGAGAGATGTTTAGATTCCTCTCCCAAGTCACATTTAAATAAGTGTTTTGTAATAAGGACTGTTTTTTTTAATTGCATCGGCTTTTAGTTAATTGTTTCAAGATATTGCAATTTTAGTGACTGTGCCAGGAGGACAATGGGAGACATCTGCATATTGGTTCCTGCATACTATTTAAATTGAGGACTGCATCTTTAATAGACTGTGTTTCTTCTTTAACTGAAGTTAATAGTTGAAAACTTGAAAATAGTTGTATTAATTTAAAGTAAAAAGTAAATTTCTATATAATGATTAATGAATGTTGCATTTAAGAGAATAATTGTATTAATTTAAAGTAAAGTTTAAGTTCGTGTTATAAAATGTTGATAATTAAATGTTAAAAATTGAAATTTTTTTAAATGTTTGAAATTTTTTTAAATGTTTGAAATTTTTTTATTACCAGTAAACATATAATTTTGAAATAGAATTATGGCCTTTTGTTAAAGTTAATTGTTAAATTGATTTTCTTTGAATTTTTTTTTAATTTAGTGGGCATCTGGAATATCCATCCTCTTTTGTGAGTAAAAGAGATGTATCTGTATTTGCAAGCAGCTGCATACAGAGGTATGATTGGAGAGTGCTTGACATAAATAGAATGGCTGAATATAGTATGTAAGGAATGAGAAAGTGTTCTGTGAGTTTTGTCCTATATTTTTAGATGCCTGGCAAAATATTTTTTTTTGGGTTATTTTTGGAGTTAAATGAAGATTATCTGGTTTTAACTACATATTTATATTTTTAACTAAGTTTATTTTTAAATTTGCATGAAATTTGTTATAGAATGAGATGCAGTGTTTTAAAAGTGAATATTGGCTATATCACAGCTGTTGTTTATTTAATAAAGTGAAAAATGCATGATTTTTGAATGTTTTTCTGGTTTAATATGGTTACTTTTAATGAATTGAGCTGGACTTAAATTTTTTTTTCAGAATTTTTAAGCTTTGGTTGTATGGTATGAAGGGGGTCATTTTTATATGGTTAGAGGATTTTTTTGACTAGAAACAGTAATGGATGGAAGTAAACTCCAGTTTTGTGACATTGGGGTTTTAGAGTTTGAATCTATTAAGACCTGTTTTCAATGAGTGGCTTCATGTGTTAAATTTTAAAGAGCTGACTCGGAATATTGAAATATTGGTTTTTACACAAAAGTGTAAAGAGGGTTTAGGCTTGGAAACCTAATGTTTTCTTTTTTCTGGTAAATTGGTAGAAATTTATTGGACCTCCTCTGCTAGATTTTTTTTGTTAAAATTTTACTTAATGCTATTATAAAATGTATTCGTTTGAAGGTTAGTCTGGGAATGTTTTTGATCTTTTGGCTTAACTGAAAGTTTAAATGGTTTTCGTAAACGGCTGTGGTAGTTTTAGTAGGAAAATGAAGTGTTTCTCGTTGTCCATATTGGGTTTCTCACTTGAAGTTTTTGAATTTGTCATTCCTGGATGATGGCTTGAGTTTTGAGAGAAGTTCTTATATATATGCATATTGAATAAATAGCTTTTAATATTTAATGCATATGTCTTGATTCAGAGGACTTAATTTTTATTGGCTTCATCATGGCTGGCAATATGATAGATATAAATAGAAGTTTGTAAATTGTGTTAGTGCTTCAGATGGTAGCTGATTTTTGAAGACTGTTAAGGTGTTCTTATAAAGGCGTGAATAACTACATGGAGAAATTGGCTAATGTTTTAAATTGACAGATTGCTTGGAATGTTGGATTCTTGGATGATATATAAATTTTTGTGTTAGTGGAATTCATATGTTTTTCCTTTTTGAGCTTAACTGACAGATTGAAGAAGTTGGGAAACTCAGTCCTTCATTGTGGTTAAGCAGCAGGAAATTTTTGGCAATTTGTAATTTTCTTTTTGGCTTCATACAATTTGAAATGTGTAATGTGTAGTGAGGCATGGTGTAGCTGTAGAATTTCTCCGGGAGCCATTTTTTTTTGTTTAAAATGGATGTGTATTGTAGTTCGCCAATATAGAGAGATTATGTGGTTTGAGGTCAATTTGGTGATTCTTGTTCTGTTTCGGTTAGTTATGGTGTATGATTCAGGTTTGGTATAATATGTATGTTGGTGATTACATTTTTGAATATTTGGTCAATATCTGTGCTACCTATGTCTATGTTTTTGTTTAATGTGAATGAAAGGTATGAAGTCTCTGGGCCCGGAGCAGTGAATTGATGATGAATGTGTGGATTATAGGTTTGAAAGAAGTGTGTGTATGTGATGTACCAATACAGTATATAATTTTTGGTGTTGTCTCGTTTGTCAGGTTTCTTGGTCATAGGATTAGCTAAAAGTATTTGAATTGTATTTTTATAGGTTGTTATTGAATGAAACAGGGCTTGGATCAGTGTTTTTGACTAAATAATTTTTATGATGCTGCCATTGGATAAGAAATTTTTAAATGGTAGTCTTGAAGTTACCTAACCTGAAGTGTATATATATTTATATATATGTGTATACATATGGAAGCTAGTAAATGTCAAAATGAGATTATAGTCATGTGATAAGCAATTTTTACTAAAATGAACTGTTTTAGATGAAAATGTAAAAATTGTTAGCTGATGTGATTTTACTGTTTTTAAAGTCCTTATGTTTTTGTGAAAAGTCCTTGGCCATACGTTATTGTCTATATGTGTTTGTTATTGTATATTTAATTTTTATTTATATGTAATATAATTGTTAATTGTTTTACAGATTCTTTTGATATGGACTGGAGCCCGTAGGTTTTTTTTTTAGGCATCTTTCAGGTTAGTATGTGATGTTGGTGTTGGTGGATAGGAGTTGCCATGTATAGGTCTTTTGGTTTACACAATAATTATCTGGTTTTTGTAACTGTTGCTGGATGATGGAATTTTAGCCGAGGTGTACTATCGGAGCTATTCATGTTTTGTGGTCATCTGAATGGAAGACTTTTTTTTTATGGTAGTTAACCTGTACGGTATTTTTAGAAGTGATAAGAGGGGGGCTTTTGTTAGGAAATATTCCATAATTTCCCTATTTTGGTCTTATCACTTCAGTTAATTCATCCATTTAATTACTTTTTGTTTCACAGCTATATATTTCTAAGTTCTGTTTTATACATATACATTCTGGATTATATTTACTTTATTTCAATATCTAAATATCATATTTAACATTTCATAAAGCTTACTTACAATAGCTGTATAATTTATCCAGGCCTATTCATTTTTACTTTCACACCACACTATTGAAAACCACGCACCTCTGTTTACATTTTGCCGGTTCCATATCTCTCTGCATGGCCTAGCACCACGATGCGTCGAAGCACTTACGGCCGACGACGACAGATGGCGTAATCGTCTCTTTCTCCTACGATCTTTCTCTCGTGGCGGTTCGTCACTTCATCCGGACCTTTCTAGAAGCCGGTAATGACGTTTGCTGGAAGACGGCGTGATAGGCTGTTTACCTGGAGATGATTGCTTATATACGACAGCTCGTGGTTTATTCATTAGCTTCGTTGTTTTAATTCCTTTTGTGTGTGGCAAGGCAATGTTGACATAGTAATGCCGCCGGGAGATAATGGCTAGTGTTGGTGAAATGCAGTTTTAAAGATGTTCTATAATATTTGAATATGTTATTGTTTCTCAAGATGCTTTTAATCTCTGATGATGTTGCTTTTTAAATCTAAAGAACTTTTAGTGTTTTTATGAAAGCTGGGTGGTGATGTTGAAAGGATACATCTAGAGTTTTATGCCTTCTCTCATCGTGTTGACAAAGTTGCTTCTCCTGAAAGACATAGTGAGAAGAATGACATTTGTTACCTAGTGTATCAAAACACCGGCTGCAACACGTTCGATCAATTTTTCAATTTATGATTTAATTTGTTTCATTAGTTTTTCTACTCAACGATGTTTTCCCTTCTCCTTAGTATGTTTTAAACCAACTTCAGTTATACTGCTTTTAGGCAGGTTTTTAAGAAGTTGTGTTAGTATCCTAGTATACTATTAAAAGGGGGGGAAGGTGAATTACACAGAGAACTTTCGTAAGTAGATTTGAATATATTTTCATTTAGTTTTTCTTGAAGTGATTTTATTATACTTTTGGCTTTGTTTAATTTAGTTTAAAACTGGTTTGAGTTTCTTTAAAGTTTTAGTTTATTAGTTGTTTTTCCCTCTCAGTTTTAACATCATGTTTAAGTTTCTGGTTTCTGTCTTTTACTCTTAAGGTCTTTCAAATACTGTGACGGACTTCATCATGTTTAAGGTTTCAGATGAAGATCCGATTTACTTTGTTAGATACTTTTGCTTTGATGCTTTCGGTATGCTAATGACGGTACGCGTGGTATATCGGAAGTTTTCATGAGGCGGGGTTTGAGATAGATGTCAGTGACTTGTTTTGCATTTTGACTTTGATGCCTTCGGTGTGCTAATGACGGTACGCGTGGTACATCGGGAGTTTTTCATGAGATGAGATGTAAAGCGAAACACAGTTTAACAATCTTTTAAGATGGTTAATATTTAAATGAGAGGTGAATGATAAAGGTCAATTTATGTTTATATTTTTGTTAAGTTAAAGTTAATTAAGTTGATTAAATTAAAGTTAATATAATTTGAAGTTATAATTGTGAATTAAAATCAAATTAAAGTTTACATTTTTCTAAAGATAAGTAGAATTGAATTTAAATAAAAATAACTTTCTTTTGAAACTTTTCCTAGGCTTCAGTTCATGTTAAAGATAAAAGTTTAAAGTATATTTTTATTTACATAGTTTATTGAATTTGTATTTTTGTCTTTTTGATTTTATTCTTGTTTTTATTTAATAAACGTTTAGTTGTTTTTAAAACAGTTTGTCTTTATTTTCAAGACACAATCCACACATGTTACTTTACAGCTTTTTCTCATATTTAATTCGGGCAATCAATCGTCAGCATATACGCTCCATTTAGCGTTTATACTCTGCATCCTGTTTTAATGTATTATTAGTGATTACTTTTGTAATTACTATAATAACAAGGTTATGGGCCAGATTTGGCTGCCCTGTATTTAATATCTTTGTCATGTAGAGTTTCCAGTTATATTGTAGGGTGTCTTGAAATTTTTTTTTGGCCTAGATCAATACCCATCTTTGCGATGGGGGGGCTGTAAGTTAAATTAAGATGTTTGTATTTCTTTCAAAATTTTTTTTTGAACTTAGTAATTTTTTTTTGGAACGTGTTGCAGTATAGTAGCTTTGAAGTGTTATGACCACCTCATCAAGTATGGAGTTCGTATTTCATCACTACATCTTTTGAATGCTTCCAGTCATTTTTAGATCATGAAGAATCATGATACATGTTTTAAGTCTGGAAAAGCTTTGTCAAGTGTTAGAGTGATCATCATCGAAAGTCTACAAAGTGTTATGAGATTAAATAAATCTGCATAGATAAGCTTAGGGTGCAGTGGATCGCGTCCTGGGCTGGTTCTTGTTAGTAGGGCATCATCTTGTGCTGTTGGTGCTGCATTTTTAAGAGAGATGTTTAGATTCCTCTCCCAAGTCACATTTAAATAAGTGTTTTGTAATAAGGACTGTTTTTTTTAATTGCATCGGCTTTTAGTTAATTGTTTCAAGATATTGCAATTTTAGTGACTGTGCCAGGAGGACAATGGGAGACATCTGCATATTGGTTCCTGCATACTATTTAAATTGAGGACTGCATCTTTAATAGACTGTGTTTCTTCTTTAACTGAAGTTAATAGTTGAAAACTTGAAAATAGTTGTATTAATTTAAAGTAAAAAGTAAATTTCTATATAATGATTAATGAATGTTGCATTTAAGAGAATAATTGTATTAATTTAAAGTAAAGTTTAAGTTCGTGTTATAAAATGTTGATAATTAAATGTTAAAAATTGAAATTTTTTTAAATGTTTGAAATTTTTTTAAATGTTTGAAATTTTTTTATTACCAGTAAACATATAATTTTGAAATAGAATTATGGCCTTTTGTTAAAGTTAATTGTTAAATTGATTTTCTTTGAATTTTTTTTTAATTTAGTGGGCATCTGGAATATCCATCCTCTTTTGTGAGTAAAAGAGATGTATCTGTATTTGCAAGCAGCTGCATACAGAGGTATGATTGGAGAGTGCTTGACATAAATAGAATGGCTGAATATAGTATGTAAGGAATGAGAAAGTGTTCTGTGAGTTTTGTCCTATATTTTTAGATGCCTGGCAAAATATTTTTTTTGGGTTATTTTTGGAGTTAAATGAAGATTATCTGGTTTTAACTACATATTTATATTTTTAACTAAGTTTATTTTTAAATTTGCATGAAATTTGTTATAGAATGAGATGCAGTGTTTTAAAAGTGAATATTGGCTATATCACAGCTGTTGTTTATTTAATAAAGTGAAAAATGCATGATTTTTGAATGTTTTTCTGGTTTAATATGGTTACTTTTAATGAATTGAGCTGGACTTAAATTTTTTTTTCAGAATTTTTAAGCTTTGGTTGTATGGTATGAAGGGGGTCATTTTTATATGGTTAGAGGATTTTTTTGACTAGAAACAGTAATGGATGGAAGTAAACTCCAGTTTTGTGACATTGGGGTTTTAGAGTTTGAATCTATTAAGACCTGTTTTCAATGAGTGGCTTCATGTGTTAAATTTTAAAGAGCTGACTCGGAATATTGAAATATTGGTTTTTACACAAAAGTGTAAAGAGGGTTTAGGCTTGGAAACCTAATGTTTTCTTTTTTCTGGTAAATTGGTAGAAATTTATTGGACCTCCTCTGCTAGATTTTTTTTGTTAAAATTTTACTTAATGCTATTATAAAATGTATTCATTTGAAGGTTAGTCTGGGAATGTTTTTGATCTTTTGGCTTAACTGAAAGTTTAAATGGTTTTCGTAAACGGCTGTGGTAGTTTTAGTAGGAAAATGAAGTGTTTCTCGTTGTCCATATTGGGTTTCTCACTTGAAGTTTTTGAATTTGTCATTCCTGGATGATGGCTTGAGTTTTGAGAGAAGTTCTTATATATATGCATATTGAATAAATAGCTTTTAATATTTAATGCATATGTCTTGATTCAGAGGACTTAATTTTTATTGGCTTCATCATGGCTGGCAATATGATAGATATAAATAGAAGTTTGTAAATTGTGTTAGTGCTTCAGATGGTAGCTGATTTTTGAAGACTGTTAAGGTGTTCTTATAAAGGCGTGAATAACTACATGGAGAAATTGGCTAATGTTTTAAATTGACAGATTGCTTGGAATGTTGGATTCTTGGATGATATATAAATTTTTGTGTTAGTGGAATTCATATGTGTTTCCTTTTTGAGCTTAACTGACAGATTGAAGAAGTTGGGAAACTCAGTCCTTCATTGTGGTTAAGCAGCAGGAAATTTTTGGCAATTTGTAATTTTCTTTTTGGCTTCATACAATTTGAAATGTGTAATGTGTAGTGAGGCATGGTGTAGCTGTAGAATTTCTCCGGGAGCCATTTTTTTTTTGTTTAAAATGGATGTGTATTGTAGTTCGCCAATATAGAGAGATTATGTGGTTTGAGGTCAATTTGGTGATTCTTGTTCTGTTTCGGTTAGTTATGGTATAATATGTATGTTGGTGATTACATTTTTGAATATTTGGTCAATATCTGTGCTACCTATGTCTATGTTTTTGTTTAATGTGAATGAAGGGTATGAAGTCTCTGGGCCCGGAGCAGTGAATTGATGATGAATGTGTGGATTATAGGTTTGAAAGAAGTGTGTGTATGTGATGTACCAATACAGTATATAATTTTTGGTGTTGTCTCGTTTGTCAGGTTTCTTGGTCATAGGATTAGCTAAAAGTATTTGAATTGTATTTTTATAGGTTGTTATTGAATGAAACAGGGCTTGGATCAGTGTTTTTGACTAAATAATTTTTATGATGCTGCCATTGGATAAGAAATTTTTAAATGGTAGTCTTGAAGTTACCTAACCTGAAGTGTATATATATTTATATATATGTGTATACATATGGAAGCTAGTAAATGTCAAAATGAGATTATAGTCATGTGATAAGCAATTTTTACTAAAATGAACTGTTTTAGATGAAAATGTAAAAATTGTTAGCTGATGTGATTTTACTGTTTTTAAAGTCCTTATGTTTTTGTGAAAAGTCCTTGGCCATACGTTATTGTCTATATGTGTTTGTTATTGTATATTTAATTTTTATTTATATGTAATATAATTGTTAATTGTTTTACAGATTCTTTTGATATGGACTGGAGCCCGTAGGTTTTTTTTTTAGGCATCTTTCAGGTTAGTATGTGATGTTGGTGTTGGTGGATAGGAGTTGCCATGTATAGGTCTTTTGGTTTACACAATAATTATCTGGTTTTTGTAACTGTTGCTGGATGATGGAATTTTAGCCGAGGTGTACTATCGGAGCTATTCATGTTTTGTGGTCATCTGAATGGAAGACTTTTTTTTTTTATGGTAGTTAACCTGTACGGTATTTTTAGAAGTGATAAGAGGGGGGGCTTTTGTTAGGAAATATTCCATAATTTCCCTATTTTGGTCTTATCACTTCAGTTAATTCATCCATTTAATTACTTTTTGTTTCACAGCTATATATTTCTAAGTTCTGTTTTATACATATACATTCTGGATTATATTTACTTTATTTCAATATCTAAATATCATATTTAACATTTCATAAAGCTTACTTACAATAGCTGTATAATTTATCCAGGCCTATTCATTTTTACTTTCACACCACACTATTGAAAACCACGCACCTCTGTTTACATTTTGCCGGTTCCATATCTCTCTGCATGGCCTAGCACCACGATGCGTCGAAGCACTTACGGCCGACGACGACAGATGGCGTAATCGTCTCTTTCTCCTACGATCTTTCTCTCGTGGCGGTTCGTCACTTCATCCGGACCTTTCTAGAAGCCGGTAATGACGTTTGCTGGAAGACGGCGTGATAGGCTGTTTACCTGGAGATGATTGCTTATATACGACAGCTCGTGGTTTATTCATTAGCTTCGTTGTTTTAATTCCTTTTGTGTGTGGCAAGGCAATGTTGACATAGTAATGCCGCCGGGAGATAATGGCTAGTGTTGGTGAAATGCAGTTTTAAAGATGTTCTATAATATTTGAATATGTTATTGTTTCTCAAGATGCTTTTAATCTCTGATGATGTTGCTTTTTAAATCTAAAGAACTTTTAGTGTTTTTATGAAAGCTGGGTGGTGATGTTGAAAGGATACATCTAGAGTTTTATGCCTTCTCTCATCGTGTTGACAAAGTTGCTTCTCCTGAAAGACATAGTGAGAAGAATGACATTTGTTACCTAGTGTATCAAAACACCGGCTGCAACACGTTCTATCAATTTTTCAATTTATGATTTAATTTGTTTCATTAGTTTTTCTACTCAACGATGTTTTCCCTTCTCCTTAGTATGTTTTAAACCAACTTCAGTTATACTGCTTTTAGGCAGGTTTTTAAGAAGTTGTGTTAGTATCCTAGTATACTATTAAAAGGGGGGGAAGGTGAATTACACAGAGAACTTTCGTAAGTAGATTTGAATATATTTTCATTTAGTTTTTCTTGAAGTGATTTTATTATACTTTTGGCTTTGTTTAATTTAGTTTAAAACTGGTTTGAGTTTCTTTAAAGTTTTAGTTTATTAGTTGTTTTTCCCTCTCAGTTTTAACATCATGTTTAAGTTTCTGGTTTCTGTCTTTTACTCTTAAGGTCTTTCAAATAATGTGACGGACTTCATCATGTTTAAGGTTTCAGATGAAGATCCGATTTACTTTGTTAGATACTTTTGCTTTGATGCTTTCGGTATGCTAATGACGGTACGCGTGGTATATCGGAAGTTTTCATGAGGCGGGGTTTGAGATAGATGTCAGTGACTTGTTTTGCATTTTGACTTTGATGCCTTCGGTGTGCTAATGACGGTACGCGTGGTACATCGGGAGTTTTTCATGAGATGAGATGTAAAGCGAAACACAGTTTAACAATCTTTTAAGATGGTTAATATTTAAATGAGAGGTGAATGATAAAGGTCAATTTATGTTTATATTTTTGTTAAGTTAAAGTTAATTAAGTTGATTAAATTAAAGTTAATATAATTTGAAGTTATAATTGTGAATTAAAATCAAATTAAAGTTTACATTTTTCTAAAGATAAGTAGAATTGAATTTAAATAAAAATAACTTTCTTTTGAAACTTTTCCTAGGCTTCAGTTCATGTTAAAGATAAAAGTTTAAAGTATATTTTTATTTACATAGTTTATTGAATTTGTATTTTTGTCTTTTTGATTTTATTCTTGTTTTTATTTAATAAACGTTTAGTTGTTTTTAAAACAGTTTGTCTTTATTTTCAAGACACAATCCACACATGTTACTTTACAGCTTTTTCTCATATTTAATTCGGGCAATCAATCGTCAGCATATACGCTCCATTTAGCGTTTATACTCTGCATCCTGTTTTAATGTATTATTAGTGATTACTTTTGTAATTACTATAATAACAAGGTTATGGGCCAGATTTGGCTGCCCTGTATTTAATATCTTTGGCATGTAGAGTTTCCAGTTATATTGTAGGGTGTCTTGAAATTTTTTTTGGCCTAGTTCAATACCCATCTTTGCGATGGGGGGGCTGTAAGTTAAATTAAGATGTTTGTATTTCTTTCAAAAAATTTTTTTGAACTTAGTAATTTTTTTTTGGAACGTGTTGCAGTATAGTAGCTTTGAAGTGTTATGACCACCTCATCAAGTATGGAGTTCGTATTTCATCACTACATCTTTTGAATGCTTCCAGTCATTTTTAGATCATGAAGAATCATGATACATGTTTTAAGTCTGGAAAAGCTTTGTCAAGTGTTAGAGTGATCATCATCGAAAGTCTACAAAGTGTTATGAGATTAAATAAATCTGCATAGATAAGCTTAGGGTGCAGTGGATCGCGTCCTGGGCTGGTTCTTGTTAGTAGGGCATCATCTTGTGCTGTTATCAAATCCTAGCTTCACTGGTGCTGCATTTTTAAGAGAGATGTTTAGATTCCTCTCCCAAGTCACATTTAAATAAGTGTTTTGTAATAAGGACTGTTTTTTTTAATTGCATCGGCTTTTAGTTAATTGTTTCAAGATATTGCAATTTTAGTGACTGTGCCAGGAGGACAATGGGAGACATCTGCATATTGGTTCCTGCATACTATTTAAATTGAGGACTGCATCTTTAATAGACTGTGTTTCTTCTTTAACTGAAGTTAATAGTTGAAAACTTGAAAATAGTTGTATTAATTTAAAGTAAAAAGTAAATTTCTATATAATGATTAATGAATGTTGCATTTAAGAGAATAATTGTATTAATTTAAAGTAAAGTTTAAGTTCGTGTTATAAAATGTTGATAATTAAATGTTAAAAAATTGAAATTTTTTTAAATGTTTGAAAATTTTTTAAATGTTTGAAATTTTTTTATTACCAGTAAACATATAATTTTGAAATAGAATTATGGCCTTTTGTTAAAGTTAATTGTTAAATTGATTTTCTTTGAATTTTTTTTTAATTTAGTGGGCATCTGGAATATCCATCCTCTTTTGTGAGTAAAAGAGATGTATCTGTATTTGCAAGCAGCTGCATACAGAGGTATGATTGGAGAGTGCTTGACATAAATAGAATGGCTGAATATAGTATGTAAGGAATGAGAAAGTGTTCTGTGAGTTTTGTCCTATATTTTTAGATGCCTGGCAAAATATTTTTTTTTGGGTTATTTTTGGAGTTAAATGAAGATTATCTGGTTTTAACTACATATTTATATTTTTAACTAAGTTTATTTTTAAATTTGCATGAAATTTGTTATAGAATGAGATGCAGTGTTTTAAAAGTGAATATTGGCTATATCACAGCTGTTGTTTATTTAATAAAGTGAAAAATGCATGATTTTTGAATGTTTTTCTGGTTTAAAATGGTTACTTTTAATGAATTGAGCTGGACTTAATTTTTTTTTTCAGAATTTTTAAGCTTTGGTTGTATGGTATGAAGGGGGTCATTTTTATATGGTTAGAGGATTTTTTTGACTAGAAACAGTAATGGATGGAAGTAAACTCCAGTTTTGTGACATTGGGGTTTTAGAGTTTGAATCTATTAAGACCTGTTTTCAATGAGTGGCTTCATGTGTTAAATTTTAAAGAGCTGACTCGGAATATTGAAATATTGGTTTTTACATAAAAGTGTAAAGAGGGTTTAGGCTTGGAAACCTAATGTTTTCTTTTTTCTGGTAAATTGGTAGAAATTTATTGGACCTCCTCTGCTAGATTTTTTTTGTTAAAATTTTACTTAATGCTATTATAAAATGTATTCGTTTGAAGGTTAGTCTGGGAATGTTTTTGATCTTTTGGCTTAACTGAAAGTTTAAATGGTTTTCGTAAACGGCTGTGGTAGTTTTAGTAGGAAAATGAAGTGTTTCTCGTTGTCCATATTGGGTTTCTCACTTGAAGTTTTTGAATTTGTCATTCCTGGATGATGGCTTGAGTTTTGAGAGAAGTTCTTATATATATGCATATTGAATAAATAGCTTTTAATATTTAATGCATATGTCTTGTTTCAGAGGACTTAATTTTTATTGGCTTCATCATGGCTGGCAATATGATAGATATAAATAGAAGTTTGTAAATTGTGTTAGTGCTTCAGATGGTAGCTGATTTTTGAAGACTGTTAAGGTGTTCTTATAAAGGCGTGAATAACTACATGGAGAAATTTGCTAATGTTTTAAATTGACAGATTGCTTGGAATGTTGGATTCTTGGATGATATATAAATTTTTGTGTTAGTGGAATTCATATGTTTTTCCTTTTTGAGCTTAACTGACAGATTGAAGAAGTTGGGAAACTCAGTCCTTCATTGTGGTTAAGCAGCAGGAAATTTTTGGCAATTTGTAATTTTCTTTTTGGCTTCATACAATTTGAAATGTGTAATGTGTAGTGAGGCATGGTGTAGCTGTAGAATTTCTCCAGGAGCCATTTTTTTTTTGTTTAAAATGGATGTGTATTGTAGTTCGCCAATATAGAGAGATTATGTGGTTTGAGGTCAATTTGGTGATTCTTGTTCTGTTTCGGTTAGTTATGGTATAATATGTATGTTGGTGATTACATTTTTGAATATTTGGTCAATATCTGTGCTACCTATGTCTATGTTTTTGTTTAATGTGAATGAAAGGTATGAAGTCTCTGGGCCCGGAGCAGTGAATTGATGATGAATGTGTGGATTATAGGTTTGAAAGAAGTGTGTGTATGTGATGTACCAATACAGTATATAATTTTTGGTGTTGTCTCGTTTGTCAGGTTTCTTGGTCATAGGATTAGCTAAAAGTATTTGAATTGTATTTTTATAGGTTGTTATTGAATGAAACAGGGCTTGGATCAGTGTTTTTGACTAAATAATTTTTATGATGCTGCCATTGGATAAGAAATTTTTAAATGGTAGTCTTGAAGTTACCTAACCTGAAGTGTATATATATTTATATATATGTGTATACATATGGAAGCTAGTAAATGTCAAAATGAGATTATAGTCATGTGATAAGCAATTTTTACTAAAATGAACTGTTTTAGATGAAAATGTAAAAATTGTTAGCTGATGTGATTTTACTGTTTTTAAAGTCCTTATGTTTTTGTGAAAAGTCCTTGGCCATACGTTATTGTCTATATGTGTTTGTTATTGTATATTTAATTTTTATTTATATGTAATATAATTGTTAATTGTTTTACAGATTCTTTTGATATGGACTGGAGCCCGTAGGTTTTTTTTAGGCATCTTTCAGGTTAGTATGTGATGTTGGTGTTGGTGGATAGGAGTTGCCATGTATAGGTCTTTTGGTTTACACAATAATTATCTGGTTTTTGTAACTGTTGCTGGATGATGGAATTTTAGCCGAGGTGTACTATCGGAGCTATTCATGTTTTGTGGTCATCTGAATGGAAGACTTTTTTTTTTTATGGTAGTTAACCTGTACGGTATTTTTAGAAGTGATAAGAGGGGGGGCTTTTGTTAGGAAATATTCCATAATTTCCCTATTTTGGTCTTATCACTTCAGTTAATTCATCCATTTAATTACTTTTTGTTTCACAGCTATATATTTCTAAGTTCTGTTTTATACATATACATTCTGGATTATATTTACTTTATTTCAATATCTAAATATCATATTTAACATTTCATAAAGCTTACTTACAATAGCTGTATAATTTATCCAGGCCTATTCATTTTTACTTTCACACCACACTATTGAAAACCACGCACCTCTGTTTACATTTTGCCGGTTCCATATCTCTCTGCATGGCCTAGCACCACGATGCGTCGAAGCACTTACGGCCGACGACGACAGATGGCGTAATCGTCTCTTTCTCCTACGATCTTTCTCTCGTGGCGGTTCGTCACTTCATCCGGACCTTTCTAGAAGCCGGTAATGACGTTTGCTGGAAGACGGCGTGATAGGCTGTTTACCTGGAGATGATTGCTTATATACGACAGCTCGTGGTTTATTCATTAGCTTCGTTGTTTTAATTCCTTTTGTGTGTGGCAAGGCAATGTTGACATAGTAATGCCGCCGGGAGATAATGGCTAGTGTTGGTGAAATGCAGTTTTAAAGATGTTCTATAATATTTGAATATGTTATTGTTTCTCAAGATGCTTTTAATCTCTGATGATGTTGCTTTTTAAATCTAAAGAACTTTTAGTGTTTTTATGAAAGCTGGGTGGTGATGTTGAAAGGATACATCTAGAGTTTTATGCCTTCTCTCATCGTGTTGACAACGTTGCTTCTCCTGAAAGACATAGTGAGAAGAATGACATTTGTTACCTAGTGTATCAAAACACCGGCTGCAACACGTTCTATCAATTTTTCAATTTATGATTTAATTTGTTTCATTAGTTTTTCTACTCAACGATGTTTTCCCTTCTCCTTAGTATGTTTTAAACCAACTTCAGTTATACTGCTTTTAGGCAGGTTTTTAAGAAGTTGTGTTAGTATCCTAGTATACTATTAAAAGGGGGGGAAGGTGAATTACACAGAGAACTTTCGTAAGTAGATTTGAATATATTTTCATTTAGTTTTTCTTGAAGTGATTTTATTATACTTTTGGCTTTGTTTAATTTAGTTTAAAACTGGTTTGAGTTTCTTTAAAGTTTTAGTTTATTAGTTGTTTTTCCCTCTCAGTTTTAACATCATGTTTAAGTTTCTGGTTTCTGTCTTTTACTCTTAAGGTCTTTCAAATACTGTGACGGACTTCATCATGTTTAAGGTTTCAGATGAAGATCCGATTTACTTTGTTAGATACTTTTGCTTTGATGCCTTCGGTGTGCTAATGACGGTACGCGTGGTACATCGGGAGTTTTTCATGAGATGAGATGTAAAGCGAAACACAGTTTAACAATCTTTTAAGATGGTTAATATTTAAATGAGAGGTGAATGATAAAGGTCAATTTATGTTTATATTTTTGTTAAGTTAAAGTTAATTAAGCTGATTAAATTAAAGTTAATATAATTTGAAGTTATAATTGTGAATTAAAATCAAATTAAAGTTTACATTTTTCTAAAGATAAGTAGAATTGAATTTAAATAAAAATAACTTTCTTTTGAAACTTTTCCTAGGCTTCAGTTCATGTTAAAGATAAAAGTTTAAAGTATATTTTTATTTACATAGTTTATTGAATTTGTATTTTTGTCTTTTTGATTTTATTCTTGTTTTTATTTAATAAACGTTTAGTTGTTTTTAAAACAGTTTGTCTTTATTTTCAAGACACAATCCACACATGTTACTTTACAGCTTTTTCTCATATTTAATTCGGGCAATCAATCGTCAGCATATACGCTCCATTTAGCGTTTATACTCTGCATCCTGTTTTAATGTATTATTAGTGATTACTTTTGTAATTACTATAATAACAAGGTTATGGGCCAGATTTGGCTGCCCTGTATTTAATATCTTTGTCATGTAGAGTTTCCAGTTATATTGTAGGGTGTCTTGAAATTTTTTTTTTGGCCTAGTTCAATACCCATCTTTGCGATGGGGGGGGCTGTAAGTTAAATTAAGATGTTTGTATTTCTTTCAAAAATTTTTTTTGAACTTAGTAATTTTTTTTTGGAACGTGTTGCAGTATAGTAGTTTTGAAGTGTTATGACCACCTCATCAAGTATGGAGTTCGTATTTCATCACTACATCTTTTGAATGCTTCCAGTCATTTTTAGATCATGAAGAATCATGATACATGTTTTAAGTCTGGAAAAGCTTTGTCAAGTGTTAGATTGATCATCATCGAAAGTCTACAAAGTGTTATGAGATTAAATAAATCTGCATAGATAAGCTTAGGGTGCAGTGGATCGCGTCCTGGGCTGGTTCTTGTTAGTAGGGCATCATCTTGTGCTGTTATCAAATCCTAGCTTCACTGGTGCTGCATTTTTAAGAGAGATGTTTAGATTCCTCTCCCAAGTCACATTTAAATAAGTGTTTTGTAATAAGGACTGTTTTTTTTTAATTGCATCGGCTTTTAGTTAATTGTTTCAAGATATTGCAATTTTAGTGACTGTGCCAGGAGGACAATGGGAGACATCTGCATATTGGTTCCTGCATACTATTTAAATTGAGGACTGCATCTTTAATAGACTGTGTTTCTTCTTTAACTGAAGTTAATAGTTGAAAACTTGAAAATAGTTGTATTAATTTAAAGTAAAAAGTAAATTTCTATATAATGATTAATGAATGTTGCATTTAAGAGAATAATTGTATTAATTTAAAGTAAAGTTTAAGTTCGTGTTATAAAATGTTGATAATTAAATGTTAAAAATTGAAATTTTTTTAAATGTTTGAAATTTTTTTATTACCAGTAAACATATAATTTTGAAATAGAATTATGGCCTTTTGTTAAAGTTAATTGTTAAATTGATTTTCTTTGAATTTTTTTTTAATTTAGTGGGCATCTGGAATATCCATCCTCTTTTGTGAGTAAAAGAGATGTATCTGTATTTGCAAGCAGCTGCATACAGAGGTATGATTGGAGAGTGCTTGACATAAATAGAATGGCTGAATATAGTATGTAAGGAATGAGAAAGTGTTCTGTGAGTTTTGTCCTATATTTTTAGATGCCTGGCAAAATATTTTTTTTTGGGTTATTTTTGGAGTTAAATGAAGATTATCTGGTTTTAACTACATATTTATATTTTTAACTAAGTTTATTTTTAAATTTGCATGAAATTTGTTATAGAATGAGATGCAGTGTTTTAAAAGTGAATATTGGCTATATCACAGCTGTTGTTTATTTAATAAAGTGAAAAATGCATGATTTTTGAATGTTTTTCTGGTTTAATATGGTTACTTTTAATGAATTGAGCTGGACTTAAATTTTTTTTTCAGAATTTTTAAGCTTTGGTTGTATGGTATGAAGGGGGTCATTTTTATATGGTTAGAGGATTTTTTTGACTAGAAACAGTAATGGATGGAAGTAAACTCCAGTTTTGTGACATTGGGGTTTTAGAGTTTGAATCTATTAAGACCTGTTTTCAATGAGTGGCTTCATGTGTTAAATTTTAAAGAGCTGACTCGGAATATTGAAATATTGGTTTTTACACAAAAGTGTAAAGAGGGTTTAGGCTTGGAAACCTAATGTTTTCTTTTTTCTGGTAAATTGGTAGAAATTTATTGGACCTCCTCTGCTAGATTTTTTTTGTTAAAATTTTACTTAATGCTATTATAAAATGTATTCGTTTGAAGGTTAGTCTGGGAATGTTTTTGATCTTTTGGCTTAACTGAAAGTTTAAATGGTTTTCGTAAACGGCTGTGGTAGTTTTAGTAGGAAAATGAAGTGTTTCTCGTTGTCCATATTGGGTTTCTCACTTGAAGTTTTTGAATTTGTCATTCCTGGATGATGGCTTGAGTTTTGAGAGAAGTTCTTATATATATGCATATTGAATAAATAGCTTTTAATATTTAATGCATATGTCTTGATTCAGAGGACTTAATTTTTATTGGCTTCATCATGGCTGGCAATATGATAGATATAAATAGAAGTTTGTAAATTGTGTTAGTGCTTCAGATGGTAGCTGATTTTTGAAGACTGTTAAGGTGTTCTTATAAAGGCGTGAATAACTACATGGAGAAATTGGCTAATGTTTTAAATTGACAGATTGCTTGGAATGTTGGATTCTTGGATGATATATAAATTTTTGTGTTAGTGGAATTCATATGTTTTTCCTTTTTGAGCTTAACTGACAGATTGAAGAAGTTGGGAAACTCAGTCCTTCATTGTGGTTAAGCAGCAGGAAATTTTTGGCAATTTGTAATTTTCTTTTTGGCTTCATACAATTTGAAATGTGTAATGTGTAGTGAGGCATGGTGTAGCTGTAGAATTTCTCCGGGAGCCATTTTTTTTTTGTTTAAAATGGATGTGTATTGTAGTTCGCCAATATAGAGAGATTATGTGGTTTGAGGTCAATTTGGTGATTTTTGTTCTGTTTCGGTTAGTTATGGTATAATATGTATGTTGGTGATTACATTTTTGAATATTTGGTCAATATCTGTGCTACCTATGTCTATGTTTTTGTTTAATGTGAATGAAAGGTATGAAGTCTCTGGGCCCGGAGCAGTGAATTGATGATGAATGTGTGGATTATAGGTTTGAAAGAAGTGTGTGTATGTGATGTACCAATACAGTATATAATTTTTGGTGTTGTCTCGTTTGTCAGGTTTCTTGGTCATAGGATTAGCTAAAAGTATTTGAATTGTATTTTTATAGGTTGTTATTGAATGAAACAGGGCTTGGATCAGTGTTTTTGACTAAATAATTTTTATGATGCTGCCATTGGATAAGAAATTTTTAAATGGTAGTCTTGAAGTTACCTAACCTGAAGTGTATATATATTTATATATATGTGTATACATATGGAAGCTAGTAAATGTCAAAATGAGATTATAGTCATGTGATAAGCAATTTTTACTAAAATGAACTGTTTTAGATGAAAATGTAAAAATTGTTAGCTGATGTGATTTTACTGTTTTTAAAGTCCTTATGTTTTTGTGAAAAGTCCTTGGCCATACGTTATTGTCTATATGTGTTTGTTATTGTATATTTAATTTTTATTTATATGTAATATAATTGTTAATTGTTTTACAGATTCTTTTGATATGGACTGGAGCCCGTAGGTTTTTTTTTAGGCATCTTTCAGGTTAGTATGTGATGTTGGTGTTGGTGGATAGGAGTTGCCATGTATAGGTCTTTTGGTTTACACAATAATTATCTGGTTTTTGTAACTGTTGCTGGATGATGGAATTTTAGCCGAGGTGTACTATCGGAGCTATTCATGTTTTGTGGTCATCTGAATGGAAGACTTTTTTTTTTATGGTAGTTAACCTGTACGGTATTTTTAGAAGTGATAAGAGGGGGGGCTTTTGTTAGGAAATATTCCATAATTTCCCTATTTTGGTCTTATCACTTCAGTTAATTCATCCATTTAATTACTTTTTGTTTCACAGCTATATATTTCTAAGTTCTGTTTTATACATATACATTCTGGATTATATTTACTTTATTTCAATATCTAAATATCATATTTAACATTTCATAAAGCTTACTTACAATAGCTGTATAATTTATCCAGGCCTATTCATTTTTACTTTCACACCACACTATTGAAAACCACGCACCTCTGTTTACATTTTGCCGGTTCCATATCTCTCTGCATGGCCTAGCACCACGATGCGTCGAAGCACTTACGGCCGACGACGACAGATGGCGTAATCGTCTCTTTCTCCTACGATCTTTCTCTCGTGGCGGTTCGTCACTTCATCCGGACCTTTCTAGAAGCCGGTAATGACGTTTGCTGGAAGACGGCGTGATAGGCTGTTTACCTGGAGATGATTGCTTATATACGACAGCTCGTGGTTTATTCATTAGCTTCGTTGTTTTAATTCCTTTTGTGTGTGGCAAGGCAATGTTGACATAGTAATGCCGCCGGGAGATAATGGCTAGTGTTGGTGAAATGCAGTTTTAAAGATGTTCTATAATATTTGAATATGTTATTGTTTCTCAAGATGCTTTTAATCTCTGATGATGTTGCTTTTTAAATCTAAAGAACTTTTAGTGTTTTTATGAAAGCTGGGTGGTGATGTTGAAAGGATACATCTAGAGTTTTATGCCTTCTCTCATCGTGTTGACAAAGTTGCTTCTCCTGAAAGACATAGTGAGAAGAATGACATTTGTTACCTAGTGTATCAAAACACCGGCTGCAACACGTTCTATCAATTTTTCAATTTATGATTTAATTTGTTTCATTAGTTTTTCTACTCAACGATGTTTTCCCTTCTCCTTAGTATGTTTTAAACCAACTTCAGTTATACTGCTTTTAGGCAGGTTTTTAAGAAGTTGTGTTAGTATCCTAGTATACTATTAAAAGGGGGGGAAGGTGAATTACACAGAGAACTTTCGTAAGTAGATTTGAATATATTTTCATTTAGTTTTTCTTGAAGTGATTTTATTATACTTTTGGCTTTGTTTAATTTAGTTTAAAACTGGTTTGAGTTTCTTTAAAGTTTTAGTTTATTAGTTGTTTTTCCCTCTCAGTTTTAACATCATGTTTAAGTTTCTGGTTTTTGTCTTTTACTCTTAAGGTCTTTCAAATACTGTGACGGACTTCATCATGTTTAAGGTTTCAGATGAAGATCCGATTTACTTTGTTAGATAATTTTGCTTTGATGCTTTCGGTATGCTAATGACGGTACGCGTGGTATATCGGAAGTTTTCATGAGGCGGGGTTTGAGATAGATGTCAGTGACTTGTTTTGCATTTTGACTTTGATGCCTTCGGTGTGCTAATGACGGTACGCGTGGTACATCAGGAGTTTTTCATGAGATGAGATGTAAAGCGAAACACAGTTTAACAATCTTTTAAGATGGTTAATATTTAAATGAGAGGTGAATGATAAAGGTCAATTTATGTTTATATTTTTGTTAAGTTAAAGTTAATTAAGTTGATTAAATTAAAGTTAATATAATTTGAAGTTATAATTGTGAATTAAAATCAAATTAAAGTTTACATTTTTCTAAAGATAAGTAGAATTGAATTTAAATAAAAATAACTTTCTTTTGAGACTTTTCCTAGGCTTCAGTTCATGTTAAAGATAAAAGTTTAAAGTATATTTTTATTTACATAGTTTATTGAATTTGTATTTTTGTCTTTTTGATTTTATTCTTGTTTTTATTTAATAAACGTTTAGTTGTTTTTAAAACAGTTTGTCTTTATTTTCAAGACACAATCCACACATGTTACTTTACAGCTTTTTCTCATATTTAATTCGGGCAATCAATCGTCAGCATATACGCTCCATTTAGCGTTTATACTCTGCATCCTGTTTTAATGTATTATTAGTGATTACTTTTGTAATTACTATAATAACAAGGTTATGGGCCAGATTTGGCTGCCCTGTATTTAATATCTTTGTCATGTAGAGTTTCCAGTTATATTGTAGGGTGTCTTGAAATTTTTTTTTTGGCCTAGTTCAATACCCATCTTTGCGATGGGGGGGGCTGTAAGTTAAATTAAGATGTTTGTATTTCTTTCAAAATTTTTTTTTGAACTTAGTAATTTTTTTTTGGAACGTGTTGCAGTATAGTAGCTTTGAAGTGTTATGACCACCTCATCAAGTATGGAGTTCGTATTTCATCACTACATCTTTTGAATGCTTCCAGTCATTTTTAGATCATGAAGAATCATGATACATGTTTTAAGTCTGGAAAAGCTTTGTCAAGTGTTAGAGTGATCATCATCGAAAGTCTACAAAGTGTTATGAGATTAAATAAATCTGCATAGATAAGCTTAGGGTGCAGTGGATCGCGTCCTGGGCTGGTTCTTGTTAGTAGGGCATCATCTTGTGCTGTTATCAAATCCTAGCTTCACTGGTGCTGCATTTTTAAGAGAGATGTTTAGATTCCTCTCCCAAGTCACATTTAAATAAGTGTTTTGTAATAAGGACTGTTTTTTTTAATTGCATCGGCTTTTAGTTAATTGTTTCAAGATATTGCAATTTTAGTGACTGTGCCAGGAGGACAATGGGAGACATCTGCATATTGGTTCCTGCATACTATTTAAATTGAGGACTGCATCTTTAATAGACTGTGTTTCTTCTTTAACTGAAGTTAATAGTTGAAAACTTGAAAATAGTTGTATTAATTTAAAGTAAAAAGTAAATTTCTATATAATGATTAATGAATGTTGCATTTAAGAGAATAATTGTATTAATTTAAAGTAAAGTTTAAGTTCGTGTTATAAAATGTTGATAATTAAATGTTAAAAATTGAAATTTTTTTAAATGTTTGAAATTTTTTTAAATGTTTGAAATTTTTTTATTACCAGTAAACATATAATTTTGAAATAGAATTATGGCCTTTTGTTAAAGTTAATTGTTAAATTGATTTTCTTTGAATTTTTTTTTAATTTATTGGGCATCTGGAATATCCATCCTCTTTTGTGAGTAAAAGAGATGTATCTGTATTTGCAAGCAGCTGCATACAGAGGTATGATTGGAGAGTGCTTGACATAAATAGAATGGCTGAATATAGTATGTAAGGAATGAGAAAGTGTTCTGTGAGTTTTGTCCTATATTTTTAGATGCCTGGCAAAATATTTTTTTTGGGTTATTTTTGGAGTTAAATGAAGATTATCTGGTTTTAACTACATATTTATATTTTTAACTAAGTTTATTTTTAAATTTGCATGAAATTTGTTATAGAATGAGATGCAGTGTTTTAAAAGTGAATATTGGCTATATCACAGCTGTTGTTTATTTAATAAAGTGAAAAATGCATGATTTTTGAATGTTTTTCTGGTTTAATATGGTTACTTTTAATGAATTGAGCTGGACTTAAATTTTTTTTTCAGAATTTTTAAGCTTTGGTTGTATGGTATGAAGGGGGTCATTTTTATATGGTTAGAGGATTTTTTTGACTAGAAACAGTAATGGATGGAAGTAAACTCCAGTTTTGTGACATTGGGGTTTTAGAGTTTGAATCTATTAAGACCTGTTTTCAATGAGTGGCTTCATGTGTTAAATTTTAAAGAGCTGACTCGGAATATTGAAATATTGGTTTTTACACAAAAGTGTAAAGAGGGTTTAGGCTTGGAAACCTAATGTTTTCTTTTTTCTGGTAAATTGGTAGAAATTTGTTGGACCTCCTCTGCTAGATTTTTTTTGTTAAAATTTTACTTAATGCTATTATAAAATGTATTCGTTTGAAGGTTAGTCTGGGAATGTTTTTGATCTTTTGGCTTAACTGAAAGTTTAAATGGTTTTCGTAAACGGCTGTGGTAGTTTTAGTAGGAAAATGAAGTGTTTCTCGTTGTCCATATTGGGTTTCTCACTTGAAGTTTTTGAATTTGTCATTCCTGGATGATGGCTTGAGTTTTGAGAGAAGTTCTTATATATATGCATATTGAATAAATAGCTTTTAATATTTAATGCATATGTCTTGATTCAGAGGACTTAATTTTTATTGGCTTCATCATGGCTGGCAATATGATAGATATAAATAGAAGTTTGTAAATTGTGTTAGTGCTTCAGATGGTAGCTGATTTTTGAAGACTGTTAAGGTGTTCTTATAAAGGCGTGAATAACTACATGGAGAAATTGGCTAATGTTTTAAATTGACAGATTGCTTGGAATGTTGGATTCTTGGATGATATATAAATTTTTGTGTTAGTGGAATTCATATGTTTTTCCTTTTTGAGCTTAACTGACAGATTGAAGAAGTTGGGAAACTCAGTCCTTCATTGTGGTTAAGCAGCAGGAAATTTTTGGCAATTTGTAATTTTCTTTTTGGCTTCATACAATTTGAAATGTGTAATGTGTAGTGAGGCATGGTGTAGCTGTAGAATTTCTCCGGGAGCCATTTTTTTTTTGTTTAAAATGGATGTGTATTGTAGTTCGCCAATATAGAGAGATTATGTGGTTTGAGGTCAATTTGGTGATTCTTGTTCTGTTTCGGTTAGTTATGGTATAATATGTATGTTGGTGATTACATTTTTGAATATTTGGTCAAT
Source organism: Maratus michaelseni (assembly GCA_963931845.1). Taxonomy (NCBI): domain Eukaryota; kingdom Metazoa; phylum Arthropoda; class Arachnida; order Araneae; family Salticidae; genus Maratus; species Maratus michaelseni. The sequence goes on from OZ007593.1 coordinate 3,730,360, forward strand.
ATCTGTGCTACCTATGTCTATGTTTTTGTTTAATGTGAATGAAAGGTATGAAGTCTCTGGGCCCGGAGCAGTGAATTGATGATGAATGTGTGGATTATAGGTTTGAAAGAAGTGTGTGTATGTGATGTACCAATACAGTATATAATTTTTGGTGTTGTCTCGTTTGTCAGGTTTCTTGGTCATAGGATTAGCTAAAAGTATTTGAATTGTATTTTTATAGGTTGTTATTGAATGAAACAGGGCTTGGATCAGTGTTTTTGACTAAATAATTTTTATGATGCTGCCATTGGATAAGAAATTTTTAAATGGTAGTCTTGAAGTTACCTAACCTGAAGTGTATATATATTTATATATATGTGTATACATATGGAAGCTAGTAAATGTCAAAATGAGATTATAGTCATGTGATAAGCAATTTTTACTAAAATGAACTGTTTTAGATGAAAATGTAAAAATTGTTAGCTGATGTGATTTTACTGTTTTTAAAGTCCTTATGTTTTTGTGAAAAGTCCTTGGCCATACGTTATTGTCTATATGTGTTTGTTATTGTATATTTAATTTTTATTTATATGTAATATAATTGTTAATTGTTTTACAGATTCTTTTGATATGGACTGGAGCCCGTAGGTTTTTTTTTTAGGCATCTTTCAGGTTAGTATGTGATGTTGGTGTTGGTGGATAGGAGTTGCCATGTATAGGTCTTTTGGTTTACACAATAATTATCTGGTTTTTGTAACTGTTGCTGGATGATGGAATTTTAGCCGAGGTGTACTATCGGAGCTATTCATGTTTTGTGGTCATCTGAATGGAAGACTTTTTTTTTATGGTAGTTAACCTGTACGGTATTTTTAGAAGTGATAAGAGGGGGGCTTTTGTTAGGAAATATTCCATAATTTCCCTATTTTGGTCTTATCACTTCAGTTAATTCATCCATTTAATTACTTTTTGTTTCACAGCTATATATTTCTAAGTTCTGTTTTATACATATACATTCTGGATTATATTTACTTTATTTCAATATCTAAATATCATATTTAACATTTCATAAAGCTTACTTACAATAGCTGTATAATTTATCCAGGCCTATTCATTTTTACTTTCACACCACACTATTGAAAACCACGCACCTCTGTTTACATTTTGCCGGTTCCATATCTCTCTGCATGGCCTAGCACCACGATGCGTCGAAGCACTTACGGCCGACGACGACAGATGGCGTAATCGTCTCTTTCTCCTACGATCTTTCTCTCGTGGCGGTTCGTCACTTCATCCGGACCTTTCTAGAAGCCGGTAATGACGTTTGCTGGAAGACGGCGTGATAGGCTGTTTACCTGGAGATGATTGCTTATATACGACAGCTCGTGGTTTATTCATTAGCTTCGTTGTTTTAATTCCTTTTGTGTGTGGCAAGGCAATGTTGACATAGTAATGCCGCCGGGAGATAATGGCTAGTGTTGGTGAAATGCAGTTTTAAAGATGTTCTATAATATTTGAATATGTTATTGTTTCTCAAGATGCTTTTAATCTCTGATGATGTTGCTTTTTAAATCTAAAGAACTTTTAGTGTTTTTATGAAAGCTGGGTGGTGATGTTGAAAGGATACATCTAGAGTTTTATGCCTTCTCTCATCGTGTTGACAAAGTTGCTTCTCCTGAAAGACATAGTGAGAAGAATGACATTTGTTACCTAGTGTATCAAAACACCGGCTGCAACACGTTCTATCAATTTTTCAATTTATGATTTAATTTGTTTCATTAGTTTTTCTACTCAACGATGTTTTCCCTTCTCCTTAGTATGTTTTAAACCAACTTCAGTTATACTGCTTTTAGGCAGGTTTTTAAGAAGTTGTGTTAGTATCCTAGTATACTATTAAAAGGGGGGGGAAGGTGAATTACACAGAGAACTTTCGTAAGTAGATTTGAATATATTTTCATTTAGTTTTTCTTGAAGTGATTTTATTATACTTTTGGTTTTGTTTAATTTAGTTTAAAACTGGTTTGAGTTTCTTTAAAGTTTTAGTTTATTAGTTGTTTTTCCCTCTCAGTTTTAACATCATGTTTAAGTTTCTGGTTTCTGTCTTTTACTCTTAAGGTCTTTCAAATACTGTGACGGACTTCATCATGTTTAAGGTTTCAGCTGAAGATCCGATTTACTTTGTTAGATACTTTTGCTTTGATGCTTTCGGTATGCTAATGACGGTACGCGTGGTATATCGGAAGTTTTCATGAGGCGGGGTTTGAGATAGATGTCAGTGACTTGTTTTGCATTTTGACTTTGATGCCTTCGGTGTGCTAATGACGGTACGCGTGGTACATCGGGAGTTTTTCATGAGATGAGATGTAAAGCGAAACACAGTTTAACAATCTTTTAAGATGGTTAATATTTAAATGAGAGGTGAATGATAAAGGTCAATTTATGTTTATATTTTTGTTAAGTTAATGTTAATTAAGTTGATTAAATTAAAGTTAATATAATTTGAAGTTATAATTGTGAATTAAAATCAAATTAAAGTTTACATTTTTCTAAAGATAAGTAGAATTGAATTTAAATAAAAATAACTTTCTTTTGAAACTTTTCCTAGGCTTCAGTTCATGTTAAAGATAAAAGTTTAAAGTATATTTTTATTTACATAGTTTATTGAATTTGTATTTTTGTCTTTTTGATTTTATTCTTGTTTTTATTTAATAAACGTTTAGTTGTTTTTAAAACAGTTTGTCTTTATTTTCAAGACACAATCCACACATGTTACTTTACAGCTTTTTCTCATATTTAATTCGGGCAATCAATCGTCAGCATATACGCTCCATTTAGCGTTTATACTCTGCATCCTCTTTTAATGTATTATTAGTGATTACTTTTGTAATTACTATAATAACAGTTTGACATCAGATTTTTTTTTTCCGGCAGTCTAATTCAGTTGTTTAAGGAAAAGCAGTGTCCTCCCCCCCCCCCCTTCAAGTTTTTTTATCTTAACCATGGGGTTCTAGAGGTTCGTTCAGTTCGAGGTTTATTTTTTCTATTTGCGCCACCTGGTGGCGGAAGGTGGAACAAACGTATACTGCAGCGCATGCGCAGCACGACTGCTATACGGTGCCGCAGGCAGCGGGGACCCGAGCCGGAGGTTCGTTCAGTTAGAGGTTTATACTATTCTATGTGTAATTTAAGGGATTATCCGGTGCGTGATTAGCACGACCGGTATACGGTGCCGAAGGCAGCGGGGACCAGGGTCGGAGATTAGTTCAGTTAGAGGCTTATACTATTCGATGTGCAAATTAAGGGATTATGCAAATTATGGGATTATCCGGTGCGTGCGTAGCACGACCGGTGTACGGTGCCGAAGGCAGCGGGGACCCGGGTCGGAGGTTCGTTCGGTTCGAGGGGGATCCGAGCCGGAGAATAAAAAAGTTTCGAGGCACCGATGTAAATTAGGGGCCCGCTGGCGGGCGAAGCCAGCTAGTAGAATTATTATAATTGTTATTATAGTAATTACGAAAGTAAATCACTAATACAAAAAAAACAGGATGCAGAGTATAAACGCTAAATGGAGCGTATATGCTGACGATTGATTGCCCGAATTAAATATGAGAAAAAGCTGTAAAGTAACATGTGGATTGTGTCTTGAAAATAAAGACAAACTGTTTTAAAAACAACTAAACGTTTATTAAATAAAAACAAGAATAAAATCAAAAAGACAAAAATACAAATTCAATAAACTATGTAAATAAAAATATACTTTAAACTTTTATCTTTAACATGAACTGAAGCCTAGGAAAAGTTTCAAAAGAAAGTTATTTTTATTTAAATTCAATTCTACTTATCTTTAGAAAAATGTAAACTTTAATTTGATTTTAATTCACAATTATAACTTCAAATTATATTAACTTTAATTTAATCAACTTTAACTTAACAAAAATATAAACATAAATTGACCTTTATCATTCACCTCTCATTTAAATATTAACCATCTTAAAAGATCATTAGTCTGTTTCACTTTTACACCTCGTCTCATGAAAAACTCCCGATGTACCACGCGTACCGTCATTAGCACACCGAAAGGATCAAAGCCAAAATGCAAAACAAGTCTCAGACATCTATCTCAAACCCCGCCTCATGAAAACCTCCGATATACCACGCGTACCGTCATTAGCATACAGAAAGCATCAAAGCAAAAGTATCTAACAAAATAAATCGGATCTTCATCTGAAACCTTAAACGTGATGAAGTCCGTCACAGTATTTGAAAGACCTTAAGAGTAAAAGAAGAAACCAGACTTAAACATGATGTCAAACTGAGAGGGAAAAATAACTGTAATAAACCAAAACTTTATAGAAACTTAAACCAGTTTTAAACTTAATTAAATAAGGCCAAAAGTATAATAAAAATCACTTCAAGAAAAACTAAATGAAAGTATATGCAAATTTACTTACAAACGTTCTCTATGTATTTCACCTTCCCCCCTTTTAACAGTATACTAAGATACTAACACAACTTCCTAAAACCTGCCTAATAGCAGTATATCTGAAGTTGGTTTAAAACATACTAAGGAGAAGGGAAAACATCGTTGAGTAGAAAAACTAATGAAACAAATTAAATCATAAACTGAAATATTGATAGAACGTGTTGCAGCCGGTGTTTTGATACACTAGGTAACAAATGCCATTCTTCTCACTATGTCTTTCAGGAGAAGCAACTTTGTCAACACGATGAGAGAAGGCATAAAACTTCTAGATGTATCCTTTAACATCACCACCCAGCTTTCATAAAAACACAAAAAGTTCTTTAAATTTAAAAAGCAACATCATCGGAGATTAAAAGCATCTTGAGAAACAATAACATATTCAAATATTATAGAACATCTTTAAAACTGCATTTCACCAACACTAGCCATTATCTCCCGGCGGCATTACTATGTCAACATTGCCTTACCACACACAAAAGGAATTAAAACAACGAAGCTAATGAATAAACCACGAGCTGTCGCATATAAGCAATCATCTCCAGGTAAACAGCCTATCACGCCGTCTTCCAGCAAACGTCATTACCGGCTTCTAGAAAGGTCCGGATGAAGTGACGAACCGCCACGAGAAAAAGATCGTAGGAGAAAGAGACGATTGCGCCATCTGTCGTCGGCGGCCGTAAGTGCTTCGACGCATCGTGGTGCCAGGCTGTACAGAGAGACATGAAACCGGCAAAAGGTAAACAGAGGTGCGTGGTTTTTAATAGTGTGGTGTGAAAGTAAAAATGAATAGGCCTGGATAAATTATACAGCTATTGTAAGTAAGCTTTATGAAATGTTAAATATGGTATTTAGATATTGAAATAAAGTAAATATAATCCAGAATGTATATGTATAAAACAGATTTTAATTACCGACCGAAACCGAAGTTGGAAGAGAAGTCAAAACAGCGAAAAGTTCGCCTCTGCCGAGGGTTGCCGGTACACGTCCGGTCCGGGAAGGAAAAGGCAGGGGGTTCCCAGGGAGCGATTTAAGCCCCAAACCGCAGCGAAGGTCCGACCCCTATCTCCGGAAGTCGGGGGGCCAGAAATTCGTAAGTCGCACGTACGCAAACGGGACGTCATCAGATCTCATAAATTCGAAAAATTGTTTCCGTGCGACGATTAGAACCGGAAAAATCCTTTAAAAATCGATTGATAAAAAATTATTTTTCTTTTCTTTCCAAGCTGCGATTCCCAGATCGGAGACGCACGGCCAGACGATTGTCTGGATCGGCATTTTCTTTGACGGAGGTCAGGTCACATGACGTTCAAGTGGGGTTTTACAGAGGGGGGGGGGGGCATCTCTGATTCTAAGAGGCGCAGAAATTAAAAACTTTGACAGGGCGAAGCTAAATAGATTTTGCTTTCAGAATATCTAAAAATTATTGCCATATCTTTATTACGAGCCGATATATTATTTTATTGTATAATTAATCATCGTTATTTGTATAATTAAAGCAAAAGAAAGATTTCCATTACAGTGCCGGCTAGATATTACGATTTTAAGAAGTAGGCCGCATCTAAAAACTGCATTACGAGTATTTTCAGTTTTTGTTTTAGAGTGGCAACCAGATATTATGATAGGAAAAAGCGGGCTTCGCCCGTTATCAATTTTTTTTTTTTTTTTTTTTAGTTTTAAGCTTTTCTACAGCTCACTGACTTTGAACTAGAACTCAGGTAGTCTACATAAGTTGTTTGAGGAAAAGCAGTGTCATCGCCAACCCCCCCCCCCCCCCCCCCGCTTTTTTCTTTTAACTGTGGTCCGTTTCTATAACTAAGAAACTATGTTACGGATGTCCACCAAACTGATTCCAAACATCATAATTAAAGTAATAAGGACCCCCTATCCAGATATTATGATAGGGAAAAGCGGGCTTCGCCCGTTATCGATTTTTTTTTTTAAGTTTTAAGTTTTTCTACAGGTCCCTGTCTTTGAACTAGAACTCAGGTAGTCTAAATCAATTCGACTCGACATCGATAGAGCTTACCGATTTTATTTCATTTTTTCACCACTAGAGGGAGCACGACTGCTATATGATGCTGCAGGCAGCGGGGACACGAGCCGCAGGTTCGTTCAGTTAGAGGTTTATACTATTCCATGTGCAATTTAAGGGATTATCCGGTGCATGCGTAGCACGACCGTCATACGGTGCCGAAGGCAGCGGGGACCAGGGTCGGAACGACTGCTATACGGTGCCGCAGGCAGCGGGGTCCCGAGCCGCAGATTCGTTCAGTTAGAAGTTTATACTATTCTATGTGCAATTTAAGGGATTATCCGGTGCATGCGCAACACGACCGGTATACGGTGCCGAAGGCAGCGGGGACCAAAATCACCCACTCGTGGACAGCCACCCGTGAGGTATAGGAACAATAAGTCCACGAGGGGAAAAATAAACGCTACCCGACACCGATAGCACCCATCCGTTCCAACCCCCACCGCAGGAGGCGCCTGTTTATTAGATTTGAAACAATGAATATAATTACATAACAATAATAAAATATAAAAAGTAAAAAATAACAATTTTTTGCAAATCAAAGTTAAATATAAAATATTTTCGAAGTACTAAAAGTTCATAATGTCCTAAATTTATGGTATTTTAGTTCAGAAAGTCAATGGTCAGTTCAGTCAATTTTTTTTAAATTCTTTCGTAATGAAAGAGAAATTTTTATTGAGAATATTATAATTCTCTTTTAACTTTTGAGAGTTTGAAGGATTGAAAATGATATTACGAAGGTTATATCTGAGAGTTTCGTTCTTATCAAAAGGGAAGTGATGGATCATAAGAGGGCAGCATCCGAATATGTAGTGAACTGCATCTCCTTCTGCTTTATCGCATGGACATCTAGGTGAGGCTCTTTTTCTTATTTTATGTAAGTATTGTGGGAAACTGCCATGGTTACTCAGATTAGAGATCTGCACGGGCCGGGCCAAGGCCCGAAGCCTGTACTCTGCCCGGCCCGAGCTCGGGCCTATTTTTCTTCACGGCACTCGGGCCGGGCATAGTAATTACTCTTTACGGGCCGGGCCTTACTTTTTTCCTGAAGGATAAGGCCGTGCCTTAAATTATTTTTTCCGTACAGAGCCGGGACTGGTTTCATTCTTCCTAGTCTTCACGCCTCAAAATTTTTAGTCCTGGTGTAAAAATCTTTTCAAAACATGCATACATTTTTAAATCGCCATTATCTTATAATTAAACATTAAAATTTATTCTTTTTAAAGAATAGTAGATTTATACACTTATTAAAATATGGCTAAATTAAAATATAGTAAAACGTGTGAAAAAGAACCTGCTTATGATGGAATCCTGTCTTAAATTGAAAAATGTGTTGATCCATTAAAAATGAATATACTAATATTTAAGAAAAGAATATATAATACATTTACACCTGCTAAGAAGGCAAATTGTCTATAACTCTTCTTCCCTATGCAATTCCATCTTAGAAGATTTTACTGTATAGCATTTTTCTGATTTTTAACACTTCAATAAATGGAATATGGATTAACAATATTGATGATAACTTAAATACATACATACAACAAATAGAGATTTATTAAAAAAATAAATATTCCAGCTTGCGGCACCTCTATAAATATGAAGATTATAAACATGAAAAAAAAAGTCTAAGATAGGAATATTTGGTTAGATCTCCTCCTACGATGCAAATTTTGAACCAAATCGACGTAAAAATTATGTTTTGTAGAAATTCACTCGGGCCGGGCCGGGCTCGGGCCGAACATTTAACTTTTAAATCGGGCCGGACCGGGCCAATATTTTTTTTGTTCGGGCCGGGCCGGGCTCGGGCCGAACTTTTAATTTTTGTATCGGGCCAGGCCGGGCCAAATTATTTTTTGTATGGGTCGGGCCGGGCCCGGAAATTTCGGCCCGTGCAGACCTCTAACTCAGATAATACGGCAGGGTCGGAGGTTCGTTTGGTTAGAGATTTGTACAATTCAATGTGCTAATTAAGGGATTACCCGGTGCCGAAGGTTCGTCCGGTTTGAGGTTTTACAAGATTCGAGATTTTCTACAATTCGAGGCACCGATGTAAATTAGGGGCCCGCTGGCGGGCGAAGCCAGCTAGTCCCTATTATTAAGCGCGGTAAACGTCTGTGTGTGTGTGTCTGCCTGTGAACTCCACCTTTGTACCCGCAAAGGCTCCGGGACCAGGCGACGCACGGACGGCGGACACGGACCGAAAAATTCGCAAAAAAGGTGCGACGCTCAAGTTTCGATCGGGTCGGGATTCCGACCCGGACCCGGGGCGTTATTAATGAGCGAAAGTGTTTTAATTACCGACCGAAACCGATGTTGGAAGAGAAGTCAAAACAGCGAAAAGTTCGCCTCCGCCGAGGGTTGCCTTTACACGTCTGGTCCGGGAAGGAAAAGGCAGGGGGTTCCCAGGGAGCGATTTAAGCCCCAAACCGCAGCGCAGGTCCGACCCCTATCTCCGGAAGTCGGGGGGCCAGAAATTCGTAAGTCGCACGTACGCAACCGGGACGTCGTCAGGTCTCATAAATTCGAAAAATCGTTTCCGTGCGACGATTAGAACCGGAAAAATCCTTTAAAAATCGATCGATAAAAAATTATTTTTCTTTTCTTTCCGAGCTGCGATTCCCAGATCGGAGACGCACGGCCAGACGATTGTCTGGATCGGCATTTTCTTTGACGGGGGTCAGGTCACATGACGTTCAAGTGGGGTTTTACAGAGAGGAGAGCCCATCTCTGATTCTAAGAGGCGCAGAAATTCCAAACTTTGACAGGGCGACGCTAAATAGATTTTGCTTTCAGAATATCTAAAAATTATTGCCATATCTTCATTTTGAGCTGATATATTATTTTATTGTATAATTAATCATCGTTATTTGTATAATTAAAGCAAAAGAAAGATTTCCATTACAGATATTACGATTTTAAGAAGTAGGCCGCGCCTAAAAACTGCATTACGAGTATTTTCAGTTTTTGTTTTAGAGTGGCAACCAGATATTATGATAGGAAAAAGCAGGCTTCGCCCATTATGGATTTTTTTTTTTTTTTTTTTTTAGTTTTAAGTTTTTCTACAGCTCACTGTCTTTGAACTAGAACTCAGGTAGTCTACATAAGTTGTTTGAGGAAAAGCAGTGTCATTGCCAACCCCCCCCCTCCCCCCGCTTTTTATGACAGTGCCGGCTAGATATTAGGATTTTAAGAAGTAGGCCGCGTCTAAAAACTGCATTATTATTTTAAGTTTTAGTATTTTAAGTTTTTGTTTTAGAGTGGCAACCAGATATTACGATAGGGAAAAGCGGGCTTCGCCCGTTATCGATTTTTTTTTCTTTAGTTTTAAGTTTTTCTACAGCTCACTGTCTTTGAACTAGAACACAGGTAGTCTACATAAGTTGTTTGAGGAAAAGCAGTGTCATCGCCAACACCCCCCCCCCCGCTTTTTTCTTTTAACTGTGGTCCGTTTCTATAACTAAGAAACTATGTTACGGATGTCCACCAAACTGATTCCAAACATCATAATTAAAGTAATAAGGACCCCCTATCCAGATATTATGATAGGGAAAAGCGGGCTTCGCCCGTTATCGATTTTTTTTTTTAAAGTTTTAAGTTTTTCTACAGGTCCCTGTCTTTGAACTAGAACTCAGGTAGTCTAAATCAATTCGACTCGACATCGATAGAGCTTACCGATTTTATTTCGTTTTTTTCACCACTAGGGGGCGCTTTCCTATCTTCGGTTCTACGGGCATGAAAACGACGAGGTATGGCTCATTCGACTCGACATCGAAAGTCTTAACGATTTCAGTTATGATCATATAAACAGATTGCGCCACCTGGTGGCGGAAGGTGGAACTAAAGTAAACTGCAGCGCGTGCGCAGCACGACTGCTATACGGTGCCGCAGGCAGCGGGGACCCGAGCCGCAGGTTCGTTCAGTTAGAGGTTTATACTATTCCATGTGCAATTTAAGGGATTATCCGGTGCATGCGTAGCACAACCGTCATACGGTGCCGAAGGCATCGGGGACCAGGGTCAGAACGACTGCTATACGGTGCCGCAGGCAGCGGGACCCGAGCCGGAGGTTCGTTCAGTTAGAGGTTTATACTATTCTATGTGCAATTTAAGGGAATATCCGGTGTGTGCGCAGCACGACCGGTATACGGTGCCGAAGGCAGCGGGGACCAGGGTCGGAGGTTCGTTCGGTTAGAGGTTTGTACAATTCAATGTGCTAATTAAGGGATTACCCGGTGCCGAAGGCAGCGGGGACCCGGGTCGGCGGTTCGTCCGGTTTGAGGTTTTACAAGATTCGAGATTTTCTACAATTCGAGGCACCAATGTAAATTAGGGGCCCGCTGGCGGGCGAAGCCAGCTAGTATATTAAAATAAATTCATTACGATGTCTGGCAAAATTCTGTACATTAGTTCATAAGATAAGCTATGGCAGAAATCATTAAACATGCAACATGGCAGTGCAACCTGATGGGCGATTTACATCAAAACCTCAGCATCTATTTATATCAAGATCTAGCAGAGTATGAAGTTTGGTTAGATTACTATGACTATCGAGGAAATCGTGTAAAGTGCAGCATAGCAGCACCACCTATTGGGTGATTTATACCAAAACCTAATAAAAATAAATAGAAAACCAAAAATCCATTCTTGGAGCAGTTTTGTAGCATGTCAATTTGCAGTTTTGTAGTAGGTTATTTATGTTTTGCAGTAGCTTCAAATTAAAAAAGTCTGTTCAAAATTTTTTCATCTTAAAACAGGACCCTTCCAAAAATCTTTGTTTTAAAAAGAACCATTTACAAAATGTTGCATCTTAATACGGGGTACTTCACATTTTCTTCAACTTAAAACAAGACTTCAATCAAAATTTTTGTTTAAAAAAGGGCCTTTCACAGTTTTTTAAGCTTAAAACAGGACCCTTCACAAAAATCTGTTATAAAAAAGACCGTTTACAATTTTTTTTCATCTTAACACAGCGCCCTTCACAAAAATCTTTGTTTGAAAGAAACGTTCTTCAGATCGTCATTTGTCTTAAAAGAACATATATAAAATAATATATTTATATTCAATATAAATATATATTCCATATTTTTATATACATCCGATATTTCAAAATAGTCAACTTACTACACCGATTATAAATGTTTTCAGACTTAATATAAATTAAAAACTGCAATATATTGTGCTTAACAAGAAAACTTAATAAAACAATATTCAAATGTCTTTTTTGTTTCTTTTTTCCCCATTTGCAACAGAACTGAAGATCAACTAATTGAGAGCAGAAACAATTTGCAATTTACTCCCATTGAAAACAGAATATATGATTTAGTATCAAGTAACGTGAAAATTTGATATTTTATACAACAAAATTATAAATGCAAAATAGTTTTTTTTAATTCCAATTTTGAACATAAATGTATGTTTGTCCCTATGCTTTTTTTTATTTTCTAGCCTCTTGTGTAGTTTAAACTGAGCTAAATCAAAAACAGAAAAAATTCTTTCTAACAATATTGCAAAAAAATGTTTACTTTATCTTTCAATGGCTGTTCTTAACTTGATACTTTCTCACATAATTATTAGTTTTTAAAAATTCAGCTTTAAACATAACCAGGGCTAGTACTAGGATTTTTCAAAATTTTAGGAATTTTTTCCCAAATTTTAGGAAAATTTTAGGGGCATTTGCGATATTTTTAACATTACAAGTATGTAATAACAGTATTTTCGTGCTAGACAGGCACATGTGGTACACTGCCAAAGAATATTCCCATCATTCCAATGAATTCAGCCCTTGTTCCATGAGCTTGTGTTGTTTGTTGCGAATGAGAGCATTTAAATTTGCACAATAAACAGCTTGATATTACAAACCATTTTGACAACTTATGCTTAATGCAATTATATTAATTAGAATTTTTAATTCCTGTATCATGGAGCCTAACCAGAATGAATGCTCTCTTTCTCTCTCTTTTGGATGTTCTCTGTGAACCTAGAGAACAAGAGGCAGGAAGCAAGGGTGATTATGAGAAAAAAAATTCTGAAACTAACAGAAAAACTTCAGAAAGGTTTTTTTCACACTTCTTTGTCGAAATTTGCATTTTTTCAGTGTTTTTTTTGACGAAACATGCATTTTTTCGCGATTCTTTCATGAAATTTGCCTTATTTGCACGATGTATTGACAAACTTACACGTTTTTTCGTGATCTTTTGACGGAATTTACATTTTTTTCGATAACTTTTGTCGGAATTCGTGTTTCTTTCGCAACCTTTTGACGGAATTTGCTTTTTTTCGCGACCTTTTGACGGAATTTGCTTTTTTTCGTGATCCTTTGACAAAATTCATGTTTTTCTGCAATCTTTTGACAAAATTTGAGATTTCCCCGCAATCTTTTGACGAAATTTGTATTTTTGTGCGATCGTTTGACGAAATTCGCCTTATATGCACGATTGATTGACAAAATTTCGTGATCCTTCAACGAAATTGGCGTTTTTTACCACATTTTTTTGATGAAATTCACGTTTTTTCCGTGATTCTTAGACGAAATTATCTTCTTTCCTTGATTTTTGGATGAAATTGGAAGGATTTTCACGATTTTTTTTTAAATCGAAATTCACGTTTATTCCACGATCTTTTTAAGAAATTCTAGTTTTTTTTCCCCGAGATGTTTTTAAAAAATTTACAATCCTTTGAAGAAATTAGTGTTTGTTGCGATCTTTAGATGAACTTTGAGTTTTTTTTCAGGATTGTTTGTCGAAATTAGCTTTTTTTCTCCCATGATATCCTTGGATGAAATTTAAGTTGTTTCCCCTATTCTTTGTCGAAATTTGCTTTTTTCCGCAATCTTTTGACGAAATTTGTGTTGTTTTAGTGATCTTTTGACAAAATTTGCGTTATTTTAGCGATCTTTTGACAAAATTTGCGTTATTTTAGCGATTTTTTGACAAAATTTGCGTTATTTTAGCGCTTTTTTGACAAAATACGTGTCTTTTCCGGTGACTATTTGTCGAAATTCCCGATATTTTCCGGTGAAATTTTGTCGATTTCGAATTTTTAGGAACAAGAAGAAAATTTTAGGGGATAAAATAATATTTAGGAAATTTAGGAATTTTAGGGGGAATGCTAGCCCTGCATAACGCTTAGACAATGTTTTTTTTTTTAGATAGGGGAGGGGGGCATCTAAAAAAGTCACTGACAGAGGCAAAAGTTCTTTATCTACAAAACAACAATCAATAAAGTTGAAAATTTCATTTATTATACACTTGTTTCGACTGAAAATATAAATGATGTTATATAGAATGATATTTTAAAACTAAATGTCATATACATAAAAATATCAAATATAATATTTTGAAAATAAATATTCAATATACATCTATTGACATATATCTGACATATTGGCCTGGTGAAATCTATGGTTGCTGATCATGTAGGTCGCTCATAAAATGGAAGTGAAGTGGAAAGAAACAAGATATCTGAGATTTCCACAGAAACTAGTGAGGGCTCTTCCAGCACTCCCCTAATGGATCCCCTGTGGTAATAAACTTTTTTTAGTGATACAATATTTAAAAATTATTGAAGTAAAAATGAAACAGATTCAATCAATTCAGTATTGAATTTTAACCATTTATACTTAATTTTTACTGTGATAAGAAAAAACGTCTATATTTAAAAAAATATAAAAAGATGTGCAATTAATATTATAAAGTTTTGTTTCTTTTTAGGCTTTAGATTATAATAAAAGTAGTTTAACATAAATGCTGACATTCATTTAGTGGATGGAGAATGATTAAATAATCTATATCAACGTGCAATGCTTGATCAAATTGCAGAAATTCGTAATTTGTCTCATGATTATTAGATACCTTGTGAAATAGGAAATAAAATATTTCTAATATTTAATGATCAGAAATTAACAAAATGTCGATACGGAGGAAAAATCTCGAGTCTCTTTAAAGTGAATCAGGATATGATAAAAAATATGGGACATGAAAAACACTCAGTAGGCCTAGTAATTATCGATTGTAATTTAACAGATAAAATATAGATTTTAATACAGTTAAATAAGAAACAGCACTGATTACATTTCAGTTTTTTCTGCCTAAAGTCAGATGAAAAACTCTTAGAGGAATTAAAGACAATAGAGTATTATATTAAGCGACATACCTCGTACCTGTAGTAAAAGTGCAAATCTCCAAATCTCTGTGGAAAATAACACTTTAGAACAATTCCATATAATCGAAATGTAATATTCGATTATAAACTTATCACATTTATGCTGCCAGCTTAATGATAAAAACTAATTGCCAAATACAAAATTTAACAAATAACTAAAGAAAATTATTATTGCGATGCTATTACATATTGTACTTGTACTTTTATATGAATCTTATGTAATATTGATTTATCATAATTATATTTACGCAATTACAAAAAAAAAGATACAAAAAACAAATTTCTGATTTTTTTTTATCGCATGGATTTAATGTTAGAAAGCTTCGTAATTAAAAAAAAAAATGTATAAATTCATTTAACAATTCCAGTGCGAAAAATTAATCACTTTTGTAATTGATAATTGAATTTAGTTAAATAATCCAAGTTTGATCAGTATCCAATGGAGCATGCGCTTTCTCAAAGTAAAAGTAAAAGTCCTATGAATACGAGTCATTCAAATTGAATCATTCATTTGGCGTCTCTTAAAAATAGATTCACAGTAACTTTTTGTTACAATAGCTTAAGGTAAGTTTATTTATAACGTACCTGCCAACACACAAGGCCCCATTAACCTCTAGGCTATGGTGTCATACACTCACGCGCTGTTTTTTTTTTTTTTAAATCGGTTATAAAAAGGAAAAAAGTTGCCAAATTTAGGGGATTTTGTCCTTTAATGGCAACCTAGCCATTGTTCTTGGTTTGGCGCGAAAATCGCGCCAACCAAAAAATCGCCAAACATCTCTGCGTGAGTGTAAAGCATCTGTTCCAACCTCTAAATTTAGGGGAATTTTGGTTACCCCTTTCATTTGGCTGAGGTTTTCTCAATTCATGAAAACTCACCAATGATACTAATATCATTCCTGGGAATAGCACATATTTTATTAAACAGCTTTCTTATATTTCCTGTATATACATGAGATATATTTCGTACATTTGTCTGTATGCTCAATTTCCCGGCTGGTTTCTAACAGGAATATCAGGATGCTATATGATTAATTACCACCCTATTGATGACATTCATATTTCCCTGTTAAATAATTTTTTTGAAGTAGTGCAGGGATTTCTTCTTGGATTAAACAAATTTTCTTTTCCAAAAAAAATTAAATACCATGTGAAAAGAAGAAAATGGTAATTAGAGAGCCCTCTTTACAGTCATTTCGGTGCCGCCTTTTTTAATTTTAGAGGAGAAGCATGTGCTTCTTGTGCCTTTTGGATAAACAGGCCTTCCTGCCAACATGTCAAATTTGAAAAATGTACAATGTATTCTTACGACATAATTAAAAACAAGTAACATTAAAAATGTAAGAAACGAAAAATATATGGCTGCTTATTAAGTTATAGGAATGTTTAGTCATTTCTATTTATATATACAGTAGAACCCCGGTTATGCGAAAATCGGCTTAACCAAAACACCTTAAAATTCTATTTATTTTTTTTTGTAAAGAAAAATTATATTTTTATACATGTTGTTTTTGAAATAATTAAAGAGTCAACTTACTTACACGGACATTGCGTAAATGCAGGCATTTTATTGCACGGACACGTACAACACTTCATTTCTTTATGAAATAAGTTGTGTTTTGTTTTTCAACTTTGCATTGTGTCAATGCAGCCTTATCACGCTACCTTTAAAACAACAACACATCTGATGATGTTGTTGTATCTACCTTCACTTAAATATAATTGAAGTGCTATTATCAACTCTTTTCAACACATTGTGATCTTCTTCTTCATGCTAATAAAAACCTGTTTACTGTTTTAACCTTTTGATTAAGTGCTTGGACTGGCAACTATTTTTATATTCACTCGTACCACAATTTACAAAAGAACTTATTTGTGGTACATTTCTCTTGAAATTATCTTGCTATAAGAGTATGGCAGGTATTCATAGTACAAATATGGTGAGAATAGAATAAAGAAATAGTCCCTGAGACGACATGTCCCAACCCTGTCATCAAAAGGTTAAAGCATTACAACTCATCATAAATAAAGTTTGGAGGAAATTAAAACATGTGCAAACAGGAAGAGGAAATCACATAGAATACAGACCCTTGCTGGTACTGCATCTAAGGCTCCTATAAGGGTATTATAGGAGCTCTAGCTGCATCTACAGGCATGAACGTGTTATCTGACTGTGCAGAAGTGAGAAGTGTGAGTAGTGCCATCTAGAAGAATAAATAGAGGAAGCCTCCTGGTTATCCTAAAATTCCTATGGAATCTTGTTTAATTGAAAATCCTTTGGCCTCATAATTTTCAGATAACCGGCGTTTTACTGTACTTAGATTAGAAATCTAATGTTTATATAATTTTTGTTATGGAAAAACAGTTTTGGTAGTTGGACTATAATATATAGAAGTAAGACTTTATCCAAATACATCCTAATCTACACAATAGGAATAACATACTTAAATTACCTCAAATAGGCCTATTTCCAGACTTTTAAACCTATAGGATTATCATCCATACTCATGTCCACTGTCAATTGACTGCTTTAGCAAATGTGATTTGGAGTTATAAAGTAGTTTTTGTGATAGTCTTTTAACAGTTTCCATCTTCAATTTTAACTTTAATGTTACTAGCATCATTCATATTTGAAGCAAACCTAACTTGTATACCGATTACGAAAGATTAGCTGATCTTTTATTTTCCTCATCCAGATTTTCTGCTTAATCTTTTGTAAGTGGGATTTTTTAAATTATTTTTATAGGTCATATACTTGCTAGGAAACTGATAAAAGAAAACAGAGAAATGAAATATATGTATCATGTCAAAAATCTAATGGGATATGTAAATGATTATTTTGCATCATAGTATCCAAACAAAGTGAAATGTATTCAAGTGGATAATATGATGCAAAATAATCATTTACATAAATTTTACTTATGATTTTGGATAGCGTGGCACAAAAGATAAATCAATTTATTGAAATAAAATTCAATTAATAATATAGGCTCAGTGAAAGTAATATATTTAAAAGTGTATTGGAAAATTATAAGTATTTTTTGTATGTGTAAATATACTTTAGAAGACAAACCAATAATAATTTAAATTGAATTTTAAAACAATACTATTAAATTCATGTGAAGGTGTCACTCGAATTTTGATATCATTTCTTTTAAAACCCATATTTTGAATGCAAGAGAGATGTGAATGAAAAAGCATCAGCGAATAAATTTCATCTATCCAAAATAATAATGGCATCTGTGAATGTAAATAAAACAAAAAAGAAAATGATGATATATTTTTTTAATTATTAACATCAAATTTGATATCATTGCTTTTAAAACCCATATTTTGAATGCAAGAGAGATGTGAATGAAAAAGCATCAGCGAATAAATTTCATCTATCTTTTCATGTCCAAAATAATAATGGCATCTGTGAATGTAAATAAAACAAAAAAGAAAATGATGATATATTTTTTTAATTATTAACATCAAATTTGATATCATTGCTTTTAAAACCCATATTTTGAATGCAAGAGAGATGTGAATGAAAAAGCATCAGCGAATAAATTTCATCTATCTTTTCATGTCCAAAATAATAATGGCATCTGTGAATGTAAATAAAACAAAAAAGAAAATGATGATATATTTTTTTAATTATTAACATCAAATTTGATATCATTGCTTTTAAAACCCATATTTTGAATGCAAGAGAGATGTGAATGAAAAAGCATCAGCGAATAAATTTCATCTATCTTTTCATGTCCAAAATAATAATGGCATCTGTGAATGTAAATAAAACAAAAAAGAAAATGATGATATATTTTTTTAATTATTAACATCAAATTTGATATCATTGCTTTTAAAACCCATATTTTGAATGCAAGAGAGATGTGAATGAAAAAGCATCAGCGAATAAATTTCATCTATCTTTTCATGTCCAAAATAATAATGGCATCTGTGAATGTAAATAAAACAAAAAAGAAAATGATGATATATTTTTTTAATTATTAACATCAAATTTGATATCATTGCTTTTAAAACCCATATTTTGAATGCAAGAGAGATGTGAATGAAAAAGCATCAGCGAATAAATTTCATCTATCTTTTCATGTCCAAAATAATAATGGCATCTGTGAATGTAAATAAAACAAAAAAGAAAATGATGATATATTTTTTTAATTATTAACATCAAATTTGATATCATTTCTTTTAAAACCCATATTTTGAATGCAAGAGAGATGTGAATGAAAAAGCATCAGCGAATAAATTTCATCTATCCAAAATAATAATGGCATCTGTGAATGTAAATAAAACAAAAAAGAAAATGATGATATATTTTTTTAATTATTAACATCAAATTTGATATCATTGCTTTTAAAACCCATATTTTGAATGCAAGAGAGATGTGAATGAAAAAGCATCAGCGAATAAATTTCATCTATCTTTTCATGTCCAAAATAATAATGGCATCTGTGAATGTAAATAAAACAAAAAAGAAAATGATGATATATTTTTTTAATTATTAACATCAAATTTGATATCATTGCTTTTAAAACCCATATTTTGAATGCAAGAGAGATGTGAATGAAAAAGCATCAGCGAATAAATTTCATCTATCTTTTCATGTCCAAAATAATAATGGCATCTGTGAATGTAAATAAAACAAAAAAGAAAATGATGATATATTTTTTTAATTATTAACATCAAATTTGATATCATTGCTTTTAAAACCCATATTTTGAATGCAAGAGAGATGTGAATGAAAAAGCATCAGCGAATAAATTTCATCTATCTTTTCATGTCCAAAATAATAATGGCATCTGTGAATGTAAATAAAACAAAAAAGAAAATGATGATATATTTTTTTAATTATTAACATCAAATTTGATATCATTGCTTTTAAAACCCATATTTTGAATGCAAGAGAGATGTGAATGAAAAAGCATCAGCGAATAAATTTCATCTATCTTTTCATGTCCAAAATAATAATGGCATCTGTGAATGTAAATAAAACAAAAAAGAAAATGATGATATATTTTTTTAATTATTAACATCAAATTTGATATCATTGCTTTTAAAACCCATATTTTGAATGCAAGAGAGATGTGAATGAAAAAGCATCAGCGAATAAATTTCATCTATCTTTTCATGTCCAAAATAATAATGGCATCTGTGAATGTAAATAAAACAAAAAAGAAAATGATGATATATTTTTTTAATTATTAACATCAAATTTGATATCATTGCTTTTAAAACCCATATTTTGAATGCAAGAGAGATGTGAATGAAAAAGCATCAGCGAATAAATTTCATCTATCTTTTCATGTCCAAAATAATAATGGCATCTGTGAATGTAAATAAAACAAAAAAGAAAATGATGATATATTTTTTTAATTATTAACATCAAATTTGATATCATTGCTTTTAAAACCCATATTTTGAATGCAAGAGAGATGTGAATGAAAAAGCATCAGCGAATAAATTTCATCTATCTTTTCATGTCCAAAATAATAATGGCATCTGTGAATGTAAATAAAACAAAAAAGAAAATGATGATATATTTTTTTAATTATTAACATCAAATTTGATATCATTGCTTTTAAAACCCATATTTTGAATGCAAGAGAGATGTGAATGAAAAAGCATCAGCGAATAAATTTCATCTATCTTTTCATGTCCAAAATAATAATGGCATCTGTGAATGTAAATAAAACAAAAAAGAAAATGATGATATATTTTTTTAATTATTAACATCAAATTTGATATCATTGCTTTTAAAACCCATATTTTGAATGCAAGAGAGATGTGAATGAAAAAGCATCAGCGAATAAATTTCATCTATCTTTTCATGTCCAAAATAATAATGGCATCTGTGAATGTAAATAAAACAAAAAAGAAAATGATGATATATTTTTTTAATTATTAACATCAAATTTGATATCATTGCTTTTAAAACCCATATTTTGAATGCAAGAGAGATGTGAATGAAAAAGCATCAGCGAATAAATTTCATCTATCTTTTCATGTCCAAAATAATAATGGCATCTGTGAATGTAAATAAAACAAAAAAGAAAATGATGATATATTTTTTTAATTATTAACATCAAATTTGATATCATTGCTTTTAAAACCCATATTTTGAATGCAAGAGAGATGTGAATGAAAAAGCATCAGCGAATAAATTTCATCTATCTTTTCATGTCCAAAATAATAATGGCATCTGTGAATGTAAATAAAACAAAAAAGAAAATGATGATATATTTTTTTAATTATTAACATCAAATTTGATATCATTGCTTTTAAAACCCATATTTTGAATGCAAGAGAGATGTGAATGAAAAAGCATCAGCGAATAAATTTCATCTATCTTTTCATGTCCAAAATAATAATGGCATCTGTGAATGTAAATAAAACAAAAAAGAAAATGATGATATATTTTTTTAATTATTAACATCAAATTTGATATCATTGCTTTTAAAACCCATATTTTGAATGCAAGAGAGATGTGAATGAAAAAGCATCAGCGAATAAATTTCATCTATCTTTTCATGTCCAAAATAATAATGGCATCTGTGAATGTAAATAAAACAAAAAAGAAAATGATGATATATTTTTTTAATTATTAACATCAAATTTGATATCATTGCTTTTAAAACCCATATTTTGAATGCAAGAGAGATGTGAATGAAAAAGCATCAGCGAATAAATTTCATCTATCTTTTCATGTCCAAAATAATAATGGCATCTGTGAATGTAAATAAAACAAAAAAGAAAATGATGATATATTTTTTTAATTATTAACATCAAATTTGATATCATTGCTTTTAAAACCCATATTTTGAATGCAAGAGAGATGTGAATGAAAAAGCATCAGCGAATAAATTTCATCTATCTTTTCATGTCCAAAATAATAATGGCATCTGTGAATGTAAATAAAACAAAAAAGAAAATGATGATATATTTTTTTAATTATTAACATCAAATTTGATATCATTGCTTTTAAAACCCATATTTTGAATGCAAGAGAGATGTGAATGAAAAAGCATCAGCGAATAAATTTCATCTATCTTTTCATGTCCAAAATAATAATGGCATCTGTGAATGTAAATAAAACAAAAAAGAAAATGATGATATATTTTTTTAATTATTAACATCAAATTTGATATCATTGCTTTTAAAACCCATATTTTGAATGCAAGAGAGATGTGAATGAAAAAGCATCAGCGAATAAATTTCATCTATCTTTTCATGTCCAAAATAATAATGGCATCTGTGAATGTAAATAAAACAAAAAAGAAAATGATGATATATTTTTTTAATTATTAACATCAAATTTGATATCATTGCTTTTAAAACCCATATTTTGAATGCAAGAGAGATGTGAATGAAAAAGCATCAGCGAATAAATTTCATCTATCTTTTCATGTCCAAAATAATAATGGCATCTGTGAATGTAAATAAAACAAAAAAGAAAATGATGATATATTTTTTTAATTATTAACATCAAATTTGATATCATTGCTTTTAAAACCCATATTTTGAATGCAAGAGAGATGTGAATGAAAAAGCATCAGCGAATAAATTTCATCTATCTTTTCATGTCCAAAATAATAATGGCATCTGTGAATGTAAATAAAACAAAAAAGAAAATGATGATATATTTTTTTAATTATTAACATCAAATTTGATATCATTGCTTTTAAAACCCATATTTTGAATGCAAGAGAGATGTGAATGAAAAAGCATCAGCGAATAAATTTCATCTATCTTTTCATGTCCAAAATAATAATGGCATCTGTGAATGTAAATAAAACAAAAAAGAAAATGATGATATATTTTTTTAATTATTAACATCAAATTTGATATCATTGCTTTTAAAACCCATATTTTGAATGCAAGAGAGATGTGAATGAAAAAGCATCAGCGAATAAATTTCATCTATCTTTCCATGTCCAAAATAATAATGGCATCTGTGAATGTAAATAAAACAAAAAAGAAAATGATGATATATTTTTTTAATTATTAACATCAAATTTGATATCATTGCTTTTAAGAGCCAAAAGAATTGCCAATTGCTTAGAGCCAAAAGAAACTGCTGCATCATAACTTTTAACCCATTAAGGATTTTTGTACTGATTGATTTTACAACCAAACTTTTATTATTTATGCAAAATTTTAATAATTTTCAGATAATATAAGTTATAATATATATGGCACTTTAAGTAAACATACTTTTTTGATTTATTTTACCTTATTTATTTTCTGCTTATGTTCACAGGTGCAGATGTATACAAAATTTTCAAGTTAAAAAATGTTAAGTAAAGTGATTATGCCAGTAAATATTTTTGTGAAGTATATAAGTTAAATTAGTCACCTCCGATATATCAAGTTAAATTAAAAATCAGCATCTGATATTATTTCTGTTTTATGAAGACCTAACATTTTACACAAACTGAGAGATACATGTAACTAGAAAATCTAAAAACTCTGGTAACTAATGTTGCTGTTGCCATAATTGAATTTATTGTGATCTTTTCATTTTCTCTGCTTACCCTGCAAAAACTATAGCATATAAAAACATGAAAACTTGGCATTTTGAAGCAGACAGCTTTTAAACAAGATAATTATTTTAAAAGATATTTCATGTTTTTTATTTTATCAAGATAGTTCAGTTTAATGGGATCAAAAACTATCTGTAGTAATTTAAAGATTTTTTGCAGACATATTCTTGACTAGATTGTTGCATACAGTATTTAATCATTTTTTAACTTTCTAAGTTTTTTTCAATTTTTTATTCAAAATTTTATTATCTAAATAGAAATCTAATTTATATTTTGAAATAGACATTTTTATAATATTGCAAAAATTTTAAATGCCCAAATAATAATACATCCGAATAATTTCCAATTGAAAAATATATTTACACCTTTGTGAAAAAGAAAATTTAAAAAAAATTATGTTCAAAAACCATTTATTTTTGAAAATGGTCTTCTTTAAAATGATATATTTAATATGATCTTCTTATAGCATCAAAAAGAAAAGTTTTTCTGGAAAGCAGAGCCATTCTTTTGCGTAACCATTTCACACAAACTGATTTTCAAATGTGTAATTGATCCAGTGATGCCACTAGGCTTTTGAAACCAGGGTCCCTTGGACTTGGACACTTCCAAAAAATCGGTTCTTTTTTTACAAAAGCGTGTCCTCTTTTAGAAATAGGCATATTTAAAGTATTTATATAACATATACTTTTGTGATTTTTAAACAAAAAATTAAGCATCAGTGATCTTTCAACAAAAACATTATTCATCCTGAAGAACCCATAAAAATTATTTTAATGTATCCCTTTTCCAATTATTCGCTTAATTGATGCACTATAGTGCATCCTCTGCATCATTGAGGGGTGCATAAAAAACTGTGATAGGTCCTTCAAGATGCATAATTTTTATCTTGAAAGAATGTAAAAAAGGCATATTTTCAATAAAATAACATTTCTAAAAGAAGGATCCAGTTTTTTTTAAAGTGTCTGCATCCCAGAGACCCAGGCTTTCAAAAGCCTAGTGGCATCACTGTTGATATATCTTAATCACAAAAAAAAACCATTAGCTTTTGCAACAATGGTGTGTATGGCTTTGGGAACCAAAAAATCTCTCAGTCAAAGGGAAATGAATGGCAACACAATTACAGAAGATCACCAACAGTCTTGATAATATCATTCAATCTTCTGTAATTGTATGATCCTTTTAAAAACAAAGAAAATTAGCATGTTTTTAGAGATTGTAGGGTCTGAACAGAAGTTGGCATGAATAGTTTGTATGGAGCAGCTCCACACCTCTTAGTTTTGAAAAATAAAACTATGATCTTATAAAAAAAGTACTAGGAAAATTCAATTAGTTACCAGAAATATAGATTCTAATTGTAAATAAACTTACTTTATCGGGATAAAAATTATAAAATATTTCTACTAGCGGTCTAAGATTTTATTTTCTATGAATGCAAATTATAACAGGAGACAGTTCCTTAAATTGCTGAAAAGTAATTTTTTTCTAAATCTCAAACTAACAATAGGGATGGGTTATAAAAGCACATAACCATGTTTTGGGAAACACTCCTTATTTTTGTGTTAAACTTCATGTATGTCATAATTCTTTTTTTTTTTTTTTTTTTGGGGGGGGGGGGGGGAAATTTAAATTAAATGTATGTCATGTGGATTTATCATTAGCACTGTAACTCTATGAAGATTTAAGAAAAGTGCATAAATCGAGCTGATTTGATCTAAAAGTAAAATAAAATGTCAAAAATAGGTTGTTAGCATTCAAAAAATCAAATTTTGTTCAATTTTTAAATGCAGATGATCCTTTTTTTTCAAAAATTCTATTTATAATCAGAAAGTAGATATAATGCCCAGTTGAATGACACCTCTGTGAAATTTTATGATAAAATAGCATGGAGTGGTATTCCCCCTCCTGCTTTACACACACAACTGTGTCCCTGTCAATAAGTGTGATATATGTTATTTTATAATACTTTTTATTTTGTACATGATACTGTATTCTGTTTTAATACATAGTAACATGTTTTTAGCATCCTGAAATCTTCATGACGGATGATTCTTCTGCAGAAAAAAATGCTTTAAGTTCAGTTTGGCCTAACAGCTTGCAGTTATTATGTCACTTTCACGTTGCTCAAGCTAAATGGCCTTGGCTTTTCTCCCATCCTGAAGAAGTGTCCAAAAATGAAAGACCTCGTCTTATGAAACTCTTTCAAGTAGTAAGATATTTTTATTTATTTATTTTTTTACTAGTTTTAACTATTTTATTCTTAGGTAACTACAGTGGAAGCTGCTTATAATGAAACTGAAAAGAGACTAAAAATTATTTGTTGTTACATCTTTAATAATAAACTAGATGGAACCCGTCAGAATTTGACGGAAAAAAATACTATAACAATATCAGTAAAATAAGCTTCTTTATTATTTAAAAAGGGGTGCATATGAAACAGTCTTTCAAATATTTTATTTTAAAAGTTTTTTCCCCAGTCAAATACAATACTATTTCCGATGCAAACTCCAAACAAACAATCCGTAAACAACTGTGTACTGCAAATCAGTTTGACAAAACCGCGATACTCCCCACGACAAGAAAAAAATTTCATGGACCTATGAAGTATATACAAATAGTATATTCCTACGGTCATATCATATTCAGTAAATAAAAGAACATAGTAAATAAAGCACACATCTCCCTCCCCCACACCTGTGATAATGAAACCGAATGAGCTTCTATGAGCATGTGCATTGCATTTGCCCAAAAGCACCGTCGAAATTCGACGTTAAAAAAGTTTTAAAATGTTTAAATTAAAAGTTTTAAAATGTCCTCTTTAATCATTGTTCGTTTCAAATCCATATTTTTTAAAACGCATCCATTGTTTTAAGCTAATGAGTTTTTATGTAATTTTTTACAGTAATAAATCAATCGGCCGATGAGGGAGATTTTTAATGTTTTCAAGTGTAATTTATTTGTATGGTTTCTTCAGTTCCTTTACATAATCAGGATGATTATCCCTTTTCCATCAGAGTCGGGGATGTTTTCCCTCTTATATACAGTTGGCAAATGTAATAAAATATAAAAATACAATTCCTAGCATATTCTGATATCTGATGGAACATATACATCAACGAATTCAACATATCAATGTTATGCTATTCATAAACTAAAAATAGTTTTTTTTTTTTTTTTTTGACAGATTTTCGTTTAGCGCTAAAATGTAATCTTATGGATAATCTGATCTTATGATTTATCACTGTTTTTATCATTATTATTATTATTATTCACTTTTTATGATGGTTTGGAAATTCAATTGGGGCAACTTTCCCAAGAGCTATTTTACATTACTGAAGCAAACTGGTGGTCATTGATAAGATAGAATTGAAAAACTCTTCATGCTTGAAAATTATTTAAAAAGTCGTTAAATTAAGCGGCAGTTTTCAAATAAATTTCAATCAAAAGCTAATTTTTTTTCTAATTGATGATGTAAGAATTGAAATTGTAAAATGTAGTAAAAAATAGAAATTTGTAGTATTTAGAAGTGATGTAACCGCGATGAAAGCTAAAGCGATACCGCCGTTTGTTGTCACAACCGTTGTACATTTCTAAAAATTGCCACTGTATTTTGGCTGACGTCCAAAAGTCGAAAACTATTTTTTGACATCGAAAATCGAAAGAGAAATTCACAGTGGAAGAAATAGGACTTTGCGCTAATAAGGAACTGTTAAATGAACTTACAATAAACCTACCAAAATAATTCTTATGAAATATTAGTCTTACATTGTTTATTCTAGCTAAAAATACAATCATTATTTCAAGATTTTTTTTCTACCCTAACTCTATTTTTATTACTTTTAAATTTCCTGAAATGCTTTACTTTTGTGATTTTTTTTTAATTAAAAAAGGAGATCTTCTAACCTATAATTAAAAAAAGTAATTGGTAACATGTAATCAAGGTATGCAATCAAGATGAAGAAATCAATGACGGCTCCAATTCTAATCTTTATAATTATGAGTGGAAAAATCAGTTAAAATTAAGTCATGTTGACACAATCATAATCATATACATTTTTCTCTTTAGTTGTATCAATGTTAAAATGAATTTCAAGGTAAGCATAACGTGATTTTCACCGGCGCAAACTTTTCACACTTACTTTATATCCGTTACTTTAATGCTTAAACACCATGCATACAAATAAAAATATATTTTGCATTTAATTGGAATGAAAAAATGGCATCAACAAAGTTATAATGCATAATGATAAAATAAACCCAATGGACAATATTCCCGTGACGTCACAATAAATATGAATTTTTATTCGCTTTTAACACGCGGATAAATATTTTTACCGAAATTTAACTTGCAAATTAAAAAATTCGGCCTAAAAGCCACGTGCTTTTAATATTTATTTTTTATCGTCGCAACCACAGAGCTTAGAGAATAAAGTCTATGCTTCGCAACAGTGGGCGTTATCAGATTATGACGTCATTAGCAGAAGTAAAAGATTAATTGAAAATTACGGCTAATTAATTAAATTTTTAAACAAACGAATACACCATAACAAATCTGTGTCCAAATATCTTTCATTTAAAAAAATAATGATGTAATTTGATGCAGTAGTTTGTTCTCACGGATTGTCGAAAGAAATCGCTTAGCGTTTTAAATATGTAGATTTAGATGCATCATTGTTAGTGAGATGCTAATCGTACATATAATATTTAGAGTACAATACAAAACAATTTATATAATGAGTTTAAAAAATTTCATTTCTTTAATTATATTTTAAGTACAAAAAGAAAAGGGTACCTAATTGCATTTTAAAAGGTTAAGATTTAGACAGACTTGTTTTATATGGGTTCTATTGTAATTGTTAAATATGCATATCTAGTATAGGAGTGAAAATGTGTGTTCAGGTAATAATAGTTACTTTATTAACATTTTTTAAAAATATGTTCATTTTTATTCTTAACAATTATTACCATCAGAAAATCTTTGCCAAATGCAAAAATGAAATCTGTTAATTTAAGGTGCAGATTCCATAGATTTTATTAATATATTTTTTCATAGGCGATATCAGTTTTAAAAAGAGACCCAATAAACATGTAAAATAGGGGTCTTCAACCTGTGGCGCTCTATGCTTATTTTAGTGGCCCACTGCATCGTTTTTCATACATAACAAATATTTAAATACTTGTTATATAAAAACAAGAGTCTCGTTGAAACTTATGTTAATTTTTTTTTACTTAATATATTTTTCTCAAAATAAAAAAATCATGCAATTGAATTTTTTTTTAATAAAACGAATCATACATCACAACAAAGATAACATGGTTACCATTTTGTTTTTAAATATTTATCATGATGCAGGGCAACCTCTTTTTTAAATAAAAGTTATTTGAAAAAGGAATTTTATAATGAATTAAATTTTGTATTTTGATATGTGTACTGTCCCTTGTAAAAAAAGTATTTAAAAGATTGATTGGAATAGGTTCCTCAATGGAAGTGCCATCATTTGCAGTTTAAAAGATAATCACCATATTTTGAATATATTAGTATAATCAAAAGTGCCTTCATATTAGATTTTTTTTTTAATGAAATAACGCATGTTCTGTTTGATCAATTTTAAGTGATCTTATGATGATCTTTTATATTTTTTAGGTGATGTAGGCAAAAACAGATGAAATGTTAACAGCTGCTGTACAGGATCTTCTAAAAGAAAAAAAACACTATCCAAAATTTGTTAGCAGATTTGAAAAATTTTATCAGAGAAAAGATGAGTGGTCTCTGCACAGCTGACAACTACTACTTACTAGGCAAAGCAATTCCAACAATTTTGCTGAAGCTACAGTAAGAATTTTAAAAGACATTGTTCTTTGCAGAACAAAAGTGTTTAATGTGGTAGCGCTTGCAGACTTCTGCATTTCCATGTGGGAACCTTATTTAATAAGGAAGCTGCTAAGTTATGCTCATTCACGTGAAGGAGAAGTCCATTTGATGTATGATCACTTTTTAAGACAAACAGAAGGCTTCATTCCTGAAAATATTAGAATGATTTCCCCAGGATTGTTTTCAGTTGGCAGCAAATCCCAGAAAACTTATATTGTAAATGCTGACATAGGGATCTGTTCGGCAATATCAGGAGCTTTTTGTAAACATCAATTTTTTCTTATGAAAGAAAAAAGATACCCTTTCTTAATGCTTCACCTATGTCA
The DNA here is from genome assembly GCA_963931845.1 of Maratus michaelseni. Classification (NCBI taxonomy): domain Eukaryota; kingdom Metazoa; phylum Arthropoda; class Arachnida; order Araneae; family Salticidae; genus Maratus; species Maratus michaelseni. Next base: position 3,759,754 of record OZ007593.1, read on the forward strand.
GCATCAGAAAGATATGAGTTGGCTGTTTAGCCCTGGGGGAAAAATGTCCACAACCTGCCTTTTATGAAGATTTCATAGAAGATGAAACATCATTTTGAAAGTTCTGAAAGTTTTAGAGTGGGATCTCAATGGGATCAGCAGTTATGTTACAAAAACTAATGTTAACAAACAGAACACTGTTTTAAATGTCGTTCCAAATACTTATTCTGATCCCCATACAGAAACCATCCCAGAAATTTCAAACGAAGAAAAAAAGAAGAAATAAAAAAAGAAATAGCAAGAATTAATAGTCTTTCAGCTAAAGACGTTAATATAAATACTGCTAACAAGTTACTAAGAACTTTGAAGAAAGTTCAGAATGTCGATGATTTTGACAGAATTTTCTTCTTCAAGTCCACAGCACAAAAGAAGATTAAAGTCCAACCTACATCAATAGCTAGACGTCGCCCTGGTTTGACAAAATCAACAAAAAGAATTCCTGCAGGACGACCTCATCTTCAACCTCCTCCTCCTCGTAAAGCAAACAAAGTGTAAAAGAAATTTATCTGATAATATTTTTAAAAATCAACCAAATGCAGAGTCCCAGAAAATTAATTAAATACAGATATTTTTTATGTGTGTACTTTCCTGTCAACCATTTTCAGTCAACAAAATCTGTTGTCAGTGATGAGAAAAGTTATGGGTTATTCCATGTCAAATCAACTAGTGACTCAACCTGATCATTTTAGATTTTGATGAAACTTACAGGAATCATTCTCCCTGATGATACAAATGAGAATATACATTTATTTTTTATCTCGGTAAATTTGCATACAGTTAATTTTTTAAATTTCAAAAAATCATCATTTTTTGGCTTGTATATGTGTTTTCAATTTTGAATTTCTCAGGTTCTATCATCCGTAGAGGGTTGTTTGACCTCTCATTTTAAAGATAATTTTATAAGGTTTAATGTGATATACAAGTTGACTATTCTTGATTTTTAAGAAAAGTAAATTTAATTTAATTTAAAATTTTTAAAATAGTGTTTTTTAAAATTTTTGAAAAAAATATGTTTTTTTCTAATATGAAAAACTTTAAATTCTGAAAGTTTTAGAGTGGGATCTCAATGGGATCAGCAGTTATGTTACAAAAACTAATGTTAAACACCAATTGAGGCTGGTATTTAAAGTTGGCACCTCGCCAACTTTATGATTGTGCTAAAGATAGTATTGTATTATTCATTTTAACATGATTTTTTTTATAACTGCTGACCCCATTGAGATCTCACTCTAAAACTTTCAGAATTTAAAGATTATAATATTACAAAAAACATATATTTTTTTTCTAAATTTTTAAAAAACACTATTTTAAAAATTTTTAAATTTAAAAATTTTAAATTAAATTAGCTTTGTTTAAACCAAGCATAGTCAAATTGCATATAAAATTAAATCTTATGAAATTCTCTTTAATATGAGGGGTCAAACAACTCTCTACACCTGATAGAACTTGAGAAATTCACAATTGAAAACATTTATACAGGCCAAAAAATGATTTTTCGAAATTAAAACAGTTAATTGTATGAAAATTTACTGAGATAAAAAAAATTTAAAAATATATTCTCATTTGTATCATCAGGGAGAATGATTCCTGAAGATTTCATTAAAATCTGAAATGGTCAGGTTAAATATTGAAAATTTTTGGTTTATTTGACATGGAATGACCCATAGATATAATGTCATATGCAAAAAAACATTTACTTAATTTCTAATTTTCTTAAATTTAAACAATTAAAGAATTTTTTTCAGCTGTTAAAAATTACTGGATCAATATTTATGTTAAAAAAAGCAAGAGTTTTATAACCTATAAAGTAAATTTTGGGTCTTATTTTCTCATACAATTGCTCTTTAAAGCTTTCATATATTTACCTGTTTAATATACCTCTTGATACCCTAAATCCCATCTCAAACACTTTTCCAACCTCATATCTTCCCCTTGTTAATTGTTTAGAAAGAATAGATTTGAATAATAAAATTGCTCTTCAAATTGTATATCATATATTTCCTAAAAATTTGTAGAAATGGTATACTAAAATTTGAAATTCCACTCCTAACCCCGACTTAAAGAAATGTACAGTAAACATGCTTAGAACACAAAAGAACGTTAACTGAACTAACAGTTTTATTGCTTTAACAGAGCTCCCACCAGAAACTATTTTTTATTATTTTGTGCTCTACTTTTCTCAAGAAACAATATTTATGGTATATGTCATACTCTTGCTTTGAAATAGTGGTAGACAAACAAATAAAAAAAATAGTTATTTTCAGGGCTTGCTCAATTTAAAAATCATTTCAAACAATACTGACAAGGTAACTAATCCAAGAGAAATGTTTGTTTACTGGTTGTTCTACATGGCTTCGATCATTGGATTATACTCTAATGTTAAAGATCTATAAAAATGAAAAAAAAATTACTTTTTTGTTAAAGATATATTTGTCTCAACATTGTCTTATGAAAAAATTCATGCACTTATTAGCAATATGTTGCATTCGCTATGGAAAGAGTTGAATATGTTCAAATCTGTGAAAAAGTTAAAGTTGCAGCTAATGTTGTAAAACTTCACATTTTATTTTGAAAGGATGGCAAGCAAGAAATATCCATCCAAGATTTTTTTTTAATGAACATAATACAGATGATGAAATTCTATTACATAAACGTGTCTATATTACGGATGAGATTATGAAAATAAGCAAAAAACTCATTTGTACATTTTAAAAAATGAAACCAAAGGCTTTTTGTGCATTTCATTTATTCAGTCATTTTCAATTTCATCCCAACTTTGTTTCTTTGAAAAATGATACATTGATTGAATAAAATGTTGTATTTTGCATTTTATTTTTATATTCATTTTTAATTTAATATTTTTGTATTAACTGAACAACTGAACTAAACTTTCGATTAAAACTTTTGAATTTGTATTAACTGAACTACTGAAGAAAAATTTGACTTTACAACTGAAACATGAAATTCCTGTGTATTGTTTATGTACATTTTTTAATGAAACTGAAGGCTTATTCTGCATTTCAGTAATTTTCATGTTAACATTGTTTTTCTGAAAGTTGTTAGATTGAATAAAGTTATGTATTTCGAATGTTTTGTATGAATTAGTTCTAGCAAATAAAGTAGTGCTGAGTTTTAGAAACATACAGAAAATAAATTTATTTTAACATTTTATTCCTATAATTATATTGTTAATTACAACTTACAAAGGAAAAGAGCATAAAATATTTCTTTATTATCAATTTTGTGAAATAGTTGTGAGATTATTCTCTGAAAAGAAATCAGACAGGTCAATACTTCATTAAGTGAAATATAGAAATGATAGATTGCCAAAATTGGTTGTCAATCATCAATTTTTTTTATCATTGTCAATTGCCAATTGTGTTGAAAATAGTAATTTAATGTGCATTCAATAAATACTTACCAATATTAAAAATGATAAATAATGTAAAGACAAGCTAAAATAATACAAATAGCAATTTAGTATATATTTATTAAATACAGAACATTAAATTGATGGTTTTTACCAATAAACAGTATTAATAATGGTAGTTTTATTTCCAGTGGTTTATTATGCACAACAGAATGTCTGTATATATATGCTGTACCATACTATATAGATATACATATATAAATAGTACTGCCATTGACTTTAATAGGAGAACAATATAACATTAGCTATGCAGCTAAAATGAAGATAGCAAAAAAAAGGGGGTTACCGTAATTAATATTTTGGTGCTGTTTGTGCCAACATGCGCCAACAAATCTTGGCCATGCTTTGAAGTGAACTGAACAGATAAAACGAACTTTTCCCTTTTCTGAATTGGCAACAGTCCACAGTTTGTAGTGTGGCTTGCCCAAGGGGTTTCTCAATAGAGTGTAATCTCGTACAACCCCTTCTGTAATCAGTGTAATCATACTGTAATCAATTCTTAATCACTTCATCACATATAATCGGTGGTAATCAAAGAAATCTTAGTGTAATCACATGTAATCTATATAATCTCGAATTGAAAATCTAGTTTGTACCACTACGCGGTGCTTCTCACGAGTCTCCACTATTAAGACGGAACTTGGAAAGGAAACAGAATTTTTCAAGGGAGAGTGTTTTGGTTTTATTATTTGTTTTTGTGGTTTCTGCTTCGTTAGAGATTGCAAATGCAACACACGCTGAATTTTTCTTTTCTGCATCATCCATTCTGATTGTTGAAGAGGAGATTCATCCAGTTATGTTAACTTGCCACCCCTCCCCCCCCCCCCACTATCGAAAATTTAAATTTCAATGATACCAGGAAAAGGGCGACGCCAAGATTTGCCCGATGGGGGGGCATGGTCTCCCCGATAGGGGGGGCCAAATTGGTTATATATATATATGTGTATGTGTGTGGATTAGAGTCCTGCTCAGGTCGTATTATATACGAAAATTATAATTGAACCCGACTCGAACCCCACAAAAGCATTTTCATCGACCTCAGCCTGAAATGATGAAAAAATAATACATATTTTAATTTAATTATGGAAAAGTAGTCTACAATTATATCTCTACTTTAAATTTTAGTTTTTAAATATAAAAATAAGCATACATACACTCATTAATATTCAAATAAATAATTATTCCTCTGAAAAGATATTTTAAACTTTTTTTTTAAGAAATTTGGTCAACCACAATCCCAACAGTAAGTGTAATTAAAGTCAACCCACTTCACAATGAAAAAAATTAGCCCCGGGTCGGTTTGAGTAGGTAAAATAGGGTCACCCGACTCGATGTAGGACTTTAATATGGATGGATCCATGTACATGTATATATATATATATATATATATATATATGTCGTAGGCTAATTGGGGAATTTGGAGAATCATCTCCCTTTTCCCAATCAGCCTGTTATTTTTCAGGCCGATTGCAAAGAGCCTAGACAACGTTAGGCTAATTGGAATATGGTCATTTATTTCTCTATCAGCCTGATGATTTTTAGGCTTATTGCAAAGAGCCTAGATAGAGTTAAGTTTATTGAAAAATGGCCATGCCTATTTAGAAAATGACCAGTTCTTTGTCAATATATAGTGTTGTACACAACTTGAACCTGGAAATTCGATTCGAAGTCGACCGGAACCCAACAGAAAAATTCCACCGAACCCAAACCCGATCCTTGAAGGACAAAATAAATTCTTTTGAGTCGCAACCGACACGAACCAGAAAACTGAAGTTAACCAGAAACCCGAGCAGAACCTGACAAAAAAGCCATCGAACCGTAATCCGATCCGAAACCGACAAAAGAAATTTCTTCATATCGCAACCCGACCCGAAACCTAAAAATTCGAAGTTAACCAGTAAACCAATCCGAACAAGATATTATAATTCCATGGAAGCGTAACCCGATCTGAACAAGAAAAAATAAATTCCTTCATGTCACAACCCAACCCGAACCTAAAAATCGAAGTTAACCCAAACCCCGACCCGAACCTAAAAATCGAAGTTAATCTGAAACCCGACCCGAAACAGGAAAAAATTTCCATCAAACCGTAACCCGATCCGAACACGACAAAATAATTTCCGTCGTCATGCAACCCGACCAGAGCCTGAAAATTGAAGTTAACTCGAAATCTGACCATAACCCGAGAAAAAAAATCCATCGAATCGTAACCCCATCCGAACCCGACAGAATAAATTCGTCGCAATGCAACCCGATCCAAAGCTGAAATTTCAAGTTAACCCAAAATCCAACCTGAACCTGAAAATTTAACTTAACCCGAAACCCGACGCAATCCTGACAAAAAATTACCATCGCCCTGAAGTTGACCCGAAACAAATAATAAAATCCATTGAACAGTAACCCGATCCGAACCCGACTAAATAAATTCTTTGTCTCGCAACCCGATCCGAACCTGAAAATTGAAGTTAACCCAAAAGCCGATCTGAACCAGAAAAATAAAAATCCATCCATACGTAACCCGATCAGAACTCGACAAAATAATTTTCATCACGCAACCTGATCTGAACCAGAAAATTGAAGTTAACCCGAAACCTGACCCGAACCCGACAAAAAAAAGTCCATCGAACCGTAACCCGATCCGAATCCGATAAAATACATTCCTTCGTGTCACAATCCGATCCAAACCAGAAAATTTAAGTTAACCCGAAACCCGACCCGAACCAGACAAAGAAATACAACGAACTGTAGCCCAATCCGAACCCAAAAAAATAAATTCCTTCATCTCGTAACCCGACTCGAACCTGAAAATTGAAGTTAACCCGAAACCCGACCGAACCCGAAAATTTATGCTAACCCGAAACCCGACCCAAATATGAAAATTTAGATAAGAACGAAACCCAACTGAACCCGAAAAAATTAATCCATCGAACCATAACCCAATCCGAACCCGACAAAATAAATTCCTTTGTCTCGCAACCCGACCCGAAAATGAAAATTGAAATTAACCCAAAAGCCGACCCAAACCAAACAAATACAAATCGATCGATACGTAATCCAATCCGAACCCGACAAAAAAAAAGTCCATCGATCCGTAACCTGATCCGAATCTGATAAAATACATTCCTTCGTGTCACAATCTGATCTAAACCAGAAAATTTAAGTTAACCCAAAACCCGACCCGAACCAGACAAAGAAATACAACGACCCGTAGTCCAATCAGAAACCAAAAAAATAAATTCCTTCGTCTAGTAACCCGACTCGAACCTGAAAATTGAAGTTAACCCGAAACCCGACCGATCCCGAAAATTTATGCTTACCCAAAACCCGACCAAAATATGAAAATTTAAGTAAGCCCGAAACCCGACCGAACCCGAAAAAATTAATCCATCGGACCGTAACCCAATCCGAACCCGACAAAATAAATTTCTTCGTCTCGCAACCCAACCAGAACCTGAAAATTGAAATTAACCCAAAAGCCGACCTGAACCAAACAAATACAAATCAATCGATACATAATCTGATCCGAACCCGACAAAATAATTTTAGTCATCACGGAACCCGATTAGAACCAGAAAATTGAAGTTAATCCAAAACCTGACCGGAACCAGACAAAAAAATCCATCGATCCTTATCCCGATCCGAACCTGACAAAATAATTTCTATCGTCATGCAACCCGACCCGAACCTGAAAATTGAAGCTAACTCGAAACTCGACCCTAACCCGACAGAAAAATCTATCGAACCGTAACCCAATCCGAATCCGAAAAAATAAATCCCTTCGTCTCGCAACCCGAGATGAACCAGAAAATTTAATTTAACCCCAAAACTGATCTGAACCTGAAAATTTAATTTAACCCGAAACCTAAAAACAGAAAATTATTTTGTCAGGTTCCGATCAGATTACGTATCGATGGATCTTTATTTGTTTGGTTCGGTTCGGCCTTCGGGTTAACTTCAATTTTCTGGTTTGTGTAGGTTTGCGAGACAAAGGAGTTTATTTTGTCAGGTTGTGATCGGGTTACGGTCCGCTGGATTAATTTTGTTGGGTTCGGGTCGGGTTTCGACTAACTTATATTTTCAGAACTTATATATTCAGTATATTTGGGTCGGGTTTCGGGTTAGCATAAATTTTCAGGTTTGGTCGGGTTTTGGGTTAGCTTCAATTTTCAGGTTCGAGTCGGGTTGCGAGAGGAAGGAATTTATTTTTAGGGTTCGGATTGGGCTACGGTTCATTGTACTTCTTTGTCTGGCTCGGCTCGGGTTTCGGGTTAACTTGATTTTTCTGGTTTGGATCGGTCTGTGACACGAAGGAATTTATTTTGTCTGATCGGATTAGGAACGGTTCAATGGATTTTTTTGTCGAGTTCAGGTTGGGTTTCGGGTTAACATCAATTTTCTGGTTCAGATCGGGTTGCGTGACGATGAAAATTATTTTGTCGAGTTCTGATCGGGTTACGTATGGATGGATTTTTATTTGTCTGGTTCGGGTCGACTTTCAGGCTAACTTCAATTTTCAGGTTCAGGTCAGGTTGTGAGATGAAGAATTTATTTTGTCGGGTTTGGATCGGGCTACTGTTCAATGGATTTTTTATCTCGTTCGGGTCAGTTTAGCGCCAACCTAACCCACAAGTCGTTTATTTTAAAAACATTAACCTCGAGTCATTTTTTTAAAACTAACCACCATCCGATTGTCGAGTGGTGGGCATAAAATTGGTTACCCGACTCAACTCTACTCCAAAATCAAAATATTTTTCAATGCAGAAAATAAATTTTAACGACAAATTTTTTTGTCTACCTGAAATTCGAAATACTTCTACCCTAATCCGACCCGAAAAAAAAAAGATCTATAGTTTAATACAATTATGAAAAAATAATCTACAATCATTTTTCTAATATCAATTCTACCTTTTATGTAGGGAAATAAACATGTAAAAAGACTTTCTTATTTAAATATTTAGTTTTTCATTTGAAACAACAACGTTAGAGTTTTATTGCAGAATCAGACTAACCGAACACGACGCAAAAGTATCAAAACTGAACCCGAAACAATTACAGCCAACCCGACCCAAATCCAACAGCAACCACAACAAAAAAAATCCCTGACAGCTCGGCCTACCGGCACAGGTAGATTTCGAAGATGCAGACCGTGGGGCGCCTGTTTTTTGGAAATTGCAGAAGAAATGACCTTCATGAAATGATGTGGCAGTTGGAACCGCTCACTTCAAAACCTAACTTGTTTGCAGGCGGAGCCAGCAGGGATTTTTTTTATTTTATTTATTAATTAATTAATTTATTTATTTATTTTTTACCGTAAGAGTTGGTCTTATAAAAAACGTGTCAGTATAAAAGTTGTAGAATTTAAGCGGATTTGATATCTTGGGAATTGACGAAGTTATGAATTTTTTTCTTCTGAAACCCCTATCCCCCCCCCCTCCTTGGGGACATTTTTAATGAAATCAAAAATCTGTCATACAAAATTTTTGGCTCTTTTCCTAGAAGTAATAATAACTTTAAACGGATTCGATATGTATAAAAATTAAGAAGTTATGCGTTTTTTTCTGTTTTCCCGTCTGCTTGTAGGCGGGGCCAGCAGGGATTTTTTGGTTTTAATTTTTCTTTGCCATAAGAGTTGGTCCTATAAAAAACTTGTCAATATAAAAGTTGTAGATAATTTTAAGTAGATTTACAATAAATTTAAGCGGATTTGATATCTTGAGAATTGACGGAGTTATGAATTTTTTTCTTCTAAAACCCCCCTTCCCCCCCCCCCTTGGGGTCATTTTTAATGATATCAAAAATCTGTCATACATAACTTTTCGGCCCTTTTCCTAGAAGTAATAATAACTTTAAACGGATTCGATACGTATCATAATTAAGAAATTATGGGTTTTTTCTGTTTTCACAAAAAGCCCCCCCCCCCCCCCTTGGTTCGATTTTGCCCATTAACGAACTTGACCGAGATTTTATGCCCCTTGATTTTATGTATCAGTTTGGAAAATATTTGTGCAGAATTATTGCAGTTATCGTGTCCATAAAAAAGTGACATAGATAGATAGATAGATAGATAAAGTTTTGAACTGGGGGTGGTTTTGGGTTCTGGGAGTCATGATCGGCGTAGATCTGCAAAATTTTTTCAAAAATTCCAACTTAGGGAGAATGTAATAGGTAGTATTTCTTACGAAATCTACCTAAAATTAGCTCCAACCCGAATCGCGGGTCTGGTCGGGTTCAGGTACAATCGGTTTACCAGACCCGATACAGGATTCTAATCTGAAACAATATTCTGGACAGTTTTTTTGAAAAAACAGGTTAACCCAAGCCAGACACGCAAGAATCAAACTCAACCCGAAACTGAAACAATTGTAGTCAACCCAGCTTACAAAGAAATAAGTCAGCACCTACATGACCCACGAGTTGAGTTTTTTATAAGCTAGCCCCAGGTAATTTTTTAAAAAACTAACCTGCCCCGATTCGGGTCATGGGCAGTTCCCTAACCGGATGCAGGATTCTACTAGTCGGTCAAAATATTTTCCCCGACGACAGTTGAATTTGGATCCCGGATCCCCCTATAGCACCGCCCTCGACCTCGAATATGATAAACCTCGAACCAAACAAACCTCTGAATCGGGTCTCCGCTGCCTTCGGCACCGTATACCATTTTTAGGTAGATTTCGTAAGAAATACTACCTATTACATTCTCACCTAAGTTGGAATTTTTGTAAAATTTTTGCAGATCTACGCCGATCATGACTCACAGAACCCAAAACCACCCCCAGTTCAAAACTTTATCTATCTATCTATCTATGTCACTTTTTTATGGACACGATAACTGCAATAATTCTGCACAAATCTCTTCGAAACTGATACATAAAATCAAGGGGCATAAAATCTCGGTCAAGTTCGTTAATGGGCAAAATCGAATCTGGGGGGGGGGGGGGTGCTTTTTGTGAAAACAGAAAAAACCCCATAATTTCTTAATTTTCCATTTGAAAATTTACTATATGATTTTTCGCGTTTCGCGGCGATTTTTTTGACATCCGTAAACGGAATCCAACATCAATCTTTTAGTCCAATATTGCAAATTTTGTGATCTGCGATTTTTAGATTTTTCACGAATTTTTTATGCAATTTTAAGCATTCCGCGGCGATTTTCTTAAACATTCGTAAAATACATCTGTTTTCAATTTTTCAGCCCGATATAATAAATTTTGTCCTCAGTGATTTCTAAATTTTTCTTAAATTTTTTATGTGATTTTTAGTGTTTTTCCGCGTTTTTTGGTAATTTTTTGACATTTGTGATGCGAATCTGGTTTCAACCTTTTAACCCATTATTGCAAAATTTGTCCTCTGCGATTTTTAAATTTTTCATGAAATTTTTATGAGATATTTTGCTGTTTTTTCGCGTTCTGCTGCGATTTTTAAACATCGGGTCCAGTTTTAATCTTTCAGACCATTGTACTAAATTTTGAACTGTGCGATTTCATTTTGTACTCAATTTTGTACTTACTGATTTTAATCGCGAATTTTTCATGTGACTTTTTGCGGAGTTTTTTTTTTTTTTTTCGTTTTGTAGAAGTTCTTAACATCTGTAACAAGAATCCAATTACAACCTTTTAGTCCAATATAGTAAATGTTGACTTCTTTTCAATAATGTTTATTCGGAACTCGTTATAGCGAATTTGAATTCGTTCGCGAATTTGTTATGCGGGGTTTGGCGTTTTTTCGCGCTTTGCAACGATTTTTTTTACATTCGTAAAATGAATCTAGCTACAATCTTTTAACCTAATATAATAAATTTAGTTCTCTGCGATTTTTAAGTTTTTCGTGAAATTTTTTTTCAGTTTTTACACATTTTGAAGCGATTTTTCTAACATTCGTAAAATAAATCTGGTTTCAGTCTGTAAATACGATACCGTCAATTTTGTCCTCTGCAATGTTTTAATTTTTCATAATTTTTTTTATGTGATTTTTTTTTTTTTTTTTTTTTTTGCTCACGTTTCGTGGAGATATTTTCACATTCGTAAAAAGAATCCAGTTTTAAACTTTTAGCCCAATAGAGAAACTTTTTTTTCTCTTTTCAATAAACTTTATTCGGAATCCGTACTATGATTTTAATCTTTCATGCGATTTTAAATTTTCTGACATTCGTAAAAAGAATCAAGCTACAATTTTTTAACCTAATGTAATAAATTTTGTTCTCTGAGATTTTTAAGTTTTTCGCAATTATTTTTTTTTTTTTGCACATTTTACATTTTTATGCGTTTTGCGGCGATTTTTCTACATTCGTAAAGGAAATAAATCTGGTTTCAATCTTTGAACATATTAGTAAATTTTGTCAACTGTGGTTTTTAAATTTTTTGTGCTTTTTTTTTTTTTTTTTTCTTTTTTTATCCACTTTCAATCTTTTAGCCTAATACAGTATTTTTTTTTCTCTTTTCAATAAAGTTTATTCATCATCCGTAAAATGATTTTAATTTATCATGCGATTTAAACTTTTTTTTTTTTGCGTTTCGCGGCAATTTTTTAACATTTATTACAGGAATCGGGTTTCAATCTTTTAGTACCGTTTAGTCCAATATAGTATAGTAAATTTTGTCCTCTGCGATTAAAAAAAAAAAAAAAAAAAAAAAAGGGGGGGGAGAGAGATTTTTGGCGTTTTTTCGCATTCTGTGGCGAAAGGAATCCGGTTTAACTATATTGTATTAAAATTGCGTACATAAAAAATTGTACACGACTTTCTGCGGTTTTTCGCGGTTAGCTTCAATTTTTTAACACTTGTAAAATGAATTCGTTTTCGTTCTAATATAGTATATTTTGTCCTCTGCAAGTTTAGAATTGCTCCCGAATTTTTTGGTGATTTTTCGCTTTTTCGGCAAATTTTTTACCTTTTTTTTCCTAAACGGAAAGAAGTAACTCTGTTAAATTTTGCTTTCCTACGATTAAATTAAAGTTGGACGAAAACAAAATCGTCGTAACGTGAACTACGATGCTCAAAATATTAAACTAATTTGGGTCGAAATAAAAAAATTAAAAAATTCAAGGTTAGTTCGATTTGAGACCAGATCAGGTGTAGCCTGCACGGGTGTACACTGTTGACAGCAGTTGGACCCCACTACTAGGTTCATTTAATTCGAGGTTCACTTGGAAAAAAAACGACCAAGTAAATGAGGAAAGCTCCGCTAGATCATTTTATTGAAATTAATATTTTTGTAACAAATATAATAAACAGCACCACAACAACTGTATCTGGCGCCTGGTAGGGGGGGGGGGGGGCACCACCCGCGGTACGGCCCTAATAATAAATAAAAGACATTTATAAAACTTTTAAGACATTTGAAATAAGTTTAAACGGCACTTTTAAGAAGTAATTAATCATGTAATGTATGTGTGCATGCAAAATTGTATGGAAAATTGCACCTTCGATAGCAACGGTTTTGCTTAACAATGGTATTTCTGGAACGGATTACCATCGTTTACCAAGGTACAGCTGTATATTAACTTTAAAACAGTTCATTCAAGAAAGCTTTTATTTTGAAAAAAAAAAAAATTACAACCATTGCATCTTAAAAATGTGGAGGCATAGTAGAAGATTAAGTTCTGTCAATAAAAAAATAATAAGCAAGAGAGAGGAACATATTTAATAACTAAATGAAGGAAATATTAATTATTTTTTATAATCTTAGTGATGTGTGGTTGCATTCCATTGATAAATAACTCCAACGACACAGCTTGGAAAAGCAGGATATTTATGACTTGATTAAATTATAATTAAAGTTACAACAAATGAAATGAGATATACATTGCGGGGAAACAGAACTCCCGCTTGATAAACACAACTATATTTTCTAAAATCTACAGACGGAATGAGAAGAAAAGAAAAAGTACATGTAGATACTAACCGCAGACCATCGGAAAAAACAGCTGACACATTGAAATTGTCCGCAGCTGTAATAATAGAGTGATAGTTCAAACTTTTGTTTAATGAATGTTCGTATCAGGGTTTGTACTGCACAACACAATTTTTGCTACCAAATTCATTACTTCAAAGAAAAGTTCAGCTATCTATACTGATCTGACATCTGATTAAGTAAAAAAAAAATTAAGAAATATAAAATGAAAATTAAAGTAGTTATTTCACTTTCATTTTGGGTCAATACAAGACAGGTCTTAATCGACTGTATCAACATATTTTAGAAATTGATGTTCAGAAAGATGGAAGGGCACGTCCCCCCTTTTTTTTGCGTTTCGCGGCAATTTTTTAACATTTATTACAGGAATCGGGTTTCAATCTTTTAGTACCGTTTAGTCCAATATAGTATAGTAAATTTTGTCCTCTGCGATTAAAAAAAAAAAAAAAAAAAAAAAGGGGGAGAGAGAGATTTTTGGCGTTTTTTCGCATTCTGTGGCGAAAGGAATCCGGTTTAACTATATTGTATTAAAATTGCGTACATAAAAAATTGTACACGACTTTCTGCGGTTTTTCGCGGTTAGCTTCAATTTTTTAACACTTGTAAAATGAATTCGTTTTCGTTCTAATATAGTATATTTTGTCCTCTGCAAGTTTAGAATTGCTCCCGAATTTTTTGGTGATTTTTCGCTTTTTCGGCAAATTTTTTACCTTTTTTTTCCTAAACGGAAAGAAGTAACTCTGTTAAATTTTGCTTTCCTACGATTAAATTAAAGTTGGACGAAAACAAAATCGTCGTAACGTGAACTACGATGCTCAAAATATTAAACTAATTTGGGTCGAAATAAAAAAATTAAAAAATTCAAGGTTAGTTCGATTTGAGACCAGATCAGGTGTAGCCTGCACGGGTGTACACTGTTGACAGCAGTTGGACCCCACTACTAGGTTCATTTAATTCGAGGTTCACTTGGAAAAAAAACGACCAAGTAAATGAGGAAAGCTCCGCTAGATCATTTTATTGAAATTAATATTTTTGTAACAAATATAATAAACAGCACCACAACAACTGTATCTGGCGCCTGGTAGGGGGGGGGGGGGGCACCACCCGCGGTACGGCCCTAATAATAAATAAAAGACATTTATAAAACTTTTAAGACATTTGAAATAAGTTTAAACGGCACTTTTAAGAAGTAATTAATCATGTAATGTATGTGTGCATGCAAAATTGTATGGAAAATTGCACCTTCGATAGCAACGGTTTTGCTTAACAATGGTATTTCTGGAACGGATTACCATCGTTTACCAAGGTACAGCTGTATATTAACTTTAAAACAGTTCATTCAAGAAAGCTTTTATTTTGAAAAAAAAAAAAATCACAACCATTGCATCTTAAAAATGTGGAGGCATAGTAGAAGATTAAGTTCTGTCAATAAAAAAATAATAAGCAAGAGAGAGGAACATATTTAATAACTAAATGAAGGAAATATTAATTATTTTTTATAATCTTAGTGATGTGTGGTTGCATTCCATTGATAAATAACTCCAACGACACAGCTTGGAAAAGCAGGATATTTATGACTTGATTAAATTATAATTAAAGTTACAACAAATGAAATGAGATATACATTGCGGGGAAACAGAACTCCCGCTTGATAAACACAACTATATTTTCTAAAATCTACAGACGGAATGAGAAGAAAAGAAAAAGTACATGTAGATACTAACCGCAGACCATCGGAAAAAACAGCTGACACATTGAAATTGTCCGCAGCTGTAATAATAGAGTGATAGTTCAAACTTTTGTTTAATGAATGTTCGTATCAGGGTTTGTACTGCACAACACAATTTTTGCTACCAAATTCATTACTTCAAAGAAAAGTTCAGCTATCTATACTGATCTGACATCTGATTAAGTAAAAAAAAAATTAAGAAATATAAAATGAAAATTAAAGTAGTTATTTCACTTTCATTTTGGGTCAATACAAGACAGGTCTTAATCGACTGTATCAACATATTTTAGAAATTGATGTTCAGAAAGATGGAAGGGCACGTCCCCCCCCCCCCCCCCCCGAGGCTACGCCTATGCTATATTAGAATTTGCTCACTGCTTCTGGTATCGAGATATTTCAGTTACAAGGAGGAGCCGAGTGTTAACTTAGTTCCCCCCCCCCTCTCCACTTTCAAATATCGCAATGGCCAAAATTCACGTTTTTAAAAAATTAACTTTAAAAATCAAAGTAAAAAAAAGTTTTAAAAAAAGTATTAAAGTTTTTAAATGATCAAATTTCCACTTGATCATTTAAAAAGAGTTCAAATTCATTTGCATACTATTTCTCTACAAAAGCGAATTTTTGCATGGGGGTTCTTAAGTTTCGTAAATACTTTTAGCACACCTAACAATTACATTCATGCTAGAGATTTATGCATTCATACATTCGACGCCTTTTTTTGGAACCCAAACCCAACGACTCTAAAAACCCGAGCCTGAGAATAAGCAGCAGAAAATCATTACTAACATTTTAAAATTGTTTAAAGATTTATTTTTTTTTATTTAAATATATCTTGTTACAGAGAAATAAATATTAATCCTAAATACTCTTTTACGTTTCGTAATTTTTCATGTCCCTGAAAATTTGTTTAAAATAACAAATTTGTTATTTACTCCCAACCACTGGCAGAAATCAACATTCTTATATTATTATTTTTAATATAATTGTACAATTATGGCAAAAAGACGTGAATTCTGTTTTCCAGTATTTTTAGAAAATGACTTCAAACAGAAAGGGACGATAGACAAAGGATATCCCACTGTTTTAGGTAGATTTCGTAAGAAATACTACCTATTACATTCTCACCTAAGTTGGAAATTTAAAAAAAAATTTGCAGATCTACGACAACCATGACTCCCAGAACCCAAAACCACCCCCAGTTCAAAAGTTTATATCTATCTATCTATGTCACTTTTTTATGGACACGATAACTGGAAAAATTCTGCATAAATCTTTTCCAAACTGATACATAAAATCAAGGGGCATAAAATCTCGGTCAAGTTCGTTAATGAGCAAAATCGAACCAGGGGGGGGGATGGGGGGGCTTTTTGTGAAAACAGAAAAAAACCCATAATTTTTTAATTATTATACGTATCGAATCCGTTTAAAGTTATTATTACTTCTAGGAAAAGAGCCGAAAATTTATGTATGATAGATTTTTGATATAATTAAAAATAGCCCCAAGGGGGGAAGGGGGGTTTCAAAAGAAAAAAAATCATAGATTCGTCAATTCACAAGATATTAAATCCGCGTAAATTTATTATTAATCCTCTTAATATTATCTAAAACTTTTATATTGACAAGTTTTTTATAGGACCAACCGTTATAGCAAATAAAAAAAAATTAAAAACAAAAAAATCCCTGCCGGCTCCACCTGCAAACAAGTTATTTTTCGAAGTAGGCGGTTCCAACTCCCGCATTTTTTCGAAACTGATACATAAAATCAAGGGGCGTAAAATCTCGGTCAAGTTCGTTAATGGGCACAATCGAACCATTGGGGGGATGGGGGGACTTTTTGTGAAAACAGAAAAAAACCCATAAATTTTTAACTATGATACGTATCGAATCCGTTTGAAGTTATTATTATTTTTAGGAGAAGGGCCGAAAATTTATGTATGACAGATTTTTGATATAATTAAAAATTGCCTTAAGGGCATGTGGAGGGGGGGGGGGGTTAGAAGAAAAAACTTCATAACTTCGTCAAATCCCAAGATTTCAAATCTGCTTAAATTTATTATAAATCCTCTTATTATTTTCTAAAACTTTTATATTGACAAGTTTTTTATAGGACCAACTCTTATAGCATAGATAAATAAATAAATAAATAAAAAATCCCTGCTGGTTCCGCCTGCAAATAAGTTAGGTTTCGAAGTAGGCGGTTCCAACTGCCGCATCACCGCAAAAATGTCATCTCTTTCGCAATTCCCGACAAACAGGCGCCCCATGGTCTGCGTCTTCGAAATCTACCTGTGCCTGTAGGTCGAGCCGTCAGGGTTTTTTTATGTTATTAACACTGACCATGCACAGGCTTCAAAATCAGGTAGAATATTTGTACTTTTGTTCTATCAATAACAACTCAATTCTATTTCAAACAATTTTTTAAATGAATTTAAAACACTTTAAGAATATGTTCTTGAATGTTCTTGTTTCTCAAATAGCAAGTTTTTTTCTTTCCGCTCTTTTCAATTTGTGAAAAAATAAATTAAAATATTTTATCTTGAACCCACCCGAGCCCGAAAACTGGTATAAAAATTTATAGACCTAATCCGTTTCGCGCCCAAACTCGGATTCGAACTGATCCAGTTTCATATTTAATGCATGCTTAATAAAAGAAGAAAAAGTACAAATTTTCAACGTTTTGTAAAATGGTAAATGAATCACTTATTCATACATGCATGTGTATGTTTGAAAATTTTTCTATTGTTTTTTGAGTATTTTGTACGGTTGTTTTGTTTTTTTCTTTGTTTGTTATTAAATCAGTTTGACAACCTCCTACAGTTGTCTCTAGAAGTTTAACAGCTTTTGGAATGCAGTAAAATCGAGTAAAACTGTTAAATCACAACTTGTAGCAGTGTAATCACCTGTATTCAAAGTGTAATCAACTGTAATCACGTATTTCTGAATTTAATCAATGTGTAATCAGGTATAATTTCCATGTCATCAGAGTAATCAGCTGTAATCATTGCGATTCCGTAATCTCGTACACAATTTTTCTATTGAGAGTCCCCTTGGGCTTGCCATTGTAACGCTGTTGTGTGTTCACGTTCTTTGGTTATAATAAAAATAATGTTTGTTAAGTTTAAAGAAACCTTCTGATAATTTTCTCACCTTAAATCAGGATAGTAACCTCTTATTTACAGTGATGACCCGGACGTCGAACGACTTAACGACAAGATTTTTCTGGCAAGTAAGCCTAACAACCAGCAACGTGCTTCAATCTGAAGTCCAGATAGATCGTCACACTGAAGCCATTTCATTCATTACTATGAAGTAAATTTAGGGTAAATAATCCCAAATTATACTAAATCTCCAGGTATGGTTACAGGTATTTTTATATTTTTTATAAATACATTTTTTTTCGGTAATGGCTGTTCCCCTTTTCTATACAAATTTTGTATTATTACAACACTGAGGAAAATTCACCATTGAATATATCTAATATCCCATTAAATAATTTTTTCTTGTACTTGCACTTCATTATGTACATATATATTTATTTTTTCTTCTCTCATGTATATTTTGTGTAATTATATCGTATCGTATCGTAACAAAAAAGTTTTATTTTGCAACTATATATTAATTTAAATTATATAACTATCAAGTATTTTTTGCTATATTTCGTCGTGCCTGCATATAAAAATGTTGCAGAGTCAGGACAAAGGAATTCTTGCTGTGCAAGCTAAAATGCCAACTTTTTCCAAACACAATATTAAATTGTTTTTTGTTCAACTTGATTCTGCATTCATGTTAAATAATGTCCGGATGACCGGATGAGAAGATGAAATATAACTATTTAGTAAATATTTTAGATACTGACATCCTTTCCTCAGTTAGTGACCTAATTTTCACTCCACCCGTCGACAATCCATTTACGACTCTCAAAGACAAATTATTAAAAATATTTGAAAATTCAATAGCTCAAAACACCAAAGCGCTACTTCAAGAGCTTACTCTTGGTGATCAAAAACCAAGTGTTTTGCTCAGAAAAATGAAAGACTTAGCTTCTGGGCAAGTTACTGATGATTTTTTGAAAAATCTTTGGCTACAGCGCTTGCCAAATAACATACAAACTGTATTAGCGGTAAGTGGGGATGAATTAGACAAACTTGCTCTCCTCGCAGATAAAGTTTCTGAGATCAGTGCTAGTCATAGTGAAAATACAATCTCTGAAACCAACGAGATTAAAATACTGCGACTTCAGGTTTCTGAACTATCTAAAAAGCTTGATGCATTAACAGCATCCTTTTCAGAAAATCGCTCTCGTTCCCCACATCGTAACAATAATAGAGGTAGTTTTTATAGGAACCACAGTCTCTCAAAAGACCGCAGGTCTAATCCTGATATTTGTTATTATCATGCACGCTTTGGCCATAAAGCTCGGAAATGTACCAAACCGTGTTCTTTTTCCCAAACGGGAAACGACACGAGTGCATCACAGTAGCGGCATGTGATCGCACACAAACTCCAAACCATAGTCGCTTATGTATTTATGACCCAGCTCTCAACTTTTTGTCTTTCTGCTGCTAACAACACTAAGATAGCTACCTATGGACAAAAACTTGTTGAAGTTCAATTAAATCTCAGACGTAGCTTTAAGTGGGAATTTACCTTGGCTGATGTTAAGCGTCCCATCACTGGATCAGATTTTTTAGCTCATTTCGGATTGCTGATTGATTTTAAGAATAACTGTCTTATTGATACACTCACGAAATTAACTAGTAAAGGCCAGTTTATAAAAGGTATTTTCACATCAGTCAAGAGTATCTGCAAAGATTTAAGTGTTCATAAAATTTTAAACTAATTCCCTAATCTCACACGCCCTCGTCCATTTAACAGCAAAATTAATCATAATACATATCATTTCATTGAAACTTCTGGTCCGCCAGTTTTTAGCAAACTACAAAGACTCCACCCTGCACAACTTGCTGCAGCTAAACGGGAGTTCCAATTTATGTTAGAACAGGGTATTTGTCGACAATCCAAATCTAATTGGGCATCTCCTTTGCACCTTGTTCGTAAGAGTTCAGGTGATTGGCGTCCCACTGGGGATTATAGAGCACTTAATAAAATAACACGCCCTGATAAATATCCTATACCACACATACAAGATTTTACTCATAATTTGAATGGTTCTAAAATTTTCTCAAAAGTAGATATTGTCAGAGCTTTTCATCATATCCCTGTAAATCCTACTGACATTCCCAAAACAGCCATTACCAATCCATTTGGTTTATTTGAATTTGTTTTTATGCCATTTGGGTTGTCCAACGCTGCCCAAACATTCCAAAGGCACATTCATGAAGTGCTGAATGAGCTAAATTTCTGTTTTCCATACCTGGATGACATTTTAATTGCCAGCAAATCCCAAGCTGAGCATGAAGCACATCTACAGCAAGTGTTAAGTCGCCTTGACAAATATAATTTTACAATTAATGCATCTAAATGTGAATTTTTCCAAAATGAGATTCAGTTCCTTGGACACCTGGTCTCTGAGCATGGATGTAAACCTCTTCCGGATAAAGTCAAGGCAATTATAGACTTTCCACAACCCAAAGTAATGAAAGAACTCCGAAGATTTCTAGGCGCCTTAAATTTTTACAGGCGTTTTCTTCCTGAGATGGCTTCAATTCAAATGCCTTTAAACCACTTGCTGCAAAAGTACCAGAAAAATGATAAGTGGCCAATTGTATGGACTGATAACACTAAAAATGCTTTTGAACTGTGTAAAGAAAAACTTTCTCATGCCACAATGCTAAGCCATCCTGATCCAACTGCCACATTAGAAAAGGATTTACAGGGATATGATGAAAAGCTCTGACAATATCTACTTTTGAGAAAATTTTAGAACCATTCAAATTATGAGTAAAATCTTGTATGTGTGGTATAGGATATTTATCAGGGCGTGTTATTTTATTAAGTGCTCTATAATCCCCAGTGGGACGCCAATCACCTGAACTCTTACGAACAAGGTGCAAAGGAGATGCCCAATTAGATTTGGATTGTCGACAAATACCCTGTTCATGCAGATGCATCGGACACAGCTATTGGTGCAGCCATAGAATAAACAATAAACCAGAAGGAGCATGTAGGGTGCTTTCGTCGGTCATTTGTTAGGGGGATTCTGGGAAGGTGTTCAAACAGAATGGCTTGCAACCCTCCCGATATTGGCAAAAATTTGGCTTTTATCTTGGCTTAGACATTCCTACTAACCGTCGCCTCACATGATGGGTTGCCGGTATTTCCGCTTTTGTCTTTTGTCATTCTCATATCGTGTCTTGACTTGTGACCGTGAAATTCGTTGTTCATCTTTTAATTTTTTTAATTTCATTCTCTTTATATCATTTTTGTGTTTATTTTAAGTATGTTTATTTTCATCAAAATCATCAGAAGAAAAAGGATTTTAGTTAAATTTAAATAAGGGTTTGGTTTTAAATTTTAAAATCAGGGAATACAATCAATTCTTAGTTGATATTACGAAGGTGAAGGGAGGGGGGGGGGTGAATGTATGTGTTTATTTTATAAGTAGCCAGCGACTGATTTACAAATTTGGGGGTCCTGGGCACAGATGTTTTAATAATTTTGTGATATTTAATGATGTTTCTTCTCAATTTTTTAACAGTAAAAGTTTTTATAACATACTTATAATTTTAAGTGTTCTATCTCGCTGACGATTTTTCAGTCTTTCGTCAATTTTAAATATCCAATGGTAAAATTTATTTTTAACTATTGAAATGCAAATGAGATATTTTTAAAAATTTTCCCGTAGGATTAACATTAGCGAGCAGGCGTTTTCGCGTGAGTGATGTAGCCCTTAAAAGTTATTTTTACATGCAAAAAAAACATATTAATTTTGTTTTTTAATAGTTTAAAACTTCAGATTTTGGCTAATAATTTAAAAATCTTCCGTAGCATTTATGGGTCCCGGAAAATCGGGGGCCCTCGGACCGTGCCCCGAATGCCTTGCACTGAATCAGGCACTGAAAGTAGCTGCATTACGTAAGAAAGCGTAATAAAGTTTTAAAATTTATCGAATTTAAACTTATTCTTGAACAAAGTTCTTTTTTTATGAGTTATTTAAAGAAATTAGACAGGAGTTCTTTATTGTCATAAAAATAAAGATATCAAATATCGGAAAATTGAAAATATCGAATTAAATATTAGTTATAAAAGCAACCAATTATTATTTTTTAAGTATTATTTTATTGGTATTTAGGAAGAACTCCACCCCATAACAAAAAGAAAATATACGTAACTTTAAAAACAAAGCTTTAAATAGATTGCATTATGTTTACACTCCTTAGATAACATATCCTTCGCAAAACAGATGTAGCAAAATCAAAACAAACGTTTAAATGAATGAGAAAATATTGAGGAAAAAAGGTTGCCAAAGCAGCGATAAGTAGGCCATGCTATTCCCTTGCTTATTCCCCGCCTTTGAAATAGTTTCGGAAAATAGCGTAAATAAAAAAAAATCGGTGGCAAACGCTGAAAGAGGAGAAATGGACGAAAACCCCCTACATCTTCCTTCTGGTTCTTGTTTATTCTATGGGTGCAGCATTACATCAGAAAACTGAACAATGTCTTCAGCCAGTTGCATTCTTTTAAAAAAAACTTTCTCCTGCACAGCAGAGCTATTCAGCTTATATTATGATAGAAAGCTGTTAGCCATTTATGAAGCAATTAAGTACTTCAGGTACATGGTCGAAGCTAGATCATTTACCATATTCACTGACCACAAACCTTTATGTTTTGCTTATACACAGAAACCTGACAAATGCACTCCTCGACAACTTCGTCATCTTGATTTCATAGCACAGTTTTCCATGGATATTCAGCAAGTCAGCGGGCAAGATAACAGTGTTGCTGATGCACTCATCATTGCGCATAAATGCAATATCTATGGATCTCAGTTTGCAAGCTATGGCTGAAACACAGCTGAACTGTGTCATCTATTAGAAAATCCTTCTTCATCAAGCTTAGTGCTTAAGAAATTTCCAGTAGAAAGTGGTTCCCCATCTCAGCTTTATTGTGATGTTTCAACTGACAGAATCAGACCATTTGTGCCTCAAGTGATGCGTCACCAGATTTTTGATAGCCTTCATGGACTTTCCCACCCTGGTGTCAAGCCAACTCTGCAGCTAGTAAAACAACGCTTCTGTTGGCCATCTATGCAATCTGACATTGCCAAATGGACTCGTTCCTGCATTCCCTGTCAGCGCAGCAAGATCCACAGACACACGTCTAGTCGTCCTGGACAGTTTTCCACCCCAAATTCTCGGTTTGAACATGTTCATTTAGATTTAGTGGGGCCTCTTCCTCAATCGAAAGGCTACCAATATCTCCTAACACTAGTGGATAGATTCACACGATGACCAGAGGCCTATCCAATAGAAGATATAACAGCTGACACTATTGTCTTCAAATTCTATTCTGAATGGATTTGTAGATTTGGTGTACCACTTCCTATCACTACAGACCATGGACGACAGTTTGAATCTTAGCTGTTTGAAAGTTTGGCTAAGATCATGGGTGCTCATCATATCTATTCAACACCATACCATCCTGCATCAAATGGACTTGTCAAGCGATTTCACAGAAGCCTCAAGGCTGCCATTCGCTGCTATGCTACAGAACGCTGGGTTGAAGTACTACCCACTATTCTCCTGGGCTTTCTCTTTTAATAGGATAAACATCAGTTTGGAGAAGTGTTTTATGTTACCCTAATATCCAATTAGCAATCCTTAATTACTTGCCAACCAACGAAACATCTGCATTTGATTTAGACTTTGAATAACATCTCATACAATAAAGGTACTTATGGAAATGTAAACTTGATTTACTATATTTAGATTAGAAATCTAATTTTTATACAATTTTTGTTATGCGAAAACAGTTTTGTGGTTAGACAATAACAGGGTCAGCAACCTATGACCTGTGGGTCACTGAGTCAAGTGACACACTTGAGTTCTGAAAAAAGTATAAAAAAAAAATTAAATTCTATTCAAAAAAATATTTTGAGTTTATTTTGGAACTTTAAAAGGTTTAATTTTAATTCAGAAATTCCAAAGTATTAAATAACATAACAGAAAATTGTACATATTTGTTAAAAAAATCATGTTTTGAGATAGGAAAATAAAGAATGACGAAGAGAGAAAAAGAAAATCTCTGGAAATTGAATTGATAAAATTTGGCTTCCCCTGCAGCAATGAATGACTGCATAATAAATGACTGAATAACGAATGCAGCGATTGGATGAACGAAGGCGTGGCGGAATGCAGCATCCAATTGCTGACTTCGACACATTCAACGCGACCTCGCTTTTTGTCCAATAAGTCGGCTTGAACTACTGCTACAATTTGGTGGTTAGGAGCATTAGTTCTCTCAGTTTGTTAAAAATGGGCAAACAAAAAGTAAAAAAGAGATTGTTTCACATGGAAAGAAAAGTATAGATGTGTCGAAAATGATGACAACTTGATATGTACTTTATGCACAGATGTAATTACCGCCAGAACTTACAATAATGAGCGACACTTTCATTCAAAATTTATTTTAAGTAAGAACAGGAACATCTTAACTACTGAAAATTAAGATACTTGTACTTGTCTTAAGACGACTAACTATAAACCAGACTTGAATGAATTGACGTCAAAAGTTCAGCATCAGGGAAGCCATTGAAGAGAAAATAAAGTTCATTCAGTTATGTTTCCTTTTATAATAAATATAATTTTATTTTTTGTGTTTAAAGTTTAAAAAGGCGTATGATAATTATTTCCTCAATAAAATTTATCTTATTATTCACCAAAAAAAGACTTTTAAAATGAAAATACCACTGACCCGAAACGTCTTCTTAATACACATATTTTGGATGATTCTGACCCGCAGCCGAAAAAGGTTGCCTACCCCTGGACTATGATATATAGAAGTAAGATGTTATCCAAATACATCATAATCTACTCAATAGCAATAACATACTAAAATTACCCCAAATAGGCATATTTCCAGACTTTTAAACCTATAGGATAATCATCCATAATCACGTCTACTGCCAATTGACTACTTTAGCAAATGTGATTTGGAGTTATAAAGTGGTTTTTGTGATAGTCTTTTAATAGTTTCTACCTTCAGTTTTAACCGTAATGTTTCTGTTATCATTCGTATTTGATGCAATCCTAACTTTTAGAGCCAATGACAAAATATTTTAAATATTTTTATAGCGTACATGGTTGCTAGGAAACTGATGAAAGAAAAAAAAAAAAAAATATATATATATATATCATTTTAACTATCTAAAGGGTTAAAACTAAATGCTTCCTATACAGTAGACTCCCTTATATCCACATTGCTTAAAACTAGAGGTTGTGCCAATTTTAGAATTTTGCAGATATCTGGCCACTGTTTTGTTTAATTTTTTTAAACAATAATTTGAATTTAATAATGCACTCTCATTTTTAATGAATTCTTACAATAAATTAAAGTAATTAAGTAAAATAATACAAATTAAGAAAATTAAAAACATTTAAAATAATAAAAGTAAAGGTCAAGTAAATAATTAATTATGCATAATGATGATGAGATAATTTTTTTTAATTATTCAGTGAAATTCGTCTTATAAATTCACTAATAATTCACCTCAAAGTCTTAAAATAACAAAGTTTTTCATTTTTATTCATACTTCATAACCAAAACAGCTTGATTAATACATAAATTATTTGGTAAAAATATCGCCATCGCCACTAATATCAGCACAATATTGAATTTTCTTTAACATAAATTTATACTTCCTTCATGAGAAAACATAAGTTGAATCATATTAACCAGAATTACATATTAAAATATGTGCTGAATGATATGAATTTTTTTTTAAATTTTACACCTACTACATCTGAACTGTAAATTTCACTGTTTACATTGGAAACGATATGTAGATTTTTGGTATTTGTAGATTTTATGTTGGCGGATTTGAGGGAGTAACTGCCAACCCAACTGCATTTTGGCGCCCGTGCAAGCACTCATTTGGTCTCCCTCCCCCTCCCACACACACAAGGAAAATTGCTTGACTTCTATTCTTTTTTTTTTAAATACTCGTAACTTTTATACATACTATTACTAATTATAAAGATATTTATTTAAAGTAGTTCAAAAACTGATAAAAAGTTTTCAAATCCTATCTTTGATTTTGTATTTGTTAAATTGTAAAATCGAGTCTCACAGTGGAAATTTGAATTTTGCAGTAATTATCAGTCCTAACATCCCAAAGTGAAACACAAGATACAACACACAGGGACGTAGCCTCCCCCCCCCCCCCCCCCAATAAGTTCAAGTAGTAGGGTGCCGTGAGGCTCCCATAAAGAAAGGGTATATTAGTAGTAATAAGTGATTATACAAACACTTTATTTTAAATCTTAAATTAGAAAGTAAGTTACTTTTAACATACAAAATTTGCATAAGGGGTTTAATTTTAGATTTGTTACTACTTCTATCCCCGCCCTGCGAAAAAGAAGTATACATGCAAAAGGGAAAATTCTGAAAATAGGAATTGTCATCAATTGTGGGACGGTAAGTGTAATTCGATCCTTAGAAGTACGAATATTTCCTTCTTATCTTAGTAGTTGTTGGCCAACCTTTGTAGTAAAAAGAAAGTGTGAAGAAGTGGAACTGACTGGTGGGGTTAGAACAGTTCTCCAATACGTTCATGTAAAGGCACCCATAAAGAAAGTGTTGAAATAGTAGTTGCAAGTAATTATAGAAGAACATTATTTTGAATTTTAAGAATTGCAATCAATTGCAGGGCAGTAATGTAATTCGATCCTTAGAAGTACAATTCTTTCCACATTTCTGTAGTTTTGGATCACATTTGGTAATCTTAAGAAAGTGTAAAGAAATGGAAGTGACTGGAGAGACGTTACAGAACGGCTCAGAGAGGATGGGGGTGGTCTAGAGGTCTCCACGGGCTAAAATTTCTAGGGTCGGACCGACCCAGAACGATTCAATTTCTACAACAGAAAATCCGATTTTTCATAACAAATAATTGAATTAAGATTCTTTTAAAGAATACTGCATATATATATACCATATTTTTGGGAGTAAGCGTCATGGCGCATACGTGTTTAAAAGTGCAAAATATCAGCAATGCGGCGGGTACAATGATTTTTTTTCTCAACATAGCAAAATCTGGATATTGTGAAAAACAAGCCTTCATTTCAGTCTTAGTGCTTCAAATACACTTTTAAACACATGGATTTATTAACATTCTTTCATATTTCACCTTTATTAATTTAATTATTTAATCTCAGTATAAAGTTCATAAACAGTACATATCACAATATATCTTTATTAAAAAAACGTAATTACTATAGTCAAAATATATTTAACTTATCCATATTTCTCTATTTTCTGTTAAATATTAATAGCTCACTCTTTAAAAGTATTTATTGTATACTTTACAATAGTTGATAAATTACATTTGTTTCATAAGCACACGGCATACGGCATATTGCTCCGAGAGATGGCGCCAGACAAGTCTTTGTCTGATTTGCCAATCTCATGATTATTCATGTTTTGGCCATGCATCACTTCTGTGATCTTTCTAGTGGCAAAGTATATTTACGCCTTACCTCGATTGTTTAACACTAGAAAGACGAACAGGGCCAATTTGGCCCCTATCGATGTTTGCGAATATGTATTTCCTATACTATTGAAGTATATATTTCTATATTTCATGACTTTTGCTTATTTGTCTTCTAGTCCATATATCTGAAATAACTTTTTCCAAACTTACATAGAATCCCGTATTTCGAACAGTGCAATATATCTGCTAAACATAATTAAATAAATGACACGGATTCTAAAAGAATAAAACAGACACAACGTTACATCTTCACATCATGTTTATTTACAACTGAACAACCGTGGATACTGTTGCCAGATCCACGTAAGTAAGTTACATAAAACATCGAGTTGAGATAGCATATGCACATAAGACATGGAGTTATAATATATGGAGTGAGAATACATTACAATACCCTCCTCTACAAGTTAAGACGTACAACTGGTTTTATGTTACGCTTAGGGCGTTCATGAATATTCCATTTTACTGGTTGTGAGTTCATGTTTTGTTTACTACATTCAATTTCATTTGAATGAGAGCTTGTTGATTGTAATGTTACATTATTATCTGTATCATTTGAATGGGAACTTTGTTGTAATATTACATTATGATCAGTATCATTTTGGAGTTCATTTGATGGTAAATCAACCTCCTCATTTAGAGATGGAAGTTTGTTATCTCTACAATCAACCTTATCCATAACTCTCCTGTTGAAATTCCCAACATTGAAATTAGAATTGAAATTGCTATTGTCTCTATTAATAATAGAACTTCTAGAATCATACATACTCCTATCCACAATAATTTGATCCAAATGTCTTTTCCAAATTAAATCCTCATTAATTAGTTTACACATATATACTCTATCACCCAACACTTCATCTATTGTGCAGTGAACCCAACCCTTCTTGTTTGGATTTCGGTAATCTCTACATAACACTCTATCCCCTTCTTTGAATACTTCCTCTCTAGTACCTTTAGTAACCACCATACCCGATTTATTTGTATCTTTTAGCAAATCTAATCTAGTTCTGACTTTGTTTTTAAAAATTAAACTTGTGGGTGTAACCCCTGTAGTCATGTGAACTGAATTTCTATAGTGAAAAAGATACCGATTCATTAAAGTTTCAAAGCTAACATTGTTATTAGTTGGTGTTTTTAATAATTTACTTAAGCTAGATTTAAAATTTTTCACCGCATTCTCAGCTAGTCCATTAGTAGCCGGATGATATGGTGGAGATGTTAGAAATTTTATCCCATTAATGTGCAAGAAATTAATTAGTTCCCTTGATTCAAACTGTTTTGCATTATCAGTTTCCACAATCTTGGGTAAACCGAAGCGAGCAAAACACTCTCTAAACTTTTCAACGCATGGCTTAGCCTCTATACTATTCATAATAAATGCTTCAACCCATTTAGAATATGAATCTATCATAATTAAAATCATTTTTCCTTTTATAGGACCTAGAAAATCTGCATGAATTCTTTCGAAAGGGTAACTAGCTTTGTTCCCTGAAATAATTTTACATTTCTTAGGCTCTGGTCTAGCTTCGGAACAAACGCTACAGCTCTTCACAAAATCTTCAATATCAGAATCTAAACCAGGCCACCAAAAATAAGCTCTAGCATTGCTTTTCATTTTAACTATCCCTTCATGAGTACTATGAAGTTCAGTTAGCAATTGCTTTCTATATTTTGTTGGAATAACAATACGATATCCCCACATTATTACCCCATGATCAACATTTAACTCATCTTTACGACTAAAATACTTCTTAACCTCACTATCAGTAACATTCTGTGGGAATCCATAAGTTATGTAATTAAACAATTTTCCTAAAATTGGATCTCTCCTTGTTTCAGATCTAACTTTAAATAAATCAATGGGAACGTCTTTTTCTATGAAATGCACATAATCATATTCCTCTGTTTCAACCAACTTGTTATCAATTATGGGATATCTAGATAAGGCATCAGCCTGTGTGTTTAAATTGCCTTTTATATGTCGAAAATTATAGTTAAAACCAGATAAAAACAATGACCATCGTTGGAGACGTCCTGCTACCATAGGTGGTAAAGTGCGGTTTTCTCCAAATAAAGCTAATAATGGTTTATGATCACTCACCAATTCAAATTTTGTTCCTATCAAATACTGATACAGCTTTTGGCATGCCCAATAAATGGCTAAAGCTTCTTTATGTATCATTGAATAATTTCTCTCTGCTGGACTAAAGACTCTAGATATAAAACAAATTGGTCTTTCAGATTTATCTTCCAATACATGTGATAACACTGCTCCTATTCCACTTTGACTAGCATCACATGATAATCTCAAAGGTTTAGACCTATCAAAGTGAATTAGAACTCTGTCTGATGTTAATTCTTTCTTAGCATTATCAAAGGCTTGTTGACATTTAGTAGACCATTTGAAATCAACATCCTTTTGCAACAGATCATACAATGGTTTCATTTTTGGTGATAAATTTGGAATGAATTTTGAATAATAATTAACCATACCAGAAAATACTCGCACATCATTAACATTATGTGGTCGGGGAAATTCTAAAATTGCTTTAACTTTAGTATCATCTTTTTGCAACCCATTTTTACTAATAGTGTGTCCTAAATATTTAATACTATCTTTGAAAAACTCACACTTTTTTAAATTAACCCGAAACCCTGCAGTCTGTAACCTATTCAAAACTGCTTTTAAATTTTCTAAATGTTCCTGTTCATTACTACCCGTTATTAAAATGTCATCTAACAAATTAACGGTACCCCCAATTCCTTGTAATGTTTTTTTCAATCATTCTTTGAAAAATGGCACAAGCTGGCTTGGTTCCAAAAGGTAAACGGTTTACTAAATAAATGCCATAAGGTGTGCTCCAGGCTAATAATTCTTTGGTTGAATCATCTAACACTAACTGATTATACGCATTCGATAAATCCAATTTACTAAAATTTTGACCACCCTGTAGAGCTGTGAACAGTTCTTCTATCCTCGGCAAAGGATGGTTATCATCCTTTAAATATTTGTTAACAGTGATTTTATAGTTTGCACAGACTCTAATGTCTTTACCATTCGGTTTCATTACAGGAACCAGAGGTGTGCCCCACTGAGAATTATCCACTTTTGTAATTACTCCCTTTTTTTCTAAATTATCTAACTCTGACTTAACTTTTTCTTTAAAGGCGAAAGGGATTGGTCGTGGTTTGTGAAAAATGGGTTTTACCTTACCCTCAAGTTCCAAATGTACCTTTTCTGCCTTATACGTACCCAATTCATCTTTAAACAAATCCGAGTATTCAGATAGCAATGACTGTAGTTCTAAATTTTTTTCACCTACAGAAATTCTATTCACATTAGTGTTACCTATTACCACGTTTAACCCAAAATCATTTAACACATTTCGCCCCAATAACAATTTTTCAGACTCTTTAACTACAATCATGTTGACTATTTTAGAAATTCCATTAAGTTCCATAGAAACATTAATTTGCCCCACAGGAATTACAATATGCCCTCCATAAGATTTTAACTTAATGTTTGTATGCTCCAATTTAATATTTCTCAAATTTTTCTTATATAATGAAAAGGGAATACATGACACCCCAGCCCCTGTATCCACTTCCATTTTAACTTCCTTACCCTCTAGCTTAACATTTACTAATAAAGGATTTATATAAGAAACATCAATGTTATACAAATCAATATAATGACAACCTTCATCTTCTATTGAATTTACAGTAGAGGATAAATTTTTAGATTTACATACCTTAGCTAAATGTCCTTTTCGATTACATGTATTGCACTTAAAGTCTTTAAATTTACACTTTTTAAAGTCATGATTATCTTTACCACAATGAAAACACTTCAGCACATCATCTCTTTGCTGATTGACTTTAGTGTACTTTTTAGTAGACTGTACCGCTCTCTCTTTTGAAGGCTTGAATTGTACTTTGTTTACCTCAATGTGTCTTGCTTCTTGAAGTAGCACTTCTTTGCTCTGGGCAATGTCCAGTAAATTAGCCAGTGTGGTGGTGAGCTTCTCTTCACAAAGACGATCGAGGATACGCCCTGGTCTCATTCCAGTAACAAACTTGTCTCGAACTCTTTCTTCAAGACTCGATCCGAATTCACATTCTGCCGCTTGCGTCTTGACTTTCACATACCACTCTCGCACGGATTCTTGTGATTGTTTCAATGAGTCGAACAACACTCGCTTGCGATATACGGAAACTGCAGGTTGGAACTGTTCTGTCAAAAGTTTTTTTAACTCGTCGAAAGTTTTTCCCGACGGCATAACTGGATCGCACAAATTTCTTAAAATCTTGTACACTGCTTCGCTCACTGTTGTAAGTAAAACCGGCACTCTGCGGGTATCTTCAACTCCGTTAGCCAAAAAATACTGTTCCAAACGTTCTATAAAAATGTTCCAGTCATCATTTAAATTAAATTGGCGAATATTTGCCACAATTCCTGTGTTTACAACAGTCATGTTGCTCGGATCCGTAGTTGCCATGCTGAGTAGCACAAGTTGCAGATTTAAAATAACGTAATCAATCAGAACTTTTTCCGAAAAATAATGATGTATAATTAAAAAGGTTGCCTCGTCGCCAAATTTGCAATATATCTGCTAAACATAATTAAATAAATGACACGGATTCTAAAAGAATAAAACAGACACAACGTTACATCTTCACATCATGTTTATTTACAACTGAACAACCGTGGATACTGTTGCCAGATCCACGTAAGTAAGTTACATAAAACATCGAGTTGAGATAGCATATGCACATAAGACATGGAGTTATAATATATGGAGTGAGAATACATTACAAACAGTATACCTAGAAAGACGGGAAGGGCCAAACTGGCCCTCGCTAATCACTCCCTGCATTCACGTCACACCGTTTCATTCTTAGTATTATGACTTCGGAAATAGAATTCCCAGTAATTTGAGTTCATTTTCTACCTTTACATTCTGTTTACTTCCCCCCACCCCTATGTAAAATGTCTTTTACCGATAGAGTGGCGTGACTGAGTTACGCGCCTAAAGCTTTACCCACGTGACCAACGGAATGATAAAATATTGTCAGTTGGTTTAGTAGTAAAGAATAGAAGAGATGTCTCGTAAACGTGGTCTCACTGATGAAGAGATTGTGAAAGAGTTGCAACGATTAGATGAAATGGAGTCAGGCGATAGTGATAACAGCAGTGTAGATGAAGATAAAGAATATATTCCTTCAAAAAAAGACACGGAAAGTAGCAGTTTCAGTGATGATAAAATTGAAATGATTTCTCAAAATATTGTTTCCGTACAAAAATCACAAGAATGTAGAAATGAGATTAGGATAGAAGAATCGAAGAAAAAATACAGGAAAAAAATTCGCATTTCTGATAATTCTGTATCACCTAAATTGCAGTCGGTAGAAAATGAAGTTATCCATGAAAGTCAGAGTTGCCAAGTCTCCGGCTTTTTGAACACCAGTAATTTTTTTGAGAAAATGTTGTTCTTTTAAATCGCAAAATGCTCCGATTCAATAAAACAACATTTTCTGTACTAAATTACTGGTATCCAAAAAGCCGGAGACTTGGCAGGTCTGATGAAAGTGATTCAGATTGTGATTTTTCAAGAAATTATTCCCAGCCGTCAACATCTAAGGCAGGAGGACGAATGTTTTTTCGTAGGCGTGGTCGAAAACATTGTCAGAAAACATTTGTTGGTCTTCTTGAAGTACCTCCTGTTGGTCATGAAGAAACTGCCATCGACGGGACAATTCGGAAAGTGATTGAACATTCTGCGACTAAAGGACGTTGTGTAACACAGAACGTATTGCGGGAAACTCAAGGGCTGACCTTGTATGCAAAAAGGAATATAAATGCAGATAATGTGATTAGTGCGTGGCATCTAATGTTCAGTCATAAAATGGCGCGCCATATAAAAAAATGTACAGAAGCAGAAACTCACCGTCAACTGGAAGATGACACATGGACAGTATCATTAGATGAATTGGATGCTGTTTTTTCTATTATGTATGCAAGAGGATTATATGGGGCAAAAAATTTCGCAGTAAATACATTATGGTCATCAGTTTAGGACCGGCATTTTTTTCACTAACTATGCCAAGAGATCGTTTCAAAGATATTATTCGATTTTTTCGTTTTGATTTGAGAACAGAAAGATCAGAGAGATTGAAGACAGATAAGTTTGCATTGGCATCGACACTGTGGAATTCGTTCATTGAAAACTTTGCAGCTTGCTACAGACTAGGAGAAAATCTCACAGTTGATGAACAATTATTGCCATCAAAGGCCAGATGTCCTTTTACATTCCAAACAAACCTGACAAATTCGGTATAAAATTTTGGCTAATTGTCTGTGTAGATTCGAAATATATCCTCAATGGATTCCCGTATACTGGTCAGGATATCAGCAGACCTACTGATCATGCTGTACATGAACATATAGTGATGAAGCTCACTGAAGGATATTTAGGGAAAGGTAGATATATAACTACGGACAATTATTTTACATCACTAAAACTGTGTGAAAAATTGAAAGCCAATTCAACAAGCTTTGTCGGAACACTTAGTAAAGATCGTAAAGAAGTGCCATCAATGGCCAAGACAGGAAAACAAGTATTATACTCTACAACTTTATTCAAGAAGGACAATGATATAACAATCACATCGTATCAAGAAAAGAAGAAAAAACGTTTTGATACTAAGTTCCCTCCATCCTAATGTTGCCATTGACAATAATGGGAAAAAGACACCCGAGACAGTTCAGTTTTATAACTAGACAAAGTATGGAGTGGACATTGTAGACCAAATGTTACGCCTGTATACCACCAAATCTGGAACACGTCGTTGGCCTATGCACGTCTTTTATAATGTTTTAAATATGTCTGCACTGAATGCTTGGATTTTATATAAAGAAGTGATGGGAAAGGAGAAACTTAGTCGGAGAAATTTTATTCTGCAACTATGTGAAGATCTGCGAGCTTCCTATATAGAATCCCCAGGTTGTACAGCATCTAATATGACTCCAGAAAATTACCCTAATTTCCTGCCTATAATCCGCGGCGGCATATAATCCGCAGGTGTCAATTTCATGATAATTTGAAAAAAAATCATCGTATAATCCGCAGGTGAAATTTTCCCTTAACAAAAATTCACAAGATCTACAGGATTAACGTTCAGCCATAACGGAAAAAATATTGAATCTAGTGTAAAATATTTAAATTTTTAACTTTTGTATTTAATATAACACTTGATAAATAAATAAATATGAAATAAAAAAGTGATAATTCAGTACAAAGATATTTGCAATTCTATTACACATAAGTAAGAATAAATTCAGAAGATTTACATTACTTAGTATAAAAATTATAATTAAGTAAGTTAATTACTTTAATATATCTTTAAATTAAATATAAAATCCTTGTACTAGGTTTTTTTTTTTTTTTGCCTTATTTCTATTTTAATATTACGCGATCAGCGAATCAGACAAATATTTGTCTGGCGCCATCTATCGAAGTAAAAGCTTACAACGCCATTCGATTATCATTTCAATCGAATATCGCTGTATGCCAAGCTGTAATGGATGAAGAATAGAGTGCAAAGCTTATAAATTAAATAGGAGTTAAAAACTATTGTAAAGCGTGAAATAAATGAATATAAGGAATGAATTATTAATATAAAACAGAAACTAAAAGATTATTGGCAAATTAAAAGTACTTTAATCATCATAATTATGTTTTTATAATAATGCTATTATGTTGATATGTACTGTTTATGAACTTTATACTGAGATTAAATAACTGTAAATAAAGATGAGATATGAGTAAATGGTAATGAATGCTTGTGTTTAAAGAGAGTATTTGAGGCAGTAAGACCTATAGTCTGTTCAGGGAAAGGAGATAACGAAAGTAAACAAACGGGTTGCAGAAAAATCGCCAAGGAGCCACACATTTGGCACAAATCCCTAGGTTGGCGAATTTTATTTTTTATTTCGATTTGTTAATTTTTTAAACATTTATTTTGATAACTATATGAAAACAACACAAGTTGTTAACTGACTTACATCGAGATTTTAAACAAAAATGTAAAAGTTTAAGACGTCAAAATATAAATTATTCTCTATTTATTTTAAACAGCGTTGAATTCAGACATATTTTTTCCTGGTGGGATTTCTGTGCCTCCATGCGAGACATTATATAGTTTCGGGGGGGGGGGGGGATTATACTTTTTGACCATTAAAATTATAAAATCTGAAATATTCCGGGAGGTACATTTTAATCCCCTGAACGGAATTTCCTCCCGGGGCAAACTTTCTGAATTCAACATTGTTATAAACCATCATCGGGAGTTAATTTTGTTAAATACAAAATAGTACAAAACTATTTATATTTTACATTATTGAAGCCCACTTACCTCATAAATCATTCAGAAGATGAAGTTGAAGTATCGGAACTATTAGAATCTAGATTGATTATCATGGAATCTACTATATTATCTATAGCATTATCTAAATCCCACATTTGTTTTTCCACTGTATTTGTTACATGTTGAATGTATCTTTTCCATTCTTCAGTGCCAATTTTGCTTATACTTTGAGAGAATATTTCTTTTACATGAGGCATTTTGAATGTTTTGTTTTCTTTCGCAACGAAGTTCTTTATTTGTGCCCAAATCAGTTCAATAGGATTAAGCTCGCAATGATAGGGGGGTAATCGTAAGACAGTTTTATTTTGTGCTTTTGCCATTTCATCGACAGCGTACTTGTCATATTTATTTTTATTTTGCTTCACTAACTGCAACAGTTCCGCTTTTAACATTCCGTCCTCAAAAGGGATATTTTTTGTTAAAAGCCAATCAGCAATTTTTTGTTTTCTCCACGAAGTATTCGGTATTTTTTCTGATTTTCGGGAATGATAAGGAGCATTATCCATTACTATCACACAGTTATCTTCCAGTCGAAATAAGATATCACCAAACCACTTTTCAAAACGTTCTGAATTCATGTCTTCGTGATAATCTTTATTTTTATTTGATTCGAATAAGTCAAGCCCTCCATCCACAAAACCGGAATCGCTACCAATATGGGTAATTATCATCCGTTTTCCTTTTCCGGAAGGAGATTTTAATCCGGAAGAAAGACCAGACAAAAATGCTTGTTTTGATGATTTTACTGAGGTATCTTTCCAAACTTTACTAACTGTATGGCCTGCATTCAACCAAGTTTCATCCATATAATATATTTTGCGCCCTTCTTCTCTGAAAGATTTGATTTGCCTTAAATATTTTCTTCGCCACACAATTATTTCGTTTTTATCAATGAGAGTACTGTCTCGTCCTCTCCGTGAATATCTAAAGTTTAATTCTTTCAGGAGATGATAAAATGTTGTCCTTTTAAAGGTTGGCAAATCAGGGTCATCATTTACAACTTCCAAAACTTTATTTATAGTGGGCAATTCATTCCTCAAAAAGAACTCATGGATTTTTCTCCTAATAGCATTCCTATCAAAATCATCTATATTTTCTAAAACACGTTTAAGTAATTTTATTTTCTTCGGCGAGTTTAACACACCACATTTTTTATACTCTCTTAACACTCGAAAAACAGAAGCTTTACCTACGCCTGTTATACGAGCAGCATTATCTCCTATATGAGAAATCGGAAGTTCAGGATTCGATTCAAGTTCCGTTTTATATACATTTAAAATTATATCTTTCTCCACCTTACTCAAAGCTTTTCTTT
Organism: Maratus michaelseni; assembly: GCA_963931845.1. Taxonomy (NCBI): domain Eukaryota; kingdom Metazoa; phylum Arthropoda; class Arachnida; order Araneae; family Salticidae; genus Maratus; species Maratus michaelseni. The sequence goes on from OZ007593.1 coordinate 3,797,272, forward strand.
TTACTCTCTTCTTAGGCGGGCTCAAAGAAGAATTTTCACACTCCATTTGTGTATATAAAATACCAAATCAATCGAAAAAAATCATCAATTTTAAAAGTGAAAGACAAGAAACAAACAGCCGTTTGGGAAAGCAGAGGCTCAAACAATTGGCGCTTCTGGCACAACGCCAGGTTTAAGCATCGCCAATCCGCACGCGCATTTGTTTACTTTCGTTATCTCGTTTCAGCGAACGGAGTATAGGTATGAAATGAAGGCTTGACTTTTCCTAACAAGATTTAATAAGTTGCGTGGTAGCGCCATCTGTTGATTTTTAAGAAAGCTATTTGTAAATTTGCTCCAAAAAAGTATGTTTCTTGACATTTGCAAAGATGTCGAGTAGGAAAAAAAAATCGCAGATAATCCGCATTACAAGAAAAATGAAGTTTTTTAACGTATAATCCGTGGATTATAGGCAGGAAATTAGGGTATATAAAAGACATCAGCGGAATGAAAAAGTTCAAATGTAAAATTAAATCAAGTTGCAAAGGAAATCATACAAGGAACACTTGTATCGAATGTACAAAACCTGTTTGTGGCAAATGCGGATATACAGAAGTTCGATGTACTCATTGCCTTAAGAAAACAAGTATACAATTTAAAGTACAATACAAGTGTACAATTTAAAGAAATAACTGTCAGTATAAAATTTATTCGCATATTCTATAATTTTCCTCATTCTTCTTCTTATTATTTACATTTTACCTTTGTTAAGATATCAAGAATCATCGAAGGGCCAAATTGGCCCTTTTCGTCTTTCTAGGTATAAGGCAACTTGCCGTCTTTCTGGTGTTAAAGCGGGTTTTTTGTTTTGATTAACTAATCAATCTCGTAAGCAGTCGTCTTAAAAATGGCTGTGGTATATATTTAAATATGGAATCTTATCAGTTAAAACCGGCTGCTTGGTATTCGATTATGGTATGTTTTATTTGAGTTTTATTTATGTTCTGTTTACCTTTATGATTTACAATAAACCAAGAATGTGTTTTTCTAAAGGGAAATTCTATGAATTTTTAATTAGTAATTCAAGCCTAATCTTCTTCAAAGCATCGATCTTCAAAGTAAGCATAGACAATTTTGTTAAATTGAATTTTCTTGTGTGATTTTTTTTCCTATTGTATTTTAAGATAACCTGTGTTTTATTGTTAATTCATATATCTTCTAATATTTTATCGCTATTCTTGTTACTTTTAATCCAATTTTGCCGATCGTTTTTTATCGTGACTATAGAGCAGTTCACATCACGTGACTTTTACCAGAGAACAATGAAAAAAGCTGTAGGACACACAAATAGAAAAAGCATTGATAAAGGTAGCGATAGCTGTCCTACAGAAGCAGCAAAAACCTGTTCATGACGTCACCTTGCACAGCTCTATTTCATTTTTACCGATTTTTCAATGATGCGGCGCTTTTAATGGCTGCGGCGCTTACGTGTATATTTGTTTTTTTGTACCGATTTTTCAATGATGCGGCGCTTACGATGGGTACGGCGCATATTCCCGAAAATATGTTTTTTTTTTTTTTTTTTTTTTTTTTTTTTTTTTTTTTAGTATATTTCAGACTACATGTGGGCAATCCATAGAATACAGAATGTCAACATAGACTTCTAGACTTTTATATTCAAATAAAGACTCATTAAAAAAAGTACTTTAGAGTAAAGATAAAAAATGTTTAAAAACATAAATTTTTGTATTGATGTTGTCAAACAAGTATCAAATTGTGCAACATATTTACAACATATTCTCGCATAGCCAGGTCCATTGAAAGTTGTTCATTAGGGTGGTCCTTATATGACCGATTTTAACTTATTTTTAATTTTCTTCGGTCTCACCCTCAAAATTTGTTCCAATACAGTAAAAAACAAAGTAGAAAAAGTTTGAATGAAAAAGAAATATATTTAGAGGTAGCTCAAGATTGCTGAAGTTTGGCGATTACACTTAAAAACATTGTGTTATTGACAAGAGAAAACTAAGCCAAAATGATAATTTTTATTACGATAGTAAATTATTTTCATATTTTATATAGCATAAAAGTACAATGTTAAGCATATAAAAAATGTAAAGTATGAAAGTATTAGTAATTAGATTAATTTGTTAAGTCCATTTTTCTTCAGTAAGGATAAGCTTTCTAGTGTTCCTCCACAACATTCACTAGCTTAAATTGAGGTTCATTTCAGGCAAGGATGATTCTAGTGTATTCTTTGGTCAAAGCAATACCTCTCTCAGCATGATCATTTACCACTTTAACAGATTGCACCATTTCTAATGCAATCCTATAATCAGAATTAGTGTTCCAATGTTCAGTGTCTACTTGAAAGAATCTTTGGGGAAAATTCATTTCTTTGAGCAGCTTGAAAGATTCTATGGTAACAAGGTCTTCAGACTTCTCTTCATGAAAATGTTTAAGGGAAACATCTTCTTCTCAGGATTCTAATACAAGTACATGGCTATCGAATAGGGACAATTCAGAAAAATCTAACAAATATTACAGAATCTTTGAAAATTTCTCATGCAGCTTTTGCAATTTCTTCCTGTATTCTTGAATACTCTAAAAACTATTCATTAACTGAAAGTCATTGTTTGATGAGGTTTCAGTTATTGAAGCAGTAATCCAAACCTTAAAATACACTCGCTATAAAAACACAAAGATCTCTTTCTTCCTTTTTGATAAGCACGAATTGGGACTTAAAAATGAATATCTTCAAAGAATATATCATCTTAGACATCCAATGAGCATGATGCATTGCTCTGGGAAGCATGAAACAAATTCCCCTGACAGGTAATTCCTCCCAGGAAACTAATAACAAGATCTGCAAATTCTTGATAATCATCTCTTGGTCCAGGAGCTGATGGTGTTGATCATGATTCTTTTCTAGTAGCAAACTCCAAAATTTCATCTTTTACATTTTGTACAAGAACTCTAATGTTATTTTTCAAATTTGTCTCTATCTAGAAATCCCCAGTATCCTTGGAAACGTTTGAATGAAGGTACTTCTGGACTGGATGACAAAGTTCACAAAGAATTATGTGATATTTTCCAATAATTTCCATAATATAATGACGGCAGGCAAAAAAAAAAAAAAGTTTCTTCCCAAGGTTTTCTTCTAAAAGGACACAAGCACCTTTATCATTTCCCGTATTTGCTTATGTGGTATCAATGCCCATTCCAATCACTTTATCTGCAATATCCCATTCATTCAGAACTTTATAAATTGCAAGTCTTATGATTTGCCTGTTGCAGAAAGTAGTTTAGCAACTGAGAGCATCAGAGAAACTTCTCTTCCGGAAATTATAATTGGTTGTTTATCTATTTTCTCTTTACCGGTTAATTCTGGTAAAAGTTTCCCATTTCTATGGACAATGAGTGGACATTTCTTTGTAGCATTAATTCTATGAACAATTCTTTTTCAACCAGACTGACTTCTTTAATACATATCCTAAACTCTGCAGTTTCGGCAATCACAAATACTGCCTGATACTTTTGTCCTGTCTAGAGTTGTTGCTAAATCTGGAGTTATAATATCCATACGCCCCCCTCTCTTAGTTTTGGATTGACCAGGATCTGATGCTGCATCCTCTAACAGTTTTATTTCCTGATCGTATTGTTCATTTTCATTCATTTCTATCTTCTTCATTTGAGCTATCTGTAGAACATTCAAGTACTGCTATTTTTGTTTCTTTCTCCTGTGAACATTTCATTTTTGTAGTATTTTCTTCAGAAGATTCTTCTTTTTATATAGAATCAAATCCTTCCGCAAGAGATTTATTTATGTCAATACCAATCATTGATGCTCGTCTGCCATCTTCTTGCTGTACTAGCAAGAAATTTCTATCTTCAGCTATTTTGATTATGTTTAATGCATTGGCATGAGCAATATGGAATACGTTATGTAATTTTGAAGAAAATGCATGCTTTTTAGTTTCCTTTATTCTTTTTTAACCAGTCTTCATTCTTCAAATAATTCCAGACATTTATTATCTTTATATCAATGAATTATTCTTGAATAATTAACTTAATAATTACATTTACAAATGCTTTTATGGGTTTGATAGTGTACATAAGTGACTTTTTAATATATTGAAATAGTTTTATTAATACTGGGATTAGATATATTTTTTCAAGTTAAAGGAGAAGGAAACAACAAAATGACCCCAAATTATGAAACTTATGCTTCCTTGAGCTACCTATAAATATTAGTTTTTAGCGATTAAATTTTACAAGAATTATTTTTAGATATAATGGAACAAATTTAGAGGGTGAGAGCAATGAATTTTAAAACTTCGAAAATAAGGACCACCCTATTGTTCATATTCTATCAGCTTAGTCCGATCCTTTTAAATTTGGTATATTGGTGTCAGTAGTCCCTCTTAATTTTTTTGTCCACTTAGCCTGTTTATTTTTTTTTTTTTAGCCGGCCCATTTGAACGTTTGACTTCATTTGGCCGGGTGCGGGAATCGGACCATGCAGATCGTGATTTGTAGGGTAGGGGTCTGCACAGGCGAGAATTTACAGGCCCAGCCCAAACGAAAGCTGTCTTGGCCAAGCCCAGTCCAGTCTAAAAGCTAAAAGTTTTGGCACGGGATCAGACCGGCCGTTGAAAATTCAGTGAAAACAAGCCCAGCCCGACCTGACCAACTCAATTTCTACAAAAAATTCCAATTTCTATTCACATAGGATTAAGATTATTTTAATGAATACTGCATGCATATTTATGGGAAAAATTTACAGTATATTTTAGAATACTTTATACATGCCATAACATAGAGAATAGTATTATTAATGATCACTTAGACTCTTAGCATATTACATTCAAATAAAGACATTAAAAAATTAATGTAGTTTAGAATAAAAGAAAAAGACTGTTAAAAACATCCTAACTTTTGTTGCTGTATAATAAAAAATGTTTCTCTGTAATTTATTAAAGTATACTTTCAAAGATTTTGTTAATAGAAGTTCATTATCGCTATTACTATTATTACGAAACAACTCGACATGTCCTGGGAACAATTAAGCCCAGTTTCTAGCCAGCCTGAGTAGATAGAAAATAATGTAAACCTGATCCCAGCCTGTCCAAGTCTGTTAAAAAAATTAAGCCCAGGCTCAAGTATGATGCAAGTGTTCAATGCCGATTTCTATGCTTGACATATTTCTGTATTGATGTTGTGATCGTCTGATGAAGTACATTTATTTATTCTCGTCCCAGACAAATCCATTGAAAATTGTTCCCATTTTATCAGCTTAGTTTAATCCTTTTAAATTTCTTATATCAGGCCGGTCGGCTTACTTAATATTTTTATCGGCCCGCCCAGGCTCGTTAAAAAACTGTTTTCACTCTGCCAGACTGGTCTGTTTAAAAATTGACCTTCATTTTGCTGGGCCGGGTATGAGTCCGTGCAGACCTCTACTCTAAAATAGTCATATGGCAATTCTCTTGAAAGAATCCTCTGAACAAAAAATTTCCTCCACCCTGACATTTGAACTCTTAAAAAATCCCCTGTTGTGCAAAACAAGACAACAGACATTGATATTCGTTCATTTGTAGGATTAGAGGTATGTGTTTATTGAAATGAGTGTACTGTATATTTTTTTGAAAACTTATATCCCTAGCACGAATTCTTCCAGAGTAAATAAATGAAAGTAATAAACTAGGTATCTTTTACAAAAATCAAAACAATAAATGAATTTAAGAAGAAAGCAGATTATGTAACTTCATTCATGAATGAGTGGTTTCAAATTGTCGATGATGGAACAGAATGTAAGAGCATGCACAAATGTTTGCTTTAGTTAAAGTTCAAATCCATTTCAAATTAATACGTTTGACACATTCATAAAATCATTATCATCTGTTTGCATAGAAAATTTCATATATTTTTAATCGGTCTCTAAGAATAAAATAGTATTGTAATTTTTCTGTAAAAATTAAAACTGATATTTTAAACAGGCTTTCAAGACGCATGAGTTAGAGATCTGCACGGCCCGGGCTTAACTTTTTTCTGCAGACTTGGAACGGGACGGTCCAGACTTCTTTTTTTCTGGGCCAAGCTGTGCTTGGACGTTATCCTTCCTAAAAGTCTGCGTGGACCAAAATTTGCAGGCCAGCGTAAAAATCAGAAAATTAGGCCTGGCACAACAATTTTTGCAAAAATGAATACATTTTTAAATAGACATTATTCTACATTTAAAATTCGTTTTAAAGAATAGTACATATTATTCTAAACAAAAAAAAAAATCATTAAAATACAGTAAAACTTGTGAAATGGAAACAATCTATGACGAGAACCTTTCTTACACAGAAAAATGTCTTGATCTGTGCGAAAAGAATATAATACATACAACAGACGATGTACCTGCTAAGAAGGGAACATGCCTATAACAGATTTTTCTTCTCTTACTGAATCTTTATTTGAATGTAATAATCTAAGTCAATTTTTTAATCAGTGTTTATGTACATAATTGTCTAAGTGATCATAAATATTGTTGATATTTTGCATTCCATACATTTTGAGCATAATCTGAAAATAAAATCTATGCATAAGTGTGCTTTTTGAATAAGTAAGTGAAATTTTAGGTTAATGTTGCTTCAGAATCGCATGCTTTGTAGATATTCAGTCAGGACAGGCTGGTCCGGGCTCGGGCCAAACTTTTTGCTTTTATACCAGGTCAGGCCAAAATAATTTTGAATGGGTCAGACCGAATTGTTTGCTTCTATGCCGGGCCAGGCCTGGGCCTGGAAATTTCAGCACCTGCAGACCTCTAGCATGGCTGATGACAATGTGGTGAGAGAGGGTGTGTATGGGGGGAGGGAGAGGAGAATGGAAAATGAAAATTAAATAAAGGGCGCCAAAGTCAGGTCCTACCGCCCCGCCCCCCCCCCCCCCCCCAATAAAAATTTCAAGCTACACCCCTGATGCAGTGTTTGATATTTATCTGTAGAATTTCATTATTGTTAGTATTATTTTAAAAAAGGTTTATAAAACTATTTCTTTCATGTCTTTAAATCAGGGAAGCATAAAATACAAAAAATATCACATAAATGTATTTCAGTTTCCAAATATATTTTAATTATTTTTTTCTTTTCACAACATTTAAAACTTTGCAAATTTTCCATGTATTCACAGAAAAATTAGAGGGAATTAAAATTTACTCTTTAATTAAAATAATCAGTTAGCTATAGAAATCAATTACTACAAAATTACGTTGCATTAATATATATATATATATATATAAGGCGTAAAATATAACTAAAATCAGTTTTTGAAATAACTTATTACAAGATTTTAAACAGTTGAATCCAATAGACAATAATAAAACACTTCCATGTATGGTAGCACCATCAACCAACACAGTTCAATATTAAGAAGAAATATGATGTTGGAAGAAGAAAAAAACACAATTGAGAGCATTAACAATGTATTTAGTGGATTATAGTTGGAATTCATTAAAAGCTAATAGTCCCCCACCCCTCTCATAAAAAGAAATTTTGAATCTGTTACCTTCTTCCTTTCCTCCTCCCCAATATAAAATATGAATATATATAATATATAAGAGAAAATAGTAAACTGATAAGTATTTAATGTCTGATAACAAAATTGTTACTATGGTTTTAAACCCAGGTGTAATATTATAATTTATAACAATCCTATAAAAATGCAATTCAATGAAAATCCAAATTAGAGGACCAGTAAAAAGTGAGTAATAATTCTAAAAGTTTTAGATCGAAGTGCTATTGAAATGCATAGAACTTAATTATTATGTAGAATGAAAGAAAAATAGAGCATGCTATGGTTTTGAAAGAAATAATTAATAATTTAACAGTTTTTGTAGTATTTAAAAAATCTTTACAAGTGTTATACATATATATTTATATCATTTCTTTTTCTACAATTCTCATTTGTAATATAGCAGTGAAATGATGCCATTGTATGCTTTGTTTATTGCTGTTGTAATTATTCATTTTTCACCCATTCTTAATGTATTGATATCTATTTAATGATTCAAAATTCAGGAGTGAGAATCTTCTAAATTTGGTGGATTTCTACTCTTTTGAAAATGTCATCTTAACTCCCCCCTCCCCTGCAAGTTTAGTATATTTATTTTATGATACAGAAAATAATATTTTGCAGCAAATAAAAGTTTATTGCTATGTCTCATGTTGGTGGATAAAAATTGTCAGTTTCTTTCTTTCTTTTTTTTTTTTTAATTAGCCTGTTAATTTACAATTTTCAAATAAAATGTATCTGTATTTTTTTTCTTTATCCAATTTTTTAAAATTTTGGATTATCCAGTTTTTAAAAGTTAAGATCCATAAAATCATTGTGAAAGCAGATGTTGTGACATCTAATTTATCTTGTTAGCTTATTCTTTTCATGTTAGCTTGTTCTTTTCATGAACAATGGATACAAGGAATGAAACAGTTTTCAATTTTTTCTTTCTTTGTGAGGGGGTGGGGGAGGGAGTACAACTCTTAAGAGTTTTTGTATTTTTCAGTATTAAAATATATTTCATTAAAATATACACATACATACAAAATAATAATTTAACTAGGTTAGCTATCTTGGCACTGAATACTGAAATCTCATGGAAATTGTTAACTCAGAAATCACTATAGCAAAGCTATTAAAAGTAAGCATTTTGCCAAATGAAAAAAAAATATCTGCCCTCATTTATATATAGGTCTCTGAAACAGTATTAAAAGAAAGTTACAGGGGCTGGAGCCTTCTACTGAAAAAAAAAATCTTAACTTTGTAACAGAGTTAATAAAATAGTTTTATTTACCTACGAAAAATCCATATTTCAGGAGGACAGAAAGACAAGAATCAACAAGTGTAACAAAAAAAAAAAAAAAAAAAATACACCTGAGCCATTTTATGGTGTGCTTTATTTAGCTTTATAAGTGATTAGATAATGTTTATGGTGATCTAGGGAAAATATTCATGTGTAAATTACTAGCTTAACTTTGATTTACAATCTTATTTGTTTTTTTTACCTTTTTTTTTTCAAGTAAGTGTCTAGTTTTTTAACTGTACTCGTTGATTTTAAAATAAAATTCTGATTTTCACCCTTCAATTAACTACCTTACCTTATCATCTACTATTACCATTTCTGGTTGTAACTTTTTAGAAGTGTTGAATTCAGACATTTTTTTCTGGGAGGGGTTTCTGTAGCTCTGGATATTATAGAGATCCGGAGGGGGGAGGGGGGGGGGGGGTTAGTTGGTTTGTTGGTTGATTTTATGATGGCCAATTATCTATACGAGGGATATGCGCGCTAGGGGAGAGTGCCTTCTGTGGGGGTCTTTCTAAGGGATCCTAACTCGTATTTATGACAAGGTTCGAAGAAATCTGTGAATGGTTACTTCGATGAGCATGACAAAGGTTTGAATCCAGTACCTCCGTCTACCAGCTTTGAGATCAGAGCCTCTCAGCCACTGGTATGGTGGGGGAAAGGAGAGAATTGCACTTTTTGACCACTAAAAGCAAAAATTCTCAAATCTTCCAAGGGGGACAGTTTAATGCTTCAGGAGGGAAAAGTCCTCCTCAGGCCATCCCCTGAATTCAACCCTGCTTTCTGCTTCTGGATATAGGGCTAACAGTTCCACCACATATTAAAACATCATTTGCTCAGAAACATTAGCAAAGCCTTACTCTTATTAACACTGTATAACACACACCTAAACTCTCACACTTCATTTTTCTATTTTTAGATTCATTCAATGCATGATGCACATCCCTTTCTTTGCAAAGAAAACCTTCATCAGATACTAAATACCAAAAAATAAAACAAACATTTTGTAAAATGTAATAACTATTATCTTCAATGCAATCTGATAGCGAATTTTTTTCTGTCAATAAATAGAAGGTTTATTAAATTAGAAACCTAAGTTCCTATGATCCTCTTTTTTTTCTTAATTTTTAATGTTTCATCTTTTTGATCAGCATATAATGCAAATCTGTAATTTCCGTTTAATTGTGTTGTATAAAAATTGCGAGTTATCCTCCAGAATATATGATATATATTAGGGAATATATATAATGTCACTGGCGGCTGTTTAGTATATTAGCTTATAAGATAAAATATAGCGATAATAATTTTTTGACAGCACATAATTTGTTTTATTGTACATTGCATTTTGTTTTAATAATTTTAATTTTACAACGAAATTTACAGGAAGTCAAAAACTGAGGTTAAAGGAAGAAAAATGCCAAATATAAATTTAGGCATATAAAATGTTTTTTCTTAAAAATCTCCTACTCATTTCTATTGCATGGTAGTATAATATTAGCACCTGTGTGATTTAACTTACTTTCAGACTATTCTAAAATGTTTACCAAATTTAAATAATTCCTAATTATTTTCAGCCGAGTTCAATGCAGAAACAGGTGTAACTTAGTTTACTTTGCAATTGCAATCCATAAAATGCAAAAGAAAAAAAAAAGAACTTGTCTATAAAACTCTGTTGTGAAAATAGATGGCAGCATGGAGAAAGTTAAATCGAACAGGGATTTTTAATCGAAATATTTCCTATCTTCCAGATAGCGTCATGTCGCCATTTTGTTGAAAGTAGCATAATAGGATGTGGTAAGTTATCTTTTCTATAAATGTCAAAATATTATATGTATAAATGCTTTTGTATTTGGCCAAATGTGTGCAGAATAGGTGTGATTTTGATTATTTGTTCAATATCATTATTGAGAAGTCGATTTATTTAGCCTGAATATAGAAAATCAAATCATTATTTGCATTATATGCCTGTTAGACTAGCAGTTGTTTGTAAGAAAAAGTACTGTTTTTCTTCTTTTTGTAGCGACGACAAGTACATATACTTTATTAAAAAATGTAGTTAACTTCAGCTATAACTATCAGTTCTGAGAAGTAGTGATTACAAGCTACATTTTCCGAAGACTAACTTTACCAAATAACTAATCCTAAACCCAATTTTGCTTAAAAATACTTCTATATTTTAGGAATAATAATCAAACACCATATATCTTTTATTTACTGACCTTTTCCCACCTATTTATCTAATGGTTTGGGCCTTGGGCTTGTTTAGCCCTCCTGTGCAAAACCATGCACATTAACACAAATTTTTAATTATCAAGTTAATAATATAATTTTATATTCAAAGTTTATTAAGAAATTTATCATTACATAAAAATCAAGATTTTAGAGATCAACACAAGGTCTTTATTTATAGAATTTTATCTTAAGTATTTAATGTTGATCTTCAGATATATTCCACTTTTTTTTTTTTTTTTTTTTGTCAAGCATAATTAGGAATACTTTACACAGTTATGCATAAGGGGTTACTACTTTTTCCTTTACTTCCACAGTTATTATAAATGTGATTGACATGGGATTTTACACTATAATAGATTATTGGGTGTATCAATAATGCTTCAGATATGCTGTAGTGTAAAAATCGTGTGAAAAATTAGGGAATGCATATACTTTGATACTCTTTCACATCATGTCAATTTTGAATCTGTTGGGGTTTAAATATTTATAGTAGGAAAAATTTCACACTAAATAAAAATTTCAATGATGCAATTTAAAATATTGCCATGTATTAGCCCATTAAATGAACCATGTTAAATAATTATAACTTTTTCCAATTTTTAATACACATTTGATGTCCCCATTATAGAACAGTTGAAATTTTTTCAAAAAGTGTAACCGTTTAGAAAATCCGGCATGTTCCCGCAACGGGAGCTTTGGCGTCTTATAGGGGGAGAACGTTCCCTTGATTGAACGCAAGTAGCGTTTGTTTTTCTGCTGCTTAGAAGAAGTTATGTTTTTAATTATTTTACAAAAAGTGGATTATTCTTTTTTTTGTTGAAATAAAACAATGTTTAAAACAGTTAATTTATTATGTATGCAGGTATAAAGAATTTAATAATGAATTAAAAATCATTATTTTGATTTAAATTTTGAAATATAAAGAAGAAAATTACTATTAACAAATAAATTTTAAACATAGAAAAGCTCTGACCTAAGGGAGTATCTTCTTCAAAATTAGATGCCAAACACACAACCTTGTTGTTTCTCCATTTTACTACACACGGATTTTCTGTAACAATGGATTCAAAATTTCATCTTTTATTTTTTCCAATTGTTTAAACTTACTTCGAGGGCAATCTTCCAACCTACATTCTCTGCTTTCGCATTTCTTCTAATAATTCTAGTGATGAAAAAAAAAATGTGCATATAAACTGTATGTTTTGGGGGGATCGTCAATGCATTTAAGTCCAAAACCACCCTTGTTCTATTTCAATGGGCTTAGTTTCTATTTCATTTTTTTCTTCAAATGTATTTTTATTTTTTCCCACATAAACTTGTAAATTTAGTAGATAAACTTCAGAATCAGAATCCAGTGTATCGAAATATTCCAAGGCTTGTTTTACTGTTAAACACAGGCATTTTCACATATATGTAATCTTTTTAAAAATTTATCTAAACACTATTACTTATGGACTGCCAAACGATTCAAATACACTATGCTTTTCAAAATAACAAACTAAAATACAGTAAAATACAACTATATTGTCGTTTCTCCGAACCCAGGAACTAAAATTTTCTTTTATCAGTTTTTTGTGGTTACTTTGCATCTTTCTTCCTAGGGGCGCATTCTTTTCTTTGTGAAAGTGCACTCTCAGACAAAGGGGTCGGGAAATGCTACCAGGAAACGCCAATGCTCCCACCGTGGGAACATTCCAAAAATATATTTCTATTGTTGCTTTAAATAAATCTATTTACTTCGGGTTTTGAATATCTTGTTACTTGAAATGTTGTTTTTAAAACCCGACTGTAGTTGAACAAAACTGAAGATTTTTTTCTTTTTAACTAATTTTACTTGAGATAGTCCAAAAACAAAATATTCTCTATTTTAAAAAATCTAACAAAAATAGAAGACAAAAATATTTTTTATACTCCATACTAATAACTTTTCTGTAAAAAGATATTTTCTTAAATAGCTAAAAAATATTTTGAGAAAAAAATATAAAATACATGTTTCTGCAGCGGGTTGTTTAATGGGTTAATGTGTGTATGGTTATTACATGATCCCACTTAATATGCGACATCGTTTCGGTTCCTTGAGACAAAAATCTTGCTTAAGATGGGAATTCATACACCAAGGTGCAAAATTCTTTCTGTCTTCTCCAGTGTTGCCAATTTAATGGATTTTTATGATAAAAACCAGTTTCTGAATAATAATATTCATCTTATTTAATGACAAATTAATTGAGGTGACTATTACTGATCGAAAATAGTGGTAGACATATTAATTAAAAAAATTAAGGTGCTAAAAATTGGCAATTGGTGTTACAAAAGTTATGATTAGAGGTGATTATATTTAATGATATTGAGGTTTTGAAATGTTTATTATATCACCACTATGTTTTATAGTGCTATTATAAAATATTATATATATATGTACAAATTTTTCTATATATCTAATGTATATAGAGATCTTTTAGTATGTTTAAATAATTAGTCTTCCAATTTGTTTAGTTTAATTATTGATGATTATATCAACATTATGCCTGTAAATTTGTATGGCATCTAATAGCAAAAACCTACATTCTAAATGTGTAATAATTTTGGTACCTTAAATTTGTATGAATCTCTGCATTCCTGAATTTTTTTCTTCACGTTAATATGAAGAAAATTAGTTAAACTAAAAATTCAAAATATGGCTTGCAGCAAATAAATGAAAATTAAAACCCATTTTTGCCTTTTTGTCATTTTTTGCATAAAAGTGTCCTCTGTATTTTTATATTTATTATTGTATAAATAGATTCCTTTTTAAGAGAAAAAACATAGTTTTTATATGCTAATGCATTTATTTTTCACACACTAATATATATTAATAATAAAGTTTCTTAATAATTTTACAAATATGTTAGATTCTACAGTATGCAACAGAGTAGTGTTTAATATACAAGTATATACTTATGCTTTATAATGCATAACTGTGGTACTGCTGGTGCTGTTTGTATCTGCAAAATTGTTATAAAAAGTTAAAAGGGAAAGTGGTAGGTAATTAAGTGATACAGTATCTTAATGCTTGATATAAAATAGCTTTTATACCTGCTCCTTACACTATTCCATATGCTTAACATGTATATGTTATATGAATCTCAAAACAAGAAAGACTTAAAATTGTCAGAACAGGAGAAAAATTATGCCTTAAATTTTGTGAAGCAAAAATGCACCACAAATTGGGCAAACTAGGACATTGGGATTCTACTTGGGACTTCCTCTTCCACTCCCTCCTCTCCCCAAAATAAGTGTTTTTTAATTAGATCTGGATCTACTTTATCAATAGCATTCACATGATTCACCAATACTGTACAGGTAACAGCACTAACTGATAAGAGTAAATCCAGTACAGATTTAAAACATTTTTAATTTGGGTTCCAGTAACACCAAGTTAAGGTACTGAAAATTTATCGATGCTCCTATTAACGAAAATAAATCATAAACTTTGGCTTTTCAAGAGTTTTCGTTTAAAGAGGTACAGCTGTAAGTGAAAGTATATTGTGTAAATGGTGAGAGTGTCAAAAGTAACAAATTTATAAATCATGTATTCAACAACTTTTGAGAGCAAAAGCGTCTGCATGATTCTGGTTATTTGGACTTCTACAATCTAAATTGAGAAATGGAGTGGGATTAGAAAAAGCAGAAATATTAGTCTGTTTCTACAAAATATTTATTTAAGCAAAATCAATGTAGACATTTGTAATATCTGACTAACTATTTTTAATTGTTAACAATGAAATTTGAAATATTTTGAACATGTTGAAATGATATGAAGATTTTTTTTTCAATGTATCGGCAATTATTTGTTCAGTTTCACTTTTCTTGGCTTTTAATTGATAAATATATGCTATACTATTTTCAAAAATATATAATTATAAAAAATTTACTAATTTAGGAAATTCCTGTTGTGCCTTTAAAAAAAGGTTTAAAGATTTAAAATGGAAACTTGTAATTTTTTTTAAAAATACCACATTTCAAACTTTCTTACACTATGTCTCTTAACTTCTTGTACCCCTCCACAGTTTTGGGGTGGCTATAATTTCTACAATTAGCTCAACTGCAATCACATGCAAAGTATCTTTAAAAAGCTGTTTGAGGAACACTAAACTATGTTTACATCTTTATTACTTACTAGCACAACTCTATTAAGTAATTACTTACTCTAATTACTTACTTTACATGCATAGCTGTTGAAATATGCCAGGTGGTATTTATAGGATTCTTTTTATTAGAGGAAGTTACCCTTTTGTGGATAATGCAAAAATTACTAATTAAGTCACATTTTACATAAACTTCATTCTTTTGCTGCATTAGACGAACATAAGACATAATTCAGAATGTATTTTGAAAGATTTTCACACATTTCATTTTTCATTTGAAATTTCGAATTTTTTAGAAACTATTTTAGTGAGCATTTACATCTTAAAAGTAACCACCATGCCAAATTCCAAGTTTCCTGTTGTCCAAGCTTCTATGTCAACTGTATCACAAAAATCACAAGTTTAGAAAGTTTTTGGATCTTGCACACTTTTTAATTTCTAAATGTTCAAAAATCTGTTCTACGTGTTAATTTACGTCTCTAAATTAACAGTCAACTCAAATTTCAAGTTTCTATCTCTAGCAATTTCAGAAAATTATAGTTGAAAATGTTTGTCGAAAATTTACTGCTCATTCCACCTTTTTTAAATTTCGAATATTTTAGAAACATTTTTAAACAGCACTTACATCTTAAAAATAACTGTCATTTCAAGTTTCTAATCCTATCAGCATCACAAAAAAATCATAATTTTATAACGTTTTCCCCCTGTGTCTTTTTTAATTTTGAATTGTATAAAAATTGTTCTGTGTTACCATGTACATTTTAAAAATAACAAATGTGTCAAATTTTAAGCTTCTATCCCTAGCAATTCTGAATAAACCGTAATTTAGAATGTTTAAAATTTTAAATAAAGTGTTTATATGAAGCGTCTCTATTTTAAAAGTTACTACTATACTAAATTTCGAATTTGTAACCTTAATAATCCCTACTGATACTTAATAATCCTCCGTTTTGAACTTATTTCATTCTTTTTAATTTGTAATTTTTAGAAACCGTTCTTAGTGAGCATTTACATCTTGAAATTACCCACTATGGCAAATTCCAAGCTGTATACCAACTGTATTGCATAAATAACAATTTTACAACTCTTTTGGCTCCTGCAGTAGTTTAATTTTCAAACTCTGAAAAACTGTTTGCAGCGAGCATTTACATCTTTAAAGTAACAGTGTACAAAATTTCAAGTTTCTCGTCTTAACAGTTCCAAATAAATTCTAATTTAGAATATTTTCTGCTTATTTCACCATTGTAGATTTTGAACTTTTTGGAAAGCATTCATAGAAAGTATTTACATTTTAAAAGTAACCATTATTCCAAATTTCTAGCCCCAACAATATCACAGAAATCTGAATTTTAAAAAGTTTTTTGCTCCTGGATTGGTGTAGCATTTTATAATATAGCCTATGTTAGAGCAGAGATGGTCATCAGCATTTTGCCATCATTATTTTTTAAATGGGTTCAATAATTAAAGAGATTATCGACTACAAACAAATGTTACTTCTTAATAATTTTAATTAGTTTAAAAAAAATAACATAGAGAATTTCTGATGTAGTGTACCTTTTTAAAAAAGGTTTAACAATTATAAAAGGAAACTCGTAAAGTCTTTTAAAAGTACCACATTTTCAAACCTCCAAAAATCTATTTACGAAACTGGTGAATCTTAAATAGAGATCTAAATCTCAACCAACCTAACTTTACAATAAATCATCAAAAAATTTTACTTTCCATTTTTAATATGCCGAACCCTTTAAGTAATAAAATCCATTAGAAATATTTTTCATTTTAATAAGTCTAATGTTGGTATGTAAAAATGACTGTGGTGATTTCATATTATCTAATATCCAACTAATTAGAATATTTTATTTTTGAAAAATGCAATAATTAGGATTTATTATTAATACTCACAAAATAACTCATGCATTTTTTCATATTTATAATTTCTTTGTATCGAAAATGTTAAAATAACTAAGAAATACAAATCTAAACATAGTTTGGCATGCCCTTAACAACTTTGTAAAAACACTTTGCATGTGATACAAACAAATGTTACTTCTTAATAATTTTAATTAGTTTTAAAAATAATAACATAGAGAATTTCTGATGTAGTGTACCTTTTTAAAAAAGGTTTAACAATTATAAAAGGCTGTGATAATTGTAGCAATTAAATTAAAATGCATTAAAAAATTACATATTTAATGATATGCTTATTTTATTAATGACATTGTAATGACATTTCTTATATAAACATTAAAAAATTCTTAATCAATTATGTGATATGTGTACATTTTCATTTATATTGCAGGTGCAGATGTTTGTCAAATCTATTCTGAACACAGAGTAATTGGACTTAATAGAATAAATCATGGTCAAAGACTTTATTTTTATCTATGCAGTAAATTTTCCAATGAAAAAAACTTGTTCAGTAAAGATCTTTTTAAGTTTCTCAGCTAGTGCACAATGGCATGATTTTCTTCATTTTCATATACAAATTACAAAATGGAATTTTAACAACCATTTATTAAACAATATCAAGTTGTTGAAATAAAAAATTACTACTTGGGACAGTTCATGTGTGACACATATTTTCAGTGTGCTTTCTCTTAAATGAAAGATACCTTCTTAAAGCATCAATAAAGAATTTAAATTATTTTATCATACTACATCATTGTTGATATTTTAAACTTTATTTGATAACTTCAGTGTTCTATAAACGAAAACATGTGCTGGCAAATCTATATTAAAATGACTAATATATATTTATTACAGTAAAAGGCACAGTCCATTAAGTGAGGTTATATTTCTGTTGAAAATAAAAGTAATTTAAATGTATATATTTGGGCATATTTAAAATAATTTACATAATACAATTGCTGTTCATTTCTTGATTTGGACTTTAGAGAACATTTTATACATCATTTTATAGAAAAAAGAAGGCAACTCATATTTATGTTCATTAAAATTGTCTTCAACATATGAGATATAAAATAAAGCCTATCTTTAAAAATCATTTTTAACTTTGAAGCAAGAACTTAATTAGAGAGTTTTGTAACAAAGCAAAGTATGGATTCCAATTCGAGCAATCAGTTGCCCAATCCTAAGCGGTTAAAAACTTTAGCTTCTAATGTAATGTATTCTGGAGGAAATAAGTTACTTCATCAGTTTGTGCTGGATAATTCTGATCCGAATAATTCGGTTAGTGAAAACTGCATAAACGCTGCACTTTTGTCAATGTCTGATACTTCAGTAAATGTAAATGCACTCAATGATGATGGATATAGTCCACTTCATTTGGCAGTATTGAAGAATAACCTTTTAATGGTGAAAAAGTTACTATCTTGCCTTGTAAACATTGATGTAAATACAACATGTAGTTTTTATAAAGATAAAAATACTGCTTTACACTTGGCAGTAAAGTTAGGTCATTTATCTATAATTCAAGAATTATTGAATAAAGGGGTTGATGTAGATATACAAGATAGATGTGGCAATACTGCTTTATGTTTAGCAGTGAAGTCAAATGGTTTAAATATAATAAAATTAATAGTAAGCAAAGGTGCCAATGTGAATCTAGGTAATAATTGTATGTTTCCTCTTCATTATGCAGCAGAATCTGGCAATGCAGAAATTGTAAAAATTTTAGTTAGCAATGGCGCTGATGTAAATGCTAAAGATTATTATTATAGATCGACTCCTCTTCATTTTGCCGCAATATCATATAATGTAGCCACTGTAGAATTTTTGTTAAGTAATGGTGCTCATGTAAATATTAAAAATCGTTATGGATGGACTCCTCTTCATTCTGTAGCAGGTAATTTGGATATTACATTCTTATTAAATAGAGGTGTAAATGTTAATATTGAAAGTAAAAGTGAACAACTTCTTTGTGCATCAAAATCAGGCAATTTGGAAACTATACAGTTCTTATTAGATAAGGGTGCTGCTGTAAATGCTGTAGATGAAGATGGCAGAACCCCGCTGCATCATGCAATAGGCTGGAGCAATTTAGAAGCTATAAAGTTTTTAGTAGACCAAGGTGCTGATTTGCATGCTGTAGATAAATGTGGCCAAACCCCACTTCATAAAGCAGTGAATAAGGAAGATATAGAATCTACAAAATTATTAATAAGCAAAGAATGCTGTATGTAAAAATGGTGAAACCCTGCTTCATGAAGCAGTAATAAGTAGATCTAACACCTTTTTTGAAATGTTGGCGCTAATGTGAATGCTATAGATAAAAATGGCCAAACCCCGCTGCATCATCTTCTAGTTACTCTTGACCAAGTTTTTAATTACTTTAATGAATATAAGATTCATGTGGATCATCTTATTAAGATTAAGTTACTACTAGAGGCAAATGCTGATGTGAATATTAAAGATAAAAATGGAGAAAAACCTCTCTATCGTGTAATCCGATTAGGCATTAAACAAAATTATAATGATATTATTAAATTGTTGTCAGAAAGTGCAACTGAACTGAAAAATATTAAATATAAAAAGGGAGTACCCCCCTCTATGTTATACAGTACAAGATGCAGTAGAGATTGACTTGTACGATGTTATTAAATTGTTTTTAGCTAAAGGAGCTGATGTGAATGCCAGAAATGAAAATAACACAACCGCTCTGCATTGTGCAATAGAATTAGGCAACTCCGATGTTGTTAAATTACTTTTAGAAAGAGAAGTTGATCTGAATGCCAGATATAACCATGGTGATACCATACTTCACTGTTCATGCGATTATGATAACTGTTTAACTATAATTGAAATGTTACTAACGAAAGGTATTGATGTGAGTGCGAAAAATGAATTCAGTGATACACCACTTCATGCTGCAGTGTGTAGCAATCATGCAGATTACACTCGTTTGTTACTGAAAAAAGGTGCAAGTGTGAATGTTGCAAATATAAAAGGATTGACTCCATTTCATACTGCAGCATATAAAGGTCATGTAGAAGTGATCAGAGTGTTACTGGATAAAGCTGCTGATAGGAATGCTATAGATTAATATGGAAAGACTCCTCTTGATTTAGCTGAAGAATTTAAAAATGAGTTATGCATTGAAGCTTTACAATAGCCACAGAAAATGGGAAAAGCTTTAAAAATTACGAATAAATCGGGAATTTTCAAGTCAAGACCCAAATTGAAACTTGATCGGACCAAGGAAGTGCAACAACCTCTATAAATCATAATCTCAGTGGCTCAATTTTATTATTAAAAATTAAAATTCTGCTTCCTAAGTTATTTCCTCCCTCACTGTGAAAATCTACGAGACACTTTTAAGTGTAGGTTTGGGCACAATATTATAAAATAAGTACTAGTTGTGTTTGAAAATATTTAATTTTTTTTCATGAAAAATTATCCAAGGAGGCCATAACAGTTGGAAAACAGCTGATATCGACATGTTTTTTTTTTTTTCTTAGAAACTCTTGAGGGAATTTCAATATTTTATTTATTTCTGCTATTACTTATTTTGTTTCTGTGGAAAAAACAATTCCATCTTAATAGTATTTTGCTATCAAAACTGCATACATATTAGATTTTGTGCTTTTCTTTCTTTCTGGGCTATCCATTTATTGTTTAGCTACTGTCAAATATTTTAAAACTATATACTTAGATCACTTTAAATTACTGTAAAAAAAGTTGCTTCAGTGTGATCTGTTGTCTATAGGATTTTTTTAGTGTTGTTGCACCCTTAATAAACTGCACATTTTAATTTAAAATAAACTTTCAGAACAAAACTGCAGAAGACTTATAAGTATCATTGTTTGTGAGTTCTATGTTTTACTCTCTTTTACACTTTTGAATTGTTTACAAAAATTAACCTATTCATGTGTAACATACCATATTTAGGATGCTTTGGGAATATTAATAAATTTGTATAATGTTTTTTCTCTGTAACATGCAAACAGCATGATATTATTATCAATAAATACCTTTATCTGTTACCGGAAGATGACAGCACAAGATGGATATTTATTTGCTTAAATAAAGACCTTTTTCAATGTTCATAGATTTTTCATTGTTCAAGATGGCGAAATGTGAAAAGTAACGTTTTTTGTATATTTTTCTATCACAGATCCCAATAAATGAGTTATTATCTTAGCTTGTAGAATTCTTTGAAATACGTATTTTTTTAAATTGTCAAATTATATGTTATAGCCTAATTTTTTAGGTATGTTTTTAACGTCCCAAATATACATATTTTTGTTAGCTATTTAAGGGAATCTTACTATTCTGTTTTTTAAAAAAATAACAGTTTAGTGGTACATAAATGTACTAATTTATTTAATATGCATAAATATATTTTTAGTAGTACATAAAAATACTAATTATAGTATACAATTTAAAAGCCTATTTTATACAAATCTATACCAAGCATATAATTGAAAGGCCCTCTGCAATAACAAGGCAAGTGGAGTTACCTTGATTTCTGAAAACCATATAAAAAGGCTTGTTGACCTACCTTGCTATTCCTTAGGCTCTATTTAGAATTCGTCATGGCTTGTAAAGAAAATTTCAACCCTTACATGTCCCAGGTTCCCAGTTCTGATAACAGGGCTTAGGGCAGTATTAAGGCTTTTTTAAACAAAAAACGCGAAGATGATTTCATATTTTGTAAACTCTTGTGTTCATTATATAAAAGTTGTAAAAAAAAGTTATGCATTCTAAATGTACTTTTACCAAAACCATAAACCATAAGATATGCAATAATAAGTTGTATGTTCAATTGTCAGATTTATATAATGTATTATTCAATTTTATATCAGCCATGGACTTTATGATCAAGCAAAGAAAAGATGCTGGAAATCTGTTCTTAATAGCAATATATGCAAAGAAGTTATATTCTAAATTAATATGTTGAAAGTAAATTTAAAAGCCTTGTAGGAACTGAACCTTGTCTGAAAACTCCATTTTTCATTTACCTTGTTATTGCAGAGGGCCCCTCAATTATGCCTGTTATATTATTATAAATATTATACATATTCCCATATTTAAGACATTTACATTTTATCAGATACATAAAAAAGCATAATTTTCTTTAGTATTTTTCCAGTTCATTTTGCAACATTTTAAAGTGATTTTAGCAGCAAATTTGAGGGAACAAAAAGCAAAGCATAAATGGGTTAAGATTGAAATTGCTTTAGCTGTAACGTGATTGTCAATTTTAAATTTAAAAAAAAATATTTTCGTTTTTGAGGGGATGGTGTATATTCAAATAATTAACTTGGTGACATTAAGGAATTGTCTCTCTATATTTAAAAGCTCTATAAAATATGACTGACCTGAAACAACCATGTCTTACATACATAGAGCTTGTTCTATGATCGAAAATATAACTTTTTTTACACAAAAATCGTTTTTATTAGAGAAAATTAATGCATAAAAAATTCATATATAAAAATGCTCCATGTGATTTCTGAGCAATGGAAAACCAATGATTACTTTAATACAAGCTGAGCTCATGAAAATACACAATTTTGCACATTTGTTTTGATGTATCCCAATGGGGAAGTTGCACTCATTCTAGATTATGCCTTCTTTTATGTTTAATTGATGAAGATGACGTGACATTCCTCAAAACTTAACTCAGAAACGCAAAAATAATTTTAAATAATTAATCATTGGAGTTTTAAACTTCGCTAAAAGCAAAACAAAACCACGTGATCTGAAAACGCTACAGGATTGGTTTGACGTCACTACACATGAAATGCGGATTCTGCTTAGAGTCGAATGCATGCAGGCTGTTTTGCATTACTTTCTATTTATTATAAACGTCTTTTAAAGTCGCATTTACACAAAAACAAAAACAAAAATTAAAGTCAAAAAATGATTTTAACATATCTAAATATAATGCACTATTTATTTATACATCTGCATTAATTATCATTTAGAAAAGTGATGAAGTTGGTCGGATTCGAAAAATACAAAATTATGTCTTTCGGAATTTTTTTTTTTTTTCAAATTTACTTTTAGGGCAGAAAAACTGCATTTCATGTGAGTAAAAATACAGGAAACTAAAGCTAAAAGGGACGTATATATTTTACTTACTCTTATTTATTTAAACGGAAAAAAGAATGATAGTTTTGTTACAAAAGAAATCGTAAGTAAAATCGCATTTACGTATATAGTTCTTGAAATGCATTATTTTCTTAATTCATTTTAATGCTTAATGATTCGTTTTGTTATGAATATAATTTCGTGCTATGCAGGTTATATTAAGGATAAAAATGGGCTCAAATTAATTATGAGAAAACGAAATTTTGAGCAATAATGCAGTACAAAAAATCTTTATTTAATACTGATTTATTGAATAAACACATTAACCACTGACAATAATAATTGTGTATTCACCGATCAGAAAAACAATTACTGCAACATATGTGAGTAAATTTATCACTATTGTCTTTTATTTTCTCTTTTTATGTGTTTACTTAAAAATAAATATAAAAGTAAAAATATATTTTTTAAATACACATCTTTTATAAGCATCCAATGTTTATCTTTATACTCACGCTTTATTTTATGATTGTAATTCATGATTTTTCCAAAAAATGTCCAATATAATGCTATAATTTGGCGTGGGGCCACCAAACCCGATCATGGAAAATTCAGCACTTTTTTTTTTACGTTTGGTAGAAAATGCGAGCTAGTAAATATATTAAAATAAATGCATAATGTTTGCTTTATTTCTGTATTAAGGTGTGGAAAGAGGAAAGAAAAAATAAAATAAAAGAATTATTTAAACTATCTTTTTAGGATTTCTAAATTGATTTCTCAACGTATAATCATAATTCAATTAATATGAAACTTTTAATTTATTAGAACGTATTTTTTTAAATTAATAATTTAAACGTATATTACACTCTATAGTTTTTATTTATTATTTTCTACTTTTTAGTATGTAAAATAATTGCAGCTTCACACCCATTTTGCCTTTTTTTGCGACCGTGGTGTAATGCATAATTAATTCACTTTTGTTGTAAGTCGCATACAATTGTAACCACAAAGAATATTTTTCGATTCATCAACTGTGGTTGGCTAACGGAAAAACACGTCAAAATTAATGTATTAATTTATAATTAAGTTCTAAAAATATTAAAATGTTGTACTGTCATCGGAAACAGACCTTTGCACATAATTTTTATGTTTGGTTTCTTAATTTATCAGAAAGTGAGTAAACAACCAATAACATGATTCCATACTTATATACAAAAACCAAGTTGAGTTAAATAAAAAAGTGTAAAAATAATTCAATTACTGTTTTATTATTTGCTTACGTATAATTTTTGAATGGATGCAGTACTTTTTGTTTGTTTGAAATATGGTTTCTCAGAATGTCCAATTTTAGATTAATCAGGTTCGAAAAATTTTATATCAGTCTTTTCCTCAATGCTCTAACTTTTGTAGAAAATTTAAAAAAAAATGAAAATATTTGAATATCTTGTTAAAGAAAGCAGTATCTTAATTTTGAAAATAAGCATTATACTGTACAAAGCTTTTTTAAAAAAGAGCAAGATGTGCTAAGAATTTGAATATGTTGTTAAAGTAGAGCCCACTCTTTTCACTTTCAAAAACAATCATCTCATTACACGTAAACTTTTTAAAGTGACATATAAAGAAATAAACATATATTATCATTCAAGGTTCATTCTTTGTTTGAACAATGCATTAGTATCATAAGAGAAGGGCATTATGTTAAGAGATATTATGCTATAATATCACAAAATTTATAAACAAGAACCTGAATGTAACAGTTATTTTAAATTCCCAAAATTATAATTAGTTTCTTCACAAATATAAAATACTTCTCACAATTTCATAAAAACAGGACCCTGCCTGTGAGAAAAATCTGGATAGACGCCTGGAAACATTTTTTGAAAACTTTTTTTGATTAAACTTTTCCCGTGTATATTTATATAAAAATTCTGTAAGGCTGTCTTAAAGCTACCTCAGCACATTTCGCTCTTTTTAATAAGTTTAACTGTTTTCAAAGATTCAAAACTATTTAACAATTGAAGAGATAAAACATATAGTGAAACCAAGTCAAATTCTTAATTCAAGTATAAAATATAAATACAAAAACCTTTTCATAAGTTGATTCCACTCTCCCTAATGAAATAAATTCTATTTGTACCAGTTTATTTTATATTGTGCTACATTAATACCAAAAATAAATAAGTAAAAGTATACATTTTTCTATAAAATACAATATTGTAGTGCGAGTATTAACTTGTACCGATACTTTATTTCTACATCGAGATCTGGAAATGAAAATTCTTATAAACGTAATGAAATAAAAATCTCAACTGGAATTCACAGTATTATTTATTCATTACAGCAATTTACAATACTTTTAATTTGTTATACTAATCATTTTTAAGAAAAAAAAAATCATTCAGCGTAAAGCAAGCCATTCCCCATAGAAAATAACAGGGAGAAATACAGCGATGGTTTGTTTACATGTGTAGTGACGTCAGAACAGCTTTTATCACGTGACGCGGCTTTTTCCCGCGACGACAAAAACTGCGTTTTAAAAGTTAATTTAATGAATTATACAAGTTTCCAATATAGGTAAAAATGGTATCAAAATGTTCGTATTTTTACACTCTATCAGATGCAAGTTAAATTGAAAAACGTGCAATTTCCCCATTATTTCTAACATCATAACAATTTTCTTAAACATGTTAGTTTAACAAGTTTTTATTTCTGGATTTTTACTCTTGATATTACATTACATTACTCTAACTTTGGTAATTAAACTTTGTTTTACTAACTAATGTCCATTTAATTGAAAAATAAGACAGTTAACGTGCTTGACTAATATGAAATGATTGGTTCACAAGAGACCTTTTAACCATTGGTTACAGATGATATTGTATGACTGTATAAAAGTAATTAAAAACTTAAATGGTTTGAAATTTGACTAGGACTGATCTAACCCTTTAAAGAATGAGGGTATATTATTCGTATCACTTAATTTTTATTCTTAACTGCCGAAATGACACAAGAAATCTTTAAAACAATAAACTTTTATAATGTATATGAAGAAAAGCATTTATTTATTCCAAAATCAAATTGTTTGTAAATTTTCGTGACAATGAATCATTTTAACATCTTAGCTACAGAACTACTCTACTTTTCAAAGGGTTAAAGTGAATCTAGATAATTCATCAAAGACAAATTCAAATAAATCACTATTTGTTGTATACATTTTTTAAAGCTTGAATTTTTTTCGTTTTGTCAATTTTCAATGTCTACCATTCCCTTAATAAATATCATTGATCCATTTGTTCAGAGAATTGTTTTTTGAGATTTTTTGGATCATAAAATTACAAATTACAATTTTGTCACTTTTTAAAATGTCTAAGGACATACGTGGCATTGAGAAGTCGAATTATGAGTTGTTTTTTGACTGGCAGGTAAATTTGACAATGGGAAAAATAACATTGAAATGAAGTGAAAGTCCATGGGACAGAAACCAAATCTAGTCATTGTACTTGAAACAGACCATAAAAGTTTGAAGCGATGAAAATGGACTTAAGTTTGATCGTGGATTACGAAGATTTGATTCGATTCAGGTATCAGACCAGATGCTTTGATCAATAAAGTTATCTGGGGGAATTAGGTCCTTCAGATTCGTCTGGAAAAACTCAGTTGACAGGGCATTGCAGCTTCAGCCAAGAAGTCCCTGGTTTGAATGCTGGTCCAGACACTTTTTGCCCACTTGGAAAATTACATCGCATGCAATTTATTTACCAATGAGAATAATTGAACTAGATTAATTTTGAAACAATTATTCAAAGTAATAAAGAAATCATATGATATGTAATCTTCCCAACTGGCCAAAAAAGTTTGGCCAGGACTCGAACACGGAATCGATTGGCGGAAGCTGCCAATGCTCTACCCACTGAGCAATCCCAGACGAAAATGGCTGAACTAATTCACTCAGTTCACATCTGATATTATTTCTTTAGCAATTTTAATAATTGTGTCAAAAATAATCTAGTATAATCATATTTCTAGCATTTACTGGTGGTCCCATTACCTGTGATTTATTCTGTTTTGCTGATTCAGATATCAGACGAGATTCTATGCTCATTAAGTTTAACTGGGTGAATTAGATCAGCCATATTCATCCAGGTTTGCTCAGTTGGTAGAGCATTGGCAACTTCAGCCAAGGGATCCCGGGTTCGAATCCTGCCCCAGACATTTTCACCCAGTTGCGAAGATTACATCTCATAGAATAATTGTGTTAAAATTAATCTTGTGTAATGATAATTGCCAATTCAGCGAAGCAGAAAAGGAATTTATGTCTGGAAGAAGGGCCTATGTTACAAATTTAAAATTTTACAGAAATGAGGAAAAAAACTATGAATGTCAATTGATTATCCATGTCATGAGCACCTACTGCAACCTTCTTCCCATCTTAATTACCTTTCTTCATGTTGAGCATTAAAGGGTATTAAAAAACTAGTTAGGTGGGTGAGAAAAGTAATGTTATTTTTAGTTTATTGTTGTAATTTTTTATTTAAATCAAACAAAAATAAAATTAAAGTTCTCCAATCTTTACTCAGGAAAATATTTTAAAGTAGTGTTCAGCTACAATTGCAAAATCTCATGTTATGCTATGTGAGAATTTAACACCGGATTGCTTATTACCTCATACATTTGTCAAAAATGGGTTTTCACCCTTAGAAAGCCGAGATCTAATACCAACATACTACATTAAAAAGAATATTTTTATAAGTTTAAAGCATTTTTGACAAGGCAGTAACTTTCACTAAAGTCAAAATTAATTACCTTTTTCAAAATAACTTAAAATTTAGAAAGATAATGTTTGAAAATGTTGTACGTTGATAGTAGAATTCTCCAGCAAAAAATAAATTTTTAGAGATTCATTATATAATCAGTAATCTAGGTTGAACATTCTCCTTAGGATAACCTAAAATTGTGCAGCAGTAGAGGATAGCAGAGTTATGATCACCAGGTCATTTTCATGATAGCGAATATGAAATATTCCAAAATGAATTAGAGTAAGTCTGAAATATCTGCATATCTGTCGACTTTTATACCTTTTCCTTACCACTAAAATTTAATTAAAAATTGTATCTGCAATTAAATTTTCATTAAATTTTAGTGGTAAGAAAAATATACAATTTGGCAGATTTGTATATTTACATTTTTAAGCAACATTTTAAAGACAAAAAATTGATGAATGCTGAAATGAAAATATTAAATGTACTTAATGCAAGTTTAAATATGCATTGGAATTTTACATGGTTCAGATTCCTTCAAAATATAAGAAATTAGCAGTCTTCGCCCACTACGTTTGTCGGTTTCTCCAAATCAAATGAAATATATCGGTGAATTTAATCTTGTATTTTAAACGAGTGTGTGGACATTTATTCGGAATATCCTTCCGCAGTGCCGAAAAGGGTATGAACGCATTTCCGCTATTATATTTTCTAATTTGTCAGACGAAATTTGGCTGATTAGGTGATCATTTGTAGTAGGATTTGGTAAAGAACGATATGAAATATACTAAAACAATCCCTAAACAATTTTTAATTAACACATGCAAGCTTCATTAAAATTTATAGAAATTTTTAAAAGGCTAGTGTTTTATAACCGGATTCACCTGATTATAGAAATTTCCCTTATAATCCTAGACTAAACAACGTAGAACGATATATTATATATTAAAACCTCCCCTGAAACATGTTCTATATAACAGTGTAAACCACATCAAAATACATTTAACAGAATCATTTTAAAAGGGCTAAACATTCATAAATTTCCTATGACACATAATTCCGTAACTAAACAACGTAGAACGATTTTACATACCAAAGCATTCCCTGAAAAACTTTTTAAATAACAGTCCAATTCCCATCAAAATCCATTCAGCAGAATGTTTAAAAACGGTTATCTTTCATAATCGGGTTTATGCATATTATAGAAATTTCACCTATTCATTCCAACTATTTCGTCACATTATATTATAACGATGAAAAGAAGTTTCCCACGTTTTATCGACAATTTGAATTTCTTCCGTTGCTACAACAATACATGTATATTCATAAATTATCATTTGTAATGTTAGAATTTTGATGTTTTGGCGACAAAGTCATCGCTAAATTAGACGAAATATGCAATATTTCATGACCTATTAGACTTAAAAGAATGTACTTGGTATCATTCGATTCAGCATTACAAAATACATTAAAATATGCTATCATTTGTCACATAAGTGTAGTCGCTGATGTTTAAGAAATTTTTGTAAAGTTTGTTCCTTTTTTTACCTTTCTTAGGGGTATAGTTTTTGAAAATCCTTTCTTATTGCACCTCTATACCCTAATAAGTACTCCCCCCCCCCCCCCCAAGTTTTCAAGTTTCTAGGTTTAGTAGTTTTTGCTGTTTATCTCCCCTGTCAGAATTTTTTTTATATATACAGTGGTGGCCGAAAGTTTGGACATTTGTTTGTTGAAAGTTTCATTTTTTTCAACTTTGTGTGCTTGTAGAATATATTAATTTTCATTTAAATACAACCGTTTATGTATCAAATTGAAGGTTATTTAATGTAGAATTTAATAATAAAAACATTATTACAATATCTGTATTACAAAAAAGTTATGCTCATTTTAGTAGAAGAAACAAACACAAGTCGTTCTGAATAAGGACGTGTTTTGTAATAAAAGCGTACTAGCCAATCACAAACACTGTTCTGAGGACCAATCAAATGTCGTAACGATAGTTTAGGTTATTTGGATGGTAAAAGAGTTATTGTTGTGGAAATATTTTGCGGAATGATGCATACAAGTACAATTAAATAGAGTATTGCTGTTTTTGAATATTTAAAGTCATTTTTAATTAAACTAATTTTAAACAATGTCATCAACAAGAAGAACTAATTGGACATCTGCAAAAAGAAGCTGAATTGTCATATTGAGAGAAAATGGCCTCTCTTATGCTGAAATTTCAAGACAAGTTGGTGGTTCAGTGACATGTTCTGGTGTATGAAAGTTCTGTTTACGTTATAAAAAAACGAAATCAGTGGAAAATAAGGCCAAATCAGGCCGAAAAAAATGCACAAGTGCTACTGCCGATAGAAAAATTAAACGGCTATGCCTTCAAGATAGAGAAATTTCACCAGATGCCATTAGATGTGAAATGAATGCAGCGGGTATTGCAGTAAGTTCAAGAACAATAAGAAGAAGGTTATCAGGATTTGGACTACAAGCTAGAATTCCAAGGAAAAAAACATATTTAAATCAAAAGCAACGCAAAAACGAGTTAAGTGGGCAAAAGAACACATTAAATGGTCAGAAAATCAATGGAAGCAAGTAATCTGGAGCGATGAGAGTAAAATATCACTCTTTGGTAGTGATGGTAGAAAATACGTGAGACGTACAGTGGGAAAAGCACTTCATCCTAATTGCATTGAAGCAACTACAAAAAACCCAACAACTGTCATGATTTGGGCATGTATGTCTGCAGATGGTGTGGGCCGAATTAAAGTGATTGATCGCATCCTGAATGCCAAAAAATATATCGGAACTGTCCTGGAACCAAAAGTGATACCTTCCATCAGGGATCTCTTCCCCAACAACGCACTATTTATTTTTCAGCAGGATTAAGCTCCATGCCACACAGCAAAAGTATGCAAAGCATGGTTTCAAAATAAAGGCATAGATGTATTACCATGGCCAGGAAACAGCCCTGATCTCAATCCAATGGACCCTATTCCTCCTTTGGGTTCGAGGCTACCAGGGATCAGCTGTTTCGGAAAACATTTCATGATCTCGCCATTGAAAAGCATTGTGCCGTTATAAATTTTTATGATTTTATTAATTTTGTGGACTTCCAGAGCATATCAGATTAAAGTAAGTGAGATATAACGTTCTCTTCTATTTATTTTAAGATGCTACTTACATGTGTACTTCATTTTTATTGTGATATGTCCTTAATATTGCATGCGATTGCTATTAATAGGAGCTTATGATAAACTCCAATGTAATGTTTTATTTTATGATAGTATACTTAGGTAAGTTGTAAATTATATTTATTTCAGTTTGAATGCTTTCTTTCAGCGAGATTTTCGAATATTTTTTTATACACAATATCTGTTTTTAAGCTGTAACGTTGTTCTAAGTAGGCCTCGTTATGCAAAATTTTCTATTTATCAGTTTAAGTTACGAGAATGCCCTCCATATAGTTATTCAAGGTAACGCCAGCATATAATTTTAATCATAGATTTTGTTTTAATTGGGATATAAAATCATAGCATTACTGTTGTTTTGTTTCGTATTTTTACAATGTGGAAGAGTACCTGTACTATGCTAAAAATATATATAATTTTTAGTATGAAGTACTTAATCTATTAAATTAAAATATATCGCGTTATTATTTAAAGTTGATAATGACGTAGTTTTATTTATATATATGTTCGTTTTCTCGTGGAATGCAAAAATATAAAGCCTTTTCTCTGCTAGCGATTTTTTTTTTTAAACTCTATTTGATATTGTAACTATGCTAACATTGTAAGATTACATTTTAATATAAATTTTAAAAATATTTTGTTTTCATCTTGTGTAAAAACAAACATTCAATATTAATGAATTTTTATTTGTCATTTCCAAAGCTTAAAAATGAGTATTATATATTAATTTCAAATTTGATGCTAAAAGCACAATTACATCATTAGAAAAGCTAGAATTTCTTTAGTTACCAAAATTTTCTTTTTCATTGGGCCTTTTTATTATTAATTCATTTCTATAATTATTCATTATTAGTACATGAAAACTGTTTTTATTTTAACACATTAAAAGTTATTGGTACAGTTTTTCTAGAACAAGGATTAATCATTTAATTTTTATTTGTAAAATTCATTTGCAGCTTTTTAACATGGATTTTTGTTTATTTTTTCATTATTTGCAGTATTTAAATTATTATTAGGGGTTTCCCATAGTTGTCATTTTCAAATAGATCACCCTATAATTACTTGCATTTCTTTAGGGTGTGATTTGATATTGTTTGATTTTAATATCCTGTTGAAACTAAATAGAGATCTGCTGAAAGTGTCATATAATTAAAACAACCCTATGTAACTCAAGAAGAAAAGATGTAAAAAATTGATGAGTAAATATTACATTATAATGTAAATATGGTACTTTTCCGTTAGCCAGGTGCCAGTGATATATATGTATGTGTGTATAGATATCACTGGCGCCAGGCTAACGGAAAAGTACCGTGATTATTTTTTAAGATTATAAACAGTTAATCAAAAGTACTTTAACACTTAAATGGTAATTTTTTTTTTTTTGAAAATAACCATATGCGTGTTAATAGTTTTGTGCAGCAGTTCAATACTTTTAAATAGGGTCAGTAGCTCGTGTCCTGTTAAAGTGTTGAAATAATTTTGAATATTTTCTTCCATTGATGCGTAAACATAATTTTGCCCTATATTATGTTAATCCTCCAGCTAAGATTTATACCAAATCTGTTTTCAACTTTTTAATGTATATATTGCATTTAAATTATTAAAAAATCCATCCAGATTAACATGAATGTCGGTAATTTAAATTGTATATGGGTCATTCCATGGTAACTTACGTTACATTTAGAATAATATTCTTTAGTAATTTTCATAATATACAGTACAAAGTCCAAAATCCGGAATCCTCCGGACTTCAGCGATTCCGGATTTTGGATTTTTCCGAATTTCGGATCATTTGCAGTTTGCCCCCCCCCCCTACCCCCCCGTTATTTATTTATGACGAACGCATTTCAATACTGAAAAATATTATACTGAAGCAAATTAAATATTTTAAAAAATGAATATATTTTTAAAAAGGTAAAAAAATAATAATAATCTACACCCCACCCCCGTTTATTTTACTGAAATAAGGTAATAATAAAGCAAATATTTCAATAGAGGAATATTTTTTTTTTTTTAATTATC
Organism: Maratus michaelseni; assembly: GCA_963931845.1. Taxonomy (NCBI): domain Eukaryota; kingdom Metazoa; phylum Arthropoda; class Arachnida; order Araneae; family Salticidae; genus Maratus; species Maratus michaelseni. Next base: position 3,830,408 of record OZ007593.1, read on the forward strand.
ACAATTTCAGGAAATTTTACTTACAAAATGAAATTTTTCTGTTAGGTAATTGAATATGTCCGTTATTTTACGCTGCTTTATCAATTATAAATCATTTGCAGTTATTAAAAAACTAATCACCCCCCCCCCCCCCCCCCCCACACACACACACACCGATTTATTTACGTCAGGAAGGCATTTGCAATGCTGTATAAAGATACACACTAATACGATATTCCAATAAAATAATATATTTTTTAAAAGGTTTTAAAAAAACCGTTATTATTTGTTTTTATGCTCCCTATTGTTCCCATTTGATGTTCTCAAAGGGTGCTGCGCACTGCCCTTTTTTTTTAAGTGCCGATGCGCCCTGCTGTTTTTAGACGTGAAAAATGTGTCCTGCCCCTTTTCCATATTATCTTCTTTACGTCGTCTATTTTTTTTCCCTTTAAAAATATTTTTCCTTTATTTTTTTCGTGCAAAAATAGAAGAAAACAGAAGCTTTGACTCACATGTCATCATTCCTAATCCGCTCAACAAGCCTAGCCTAATAATAATAAAAAAAAAATCTGTGCATGGTTTCTTTCTGCATAACGAAACATAGTATCTACTGAAAGCTAACGATCTCATTCCGATAACTTTCGACTCGGAAGTTACGGACTAAAATAAACAAAACAAACAGCCAGATAATTCAATCCTTTCTTTTTCTTTTCAGTTACTCTAGTGGCCTTTTTTGTGTGGTGCTCCGATTTTGGAATAAATTGTCATATTTTGATAAAATTTGGGAAAACAGCCTAATTTGCTATTATTGCAACTTGCTGTAAATTTGAACATAATTCGTCAAATAACGACGGAGATATTTATTTATTTATTTATTTTTTATGGTAAGGAAAATGGTTTTTTTCATGCTTTTCTTTTAATTACTTTTTTCTGTTTTCCTGCAGCTAAATACAACTATGAATGCGGCGCTTCCTATGGAATATTGGGAAGTCGCCAATAAAGATTATCAGACATCTATATCACGGCTTCAATTTATTGAATAAATTGATGCAATTTTTGGAGATTGGTGGGGAGGGAAGAGCATTGAGTAAGGAATGATCGAATAAAAGCGTAAAGATATCAAATTGGAAAATATATGGAGACAAATATAACAGAAGGGGGAAAAACGATTCAGTCCAAGGCATATATAAATAAATAAAAAAAAAAAAAAAAAAAAAAACGAAATATTAAAAAAAAAAAAAAAAAAAAAAAAAAAAAAGCTATTTTCCAAAATGTCCGGATTTTGGAGAATTCCGAATTTCGGATGTCCGGATTTGAGACTTTGTACTGTAACACCAAAAAATTTTGAAAATGTAATGTTGATATGATTTGTTAATTAAACCTATCCAAAGCGAAATTTGGATGAAAATTACCTACCTTTAGTGCTATTTTTTGAACACTGACCATTATATTTATTATGGTAACTTACGTTCTTTTTATCAGAAACATAAGTTACCATAGTTAATATAATTTTTAGCGTTTAAGAAATAGTACTAAATTTAAATAGTTTTTATCCAAAATCACATTTGTTAGGTTTAATTAACAAACCATATACACATTACATTTTTGAATATTTTTTAGTGATATATTACTAAAATTACTGAAGTCAATTATTCTAAATGTGACGTAAGTTACCATGGAATGACCCATATTTCTGAACAAAGTGTGTACAGTTATTGCAAACTTCTCCAATTTTTAAAGCTTAATTAAATATAACTGTGTTTTAATTTTGCAGTTAAGCTTATTGTTACTTTTCTTTTTTTGCATGCACAAATGGTACATCACAAACATATACATAGCTATCATTTTTTTCTGTGCATGAATTTCAAATGCTGCATTCATGTTTAAGTTACATGTTTCAAATTTATATTATTTCACATTAAAACTGACATTTGTAGCTACATTTGCTTTCCTGTGAAGCATAAAAACCTGATCCCATCAAAATAATCTGTTTCTGAATGGTGTGACTTATTGCCAACAATCGATGAGCGTGATATGAAAACATACTCACAAGATATTTCCCTGTTTTTACATGACTTTAATAAATTATTGGCAATAAGCCAATTTTTAATGGTTTCAGATAGATGTGCAAGTATTAAACAAAATCTGTCATCAAACAGTTGGAACAAATGAGAAATCATGCTTTTGCATTTTGTTCATTAAACTTTGTTATGATTTAAAATATAAACCTTTAATTTTTAAGCTTATAAAACATATTATAAAAACTAAGTTGTTAACACAATCTTGTTTATTTTTCTCATGTTTTCTCTTAAAGCAATTTACATTATGTAAGCACAAGCTGTAAATTTTTTTTTTCAGTTATGAATCACAGATCCTCAATAAATACAGATCCCCTGTACTTAACAGATTTCGGAATGGATAAGATAATGCTGTATTGTGATTATGTGAACACAGTAACTGCACCAGATTTCTGTTTGACTTTTACAGTAATTCATGCAAAAGCTGCTTCAATGTTCAAGAATAGATTTGTGAGCAACATAGAATTCATTGATACTGATGATTATTATGAGATTTTTGCGAAAGTGAGAGCTGAGATGAAGAAGAAAGTTATATATGATGTATCAGCTACAATATCAAAAACAAATGAGGTTTGTTTTATATCTTTAATTTAATTTTATCAGTATGATTAAGCATTTCATTATATTCAGATTCATCATAAATGTTTTTCATTTGCATAATATATATTATTGAAATAAATCTTCTGTATGTAAATATTAGATTTATAAATTTCATTAATGATAGTAATTGTAGATAATTAAAATAAGTGTGTTGCTTCTTGTTTGGGAATGTTGCATTTTAACTATATGAAATACGCTTTCTAAAAAAAATTTAAAGTATTCAAAATGTAAATGCAGTTTTATTCTATAAAACAGATGTCAAATTTCTGGAAATTTTGAAATAGCAGAAAAGGGAAAAGTTATTTGAAAAATTGCTTTCTTACAATTGTTTCTAAAAAATAAGATAATGTAATTTTTAATAAATTTAAAATAATAAACATTTTTTTTATTTATGCACACACACACACACAAAAAAGTTTGTCATGAACATTGTATGTATTGTATATATATATATAAAATAAAAAAGTTTCAACCAATATCATTGCAGTTAGAAAACATATTTTTAACTGTATTAAATCCTATCTAGATAGTACTTTTTTTATTATTTTTTAAAGTATATAAATAACATTTTAAAGATACAAATTATTGTGATTCTGAAATTATTATAAATATTACCATTTTTAAAAGTATTTCATTATTAAAAAATTGGTAATTTTTCACAATATTAAATTATTTTTGTTAGAAACTGATTACAAATCATTGCTATGTTTCATTTGTTATTAAATATAAAATGTTACCACTACATATAAAGTATTAACACTCCGAGCATCTGAGGACTTTCCTGCATTTTCATAAAAATGCTTATAAAACTAGTATTAATTTAAATTTTCTTCCCCTGTTTGTTTCTAAAATATTCTTCATGTCTCTTTATTTGGCATACATCTTAAAATAAAACTCTGTTTAAAAATATTTTTGTCTACAACCAATTTAAGTTGTTTTTGGAAAACGGAAAAATATGGACAGACTGTTTGAAGGGTTAAAACATTTAACTGTAAGATATAGCTAGAATAATAATAAAAATTAGCAACTATTTGTTTGGAGACAGTTTACAATAAAGTGTCATGACTGAAAGCATATCTATTATAATTTTCTTAACTGTTATTTAGTTTTGGTATTGATCTCAAATCAAAACAATGTTTCAGTTTTATGTTCTTAGTATGAAAGTTATAAAACCTTTTTATAAGAGCTTTGAACTAAATTTTAAAAAATCTAAGAATAGTTAAACATTTTTGGTGATTACCATCTGACTTACTACATGAAAAGTTGTACTATGGGCTAATAAAAATAAATGCATATTTCAAATTCTATATTAAAATTTCCACCTCAACATTTCTATTATTTTATATTTTGGAAGTAATTTTGTACCTACCGGAATTTTCATTTTTAACAAGAGATGTTGCATTTAATTATCTTATCAGGGGTCTGTTTAGATTGGTTTATCGCATGATCCTATTTTTGTAAAATTGTGAACTTTTGTATATACTTTTAAAAGATATAATCAGATTTAGTGAAACATTTTCATTTGGGACACTGAATCTGAACAGACATAAAAATTCAGACAGAATCAGACATAAAAATTTTAATATATTATTTTATAAATGAAGTTTCTTTTTTTTTTAATTGGAAAAATTAAAAATAACCCTTTCAATGGCAATATAATAAATTATAACACCTTGTAATAATATATTTCTTTTAAATGCTAAAAGGTGTAAATTAACAACATAATACAAATTAAAATAACTTTTATTAGGTTGTTTGTAATTTTTAAAAAAGTACATGAAAATTAAATGATAGCATTTTAAATAAGAACTTCAAAGCCCGTGCAATTATGGAATATTCTCATTTGTTTTTGAAAATGACTCGGAGTGAGTCGAATTATGTCAAACAACCTAATAAAAGTTATTTTGATTTGTATTATGCTGTTAATTTATACCTTTTAGCATTTAAAAAAAGAAATATAACCCCTTCAATGATTTTTTTTTCTTTTTACAAAATTTCCATTTTTTTCCCAGCATACCTAATAACATTTGGGATTCTATAATCAATTCCAAATGTTTTCTTTTCTGTCGAAAATTGCATCTAAAATACAATGAATGATATAATTGTTAGCATTATGATATAATGATATAATTTTTTTTTTTAAGCTTTATAATAACATACTATATACAAAAATATGGTAAGCCATGTAATTATAATTTTGAAATTGTCTGCAATTTTGTAGGTAAAAAATGCTGTTTGTGGATGCCCAGGAGGGAGCGAACCAGCAGCTTGAAAACACAGCCTAGCTCTGCTGTATGCTATTCACAGCTATAGTCAAAAGGAGCTATATAGTGCCCCCACAGAACAGCTACAGAGATGGCATCAAGTGAAGCCCTCGAAAACATCACCCATCAAATTCGCAGATGAGAGTGTGTCAGATGAGGAAATTGAAAATGTGTCAGATGATGTCAATTATGAAAGCTTATGTAATTTACCATTTACAGCACCTATATTTGATGTCATCGACAGTTCCAAATTCAACCTGGATGAAGCGACGTACAAAAAAAGCGTACCGCTTCCATTACTTGTGTACTCAAATGATGCTTATTTTGAACATCCAACAAACCTAAATTTTAAGTAATTGATGTTTTTTCATGACAATATTAGTGTATCTTTTGAAGAAGCCATAACTATAGAAAAAGACGCAGTCCAGCAAAGTAAATGTAATGTATGGAAAATTGCTAGGAAAAAACGATTAACATCGTCCAATTTTTTCGAAATTGTAAAATGTAAATCTGATCTTATTAATTTGGCAACTAAAATATTCAACTCCCACAATAGCCACATTTCAGATATACCAGCAGTTAAATATGGACTATTAAATGAACCCTTAGTACAAAATGTAATAAAACATACATATAACAGGAAAACAGGCTTAATTAGAAATCCATTTTTCCCTTATCTTGGTGCCTCACCTGACGGCTTATTACACAATAGTGATGATACTCTTATCATAGAATGAAATGTATATATAACCCAAATAATTTAAATCTGTTCCAATTAGTTCAGAGTCGAAAACAATTCTGTTTAAAATTTGAGAATGAAAAATTCAGCCATTGTTTGTTTTAATGTATAAGCAAAATATGCTTTTGTATATTGAAGAAATAAAATTTGACATTCAGTTATGGCTATCAATGAAAGGCAAATTAAATAATTTTTATTTTAAATATTACTTACCCATTATAATAAATTAAAATTGTATAAAATTTTGTAATTATTTTATCTATAACTCTAAAACTTTCAACATTAAAATTTATTTTATTAGATAAAAATAAATTTATTTTCAAATTTTAAACAGAATTTTGTTTTTTGTCCCTTTTAATTTTTTTCTTTTAAGATGACCCTTATTTTTGATTTTTCTATACCATTTTCTCTTTTAATATTTTAAAATCCATTTTTATACATAGCTGTTAATTGTGGAATCTGTATAGTTATGACTTCTTCAAAAGCAACATCTGCATGAAATAATTAATTTTTTAAAATTTAGCTAACCAGGAACAAATTCAGTAAGGGAAGACGAGGTAATTTGGTGCCTCATTTTCAGTTATTATTATGATCTTATTGTATATTAAGAAGCTTTAAAAAATATTACAGGTAAATTACACATGTGTACTAGTTTATTAATACTTTTTCAGAAGTTTACAATTGACTTCTTTATTCAAGACTGATTTATTTTGTAATTTTAACATGTGTAACAACAGCATTGTTGATAACGATTTCTTAAGAAAGTGGTTTTTTTATTTATAATTATTTCATTTTTTATTTTAATTATTCACTTTTTTATTTATAATTATTTCATTTTTTATTTTAATTATTCACTTTTTTATTTATAATTATTTCATTTTTTATTCTAATTATTCACTTTTTTTAAAAATCTATAGCATTTTTTAAATTTAAGTTTAAAAAAATTAAGCACCAAATAACCCTGTATTCCCTTACTTGAAACTTTATTGTAAATTTTTATTTTTAAGTCAATTCTATTGTATTTTATTGAGTATATGCATATATAATTTTTTATATTATTATTATTGTAATATAATCTCAAGTGCATTGCACATTTCATTAATTTCATTTGACGTACCATTTAAAAAGAAGAAAAAAAAAATTGGTTTTCTTCTTCATTTCAACTTTTATTTTGGTAAATATCTCATAATAATTGCTAGTATCAATGGATTTTATGTTGCTAACAAATCTATTCTTGAACATTGAAGCAGTTTTTACATGAACTGCTATAAAATATAAATAAATATGTACTTACAATGTGACATACTTGTAAAAAAAATCATAATTTTCTGAATAATCATATCATTTTTATCCATATTAAAATCTTTTAAGCATAGCAGATTCATAGATATTGTGTATCTTAATACAGTTTGGAATTCATAGCCAAAAAAGAAGTGAATAATTAAAGAAATGTATTTCTGTAACACCTCAGCCTTTTAAATTTTTTATCTTTCATTTCTTGTACAATATATTTTCAATTAAGTGTACTTGCTGTATGTTCAAATAATTATAATTACTTTAAATAAATGATTTTGTTGTTATTTTTCTTTTTGTTATTATTAGCAGAATTTTATTTCTTTTGGGTTTCAAAATGCTTTAAATTTTGTCTAGATCAGTTTCTCAAACTACATTCATACAAGAAACTTTTTTATTACGTTTGCGATTCAAAAATGGAAGCCGGCTAATCCTGATAAATGGCGCTACCGTATGGGACCTCCCGTTGTAATATTTACATTGATAGCTTCATAGAAGTGTCTTTAAAATCTATTATTATTTTTTACAGTGATACTTTATTTATTTTAATTGAACGTTCACATGTTGAAAATTAATGTTTTCTTTTTAAAATGCCGTCAAATAAATGAATGCCTATTTGTTATTAATATGATATATTTTTATTATGTTACAATTCTGTAAAAGGATGCTTTGATCTAAAACTAGTTCTGAAATAATATTAATATTAAAAACGTGACAGAAATATTAGGTGAAATTATTTATTTTTATCAAACAATTATTCAAAGCCTTGTCTGAATGAAACTGAATCTGTAACATTAAATATATTTAAATGTCTTCTATTGCACTTGCAAAATAACCCTTTAAAAAAAATTAGCCTTGTAAAAGATGAATATAATATAGTTATAATTATTATATTCCAGTTTCATTTAAACATTATTTAATCTATCTTTATTGATAGATTAAATAATGTTGGTGAAATTTTATTATTTCACCAATCTCATAATTACATTTCCCATTGTGAATCATTATGTAATTGTAATAACAGAAATAAATCAAAGCACCCCAAATTTCTGTACTGGACACCTTACAAAATGCAATAGATAATTGTTTTTATGATTATATTTAGAATCAAAACTTAATTAAAGAATACTATATTACTTTTAAATGCTAAAGGTGTAAAATTAACAACTATAATATAAATTAAAATAACTTTTTTTAGTTGTTTTACATGTTTCGACTCTTCTGAGTCATTTTCAAAAACAAAATGAGAATATTCTAAAGCTGCACGGGCTTTGAAGTTATTATTTACATGTACTTTTTAAAAAAATTACGCACGTTATCTATTATTTTTTACTTGATTGTTTATTTTCATATCTTTGAGCATGGAGTAATTCTAGCCACAGTTTCGGTAAATTAAAAGATGTCGCATCGTTACATATTGTATTTTTGCGCGTGAGTATCTCTATGGTTTCTCTTATTATGGATGGATAGTGTAGACTGGAGGGAAATATTATTTTACTTTCATCAATAATATTTCCCTCCAGTCTACACTATCCATCCATAATTAAGACAATGCGAGGGAGGGGGGGGGGCAGTAAAAAAAAGGGAATAAATGTTTTGAAACATCTGTGCATAGAATCGTATTTCCCATTAATTAAATTTCATCAAGTACTTCAGGGCTCAATGCAGGTTTTTTTTCTTGGGCCCATTTTGTGAAATTTATAATCTTAATTCCTGTTATTCAAATTTGAACCAAACATTTACTAATTAATAATTTCTTTAAGTCTTGCTGAAGTTTTCCTTTCTGGTGAACTTGTTTTGTTTACAAATAACACATTTTAAAACCTAACAATATAAAAATAATTAATGAAGTGTATGCTTTTATGAAATAGAATTTTGGGAAGGGGCATATTTTATTAAAAGGAATTTTGTGAAGGGGTCGGTTAATTCTATGGGACAGTTATTATTTTACAATATCTTGTTTGTATTTTAAAATTATTTTTTTTTGCACTCGATAGTATAGATTGATCTCTATGCAGGCCATTTTTTACTTTTTCGATTTTGTTTACAGTTTTTTTAATGAGGATACTTTCACTTTCGGAAAAATTTTCGAAAATAGCAGTACCCTCATGAAAAAACCCGCAACCAAAATTGAAGAAGTAAAAAATGGCCTGTGTAGAAATCCACCTCAGCTATCTGGTGGAAAAAAAAATCCTTTAAAAATACTAAAATACAAACGAGATATTGTAAAATTATTGTCCCATAGTATTAATGTTAGCGAGCGGGTGTTTTCCCGTGAGTGAAGTAGCCTCTTAAGCAATAGAAAAGCTAATCATGATCCGTCTCATGCTATTTATCATTTATAAAAATTTTAAAGCTTTAAAATAGTAGTTTATTTTGCAGATTTTAAATGTGTGTTAAGAGGCTAATTCACTGACGAGAACACAACTGCTCTCTAAAGTTAATCCTATGAGACAGTTACTTTACAATATCTCATTTAAATTTCAAAATTTTTAAATGATTTTTTTTTACTTTATAGTTTAGATTGATCTCTATGCAGGCCATTTTTTACTAAAGGAAACATAATAAATACATTTGTGAAATTCTAGAAATTAATTACAAAGTTTATTTTTTAAGCTATATTTTTTTAACTTTCCATATAAATATTCTCAATACAGCCTTTGTTTACGTTATTTACTGATAACTACCTCCGTAATATATGCGTTAATGTATTACAGAGGTAGCATACTGATACGTATTGAAGTATGTCAGTTGTCGCCGATAGATGACACTGTATTGTGGGGAAAAAATTGACTTTCAATTTCTGTATGGGGAAAACGCGATTACGATCGGCATTTAGTATTAAGGAGGCAGTGGCGTAACGTCATTTTCACTGGCATAAACGTTTCACACGTACTTTGTATGCGTTACTTTTATGCTTAATTACCATGTATACAAATAAAAATATACTTTGTATTCACAAACTTGATGTCACAATAAATATGAATTTTTATTCATTTATAAAACACACGAATAAATGTTTTTACCAAAATTTACCTTGCAAATTAAAAAATTTAGCCTAAAAGCCACATGATTTTAATACTTATTATTTCTCTTTTATCCTTGCAACTATGGAGTTTCTCGTTACTCTGTGCCTCGTAACAGTGGACTTCATCCGATTTCCAACGTCATACGCAGAAGTAAAAGTTTAATTTAAAATTAAGGCTTAGCGTTTTAAATATATAGATTTTCATTGAAATATTGGCTGAGAAAATAAGAAAAATTGTTTGTAAAACTATTACCTAAAATAAGATGCCTTAAAGTTAAAGTTAATACTTTAAATAAAAGTTTGAAGCATTATGCTATGTTTTTATGATAACTGTAGCACAGTGAAGGATAATTTAGGAGTCCTCCCCCCCCCCCCTTACTTGCAGAAATTTCACTCTTTTCTCTTTAAATACATCAATTTTTACATTTTTATAAATATAAATATTAAATTAAAATAAGATAGATAAGAAAGCTGAACGGCTTAAAAGAAGGCTTACAGAACTAATTTTGGTTTAAAAAACACCAAATCTTAGCCAAGCACTTTAGGTTTACTAGAATACCAATACCAGAATTCCTGGCCGAAATGAAAACTAAAGTAATGTCTTATGCTATTTCCAGTAGTTTCCTAGTTCGATGTTGCCCTCCAAAGTTAGTTAATCCAGATTGCATGTTTTTCAAATGGAAAAAATAAAAATTCTAAACTCCCTTAATGCATACATTCTGTTGAAAAATAATTGAAATAGCAAACATTAAATATTCACCGAAAAATCCTACTTTTCATTTAAATTAATATCCACATGATTCAGGTTTCTTTTTTTACCCAATTTTTCTTTCATGAAACTGTTTAACATAATGTGAGGATAGCTAATGAGTAATGAGAAAATTTTATCAAAGTTTAAATAAAATATACTTAAATTGAATGCTTGTTCAACATTCAATTCTTAATTTTGAAAACATTGCGAATAAAGCATTACCGATCCTTACAGAATGCATATATTTTCTGAAATAAAAAATACATATCCAAAAACTAGAAAAAACAAGGCACTGCACTCCATAAATTAAATGAATAGGAAATGTTTATTAAAAGGTAGATTTTCATGATGCAGTTACATTACAATTTATTCCTTGGATATTCCACAAGATATGTTTGAAGAACAATAAATGTAATACACAATATAAATCATACAAATTATTACTGGGTGCACACAAATGTGTCTACATAAGTTAAAAAAATAATTTATTCATAACGAAATTTTAATGATTACATTAAAGCAAATAAGATATTTTTGAAACAGTATGAAAAATATTTGAGATTTTGGGTAAAGAATAATATGTAAGAATAAAATTACAATATGTGCTTCTAAAAATAATTAGATGTATTTTAAATTACTGATGCAAAAATACCAATCATAGAGATGAAGATTTTATACAGGGTGATCCTAAATTCATGGTACAAACTTTATTCAGGGGCCGTACTTTTCCTGAAATTCCTGAAAAAAATAATGTCCAAAAATATTGTAGTCTGTCCTGAAATTTTGTGCTATATCGGCATTATAAAAAATTGTTTGTTACAGTGTTATGTACCATGAATTCAGGATCACCCTGTATAGTAATGTGTACCCACATTTTTTGGTTCTGCAACATTTCACATACTTTTTGTGCATCTAATCGTATTTCAACAAGTACAACAAGTAAATTAAGCATAGATTTATGAAACACTTTACAACACATTCAAAATATGATAAATAGATATGTTTATATACACTTATTAGCAACCCGCTTCAGCTTTGGAAAAGTTCCATGATATTTTAAAGATATCTATAAATACATTTATCTATAAAGTTCAAGCTCAGCATATTTTTAATTTGCACAAATAAGAAATTACATATTACATTATTTTTTTAATTTCTATGAAGTAAAAACACTGCTAACGTCAACTGGAAATACAAAAATATTCTGTAAATAAGAGAAAAAATTTACGATACATACATATATATACATCATAATGACTGGGAATTTTCTCTATCCGATGATACAAACTGCAAAAAATTCAACAGGTAGTTTCTGAAATTACCCCAGACATACACTTTTAGAGCTTCTTATTCTTCATATATTAAGAGCTCTTAGAGCTTCTTATAGAGCTTGCTTTATAATATATATATATGATATACATAAAATAAATAAGCCACTAATAATGTAATACAAAATAAGACGTTGTAAAAAAAAAAAAAAAAAAAAAAAAAAAAAACTATACATATAATTTAAATACAGTATGGATACAGAAAAGATTTTTTTTAATGAAGCTATAAATAATATATTATTTAAATCAGACAGTTTATCTTTCAGTAGCTATTCTAACTAAATATTATTCCTTCTAATTATTGGTTCTGCATTTAAAAATTCAGCATCAAACATAAAGCTTGGAAAATCAATATATATTTTTTTTTTCTGCTAAAAAAAGTCACTGACAGGAATGCTCTCTTTATTGGAAGAAGGGGATCTTGTTCTAGCTGACAGGAGGTTTCTAATCAGCAAGGAATTCTATCTATCCAAGATGAAGAAATGTTCAAAAGTTTGACGGGATTCTCAAAAAATCAGTTTGAAGTCATTTTTACTTTCTTAAAGCTGCAAGAAAGCCTTTCAAAAGACTGTTTCCTGAATCCTAGAAACAGATTATTTTTGTTCTTAGAACAATTCTTATACTACAGAACAGGAATTTCGCAAAATTTTCTGGCACATCTCTTTCAGACACAACAGCCATTTGTATCAAAGATGTGCCAGAAATTAATATAATATATCGAAAAATTAAGAACATTAACATCTGGCCAACCAAAAAACAGATCCAAGAAACGGTGCCTTTGCCATTCTATAAGCTGTACCCTCAATGCCGAGTAGTGATAGATTGCACTGAATTCAAGATTCAGCGGCCAACTGATGCATCAGTGCAACAAGCAACATTCAGTTATCATAAAAACAGTAACACATTAAAAGCAATGGTGGGTATTACACCATCAGGTGCAATTTCTGATTTATGGGGTGGATCTATATCCGATAAAGAGTTATTATTAAAATCAGGAATGCTCTCTTTATTGTAAGAAGGGATCTTGTTCTAGCTGACAGGGGGCAAGGAATTAGGAAAAAAAGGATGCACCCTTATAACACCCCATTATGTAGCAAATAAAATTTAATTCACCCCAATCGAAAAAACTGAAAATAAATGTGTTTCCCATCATCGTGTACATATTGAAAGGGCAATTGGCAAAATAAAAGTCTTCAAATATTTTGAAGGAGCAATTGCCAATTGCTCTTTAGATAATATTAATAAAGTTTTTTATATACTTAGAATTTTTTATAAAATTTGGTGAGCCCCTTTTTAAGCCAAAATGAGGCAAGTTTAAATTGATTTTTTTTTAAACACATTATCAGAATTCTGATATCAGTTATGTATGTACAAAATAATTATTGCTTGCTGTAAAGTTTATTTAATATAAAATATTTGGCTTCTAGCTTCAGCTTCGCTAGAAGTTCATCCAACTTATTCTGGAGAACTATTTTCTCATTTAAAAGACTTAAAATTAAATCATCTTCAGTTTGCACAGATACATCTTTTTTAGAAGATGAGGGCTCATTTTTTTTTTATCATTTTCGATAGATTCATAATCATCAATTAGGTCTTCATCATGATTTGCTGCATCAATCCTGGAAAATAGAATTTTAAATTAATATAGTGCAGCCATATGATTATCATATATCATTATCAATTCTTATACACATTATTAATTTTTTAACACACTATTATTGTGTTTAGTAATGAAAAGAAAAATGTGTAGTTTTTAGGTAGGATAAATTAATAAATAAATAATAAAAAAAACAGGTTTATTTTATTATATGAGTTTAATACGAAAAATTATAACGATGAGTACTTCTTCATTATCCCATTGACCATTTTCTGTAAAATAAACTAACAGCAAACTATAACACTTAATAAACAGATGAACGAATATTGTTATTCTAAATTTTTAAATAGTTAATGAATTTAATGATAAAAATGAGTGGTTTCTGCACATGAAAAAACAACATAAACACATCACTGAATACAACGACCTCGCTATATTGGAATCTGCGAAAAATAAAAGACATTCATTAGTGCCGCAATCACTATACTGCATGTATGTGTGTCTCATGCACATAAACAAGAAATACTGAATGTGCCAATCTCACTGTACTGAAATCTAAAAAAGAAATTAGGTAAAGAATATCATAAAAGCATCAAATATCAGTAACTTTACTAAAATGCACAATATATTAACAAAAACCGAAAATAGTAATCTTTGATATTTATTTATTTACATTTACTTGTCTTAATTTTCGCTCTCATCTGGTGGGTAGATATTAGCGAAATCAGTTGAAACAAGACACTAGTTGAAGATTCTTAATCCAACATATATTGTTGATTGCTTGCTTTTTAAAGTCTCGTTTGTTATATAGTACTAGTTAAAAAAAAAATTTTTACTATTACATAACAAAATAAGGTAAAATTTTCTGCTCAGTTAAGATAGCTCTGGCATTCTATAAATGAAAAATAAAAAAAGAAGGCCACAGAGTTGTAAATTTGAGTTTGAGGTATTATATTTCAATTATTTTCCAAATAAATTGCCATGACAAAACAGAAAAAGGCCACACAGTAGGAAATTTCATTTAGAGATATTATGGATATGAGTATTTACAACTTTTTAGATTATATCTTTTCACATTAGTAAAGAAAAAAATTAACAATCACAATTTTGAAAATCTATTAATTTAATACAGCAAAATTCTCAATAAAATCAAATGAAATTTCTTTAACAAATGTCAGTTAAGTAAAATATATTTATGCAAAAAATATAATGAATCATAAAGAGTCTAAATATAAATTTAAAAAAATTCTATAATTTAATCATAAAAAAGATCTTCAGTATTTAATTCTCTGTACTTATTTTTATACTGAAATGGTTATATAGTCTTTTTAAGTCTGCATATACATACATATATATATTATATATTATATATATATATATATATATATATATATATAATTTCAAGTCGATTCTTTAACAATTTAGAAAAATTTACAGGTATTTTAAAGAATCTGTACACCTTAGGGAATTTGAATACAATTATTTTTTTCAAAAAGTAATAGTAGCCAAACTACGTACACACAAATGTGTACTACAACACATATATATATATAGGGGAGACTGGCATACAGTGGACCACTTTTTCAGTTAACATTTTTTTTCTCTTTAACTGACAAACCGATCTGCATGAAAATATTTTTGAATATTCCTTAAACCTTTATACATTCATCATAATTTTCTCAGAACATAGTTTTCAATACCTTTTCTTTAAAAAAAAAAATAAATAAATAAAAAATAAATATATATATATATACACCCGTAAAGTGGACCAGTGGGGCACACTGATCCACCCACCGGGGCACAGTGGACCGCTATTAGGTATTATCTGAAATACAATATAAATCTATTTTTCATTAATCTAATTCGGTACTTTTCGGTTAGCCGGGCGCCAGTGATATATGTACATGTATATGTATACACACACACATATCTACGTATACATATATATACATACACATATATATATATACACATATATGTATGTAGATATACATATGTATTTATATATGTACATATATCACTGGCGCCCGGCTAACCGAAAAGCGAAAAGTACCTCTACTTCTTTTAAATTTCCCCTTTACCACAAAATAACATAGTAATATAAATTTACAAGTAACATTTTAAAACAGAAACAAAATAATAAAAAAATTAATTATATTTTGAAAATAATAACTGATTAATACAGGAACAATTGCAATTTAGTTGAAGTTATTACTTAAGTAAAAAAAAAAAAATCAGCACACATTAAAATTTGCAAATGAAATTCCAAAATACTTATAAGTAAGATTGTGCCTGGAATTTTCCTGAAATACTTTTGGGTCTGGGAGAACATTATGAAATCATTGACATCAACAACAGATTCATCTACAGTTTCGGGAAAAACAAACTGATTTCAATTCAATTTGCGTCTCATGAATCTTACTTGAATAGAATCATCACCAATTACACTACAGTTATATTTATCAAAGGCAGTAAATACAAAACAAAATATTTCTTACTATGTGAAATAAATTGTTATTTTTCTTTGTTTACTTTATTTTACAGTTAAATAACTACTTTAAAACAATATTTCTTTATAGAAAATAAGCATTTATTAAATATTTTGAACATTCTGCATTACAGGAGCAGAGTGGATTGTGGACCACTGTGCCCCAGGAGTGGGCGGTACACTGTGACCCATGTTGAAGTTCAATAAATAATCATATTAATATTGTTTATAGCTTTTTTTTAAACATATTAACTTTAAAGTTAAATAAAAACAAGTATCTTAGCTTTTCAAAAAAGCTGTTTTATCTATAACCTTTAATTACTAAAAAAATAAAATATGATGATGAAAAATTTTACTTTTAAAAGCTCAAAACAAACAATCAGGATAAAATAGGCTATAAATAATGATGTGCAGGCACAACAAAAAAACTTTAATATAAAAATATTGCCCAACCAGATTGTTTTTTAAATTGCCAAATTTTTGTGTTTCACATTTTTCTGAAGTAAAATGCAATAAATTAGCAACATCAATATTCTTATTTAAGTTCCATGAAGAAGCTAAAAATTTTTTGAAATATAAATAAGCAAAAGAAAAAATGATATGCTGTACAGAGTCTGATGAAGCAATCTATCATAATAAAGTGCAAGAACTATTACTACCAAATTAAAACGTAGTTGAAGGAAATAAAACAGCATGTGGTAATAAATTACTGTCTCATTTACCAAAATTATGAAAACTTTAAACTGTTTTTAATTTTTTAAAGAAAAGAAGTAGGAAACTAAATAATCTGAAACTGTCAAAATATGTGCTTATGCATTCAACTTTATAAGTATAGAATAAGGCTGAGTAAACAAATTAATTCTACAATCAAATTATTCACAGTACAAAAATTAAAGCGACATGTTTCAGCAATGTCTAATGCTCAGAACTCTGTAATAGTTATTGCATTATAGCTGATGAAAAAATATCAAAAAGTATTATTTAATACATACTTTCTCTTCCTATTTCTAGTATTTTCTTTAGTAAAAGAAAACTTTGTTGGTATTGCATCATCTTTCAAGTATTTCCTACCAGAAAACATCTTTGTACGAAAACATTCGGGTTCAAAATGATCCGAACAAATTTTTGAATATTGGCTCGGTTGAAAATTTTCTCTTTTTATTTTCACAAACCATACTTTTATTAAATTAACATTTTTCAAAGGAAATGAACGAAAGGAAACATTTTTATTTCCTGCTGAACTATTACCGCAGCCAAATGCAGCACAATAAGAAGGCATGACTTAAAAAAATTTGAAATGCACGTAAGCTTACTATGAGGAATAACTAGTAAACAAAGCACGCCGCCGCCGCCGATGAAGGAGTTGGAGGCTCAACCGCCGCCATTTTACCTACTGTGACGTCACAGGAATACTGTCCATTTAAAATTTGTGGCGACATTTGAAAATTCTTGTACGAAAAATACGTCCATCCAATAAAAGACAACTTTTTGAAGCTATAATTGATTCTTGGCACCATGAACTCCAAACACTCGTTCACTCTATGAAAAGACGCTGTGAAGCTGTCTTAAAAAATAAGGGTTATCCTACGAAGTATTAATTGTGTAAGTATCACTTTCAAAAAATGCAAATCTAAGATAGATGTTACTATTAGTTGCATAACTTTTTTTGCAATACAGATATTGTAACACTGTTTTTATTTTTAAATTCTACATTAAATTACCTTCAATTTGATATATAAACGTTTGTATTTAAGTAAAAATTAATATATTCTACAAGCACACAAATTTGAAAAACATGAAACTTTCAAAAACTGTCCACACTTTTTGCCACCACTGTATATGTAGACAAAACCTGCGGCTTTGCTCTCGTAATTGTTGCAATATGCCAAGTGTTATTCCTGGGCCTATTTTTATTAGAGGAAATTATACTGCTACAGATAATTCTAAAATTACTAATTAAACCCTATTTTGAGTAAACTCCATTCTTATCGAACATGAGACTTAATGAGAAGAGCTGAAATGAATTCCAAATTCATGATAATTTAGAATGCAATTTGAAGGTTTTCCGCTCATTTCATTTTTCATTTGAAATTTAGAAATTTTTAAAAACCGTTCTAAGCGAGTATTTACATTTTAAGAGTAAGCACCATGTCAAATACCAAGCTTCTAGCTAAGTAAACTTCTATAACAAATATATCATGTGATACATAAATCGCAGTTTTAGAATTTTTGTTCCTGCATGAATTAAAACTTCTGAATTTTAAAAATCTGTTCTGTAGATGAATTTATGTCTTTAACGTAACAGCCATTGAAAATTTTAAGTTTCTGTAACTAACAATTTCAGATAAATCATAGTTTCGAAGGTTTTCAGAGCGGTTTTCTTTCCTTTCACCCTTTTAAATTTCAATTTTTTTAGAACTGTTCTTAGCGATCCCTGAAATCTTAAAAATAGCCACCATGCAACATTTTATGTTTTTAGACCATCAGCATCACTAAAATGTCAATTTTAGAGCGTTTTTTGCTTGTGCACTTTTTTAAATTTCGATTTTTGTAAAAACTTTTCTGTAATATCATTTACGTCTAAAAAACAACAGGCATATCAAATTTTAAGTTTCTACCCCTTAACAATTTAGAATAAACAATAATTTATAACGTTTTCCGTTCATTTTACACCTTTAAATTTCCAATTTTTAATAAACTGTTGATACTGAACATCTACATCTTAAAAGTTAACTCTATACTAAATTTCAAGGTTCTAACCCAAATAAATCCCGTTAAATCATAATGTAGAACGTTTTGCGCTTATTTCAGTCTGTTAAGTTTCGAATTATTTTAGAAACCGGTCTTACGAGTATTTGCATTTTAAGAGTAATCATCATTCCAAATACGAAGCTTCTATACCAGCTGTACCACATAAATTGCAATTTTAGAGCATTTTTTTTGCTCCTGCATCCTTTTAGATTTCACATTTTTAGAAAATTGTTCTGGGCAAGCATTTGCGTGTCTAGGATAACAGCCATGCCAAATTTCAAGCTTCTAGCCCTAACAGTTTCAAATAAACCGTAATTTAGAACGCTTTTAGAATGCTTTTAGCGCTGTCACACTCTTTTATTTCGATTTTTTTAATCGTTCTCTGCGACCATTTATTTCTTAAAAGTAACAGTCTTGTCAAATTTCAAATTTCTATCCCTAACAATTCCAAACTAATCGTTATTTAGAACGCTCATGTACCCTCTTAAATTTCGTATTTCTTTACAAATTATTGTTAGCGAGTATTTGTATTTTAAAAGTAACTGCCATGCCAAATTTCAAGTAAACCTTTCAGTATCACAAAATCGTAATTTAAAGTGTTTTCTTTCTCCTTCAGCTTTCTAAATATCGTTTTTTTAACAAAACTATTCTGTGTCTGCCTTTGCATTGTAAAAAGTATAGCAGCCATTTCAAATTACAAGTTTGTTTCTGTCGTTAAAGCTGCGTTTTCACTGGTCGACCCAACTACCTAAAAATCCCAGCGACCCAAGACCTTAACCTAAGAGCGTTTTCACTGGTTACAGGGAAGCACTAGCGCTAACCAATCATGAACAAGGTTTTACTGCGCAAGCGTCATATTTACGGATCGATATCAGCTGTGAATGATTATAAACATACACAAATAATTATTTGTTGTCCTTATCTTGTTAATAACAAATGTTTTGCGTGGAAATAATCCAAAGTTTTCGCTATTAAAGGGTCTTAAATAATGCCACACAAAAATATTAATCTTCCGTTAATAAATCAATGATAACTATTAATTTTTTTGTGGTTTCAAAAAATAAAACATTATATTTTTTTAATAATGACGATCGTAAATCATAAGATTTCGAAGTCACTCAGAATACAGTGAAAGCTCATTTTATCTGAGAATAATTTTTATTGCATATGACTTGTATATCTAAAATTATATTTCTGCTTTTCACAAGTTAAATTAAAAGTCTAAATATGTTTTTGATATTTACTTCAGTGCTATATACAATTTACTTGTACATGCATATATCATTTTTGTGCCAGTGCAGTTATACTTTTGAAACAAATAGTAATATTTATCATTTATTTAAAAACACCTTTCAGGATTGTCATTATACATGAGGCTTCTCCAAGGTACATGCTAATAGCATGTATCAGTTGATCACACTGGCAGCTAGTTTTATCATATAATCACTACAATGTAGAATTATAGAATGTAGTTACATCTACTTTTTGTGACACCCCCAACCCCTCCCCACAAAAACAAAAAAAAAAGTCTTCACAGTAAAATGCAAATTAAATGTATTTAAAATTGCAAATTTTACTGTATGATTGATTTCACATCAAAGTTTGATGCAGATTTTTTTTTCTCATCTCTCTCATGGGTATTTTTTTTAAATTATGTTTTGCGAAAAATAAAATGATGTAACAAAAAGTCAAATCCAGTTACTCTTAAATTCAAACTGATATATATATATATATATATATATGTTAAGTTTACCTTTTTGGCGAGCTTATTTTGTTTGCAAATTACACATTTTAAATCCCAACAATTTTTTTTTCTTTTTTTAATGTAAAGTGTTCACTTTTATAGAAAAAATAATTTTGTGAAGGTACTTCTTTTATTAAGAATAATTTTGTGAAGTGGTCCCAATTTTTGTCAGAAGCAATCACTGATTTTTCAAATAGATCACAAAAAAAAAGGTACTTTTATGTTAGCTGGGCCAATATTATATTATCTTGCCAATATCTTTTTTTCCCCTCCAGCTATAGCACCGTTTATTTTTCACTTGCTTAGATTAGAAACAATGGCTTGATGTTGAAATAAAATATTTTGGTTTTTTGTATTATTTCATTTATTATTATTCTTCTTTTAAATAAATGTACCTTAAATATATGTGATATGTGTATTTTAAATGAAAAATTCATATTTTAAATAAAATGAATGATAAGTCTATATTTCAAAAGAAATTAATAGAATACGAATAATGGTAATAACAACAATATTTAATGATTAATCTCATGTGCTAGGCTGACATAAAGCCAAAAGATTCAGATTTTTTGTTGTGATAGTTCGTTAAATTTAAATAGTTTTACATCATTGTTTTTTAAAATGTATATACATAAATACTTTAAAATGTGAAAAAATAGGGCAGGTATATGAATTTTTATGCAATATTGCTTAAATAAATGCATAATTTAGTCATTTTCGGTGGCATGGATGCCATAAATGGTGGTTTATCGATCTTTTCTAGCGATCGTGAAAGTGTTACATTGGCGATATGTTTATGGTGGTTTATCGCTCTTTTCTAGCGATCGTGAAAGTGCTACATTGGCGATATGTTTTTGTTTATTTTGTAATTACGATTAATAATGAAGGTGCAGATATTTGTATCAATCACACAAGTCAGATGTATGTTCCCAATAAAAAAAATAATAACGAAGGCTTCTCTTAGTATTTGATTAATCTAAATTGTTTAAAAATCAATACTAAAAGTTATACAGAAGAGTAAACAATATTTTATTTGTTCCTAAATGGAAACTTAATATGTCATTTATTTGTATTGTTTTATTTATAACATATTATTTCTTTCGTTTAGATTTTTCACTTGAAAGTTAAATCAGATTTTTTAAATTAATTATCCTTACCAAACTTAATAAGCTTAAAAAGATTGTTATAAAAATAACAATGTTAATAAACTTAAACTGTTAAACTTGCATTTATATTATATTAAGCTTAACTGTTTACATTAAACTTTTTCTCCTCATCGTTCAAAATATCTTAAACGTTTAATTGTAAAATTTAAAAATAAAGTACAGTTGGAAATTTTTAATTAATAATCAAAATAACTGTTGAAGATTTAAATTACAAATAATATGAGGTTGTGAATCAATATTTTATTTTCAATATTGTCACAATAAAAAATAATTTAGACTAATGAAAAAAAAAAAAATGACTCATTTACATGAAACTATTCCAGCGTTCTACTACCAACAACAAATTATAGTGTAAACATTAAAATTTCAAGAATTAGGGATATTACATCAAATATGCTGCAGTCAATCACTTAGTCTTATAGTTTTTTCACTCTAAATAACAAACAATAGAACCTAATACTATACTAATTTGTGCTTTAAATAGCGTCACAAAAAATAGAGTGAACACTAACTTCTGAAAATTTATTCACAGAATAAACATAAAGAAGTATTTTGTTTTCTTATTAACAAAGGTTTTAAAATATTTTAGTATTTGATTTCAATAATAAATAAATAAAAACCCGTTTTTATATTTTTGAATGTAGTTAAAAATAAACATAATTTGAGAATAGTAAATATTTACTGTGTATCGCACTAAATAATGTTACAAGTTTTTGAATGCATCTTTACATATATGTGTCTAAAATAATAATTTTTTTTCCATACAACTATGGTTGTTGTATTTTTAAATTGTAGTCAGAATAAAATAAGAAATAATGTAAATAAATAAATAATCTATTTTTCGCGAAAGCTTGAATGTTAAGTGTGTGTATTTCATAGATTTGACAGCATCAAATTTGTCAACAAACAAACTTCGCCAAGCAAAGGCGCCAAAAGTAAGGGTTAACTTACCGGAAGTAAAAGGCAAATGTTTCTACATTAGTGTCCTCGGCTTGAGGTTTACAGAAAATTCAGTCTATAAATAGCTGTCAACTATTCCACTTTTTTGTTACCAGTACTTCCGAACAGAAGTCTTCGCCTAATCTTGACATGGTTTAATTGCAGAATTTTGCAATTAAATAAGGTCAATATTACTATCCAGATTTAGTAGCAACACAGATAAGGATTAGTTGGCAGCTATGCATATATATAAAGTAAAATCTAATGAATGAACAAATAGCAAAAACATTTATAAAAAAAAATTCAGAAAATCTTACTCGCTAAGCATTTTTTTATCAACCAACAATATAAAACATACACGAATGTCCTGGTAAGTTGTGGTGCACAATATTGATAAGCTCTGGCTATATTTAAGTATTCACTGAAAGCAAAGAAGTACCAGAGCTGAGCTCCATCATAAATTAAGCACTGATTGCTAGATATCCAGTATTCACTTATAAAATTCACGTAAAATAAATATTTCAATAATATTGAACACCTGCTCCAATTCAAATCCATCAAAGCAAAATAATCTGATGATTTAAAATTATAAACAAGCATGTTTGACTGCTCAAGTGTACAATTCTTAAAATTAAAAATAATGCTAAGGGGCAATTTAAGTATTACGTAAGCAGTAAAGAGGAGTTCAGGGTTTGATTATTTTTGCTGACAGGGAGAAGAGGGGGGGGGGGGATTATGACAATTCTTATGAATGCATTAGACAACGCAGCAACAACAAGAAAAAATACATGATGGGAAATGAGTGTTCTGTAGTCTGCTCGGAACTTCAAACACGTAACATTTCTATGATTCCTTTTAAAAATTTTAGTTATGATGACTAATTAAGTTAGGGCCTATTGTTAAGTTTTATTGTTCAATGCGATAAACAACAATATATTAAAACCATTTTGCATTATTTTGATACCACAACCCCTATATATGCCTATTTATATAAATTTGTAAGATTAATAGTGTAAATTAATGGTAACTGTTTTTTCCTGGCAAACAGTGTTGACGTACAAAATGTCAAAATCATACATAAGCAAAAAAAAAAAGGAGGGGCTTACTATTTGCTTATATTTTCTGATAAGGGAAGGACAGGGTATAAAATTACTAAAAATATGCTTACGGGTATACTTCAACAACCCCCTAAGGTCACTTGAGAGATAACATCACCATATAACTTTTGTTTTATTCATGTTCGACGAAAAATATCTCTTCTCTGTCAGAACCACCAGCAAAAGGGAAAAGGTTGCTAGAATTTACCAGAAAATGCATATCGCCAAAATTTCACAACTTTTCGATTTTTCTTAGCAGGAAAATTTTCCCTTTTTTTTTTGTAGACAAAAGCATTAATTTGAAGCTTAAATTGATTATTTTTTTAGATTTGTGTGATAAATGGGCCATATCAATGTATATTTTAAATATTAATACTAGTTGGCGTTGCCCGGGCCCATAATAATAAATTTAAAAAGAAACATCAAGTTTTTATTATTTTATATCTTTAATCAGATTTTGTATGACATATTTTAAAATGAAAAATATTGATATTTAGTGATAAAAGTGCTCATATTCTTGTTTATGTAGGGTTGTTTCATAGTTTTAAAATAAAAAGTTCTTTTTGTCTGAACTCTTTGAAATCTTTATTGGTGATAAATAAACGGTTTTACAGCCCGTGTAAAAAATTTGGGAAACATAGCAATAACAAAATAGTCTTCATTTTCAAAACTCTCTGACATTTCAATCGGTTATAAATATAACTGTATCCAAGCTCTCTAAAAATTTTGTCTGAAATTATATTTTAAAATGAAAAAATTGCCGAAAAAATATTAATATTTATTTAGTGATGCACTCATTTTCTTGTTTACATAGGGTCGTTTCATAGTTTTAAAATAAAAAGTTCTTTTTGTCCGAACTCTTTGAAATCTTTATTGGTGATAAATAAATAAACGGTTTTACAGCCCGTGTAAAAATTTTGCGAAAAAATATTGTTATCTAGTTGTAAAATAAATGTTTTCTTCTTGCTTTTTTGTTTGTTTTTTTTCATGTCGGCTCTTTTAACATAGCAATAAAAAAATTGTTCTCATCTTCCGAACTCTCTGACATTTCAATCCAATATAAATATATAACTTTATCCAAGCTCTCTTTAAAATTTTGTGAAAAATATGCATATTTAGTATTGGAACAATGAGTTCTTAAAAAAAAAGCTTCAGCTTTCAATCTCAGAGCAAAAATATATTAGAAGGTCTATGCTTAATGCAATGGTGAGGTGACTCCATCTGTTTGCAATCAACCCTTTTCAATTTCCCTAGGCTAAACAGGTGAGGGCTAATACATCAGGTTTCCCCTTTCTGAGGGGAGAAGCCTTCAAAAAACGTTGGCGCATGTGCAAAGAGACTATATTCGTGTGGAAAATTTGACAGAATGTGCTTTTAATTTTAAATATATAGATAAGCCAACTAAATATATTGTTGATCACTTTACATAATTTATCATTACAATAGATATTAGATATTAAAAAAATGTATGCATGGCTTTTTTCTGTGAGATGTGTGTTGGAGGCGAGTGGGTGCATTCTCCTAAACATTGTGTAAATCTAAGGAGACAAAAAATTTAAAAGATACTTCCTCATTATAGTGGCCTTCACAATTACTATTATCCCACAGTTGTAATGATTTTGCCAATCTTATACAGTAGACTTCCTTAAATCTGTGTAGCTTAAAACCAGAGGTTATGCAGATTTTTGGTCACTGTTTTATTTACATTTTTTAAACAATAATTTGAATTTAATAATGCACAGAAAATTATAATGAATGCTTACAGTAAAATAAAATAAAAAAATTAAGAAAATTTAAAAAACATTTAAAATATAAAAGTAAAGGTCAAGTAAATAATTATTAATGCTTAATTAAATATGATAATGATGAGATATTTTTTTCTTAAATTATTCAGTGAAACTCACCTTATAAATGTACACTAATAATTCACATAAAAATCTTAAAATAACAAAGTTTTCTTTCATGTTCAGCCGTGCTTAATAACCAAAAAAGCTTGATTATACAAAAATTATTTGGTTAAAAAATATATATATATTGCAATCGCCACTGATATCAGCAGTATCTAGAATTTTTTCAGAAATAAATTTATACTTTCTTCATGAGAAAACACGAGTTGAATCATATCAAACAGAATTACATATTAAAATGTGTACAGAATGATATAAAATTTTTAAAAAACTAAAATTTTACACTTACATCTTAATTGTAAATTACATTGTTTACATCAGGAACGATATGCAGATTTTAAGAATTTGCAGATTTTAGGGTGGTGGATTTGAGGAAGTATACTGTATATATGTATATCCTAAATGTACCCAATATATATATATTTTTTCATAATATTTACGTCTAAAATATATATACATCATAAAATGTCAATATGATTTTAATGTCATATATGTAATATAACTTGGCGATACATTTTAGTCGCCGCTATCTATATCAAGGAAATACCATATTAAATATTTTATTACATTTTAATTAATTTTTTGATAATTATAAAATACTCTGGATAGAAATTAGAGACTGCCCAAATGGCGATTTTCTTGTGTCAAACTGTCCCCCTAAACAGATTTAAGAAAAGGACAACACGGACTGAAGCCCCATGAGTTATGTCACAAATTTTAATACAACCTTTTTTATTAAGTATCATAAACATCTTACGGAATATTAATAAAAATGGGATAAATTATTACAATAACAATAAACGCTTACTTTTGGTAAAGCTTTCTCCCTGCTAGATCAGTTGCTGGTGAACACAGCTTTTCCCATTTTACAGTCGAAAAAGCATTGCTTGCGTATACAGTTCAAATTATGTATCAATATACAGCAAGCAATATTTATCCAACTATGCCACAGTAGTTCTCACCAGAACATGGCAGCTAAGTCGCATCAGATGTGGTCATTTCTTCCGAGGATGGCTCTTGGGAATGCCATGTCACTGTTATAGACTTGCACAAAACGATAGCGGTGTGGAGAGTCCTCTCACTTGGAGGTCAGTAGATGGAAGAGAAATGCCAATCTCGTGGCAATTATGCCATGTGGTATCTCGTGAAATAAAAGTTGCACATGTGGGTGAACCCAGTTCCTTTAATCACATGATTGGCTCTAAAAAGAGAGAAGATTTCAGATTTTAAAAGTTTGGTTAAAGTAAAAATTAGGCTAGAAATATTTCATAAAATTTTCTGTTTAATAATATATATTATAGTATATATGAAGTATAGATAATGATAATTTGTGGGCTTTTCCAAAATATACATTTATATTGGCACAGATGTCATATATGCACCATGTTGGTGCGATTTCCCCCCCCCCCTACCAATTTGGCAAAAAAAATAAATTGTTGTTATTTGCTTTTAATTCTATAAATTATTTTTATTAGGTATATCAATATTTATTGTCAAAAACAGAGATATTTATCCTACAAAAAAAGTGCAATAATAAGTACTATACTGGATTGCTATTTACTAAACGGAAAGACATTAATAAACGATATAAACTTGTTAAGAAAACTCACTATTTTGCTTCAATCACAAAAAATGGAATTTATTTTTGTAAAAGCTGAATAATTCCAAAATAATTATTATTTATCGCCGCCATTATGTATGAAAAAGCTCTTTTCTAATTGGCTGGGCTTGGGTTAGATGGGCTTAGGACTGAGTACTGATCAAACCTTCAAAATCGCTACTTAACTGCCTAAAATCTTGGGTTTAGGTCGAAAGTTGGGTAAGTTAGGCCTTGGGTCGACCAGTGAAAACGCAGCTTAACAGTTCCTTAGAAAACGTAATTTAGAACGCCTTTCTCTCATTTCAACCTTTTAAATTTCAATTTTTTCAGAAACTGCTTTTAGAGAGCATTTACATCTTATGAGTAACTAACTACCTTGCCAAATTTCAAGTTTCTAACCCCTTTAGTATCACAAAAATTGAAATTTTGGAACATTTTTCGCTACTTCACCCTTCTAGGGTAGTGACACCGACATAAAATATAGCTTATGTTAGAGCAGAAACTGTCACCATAAATTTGCCCATTACGTTTGAAATCGGTTCGGTAGTTCCACATATGACATAGAAATTGTAATTTAGAATGCTTTTAGAACGCTTTTCGGTCATTTCACGCCTTTTAAATTTCGAATTTTTGAGACAGTGTTCTTAGAGAGCATTTACATTTTATAAGTATATCTACCATTTCAAATTTCTAGCCCTAGTATCACAAAATTGCAATTTTAAAACATTTATCGTTGCCGCACCTCACTGAGGTAGTGACGCCGATATAAAATATAGCGTATGTTAGAGCAGGGACTGTCACCATCAATTTGCCACAATGATGTTTGAAATCCGTTCGGTAGTTCCATAGATACCATGCAAAATATCAAGTTTCTAGGGCGTTCAGTTTTACGCAATTTTAGAACATTTTGCTCTCCTGCACGCCCTGTGGGTAGTGGCACCGAGTAGAGATTGTCACCATCAATTTGCTACCATTACTTTTGAAATCTGTTCAGTTGTGGCACACACTACAAACAACCAAAAATACAAAAAGTTTAATTCTTTATAATATAAGTATGCACAGATTTCAAATTATTCCGTTGCTGTAATAACGGATGTATTTTTAGAAATTATCACTTGTAATGTTAGAAATATTGATGTTTTGGCGCTAAAGATATCGTCAAATTATTGAAAATGTGCAATATCGAAACCGAACAGACCATCGAAACTTTATTTCAAAATCCTAATATTTATGGAAATAATAATTATACACAATTACATAAATAATAATTAAAAAAAACACGAACTGACAATATTGAGATTATTGTGATATATTTGTTTCATAAATATTTGTACTGTAACTTCAACTAAGATATGTAATTCAACTTGCACTACTAACTCATAACTGTAACCCATTAACTGATAGAATGTTGTTATGTCGGCTGAAGACAGGATGCTCGCTCTCACGAGCCGGATATTCAATGTGGTTGTTAATAAATTATTAATATAATTAATCAATTGATTATTTAAAGTAAATCATAATGATTACGATACAACGGACACATCACCATAAATAACGACAAACAAAACATGGTGTCAGTAAAATATTAAATCCGATTACAACGGATTGTCGAACCCATATTTTGCAGCCTGCTCGGTAGAAATGAACTTTAGCGTTCACTAGTAAAAACTGTACACCTGGTGACCACCTGGTGTTATGGTTTTTAATGGAAATTTGAAAGACAACTGGTTGAAATGGAAGCAGAAATTTAATAATTTTCTGTTAGCATCGGAATAGAATGAGAAATCGGAACCGATTAAGATCGCCATACTGCTGAACCACATTGGGGATGAAGGAGAGAACATTTACAGCACTTTTACGTTTGAAGGTGATGAAACAGCAAGGACACTCGACATGGTTATTAAGCAATTTGACGGCTATTGTTTGCCCCAAAGCAACGAAGTCATTGAAAGATTTAAGTTTTCTTCATGCTCGAAGAAAGAAGGTCAGAATATAGACTCATACGTAACTGAATTAAAAACACTGGCAGCATCGTGCAACTTCGGGGACCAGGAAACAAGCCTCATCCGTGACAGAATTGT
Organism: Maratus michaelseni; assembly: GCA_963931845.1. Taxonomy (NCBI): domain Eukaryota; kingdom Metazoa; phylum Arthropoda; class Arachnida; order Araneae; family Salticidae; genus Maratus; species Maratus michaelseni. The sequence goes on from OZ007593.1 coordinate 3,859,838, forward strand.
TTTAGGTGTAAACGACCCAGGTCTACAAGAAAGACTTTTACGAGAACCAAAACTAACATTGCAAAAAGCTATGGATAATGTTCGTACTTGTGAAATTAGCAGGAGGCAAGTGGAAACCATTAATGAATCTGTGAATGCTATTGACGCGATAAACATCCGTTTAGAAGATCCAATACTGTGAATTGCCAAGCTTGTGGCAGAACACACTTAAAAGGTCAGAGCCCAGCATATAATAAGTTATGCAACAAGTGCAACAGAAGAAACCACTTTGCAGCTGTGTGTAAAGGTAAGTTCCAGCAATCAGCTGCAAGATATAGTAATAAAACTGTGAATGAAGTACAATATAGTGACTCTAACGTTCACCCTGATTATAGTGACTCTAATATTAGTCTTTTTATTGATAGTGTGCATGATGTTAATTCTATTAAGCATAATGAATGGCTTAAGGTTATATCAGTTGAAGGGCAACATGTGTCTTTTAAACTTGACACTGGTGTTCAAGTCAATGTTTTACCCTTGAATACTTTCAAAATATTAAATTTACAACATAAATTAACTTCAACTGATATTGTCCTAGTGGCCTATGGAAATAATAAGCTAAAACCGCTTGGTTCTATTGATCTAATTTGCAGTACTGAAAAATATTCTAATGTATTGCTTACATTTGTTGTCATTGATGTTAAAGCTAAACCAATTTTAGGGTTGCAAGCTTGTGAAAAATTACAATTAGTTAAGCATATTGATAATATTTCTCTTGAATCCAAAATAAAAGTAATTGAAAATTATAAAGGTGTGTTTGAGGGATTGGGAAATTTTCCTGGGGAACCACATCATACTGAAATAAAACCTGATGTACCCCCTGTAGTTAAAGCCCCTAGAAGGGTACCTCAATCTTTACATAAAAAGCTTAAAATTACTATTGATGAATTAGAAAAGTTAGGCATTGTATCTCAGGTAAATAAACCAACAGACTGGGTCAATAGTTTAGTGGTTGTTGAAAAGCCCAATGGTAAATTGAGAATATGCATTGATCCTAGAAATCTTAACAAAGCAATTAAGCGTGAACACCATATAATGCCTTCAGCAGATGAAATAATACATAATCTAAAAGGCAAACAATGCTTTTCAGTGTTGGATTTAAAAGATGGGTTTTGGCAAATATCATTAGGCGAAGGAAGTTCAGAATTATGCACTTTTAACTCTCCCTTTGGTAGATTTAAATTTAATAAACTTCTCCAGGGCATTTGCTCTGCTCCTGAAGTGTTTCTTACTATGATGATCTATTTATAGCAGGTAAAGATGGAAAAGAGCACGACAGAATTTTGATAGAGGCTCTTGAAAGGGCCAAGGCAAATAATACAAAATTCAATACGGATAAATTTCAGTTTAAGGTGTTAGAGGTAAAATACATGGGATTTTTAATATCTAAAAATGGGATACGGGCAGACCCAAGCCATGTTAGGGCTATTGTTGAACTAGAAAAACCGTCTAGTAAAACTGACATTAAAAGGTTACTAGGTATGGTTATTTTCCTTTCTAAATTTATACCGAATGTTTCAACAGTTAACTCTCTCATAAGAAGTTTGCTAAAAAATGATGTAGATTTTGAATGGGGTCCTGAACAGGACCAAGGTTTTGAAAATATTAAAAGGTTAATCAGTTCAACACCAGTCCTAAAAGTGTTTAATGATTCTTTGCCTATACCCTTCAATGTGATAGCTCTAAAGGTGAGCTAGGTGCCTGTTTATTGCAAGAGGTTCAACCAGTAGCATTCGCATCAAGAAGTTTAACAGACGCTGAACAAAATTATGCTCAAATCGAAAAGGAGTTACTGGCAATTGTGTTTGCATTTCAAAAGTTCCACAATTTGGTTTATGGTCATAAAGTTCTTGTTGAAAGTGATCACAAACCTTTGACATCCATAGTACTTAAGCCAATCCCTAAAATTTCTTGTCGTTTACAGAGAAATTTCCATGCTCCTGAAACTGTTGAAATATGATTTCACTGTAAAATACTTGCCAGGAAGCAAAATGTATGTTGCAGACACATTGTCAAGAGCATACATTAAAGAAAAGGTAATGGATGATCCTGACATGTTAAACATGATTCATTCAATTTCTAAAGTTTTACAAATGAGTGGAAGCCGGTTTCAACAGTTTCAAAAAGCTACTGAGGAGGATGAGGAGCTAAAATTAATCAGCCAATACTATCAAAATGGCTGGTCTGAAAAGAAGCGGGTACCTAAAAATTTGATACATTATCACAAATTAAAAAATGATATTGTTTGTAGTAAAGGGCTGGTATTTTTGAATAATAAAATTGTTATACCTAAGGTATTGAGACAAAATATGTTGTTTCTGATACATGAATCCCATCTGAGTATGCAAAAGTGTAAAAGTAGGGCTAGAGAGCTAATGTATTGGCCAGGAATTAATCGTGATATCGAAAACATCATATCTAAATGTAGCATCTGTGAAAATTTTCAAAAATCTCAGTGGAAAGAACCACTTATACCACACGAAGTACCAACCCGTCCTTTTCAAACAATTGGAATAGATATAATGTTCTTTCGGAATGCTAATTATTTAGTATTAATTGACTACTATTCAAAATGGATCGAGGTTGTGTCCATACAAACTAAAACAATTGTAGAAATTATTATTAAATTAGAAGAAATTTTTTCCAGGTTTGGGATACCAGAAATTATTATATGTGATCATGTCCCATTTAACAGTTATGAGCTTGAAAGCTTTGGGAAGGGATGGGATATTGAAGTAATATTTACAAGTCCCTACTATCCACAAAGTAATGGAATGGTGGAAAAGGCAGTTGGAATCTGCAAAGCGATTTTTAAAAAAGCTTTTGAAGATAACCGTAGGCCCTCAATAGGTTTACTGGAATACCGTAATACACCGATTTCAGGATTAGGATTATCTCCTGATCAACTAATGTTTAACAGGAGATTGCGGACAAAGTTACCAATAAATGACAAATTTCTTAACCCTGAACTTTTTAAAGATGTTAATCTAGAATTATTAAGGAGACAGCAAAAACAAAAATATTATTATGATAAAGGCAGTAAAACTTTGAAAGAACTTAAACAGGGGGATAGAATTGCTGTTCAAAATGTTAAAACTAAATTATGGGAACCTGCTATTGTATTATGTAAAAAAAAAACCAGGTCGTATAAAATCAAAACAAATTCTGGAAGGATTTTCACAAGAAATAGAAAGTTCTTAAAACTATCTAAAGCTTCTCATCGGTATTTTGATGACAGACTTGATGATCTCCCAGACAGTAAAACTTCTTTTAATAATGTCACTGCTAAACCAATATCTTCTAAAGTAAATGAACAAAGCAATGTAAGCAGCCGAACAGGTGGTATTTTAAAACGACCCCAATACTTGAATGACTATGTATGTTATTGATTTATCACCTTTAGAATGTTTATATGCATAAAGTAGAGATAATTATAATTAAAAAGGGGGATGTGATATATTTGTTTCATAAATATTTGTACTGTAACTTCCACTAAGATATGTACTTCAACTTGCACTACTAACACATAACTGTAAGCCATTAACTGATAGAATGTTGTTGTGTCGGGTGAAGACGGATGCTCACTCTCATGAGCCGGATATTCAATGTGGTTATCAGGTACATTTTTTATCTTATCCAGTTGCAAATGATAAATCGCCAAGTATTGTTTGATCTTTAACAATGACGGATGTACTATTTTAGAAATTATCACTAGTATTGTTAGAAATGTCAAGGTTTTGTCGCCAAAGATATCGCCAAATTCAAAAATGCGCAATATTTCGCAAATTATTGGACTTAGAATATTTTATTTGTATGGATTTACAAAAATACATACATTTATATGTATTCACAAAAATACATTAAAATATGTTATCATTTGACACATAACTATAATATCCAACTTTTAAAGAATTTTTTTAAGTTTGTTCCCCTTTTTACCCCCCTTAGGTGAGAAGTTTTTAAATATCCCTTCTTAGTGCGCCTCTACATCCTAAGAAGTATTTTTCATCCAAGTTTCGTGTTTGTCGGTTCAGTAGTTTGGGCTGCGTGTTGATCATTTCCCCAGTCAGGACTTTCATTGATATACAGTATGCCCACTAAAGTCCCTTGCCACCTTCTTAACTTCGGAACGGCTGCTGCTATATTCATAAAAGTAGTGTCTAGGTATAGTAAAGTAGCCATGCACTACTCAATGACACCACCTACTGCGCCACCTGGTGGAATTCTGCGGAGTTAGCATTCCAATCTCAAAAACGAAAAGAGATCGAGGAAAGAAGGGATTTACAAAGTTATAGAGCATCATCGATTTAGTACGAAAGGATACCTTATGGACACTAATGCGAAGAATAGAACGGTTAAAACATGCGTTTTTTCGTGTTTTCCTACACTATGACGTGACAAAAAGATCTTGGAAAGAACAAAAAGCTAGTTGTAATAATATACCTTTATTTTAGATGTTCGAACTTCTCACCGTCAGCTGCAATGCACATTTGAATCCTTGTTTGAATTTCACGTTACACACGTTGGAGTATAAATGGTGACAAGTTTGCACAAGCGTTCGTAATGTGTCATTTAAGGTCCTATAATGGTTGTGGAGGGGTCACATACACCTGCTGTTTCATAACTGGTTGTTTCTTTTTTTCTAAGATCGTTTTGTCACGTCACAGTTTAGGAAATCACGAAAAAGCCAAATGCGTGTTTTAACCGTTCTATTCTTCACATTAATGTCCACAAGGTGTCTTTTCGTACTAAATCGATGATGCTCTACAACTTTATAAATCACTTGTTTTCCCTATCTCTTGCCATTTTCGAGATACGAAAACTAACTCTGCAGTTTTCCACCAGGTGGCGCCGTAGGCAATTTTATTCAGTAGAGCATGGCTATTTTACTATACCTAGACACAACTTTTATGAATATAGCAGCAGCCGTTCCGAAGTTGAGGGTGGCAAGGGACTTTAGAGGGCATACTGTATATAGATTTGACACATAACAATAATACCCGATTTTTAAGGAATTTTTTAAAAGTTTGTTCCCCTTTTTAGCGGAGGAGTTTTTAAAATCCCGTCTTAGTACGCCTCTACATCCTAAGAAGTATTTTTCATCCAAGTTTCGTGTTTGTCGGTTCAGTAGTTTGGGCTGTGCGTTAATCATCTCCCCAGTCAGGACTTTAATTTATATATATAGTTTACTGCCCAGTTTACATTACAAAAATATTATGTCCGAGATTATACTGACATGTGACCATGAAATACTGTGTCTAATTTGCATTATATTTCATGTTTTTCTAATAACGTTCTGGATGTCCAAATCTCTCTGCCATATGAGTACGCTAACATGTTTCTGAATCAGATTTCTACATTAATTCCAAATCTGGTGTCCGTTTTTCTTCTATCACGTCTAGGTTTTAGAAAGAACGGAAATTGTTTTGGTCAAAAAAGACAGAAAACGCTTTTATACTACTTTGTGATTTACTTCAGCTATTTCGGATAGATTCTACTACTTTTTTTCAGTTGTTTTTCGTTTATATACACTGGTAATTAGTCCCTGATAGGAATCTCACACTGTTAACCCTTTTGACAAGGAGGTACACTCTGCTAAAAAGCACTTTATATCAAACGTGTGCGAGTACCATACAAACTCAGATATTCATTTTACTCAAAAACTAGACATGATAAGAGAAAATGGATTACAGATTACAAATCAACATAATAATCTAGTCTAAGAAAAAATTACGTCAATTATGTGCCAACTATTTTAAAGTTGACAGTAAAAGTGTAATATTCTACACCTTACACCAGCCATACTCAACCTGCGGCTCAGCGACCTTTTATGTGCGGCCCGAGACACATAATCATTAGTCCATATTTATAAATTAATTGAGATTGCATAAAAAGTATTTAAGACATTCACCATTGTTTTATATATTTATATATTTGTTTTACCTTTTTTCAGACAAAATCTGCCCTGTTGTTTATAATTAATTTAAAATCATGTTAAAGCATTTTAAACGCCGTTTTCTCTGTCAAAAGTTCTCTGTACATGTAATCTTATTTGTGTTACATCTGTGTAAATATTTTCTAAATCTTCAACACTAATCAAACATTATTCCAAATTGATTAACACTAGAACGGTGATGAGGGGTCATTTTGACCCGTACCGAATGAAAAAATGTTGATTCGAACCAGAAATTTCTTTATAAAATAAGTTTAGTATATTCCGCATAAAAATAAGTTAAATAAATAATTTAAAAGTTTTAAATAAAAATTCTGGTGTGAAATATTTTTTATAACACTTGAGTAAAATTTCCTACCGTTCTAGTGTTAAATTTGCACTATGCAGTTCTACCATAAAAAAATAATTAAAAAAGTTTTGCATTCCTAGCAAAAAACTAATTTATTAGAAAAAAATCTATTGACATTTTTTTTCAAACCTGGAAATTTTGCATTGTTATATAATCACATTTAATACTTTTTACACATACCTAAAACTGCCTTTTAGGACTGAACGTTTATCACAGAAAAAAATGGCACTAATAATTTTTATGCCACTATTTTCAAACAACAAATTTCGCAGCATATTTCTGCAACATTTGCAATATAAATCTACCACAAAGTTTATTGTTTGTAAATAGTGGTTTTAAAATTTTTGGCAACATTTCTTCCGCGACAAGCGTTCAGCCCTACTAATAATATTCTTTGTTATATTGCTTTGCTGCATATGTTGCATCACTGTTTTAATTACCCTTTTTTTGCCATTTTATAAGTGTGTTGCGGCCCGCCTAACGTTGCAAACATATGTTTGCGGCCAGCGAGAAAAAAAGGTTGAGTATGGCTGCCTTACACTATTGAAAATATGCAAATTAGGCTTAATAACTGGCAGGTTAATGTTAAGAATATACAGACTGAGACATTTATCTAAAGCAAATGGTCCAGTAGTCATAATCTAGAAAACGTAATTCAATCTGACATTTATTATACCTAAAATTTGCAAAAAAGTAAAAAAAAGCATAAATTTGCAAATTTCTCAAAAAGTGGACGACTTAGAGAAAAGTGGATAGTATATTCGGAATCAGCGCAAGAATCTGATCTACGATCAAATATTTTCATCTATAGGATGTTTTTCAAGTTGTACAGTGTAATCAGTCGATTACTACTAAAAAACGACAGTTCATGTGAAAACATTCCTTAATACCATAGGGGGCTTTTTCCAGAAATAGACACAGAGTCTGTCTCATAAACTTCGAGCTTTTCACGGCACAAAAAGAGAAAATTCCCTTCATTGTGATTTGAGTTGGTGTGGGGAAATATTAAATGTAGAAAGTGACCCTTTTCTTGATTCTTTTTTTTTTTTTTATCTAAGGAAGAGAATAAATTGCCATAGCTGCCAAATTTACCCTTTTTTCAAAGTTAAAAAACACTTTAAACCAGAAATTTACTTAATATATGAAATAAAATAAATCGTACAAAGAAGCAAGAAATATTAACCCGTAACAGGTACTGCCGGTCTCACAGACCTTTAGTGATATTTATTCGATCACCCCTCTTTTTTCTTTCGAGCGATTGAATAGATTCTTCCGGTATCTTCCTCTTTTGCGACCTTGAAAAATCTCCCTTATTGGCTAAAAGTTTTCGCGCGTATTTTTTTCTTTTATTAAGGTTATTTCTGTGAAACAGGTCTGGCAGACCGCGCCGTACTCTTAACGTAGGGAATTTTTGCCGCCGTGTCGGAGAATGGCGTTGAAACTCGGACCTAGAAATATTTTGCATCCTTCTGATGCATGCTATGCGGAAACGATTCAGAGACTTTTAGATGAAGTGGGAAGCGATTTTTCTGATGAAGATGATTGTGATGAAAATTTCTGTAATGAAAGTTCGCATTCTTCTGACACTGAAATTTCTGAATCCGACAACGAAGATACTTGTGATTCAAATAATAGGTGCTCTCAGTATTACTATGGCAAAAATCGTTTTAAATGGTCATCTATTGAACCAACCAGAAATGTCAAAACTCCATCTCATAACATTGTGCGCCTTCCTGCAGTACGTTCATTTGCAAAATTACCGGATATAGCAGATTTACAATCATATTGGAGTCTACTTTTTACAGATGAAATGCTGCAAAATATTATAACTTGGACTAATATAAAAATAAGAAAAATGAGGGCAAACTTTTCTGACCAAACAAGTAAACAAATCGCTGATACAAATTTGAGAGAACTGAAAGCTTTTCTAGGATTGCTTATATACACGTCTGTATTCAAATCAAATAATGAAAACATTGAGTGTATTTTTGCTACAGACGGGACTGGTCGAGATATTTTTCGAGCTGTTATGCCAATGAGAAGATTCAAATTTTTACTCCTTTGTTTAAGATTTGATAATCCTGATGACAGAGATGTTCGAAAAATAAATGACCCTGCTGCTATTATCTCTGAAGTGTTGAATTCTTTCATTTTAAATTCGCAAAAATGTTATACGATTGGTGCATATGCATGCATTGATGAAATGCTTGTTAGCTTCAGAGGTAGATGCCGTTTTAAAATGTATATGCCAAAAAAACCAGCTAAGTATGGTTTAAAAATAATGTGTCTAACTGATGCTCGAACCAACTATGTGTACAATGCATATATTTATTGCGGCAAAGATTCTGACTGTCTGGGTATGGATGACAGCTTAAAAAATTTACGAAACCAACTCAATCAATTTTACGACTTAGTAAGCCTATTTTCAAATCAAATAGAAATATAACAGCCGATAATTGGTTCTCTTCGATCGAAGTTGTTTCAGAATTGAAAAAGAATGGTCTGACATATGTTGGAACAGTTAATAAAAATAAAAGAGATATTCCTAAACAGTTTCTTCCTAATAAATCAAGAGAAGTCCAGTCAACTTTATATGGCTTTACAAAGGATATTACTTTGATGTCTCATGTGCCGAAAAAAGGAAAAACTGTAGTACTTTTGTCCTCAATGCACCACAGTAAAGAAATCGACCCTGAAACTCAAAAACCAGAAATTATTGCGCTCTATAATAGAACAAAAGGTGGAGTTGATTCTTTAGATGAAAAGTGTACTGTATATTCTTGTAGCAGACGAACAAGGCGATGGCCTATGGCTATTTTTTATAGGTTACTGGATATGTCAACTGTAAATGCATTCATCTTATATCAAAGTTCAAAAGATCCCATCATGAACAGAATGCAATTTCTAAAGGAACTGGCAAAAGAACTGGTTACTCCTCATATGCAAAGCAGACTTGAAACTCCGAGTATTCATCGCGAATTGCGAATGATAATAAAGCGAATTTTAGGATGCGATCAAGAAAACGAGCCTCAAGACACATCAGTAAAATGTGAAGAAAAGTTAAAGAAAAGAAAAACATGTCATTTGTGCCCTTCAACAAAAAATAGAAAAACAGCATATCTATGCATTTGCTGTCAAAAACCTGTGTGCCTAGAATGCACCCGAAAACTATGTCATGAATGTGGAAGAAGTTTTCAAAAGTAACTTCAGTGTTGCATTAAACGTGAGTATATATTTTTTCTGGCACCAATTTCACGCTAACTTGTAGTTGTGTCATTTTTTATATAATTAACCGAACCTTTAATGTTTTGCTATTAATTCATTAATCATACATATATGTAACAGAATAACATATAAAAGTAAAGTAAAATATAATATTTTTTATTCATTATGTACATAGCTCATTTCAAGTGGTTTTTGATCAAAAAATTTATAATATTGAAATAAATTCCACTATACTGCATTTATATTTTTATAAATGGTACAAATATAACTTGTATTGAAAATACACATTCTCAAAAATATATAGATCGTATTTTATTGTAAATATTTCATTTATAACATTTTTTAAAAAATCAAAATAAAGCGCGGTCTGGGAGACCTTGCCGTACTTGTAGTGTACCAAAATTTCACCGTACCTGTTACGGGTTAAATAAATTTTCTGTTTCAAAACAAGTTTATTTGACGAAAAAAAAAAGGAATAAAAATTGGTAGCTATGAATGTGCTCTAATAAGATTCCTCAAAAATATTTTGATGTCACCGAAAACTTTTTGTTGTTTTCATTCGAAAATTGTTTTTTTTTTAGCCACGGGTTGAAGATTTCTAGTTTGAAAGCATGAAATCTTTGCATTTGTTAGTGTGAAAACAAAAATATTTCAGAAAAATTTATTAAAAAATAGAAAGACGCACAAAAATGTTCTACACATATACATTTATTATACTATTAGAAAACTGTAATTAATTTTGTTTGATTACAAACCATAAAAAAAAAAATTAAAAATGGAAAACACAAATAACTGAAGGTAAAAGTCAGTAAAATGTGAATTAAGCTATTTTATTAAGAACAGAGTAATTTATAAACTATATGTCGATGACAATAAATGTTACAATAACTGATGTAAACAAAATATAAAAGGAAACACTTCTTAGAACATCATAAAAAATAATAATTGAAATAAACAAGAGTATATAAAGCAGCAATAAATGAGTAAGTAAAACAGCTTTTTCGTGTATGTTTTAAAACATTTTTCTTTTAATTTACATGGAAATTCATATTGAAAGCAACATTTATAATTATGTTTATAGAAGATTACATAAACAAAACTGTGATTATTTTTCTTAATAGTTTCATATATTTATGCCATCATTACAGGGATGAGGACAGTCAAACTGCAAAAAAAAGAGAAACATTTTCTTGTCCTCCTTTTCCCCAAATAATGAAGATTAACTTTTTTGCTTGTTCCTAAATATCAATTTTCAAGACTTCAAAAATAAAAGAATAAAATAAATCCATAATGTACAAGTTTTAATGAACAGAAAATAATAATGAAACTAGACTCTTATCCAGGATATAACTACTAAACTCAAAAATACAATATACTTCGTGTATGCCTTGCAGTTTTCTTCCCAAAATTTAAATAAAATTTTGAGGTAGATATGATACATGAGTATTTAGGATTTACATGACCACTGTATACAGGTAAAAATGTTTGGCGGCAGATTTTGTACTTAAAAGTTTAAAACTGTGAAACAATACATTGTGAATAATTTTAACAATTTTAGGATTAACCATTAGATTTCAATAGAATAAAATCTGTTTGAAATACTTTTCTCCTATTTTCCCCTAAAATGAGGTAATTAAATTTAAGGGAGCACATTTTACAGTAGGGGCGGCATACTTGAAAAAAAATTCCACTCTTTAGAAGTGTTACAAATTCACCATTTGAAACTCTAAAAAAATACTATTGTATTTTCAATTAAAAAACCAATTGCAAAAATAAAAGGAAGACTGCTTAATTAAAAGAAAAATTTTAATGGCAAAGCATAAAAAATGTACATGATTGCAAAAGAAAATCATTTGGAATAATAAATTGTTCTGAATCTTGAAAAGTAATAAATATTTATTTTCATTGATGTATCAAAGGACTACACCATATCCAGTCTGCTCCTTAGGTGATGTATAGTGAATAATAAGCAGGGATTAAATTAATCGAATATCATCCTATTTCAATTGATTTTGAGCTGTGATAATGATATCGAAATATAAGATTTTATTCTACAAAAACGATTTTTTAAACTAACTATAATCATAAATACTTTTTCTAAAACCACATGCAATAAAATATACATTGAAAAGTATAAAAGCAGCTCGATCTAATGCATAGAACCCTTCTTGGAAATTCATAGTTTCTACTTATAATTGTGTAAATATATAAATTTTGATGTCCATTCGCTTTTGTAGCCTGATAAAATGCGATTATTTATACACTGTTACTGAAAAATAACAAATGGCACAGACATATTTAAAATTGAAAATGTTTTAACTATTTTTAACTTTGTGTGCTGTAGCATGTTAGAATAAAATGAAATTTTTGAAAAAATCATTCTTTTGGAAGAAAGAATAATGATTCATTCCAGTATAACACAATGTTAAATCATGAAAATGAATTTAGTTTTAAGAACCTAGTATAAATTTCAGGTTGGATAGCTGGTATTATTCTAAGTGAATGGTTGAAAACCAGATGGAAGTAGTTATAGAAGTAAATTATGCAATCAAGCCACAAGCAGGGGTGATGCAAGTAAATTACGCAAACGAAGCAACAACTAAGGATATGAGTGGTGTGCCTACATAGTAACAACAAGATAGAAGCTTCATTACTGCCACCAATTTCCTTAAGTGATAAATAATCGGTAGAACAGATATATATTTTGTTCCAGGCATCAAAAAATTGTTAATGCACAGTACAAACTATTATACTTTGAGAGATAGTGAACAAATTTATTTATTTGATAAGGGTTGAAATCTTTATAAAATGATTTTTCTCACTTATCTGGAATAGGTATGAATGACCTAGCAGGTTGCCAGGGATTTTGATGCACACTTAGCAATGTTGTATACCGTACTGCAAAGCAAAATGAACGCTACCCTGATTAATGTTCATTAGCAACGAAGTTGGAAGACAAATTAATTTGTAATAACATGTATAATTGGGATACCATTAACTGTGTTTTGCACCAGGGTGTGTGAAGTTGCTATGTGTGCTTTCATATTGTTGCAAGGTCTTCCATACCTATCTTTGATAAGTATGAATAATCATTTAAAAAGTTTTCAACATTCATTAACTACTTGAGTAATTTCCTTCGCAAGCTCTCATTTTATCGGAAGTTCAACTTGTAAGGACTGCTTATAAGAACAACATGAGATGAGAAAGAGTGCTAAGAGAGAAGTATTTCATAAACAAATGTCTTCCTTTTTCCAATTTTAACATAGATGAATCAATGCATAACTCATCTATCAATCTGCCTACATCATGATTAATAGTTACATCTTAAAATAAATGCCTAGTTATATTTTTAAAGAAAATAATATAGTAGAGCCTTCACCACTGAAAAATTTATTTTAATCAGACAATGCATGCTTAAAATCAAATTGGAATTACAAACAATTAAACACACTATAAGGCGTTATTTAGATATAAAAAAAATTGTATGTGAAGTGTCATACTTTGGACTTAAGGAAGTGTCATACTTTGGAATGGATACGATGATGCCTGTTTAAAACAGATTTATAGGAAAACCTTTTGCTACACACCTCGCAAGAGAAAGGTTTCGCTTTAGTATGAATTCGGAGGTGTCTACTTAAATGAAATTTGCGAGAAAAACCTTTATTACACACCTCACAAGAGAAAGGTTTCTCGTTAGTATGAGCACGCAGGTGGACATTTAAATTACATTTTTGAGAAAACTCTTTGTTACACACAGCACAAGAGAAAGATTTCTCTTCAGTATGAATTCGGAAGTGTCTACTTAAATGAGATTTGTGAGAAAAACCTTTATTACACACCTCACAAGAGAAAGGTTTCACTTTAGTATGAACAGGAACGTGTGTACTTAAATTATATTTCGTAGAAAACCCTTTGTTACACACCTCACAAGAGAAAGGTTTCCCTTTAGTATGAACGTTCTGGTGGTCATTTAAACGAGATTTTTGAGAAAACCCCTTTTTACACACCTCACAAGAGAAAGGTTTCGCTTTAGTATGAACATGCAGGTGGACATTTAAACTAGATTTGTGAGAAAACCCTTTGTTACACACCTCACAAGAGAAAGGTTTTTCGTTAGTATGAACACGCCGGTGGACATTTAAATGAGATTTTTGAGAAAATCCCTTTTTACACACCTCACAAGAGAAAGGTTTCCCTTTAGTATGAACATGCAGGTGGACAATTAAATCAGATTTACAATAAAACCTTGTGTTGCACACATAACATGCAAATGGTTTCTCTTCGGTGTGGATTCGGAGCTCCTCACTTAAATTAATTTCTTGAGAAAATTCTTCACTACTCATCACACAAGTGAAAGGTTTCCCATTAGTATGGACACAGAGTTTAAGTCTACTTAAATTATACCTTTTAAGATTGTTAAACGCCTAACGAGAAAAAGGCTTCTCTTTAATATAACACAAAAATCACATGGAAATAACTTTTTTTAGAAACCATTTGTTACAAACTTGGCAAAAATGTGATGGAAGAAGACTAATGCTGATTTGCCCGAAAGTCTCATATTGCAGATTTCCCAGGTGAAATATTCTTTCTTACCATCAGTATGATGGTGCATATAAAACAAAATTTCTGATGGTTTTTAAAAAAACTGTCCAATTAATTTTTAGTTTAAAGTTAAATTAGATTTTTAATAACCTTTATTTTATATTTCATATATTGAAGACAATTTTATTGAATATGAGTTGCTATCTTTTTACTATGAAATGATAAGTCTTAGTTAAAGTAACAGAATTTTCTCTAAAGTCTAAATGCAGACATGAAGAGTATTTGTAGATTTTTTAAAAATATACCAAAATGTTTACACATTATTTAAATTAATTTTCTTTTGAACATAAATATAATCATGTTTAATTGAATGAGCCATTTACTGTAATGGATATATATTAGACATTCCAGTAAGAATTTGCCAGCAGAACGTCTTCTGTATAGCCCATTGAAGCTATAAAATAAACTTGGAATATCAACAAATGTAGTATGATGAAAGTATTTTAATTCTTCACGAAACCTTTAAAAAGGACTCTTTCACTTACAAAGCATGCTGAAAATATATATGATTCATGAACTTTTCGCAGTAGTAATTTTATTAAATTTCAACTTCTTGATATATGTTAATTAAAGTAAAATTCTATCCTGTAATTTGCATGTGAAAATGAAGAAATTCATGCAATTGCACACTAGCTGAGAAACTTAAAAAGATTCTTACTGAACAAGTTTTTTTTATGCGTGAATTTATTGAATAGAAAAAAGAATAGTCTCTAGGCATGATTTCTTTTCATAAGTTCTTTCACTGTATGTTACACCTTACATCATAGACTTCACAAATATCTTCACCTGAAATATAAATTGAAATGTATGCACACCTTATAATTGTTTATGAATTTTCAAAAGTTTATTTAAGAAATTATATTTCAATGTCATTAACAAAATAAGAACAGTTATTAAATCCATAGAAAATTTTTGTTACATTTTACTTTAATTTCTACAATCTCATGCAAAGTATTTTTACAAAGATGTTAGTGACATGCCAAAATATATTCGGATCTTTATTTCTTACAGTTCTTTTACCATTTTGATGAAAATAAATTAGAAAAATGTAATGTGCATGTATTATTTCACGAGTGTTAATAACCAGGCCTATTGGACTTTTCAAAGGTAAAATATTGTAACTAGATGGATATTAGATTAACTGGATTCATAGTCATTTTTATTTATTAAAAATTAGAACTATTGTAATGTAAGATATTTTGAATGGTTTTGAATACATTTTTATTTATTAAAAATTAGAACTATTGTATGTGAGATATTTTGAATGGTTTTGAATACATTTTTATTTATTAAAATTTAGAACTATTGTAATGTAAGATATTTTGAATGGTTTTTAATACATAAAGGAGTAAGTGCAAAGTACAATTTTTTGCCGAAAGTTAGGTTGGTTGAGATTTAAATCTCTATTCAAGGTTCACCAATTTCGTAAATAGCATTTCGAAAGTTTGAAATTGTGGTAATTTTAAATTCTTTTTATAAGTAGAGTTTTAAAGATTTTTTAAAGAAGAAAAGTGGCAAAGGGTGGAAGCAGACATTTTGAGAGTAGAGAGATAATTGATATGGCTGATTATTTATTTATTTTTACTAGAGAATAACAAAAAGCTACCTAATGCAGCCGTTGGGAGGAAAGTAATTCAAAAAAATTTGCTACATTTTCACCGATCATGACCCCTTGACCACCGTCCACTCAAATGTTGATTTATATATATATATATATACATATACCCATACTTATATATATATCTGATATGTCATGCTGTAACTCTCTTATTTATGAATCGATTTGGATGTAACTGAGTACATGTATAGAACATATCAAGGTCTCGACCGGGTTCGTTGGCTAACTTCATCCGCCTTCTTATTTCAAAATGGCAGCCAGTTAAAAATTTTTAATTTGAAAAAAAATCAAATACATGTACAAAAAATTATAAATTGACGAAATTGTTTCTGTGATGTGTTAGAACGTGATACAAGGATTCTGGAACATTTTTTGTTTTTACTATATCTTAAAAAATGGCTGAGATATAACAGTTTGAAATTCTAGGGTGGCTAAGATTTTAAAACAATCTGATATACAGGGTGATTATGAAATCTATCCCGATATATGAGCCCCTAACTGTCATACCGTTCACAGAAACTGAATGAAATTCTAGCTTAAAGTATTTTGAGGTATGTGCTCAAGAATCATGTGAAAAACAACAGTTAAATTCTAACAGTTACGGTTATAGTGACAAAATTGCGAAAATTTCAAATGGCAACACCTACTTTTTTTCTGGAATGTGATCTTCATAGTGAAAAACCATAAAAAGCGTTGGAACGGTACTTGTAGCACGAAAATCGCCGGCGCTCGACAGACTAAGAAGAATAGTGAAAACAACCAATAAGGACAGAGAAGCAACAGAAAACAAAACATTTTATTGTGTTTCATACATTTTCCATTTCACACACGACGACACTTTACATGCGGCAGATGGTGGATAGCACTGAACAATAAAATGTTTTACTTTCTGGGTTCCTTTATTGGTTGTTTTCACTTTTCTTCTTAGCCTGTCTAGTCCAGTAAATTTAGACCAAAAAAAGCTTCTGCCTGGAAAGTTTTGGAGAAGTTTTTTTTCTTTCTTCCTTTATGTTTTTGGGTGTGTTGAACACGAATTTCAACTTTGCCACCTCGTATCTGGTCTGCTTAAAAAATTATAAGCGAAAAACAATGAAAAAATTGGAGTTTTTTCGGTTTTTCCCCTGTATTCCGGAAAGGGTTAAATTTTTTTGAAAAGCTTATTGCACCAAATTAAATTAGAGAACATTTCCTACATTTTTCATATACAATGTTTGTTTCTAAGATGAATAGTTTTGGCATACGAGTAAAAGGAATTTTAGCGATATAATTGAAATTCCATCATCGGAGGACAAAAACGCGATCCAGTCACTATGCATCCATTTTAATCACCAATTTGAAGCTGTTTAGTTATTTCTGGTTGCATTTCGAATATGTTTACATTTTCTTACCAAGTTTTAAACCTTTTATAGCACTAAGAAATTAAATTGAAATCAGATGATTAGGAAAGCTATAAAAACACAATCACTCTGCATAGATAAGAGAACCAATTTTTATTTTTCTGGTAATCTGATTGAAGTACAATGATAAGTATTGTAAGTTTAATATAATAATAACATATGTGGAAGATTATAAATAGAAAAAAGGAATGTAGTGTTGTAGGCGATAACTCATCGCAGCGTCAATTCGTCGCAATGAAAATATATTTGAAGGCTATGATGATAAAAGTACAACTAATTTAGTAAAATGATTTAATGATGTAAATTGTTAGTTATAGTTCTCTATATATAAAAAACAAATTATCATTAAATAATTTTACTACATTATGTTTCATTTTATCATCATAGCCTTCAAAAACATTTTTGTTCTGACGAATTGCTCAACGATGAATTGTGCGCGACGAATTGACACGAGAGCCTCATTATCAACACTGCTCTCAAGTTGGCACCTAACCATGAGAACATGATAATCATTGGTGAAGATGTAGACCTTCTGGTAATTTTAATTGGACTTTGCAATTTTCCCAATGTTTAATTCTTGAAACCAGGAAAAGGGAAAAGTCCCCAGAAGATCTATTCACCTTTTTGTGCAGTAGACAAATTAATTGCCAAACACATCCTATTTCTACATGCCATGAGTGGATGCGATACCACTTCTGCATTGTACAGTCAAAGAAAAACAAAATACCTTCAAATTTTGAAGAAATTTTCCGACCTGCAACATGGGGTACATATATTTAAAAACCCTAGTGCTGTAGCCTATGATGTTATTAAAGCTGGGCTGTTGTTTCTGGTACACCTATACGGATTCAGAGGGAAAGCAACACCTTCCCTAAACAGCTTGGGGTACAGGTGCTGCATAAAATATGCAAATATAGCATCGCTCCCTGCAACAGAAGATGCAGCTCGATGTCACTGTCTGCGAATTTACCACCAAGTACAGTTATGGCTAGGTAACTGTAAAAATGCTGAGGAATGGGGCTGGAATAAAACTAAGAGAGGCGTCATACACATAAAAACTGTCAAATCTCCTGCACCAGAAACTGTTCTGTAAAAATATTCTGCAAATACAAAACAAACTGTAGTGGAATGTGTGGCTGTAAGAAAGCAAGTTTGTTTTGTTCACTCCTCTGCCTGAACTGCGATGGCCATTGTGACAATGTCAGCTCCTTCATCGCCGAAGATGACTTGGAAACAGAAGTTGATTACCCGATACAGGATATTTTAAGTCAAGTGGAGATACAACCTGAGCCATCAAGTGATGATGATGATGAAGAAGATACCGATGAACCTCTTGTTGAAGAATATCAACCAGGTCCTTCAAAGTGACCAAAACCAGTGTTGAATTCAGGGGGTGGCCCGGGGGGACATTCCCCGCGGAGCATTGAAATGTCCCCCCCGGAAGATTTGAGATTTTATACTTTCAATGGTCAAAAAGTGCAATTTCCCCCCGGAAGTCTATAATGTCCCCCCCCCCCCCGGAGCACCAGAAATCCCTCCTGGGGAAAAGTGTCTGAATTCAACACTGACCAAAACGACATTAATTGGAAAACAACACTACATTCCTCTTTTTTCCTGTTTATAATCTTCCACACATGTTATTATATTAAACTTACAATACTTATAATTGTACTTAAATCAGATTACCAGAAAAATATAAATTGGTTCTTTCATCTATGCAGAGTGATTGTGTTTTTATAGCTTTCCTAATCATCTGATTTCAATTTAATTTCTTAGTGCTATAAAAGGTTTAAAACTTGGTAAGAAAATGTAAACATATTCGAAATGCAACCAGAAATAACTAAACAGCTTCAAATTGGTGATTAAAATGGATGCATAGTGACTGGATCGTGTTTTCGCCCTCCGATGATGGAATTTCAATTATATCGCTAAAATTCCTTTTACTCGTATGCCAAAACTATTCATCTTAGAAACAAACATTGTATATGAAAAATGTAGGAAATGTTCTCTAGTTTAATTTGGTGCAATAAGTTTTTCAAAAGAATTTAACCCTTTCCGGAATACAGGGGAAAAACCGAAAAAACTCCGATTTTTTCATGGTTTTTCGCTTATAATTTTTTAAGCAGACCAGATACGAGGTGGCAAAGTTGAAATTTGTGTTCAGCACCCCCAAAAACATAAAAGAAGAAATAAAAAAAAACTTCTCCAAAACTTTCCAGGCAGAAGCCTAGATTGACTGGACTAGTCTAGAGCCGGCCATTTTCGTGCTACAGGTAACGTTCCAATGCTTTTTATGGTTTTTCACTATGAAGATCACATTCCAATAAAAAAAGTATGTGTTGCCATTTGAAATTATCGAAATTTTGTCACTGTAACCGTAACTTTTAGATTTTAACTGTTGTTTTTCACATGATTCTTGAGTGCATACCTCAAAATAATTTAAGCCAGAATTTCATTCAGTTTCTGTGAACGGTATGACAGTTGGGGAGTCATATATCGGGATAGTTTTTTTTATAATCACCCTTGCAGTAACTCTCGTACTTATGAACTGATATGAATGTGACTGATCATGTGTACAGAACATATAATGTCCTGACAGAGTTCATTGGCCAGCTTCATGGGCCATCTTGTTTCAAAATGGCGGCAAGTTAAATTAAAAAAAAAATTCAAAAACATGTACAACAAAATTATAAATTGACAAAATTGTTTCCGTTAAGTGTTACATCGTGATACAAGGATTCCGGAGCATTGTTTGTTTTGGCTTTATCTTAAAAAATGACAGTTTGAAAATCTAGGTTAACTGACATTTTGAAACAATGAGATTTTTGTTATGCTGTAACTCTCATGCTTAAATGCGCATTCAAATTCAGTATTAACGAAAACAGGGATTGAATCTTCTACAATCAGGTTCCAAGCAATTTAGCTTATAGGATGTTTGAGTAAAATGAGTTGAATTTTTAAAAACATGGACTATGAAAGCTACCTTTTCCTCCCAGTACAGGCCGGAAGGACTTTTTTAAAAATAAAGACATTTAAAGATTTTAAACTTTGTATGCTGAGAGATGGAGGGATGGAGAAGTGTAAATTTCTGAGAGATGGGGTAATTTAGATGATTGATTATTTGCTTATCTTTACTAGAGAGCAGCAAATAGGACACAATATTTTCAAATAGTATTTTAAAGACGCAATTATTTTTGCTGGGATTTAAAAAGAGGGGAAGTAAACATTTTGGGGTATAAGGAAAATTTAAATGGTGATTATTTATTTATTTTTACTAGAGAACAATAAATATACATATTTTTTTTAAGTTGTAAGATTTTAAACTTTGTATGCTGAGAAGGGAGCATAAATTTTGGATCCATGGGGAGAGGTTGTAGTTTAGATGATTTATTTAACTACTAGCCGCCACTGGCGACCACTTTGGTCGCCCTTAAATGTATGTTAAGCATTGTAACAAATTACTTTTATTCATAATTTATTTTTTTCCTTAATCCCTCGCATAACTGGAAAAATCTAATAGATAAATCAAGAACTTTTGCGGTCGCGGTAGCATTTCGCATATTTTTTGTTGTTATATATTTCATCTTTCTTGACAAAAACCGCTTAACCCACTTAAGAATTTATGCTTCATGTCCGTTTGCTTATCACTTGCAATATGTTCGCTAATGCGTGTCAGGAAAATCACATGCCTCCAGAATATTTGTTGGTCTTATTGACTCAAGCAACACATAAAAACTACCATTCATTATCACTCATACACTCTTAGTATTCTTCATATTAAGTAATAAACATTAAAGTTTTACCTTTATTAAATATAAAATACACTTCATAAATACAATTTACTTTTGTAAATACATCGGTTTTACTTACCTTTTGCACTTTATTCTTTTCATAATTTGAGCTGCTTTCAGGAACAAATACTTTTTATTTAGTCCATCATTAAAACGTAACTACAGAAACACAAACACATTTTTACTTCTAACGAGAACCGCACTACATCGTAAACACTTCTGAGGTAGTGCCTCTGCCACTCACTAGATGGCGGCACACGTAGACCGTTCGGATTGGAAGACCGAACGTCGAATCAACAATGGCACGTGTATGCAAATTTCGATGGATCGTTCTAGTAAAGTGGGTGTTTCTAGTGATTAGCCGACATTCTACCAGTATAAATAGTTGCTATATCTCTGCATAGGTCGTATATTGGAAATCGATTGATCAAGTTATCGGCGGTGTTCTTTCAATAGACATCGTCGTAGTATTAGAATATCTGGCTTGTTAATGTTATATAAAAGTAAACGATGATCGTTGTGGTTGATGGCGATAGTATTTAAAGTTCGAGCAGCTTGGTACAGTAAAGTATAAATATATTTGATGTGTTTAATAAGTTTATCTTGTTCTGTTTACGTCTATTTGCTAAATATCCATGTTCTGTGAAAAGTGAAAACGTTACTGTCTTCAAAACGAAACTGTTTAATATCAAGTTATTAGAATCAAGATGCTGTATTATAATATGTGAGTATTTTGAATAAATCTCCTGTGTTTGAATAACTTTTTGTCTTCATTGAATTCTATATATATTCTGCATTTCACTATTTAACTTTTATATGATAATCTATCTAAAACCAGCAAAAGCTTCTCACTACGCTATAACTAAAAGTTATACTCTGCTTACTTCGAAATAGACTGCCTACATTATTTAAACAAGCGGTTATGGGCGATAGAGCTCATATAATGAAGCTATTTATGATTTGATAAAGTGAAAATGCTGAAAAAAAATGGAAGATTAAAAGGTAAACAAACGCTCCCGATCGTAATAACGCAAGTCCCGGCAACGAAAATAAGAGAGGGGGGGGGCGGTTTGCCTGTATTATAGTATGAAATGAGATCATTGAAGACATGAGTGAAAGAAAATATGGAGAAATAGATGATTAACGAAAGATAGTATCAAAAATAAGTGAAGAGGTTTCTGTTTGAAGTATATGAAATTTTTTTTATAAGAGAACTGGCTTTTAACTTTGAAATTTTTAACAAATCTAGACTGAATTTTTAAATTATACACCTTTATTTTTGCAGTTGAAGTTTTAATTATGATAAATTTTAACATAATTTGAATGAAATTTAAGATTTTTATCAGTTTTTAACCATATACATACATATCTTTTAATACAAAAACGAGGAGTTGAGAAAAAAAAAGGAAAAAAAAAAAAGGGGAAATGGCTAACATATTGATTGAGAAATTGGATTCATCAAACTATAGAAATTGGTGTAATGATATTAAATACATTCTATTGGATAAAAATCTCTGGTATATAATAGAAGATAATTTGGTAGCACCAACTAAAGAAAAGCCAACTGCTGAGGAAATTGAAGCATTTAAAGCAAAATCTAATCAGGCACTATCCATTATCTATTTGAATATAAGTGTGGAATTTAAAAGACTAATTGAGAATTGCAAAAATCCCGTTGAAGCGTGGAATAAGTTGAAATTAAATTACTGTCCAGATTCTCGTTCCCATCATATGAAGCTATTTACGGATCTAATGGAGTGCAAGATTAAGACAAATGAAACTATAAATCTTTTTGCGGCAAGATTGGCACGAATTACCAGAGATATAAAACAGATAGATGAAAATTTTAACGAATGTTATGCAAATTTTCAGCTTCTCCGGTTTCTTCCCAGGAAATTCGATGCAATAGTACAAAATATTTTGCGATGGGGAAAATCTGATTTTCAGTTCTCTAAAATAGTAGAAGAACTAGTAGCAGAAGAAACTCGTTTGAATGTAAGAGATTCAGATTCCGGTAAAGGTAATCTCCAAGCAAATCAATTGAATTTTAGAAGGAAGCAGGAGAATTTCAAGGGGTTTAAGAAGAGGAAGTGTTGGAAATGTGGTCAATCCGGTCATTTACAGAAAAATTGTTTAAGTAAGGCCAATAGTAAATATGAACAATCTGGTTTTTCAAGATCTCGCTTCTCCTCCCCGTTTTACAGAAGGAATACACCGAATAGGAACTCTCTTCGTGGAAATTCACCATCTTGTCATGCTCGTTCAACTTCTCGCCATACTGGTTCACCATCCGGTCATGCCCAAACACCTGATTATGGAAGGGTTTCACCGTCATCGTCCAGATGTCAATCAAGAAGTCGCCGACCTGAGAAAGGAAACTACAACTCTCCTGGAGGAAACATGCCTCGTAACCGACCCCGATACAGAAGGAATAATCAAAGGTGGAATGAGTCGCCAGGACATTCAGAGAGTCCAGTAAATTTTTGTAAGTCCTCTAATATTTTTATATCAAATGTTAATGTAAATTGTATAAATGTAGAGGCCAGGTGGATCCTGGACACTGGTGCGACGCACCATTTCACTAATGATAAATCCATTTTTGTAAAATTTTCTCCTTTAATAGATCAGGAAATGACTGTTGCTGTTAAGAACATATCTTTCCCAATTGAGGGCCGAGGTGATGTAAAATTGTTATTTGGCAAACGCCATGTTTTACTAAAGAATGTTATGTATTCAAGTAAATTACGTCGTGGTGGAAGAGGGAAGGTAACCGTCTCGAGGGAAGGACATTTTTTATTTAATGCTTATCTTAAAAGGGGAGTATACCAGGTTTTTCCTAGGATTCCAAAATCGTTAAAAATTGAGACAAATTCTCTTTCAAAGTTTTCAGAAATGGAGATTTGGCATAGGCGGTTCGGACACATAAGTCCAGCCATACTAGTGCATACTTGTAATGAAGAGGGAGTCCGGGGAATGCCAAAGCTTAAAGATCTTAACTTTAAATGTGAAAAATGTAAAATAAGTAAACATAAAAAAGTATCATTTAAGGCAATAGGTCAAAGACGCTCGCAGTACCCTTTGGAACTTCTTTTTGCTGATGTCTGGGGTCCTTGCCAAGTACAAGGTAGAAATGGCGAGAAATATTTTCTCACTATTATCGATGACTATTCCCGCCGTGTGTCCATCTATCCTATGAGAATGAAGTCAGATTCCTATGAAATTGTTCGTAATCATATTACTAGAGCTGAAACTTTCATGGGAAGGAAAGTCAAAAATGTACGGACGGATAATGGGGGGGAATTTGTCAATGATGACCTTGACGAATTTTTTAAATCCAAGGGTATTATGCATGAGCTCACAAATCCATATACTCCACAGCAAAATGGAACGGCCGAGCGATTTATGCAGACTGTCATTAATGGAGCCCGTAACTTACTATCAGAGAGCAACTTAGACTTAAGTTTTTGGCCAGAGGCCGTAAAATTCTTCGTGTACACCTGGAATCGAGTGTGTCCCAAAACTTCATGTAAGACTCCTTTTGAGTTGTATGGAGGTAATAAACCTTCAGTTAAACATCTAAAACCTTTTGGGTCTGTAGCTTTTGTGGGAATCCCAAGACAAAAGCGGGATGGGAAACTCGGTCCAAGGGCGAAACGAGGAATTCTGGTTGGCTATGCTTTTAAAACTAAGGGTTATCGAATTTGGATACCTGAAACAGATAGTATAATAGAATCCATTGACGTCACATTTGACGAAAAATCCATGTTTGATCCAGACAACAGTGGAGCTGTGATGGGCCCGGAGGAGGTTTACTTCTTTCCGGATAGCCTTGTGAGTAATCAAAATGATACCGTAGTAGAGGTAGAACCAGAGGTCATCCCTGGTCCCTCCAACGAAGCAAGTGATTCACAGGCATCTGGAGAGGGGGAGTCCGATTCCGAGTCCATTGACAGTTCCAGTCCGACTATTTCCTCACTTAGAGATGTTAGCTGGATTCGTAAAGCAGTACCTAGGCCTACCGGAAAACGGGTAGATGTCTATTATTACGAAACTGGGAAAACTGATCGTTTGAGATCAATAATGGATGTTGAAAGATATTGTGATAGAAATCAAATAAAATATAATCCTGACATATTTGATTTTAAGGGTAATAATCTTTATTCTGGTCCTGTTTCAAGCGTAGACAACTCTGATAGTGAAGATGAAGAATCTAGTGCTCCTGAATCTAATCAAGTCAATCCTGAATCATGACTATATGGTCCGACTATACCCAAAACATTTAAACAAGCGATGGAGTCCGTGCAACGTGAGAAATGGCTTGCTGCAATGCAGAGCGAACTCAGTGTTATGCGTGAACGGAAGGTTTGGCATTTGGCTCCTTTACCTGCCAACGTAACTCCAATGGGATGTAGGTGGGTTTTCACTATCAAGAGAGATGAATTAGGGAGGATTGCCCGCTTTAAAGCTCGTTTAGTTGCCCAGGGCTATAAACAAATTAAAGGCGAATCTTACGATGAGACCTTTAGCCCTGTGGTCAATTTTGGTGTAATCCGATTCTTTTTCTCTCTCTTGGTATCGTGTAGTGGATGGCGTCACATTCAGTGTGATGTAACCAGTGCCTACCTTTACGCACCATTGAGAGAAGACGTGTATATGCTACAACCGCCCGGTTTCACCATACCTGAGAAGTCTCATTTGTACTGCAAGCTGGATCGAGCTTTGTACGGACTACATCAAAGTGGTAGAGAATGGTTTTTTGAGATACACGAAGTCTTAATTAATACTGGTTTCATCAAATTGGATAGCTGTAACTGTGTATATATCTTTAAATCTGAAATAGTACTCTTGTTGTATGTAGATGACATAGTGTTGTTTGGGAAAAATCAGACTGTCATAGATAATGCTTTACAAATGTTCGGGAAATTTTTCGACTTGAAGGTATTGGGAAAAACCAAAAAGCTTTTGGGGGTAGAATTCGAAGAAAGGAATGGCTTAGAGATTCATCAATCTCATTATATTGATGAAATATGTAATAAATTTAAAAGCTTTAAAATACCTATATCTTCACTCCCAATTAGCAAGGGTATAATTTTTTCTAAAGTTGATTGCCCAACCTCACAGTCAGATATTGATGTCATGAAATCCATACCATATAGGAATGTGCTAGGTTGTCTGTCATTTTTAGCGAATCGCACTAGACCTGACATATCATATGCAGTTAATATTTTTAGTCAATTTCAGAGTAATCCAGGATTGTTTCATTGGGGCGGACTTCTACGGCTGCTAGGTTACGTAAAATATACTAGAAATTATCGCCTCCGATTATCATGTAATCAGGAGCAGTTGATCGCCTACTCTGATGCAGACTTTGCAGCAAACCGGGATAACCGGACTTCTATTGGTGGCCAGCTCGTTCTTTTGGGAAACTCACCCGTGGATTGGCGAACCTTCAAGGAGAAATGTGTAAGCCTGTCTACCATGGAGTCAGAGTTTGTGGCCTTGACTGAAGCTACCAAGAATATAGTCTGGTATGACCGGATCCTGCGGGAATGCCGGAGTAGGCAGATCATTCGTGAATGCGATGTTAAATCTCAATTATACGTTGACAACCAGGCGGCCATAGATTTCGTTAAGTCCCCAATCGAAAATCACTGTAGTAAGCACATCGACGTTAAACTGTTTTTTGTCAGGGATTTGGTTTATAAAAATCTTTTTGATTTAACTTTTGTCCGTAGCAAGGCTAACCTCGCAGACGTGTTTACCAAACCCCTCACCAAATATGATCTTCTGAGATTTGTAAAAATCTTGTTTAAAATAGATTAATTACTTCTCTGGTCAAATACGTACCTATCTTCTTTGTAAATTTTATAAGTGTAAGGAAATTGTGCAATATATTTTTTTTTAGAATAATTCTTGAAGTTTTAGTGATATATTGAAGTATAAGGTTAAAGTGTTTTTTTAATATGGAATTTTTATGGAAAATTGTGTGTAAGGTAAAAGGTTTTTTTTCAAACTGCAAGTTTCTCATTCGGTATACATTTAAATTCCCGCTTTGGTGTGGAGATGGTGTCCTTTAATACTTCCTCTCGAGGAGTTCGATCAGCCCTCAGTACTGTCTCGGGAGGGTGACCCTTGACCGGTAAGTGACAGAGAACTCTTTCGGGGGGTTGTGTTGGGGGTAACTGCCACATCAGGGCCTTTCCGCGGGCACGTTAAATTTTTTAAGTCAGTAAGTCCAGTTTTATTTAGTTTATTAATGGGAGTGTCACTTTTCCCCGTATACCGGATGGGAAACGATGATAGAAGATATAAAGTTCTTTTTGATAATATTACTGTAATGTAGTGTAGAGATAGAGTTATATGGATAATGAAAGTTTTGCATTTTTTCTATGTCTGGGAGGGATCCCGTTTACCCATGGATAACCAGATGAGGAAATGTTTTTGATCATTAGATTTGTAAAAATTAAAAATTAAATTATTGGTTGACTCCAAACGGATAACAGTATATGAACTTATCTAATTTTTAAAGTTAAATGTTTTTCTTTGTAATTATCTGTTGAATAATCTGTTATAATTAATGTCAAAAATATGGTATATGTATTTTTCTTTACCTTGTTATAAATGTAGATATCTAATTCTGATCTCTTTTAGGCATCTGAGACTTCAATCGGTATGAATGGAATCCAGGCGTGGAGAGTAATTGACGCTGAGTGTTATGTAAGAAAGTAGTTGATTGTAGTCAATAGTTTTATCCTAACTCAGATGCTGAAAGTTCCTCAAAGTTACTATTTTGTTTTGGATATTGAGTTAATGTCCCAAGGAGTCAAGTCTTTTAAATTTTTCAAAGATTTTCCAAATTAAATTTTTTTCTTTGATGTTATAAATAAAGAACTTTTCTAGTGTTAAATATGTGTATGTTGGATTGCAGTTGGAAAAATTTCTTGTTATTGGAAAATTTGTTTTAATCTTTCAAATTGAAGATTAAAGTTTTGGTACGTATTTGCAATATTTTTCTTGTTAATTTGTTTAAAATTGTTTGTATTAAAAATTGTAATGTATTAAGCTGCTGTTAGTATTTTTGCAACGATTTTTCCGGCTAGTCCTTAAGTCCATGGGTTGAAATTTTTTTTTGAAAATTTTCTTTGGGGCTTTGTGTGAAAATTTGACTTAAGCTGAAAAGTTAAAGTTTGGTCGTACTAGTATAAATGGGAAAGTTGCAACATATTAATCTTTGAGGCAGTTAGTTAAAAAAAAATTAAATTTTTCAAGTGTTGAACATTGTTTTAAAATTAAATTATTGTAAGGTTAAAATTGTTATGGTCGTTTGTGGGAGTTTCACTAATGTTGTTGGAGAGTTATGCTAATTGATCGAGGATCCAAATTTTTTCAAGTGTTTAAATTGTTTTTAACTATATGAAAAAAAAATCAAACATGGGTAATTTTTAAAGTTAATTTGTTCAGTTCAGCTGAGATGTGTATAGTGAAGTTCTTTTGGATATTAAATCCATTTTTCTAGTCTTTTCAGACTTTTTCAAGTCATTTCCATATTCTTTGGACAATTGGCTGATAGTTGCGTTGAGACAATAAGAGGGGGGGCACATGTCAGGAAAATCACATGCCTCCAGAATATTTGTTGGTCTTATTGACTCAAGCAACACATAAAAACTACCATTCATTATCACTCATACACTCTTAGTATTCTTCATATTAAGTAATAAACATTAAAGTTTTACCTTTATTAAATATAAAATACACTTCATAAATACAATTTACTTTTGTAAATACATCGTTTTTACTTACCTTTTGCACTTTATTCTTTTCATAATTTGAGCTGCTTTCAGGAACAAATACTTTTTATTTAGTCCATCATTAAAACGTAACTACAGAAACACAAACACATTTTTACTTCTAACGAGAACCGCACTACATCGTAAGCACTTCTGAGGTAGTGC
Source organism: Maratus michaelseni (assembly GCA_963931845.1). NCBI lineage: Eukaryota > Metazoa > Arthropoda > Arachnida > Araneae > Salticidae > Maratus > Maratus michaelseni. The sequence continues at coordinate 3,888,764 of OZ007593.1, forward strand.
CTCTGCCACTCACTAGATGGCGGCACACGTAGACCGTTCGGATTGGAAGACCGAACGTCGAATCAACAATGGCACGTGTATGCAAATTTCGATGGATCGTTCTAGTAAAGTGGGTGTTTCTAGTGATTAGCCGACATTCTACCAGTATAAATAGTTGCTATATCTCTGCATAGGTCGTATATTGGAAATCAATTGATCAAGTTATCGGCGGTGTTCTTTCAATAGACATCGTCGTAGTATTAGAATATCTGGCTTGTTAATGTTATATAAAAGTAAACGATGATCGTTGTGGTTGATGGCGATAGTATTTAAAGTTCGAGCAGCTTGGTACAGTAAAGTATAAATATATTTGATGTGTTTAATAAGTTTATCTTGTTCTGTTTACGTCTATTTGCTAAATATCCATGTTCTGTGAAAAGTGAAAACGTTACTGTCTTCAAAACGAAACTGTTTAATATCAAGTTATTAGAATCAAGATGCTGTATTATAATATGTGAGTACTTTGAATAAATCTCCTGTGTTTGAATAACTTTTTGTCTTCATTGAATTCTATATATATTCTGCATTTCACTATTTAACTTTTATATGATAATCTATCTAAAACCAGCAAAAGCTTCTCACTACGCTATAACTAAAAGTTATACTCTGCTTACTTCGAAATAGACTGCCTACATTATTTAAACAATGCGGAGATTCTTAAACATATTTGGCGCGAAACAAAAATCGCGCCAGCCCCGGTGCGTCTGTGACAGCTGTTTCAATTTAAAATACATGACGTTAACATTTTTCATTTAAAATAGAAAATAGAAAAATAATAATTATCATAAATCAAAACATTTGATTTCAAATTAAAGTATCGTTTCTAATTTGCACGCACAAAAAATAAAAGCTGACAATTATTTTCGAAATTTGACCCATTAAATATTATTACATGAGTTCAACTTACGTCAAAAAAGATCCGGAAGTTGAGTTGTATGGAACAGAATTAAGGTAAACTTTGACTGTCTCACTGGTGCGGATTATTTTTTTTATACCAGGCAGCGATCCAAAAATTCATGGTTTAATATTTTAAACATTCACAACGAATGAATCTTTTTTCTTTGTTTACTTTCATATATAGAGAATTTTAACTGCGAACCTAATTTAAACTGAAGTTATTGCAGAATGTATACATAATTGAACGTAAGTCATCTCTCAAATATTAATTTATTTTGAAAGATCTTTCTAAAAATGTAATTTTTATGCAGTTTTATTTGCAAAAATAATTTTGAATAAAAATGGCCGCCTGGCATATGAAAAAGTAAACGGACATCCCGGAACTGTTGATGACAGTCACATGACTTACGGTTTTATTATATAGATGATTTATTTTTTACTAACAAGCAATAAACAGGACAGCAGAATTTAAGATTCTCAAGATTTTAAACTTTTTGTGATTGGTTGGAGGTAGGGAAGGGAAATGGACATGTGTAGGGAGGGTATTTCTTTGACATTATATAAAAACATAAGTCAAAATCTACAAAAAAGTCAAAAGATGGAAAATTCTCGCTCTTGGATTTTTTCCACAAGGAAACCCTTTTTTTCGGGGAAGGGGGGCTTAGATTTGGGAATTGAAAAGAAAATCAAAATTATTTAAAAGTGGGTAGTGGGCTTACTTTCAAAAAGGGGGGGCTTAAAATCGGGAGTATGGTATATATATATATTTGTACATATAATTTTTGTCATGCTGGCACTAATATTTTTAGCTTCACATGTTTAGAGTAAAATTAGCAAGGAGCAAGGAAATCACCTTTTTATTATGGTACAGTCTGGAAGAACTTTTGTTCATTTAACTTTAACAATAATGTATAAATATTGGTAAAATTTTTCGACAGACTAATTTTGATTTGCGTGAAATGGGAGGATATGGAAAGTATGAATTGTCATTTCAAATTATAGAACAATTAGCTCAGTGTTTTTGAGATATGAACAGTGGTCATTTCCATCACTTTTTGAGATGTCATCCCATTTCAGACAATCTCAAAATTTTTAAAAATAATATTGTGACCCTGATTTCTTGTTGACTTTTATTTTTGTCTTGGCACATGTGCTCACAGCTAAACCATTGTAATACCAATTCTGAAACAGCTACTGTACAGTTTTTCTGTACAAAAAAAATCTTTATCAGCAGGAAATAACAATTTATCAGTTGAATAGATTTTCAGTTTAAAAAAAAAACTTAGAAAATGACAGAATAATTATGAACTACAAAATGAAAAACATTCCTTTTTTACTTCCACTCAGACATTTAATGGTACTTACGCATTATCTGTACCAGGAAGGGGGGTAATTACCAATTGTGTTTTAAACAGTAATTTAATTTACATATAATAAATACATATCATTAAAAAATATAAATTAGATAAAAGCCAACTAAAATAATATGAAACAGTAACTGAGCATTCTTTTATTACATATATAACATCAAACAGATGGCTTTTAGCCCTAAATTATACTAACGATGGTAGTTGTATTTACCGACAGACTGTTACATCCACCAGAATGAGTATAACATGAATATTTTTACGTTTTTCTATCTATAATAGAAGAAAGTATTGTAATCGAAATTTTTTTTACTTCTGGTTTTCGACGGATTGACACGTTTTAGGGGTCAGAGATTCCGAAAAACACATTTATACAAAATGACTGCCTATTCTCATTATATCATCAAAAAGTGTATGAAGTTATGCTTCAAATTGAACCAAATTTTTTCCTATGTTTTTGGCTATGGCCAGCAGGTCCTACTTGAATTTGGGGATATTTCGACGACAGGAGGCGCTGTGATCGTGATTTTTGTTCTATTTTCACTATTGTATCATCGAAAAGTGTATGAAGTTATGCAAATTGAATCAATTTTTTTGTATATGCTTTTGACTATAGCCTGCAGATACCAGTTGAATGTACAGATATTTCGACAAAAGGGGGTGCTGAGATCCCGATTTTTATTCCATTTTCACTATTGTAGCATCAAAAAGTGTAAGAATTTATGCAGATAATTAGACCAAATATTTTGTATATGTTTTTGACTGCAGGTCCCAGTTGAATTTGGGGACATTGCTCCTTGAGGGGGTGCTGTTATAGCCATTTAAAGATTTCAATTTTTAAAAAGTATACAAAAAATTAGAAATCCTAAATCTTTGTGTTAAATGTTTGGCCTTGATCTAAGGATTCCAGAGCATTTTTTGTTTTGCTTCTATCTTAAACTAGTCAGATATGCCAATCCCAAAACTTTCTTCAATCTCATACATATTAATGCTTCAAAATTCGCTATCAAACTGCCAAAAACATCAAATTTTTTTGTCATTCTGTTGTATGTCAGCTGCTTGCGAATCATCGAGTTACCTGAATGCGAGCAGCCGATGTGTTATACTAAACTACAAAAAGTCCTTCTGGCCTGTACTGGCAGGAAAAGACAGCCTCCCTATCGTTTGGTTTTGAGATTTTGGCTAATTCAACTGAAAACACATGAAGCTAAAGCATGCGAAAACACAATTACAGAAGAGTCATTCCCAGTTCTCGTCAATATGGAATTTGAATGAGAATATTGCCAAAATCGAGACATAGCCAAGTTGGCTTCATACATGGAAACATATTTTGATGCCAAATTTGGCGATATTTCATCAATTGTCGCTACGCTTGACGTTGGTAAATATAAATATATAGTGTTAAGCATGTAATTGTTGAAATGATGGTTACAACAATGAAAGAAAATTTGGCGAAAATAAAACACATAAATTAAACCCGTTTATGGTGGAATCCTGCTGTATTGTTTCAAAATGTCAGCCACCCTATAATTTCAATCTGCTGTATCTCAGCCATATTTTAAGATAGAAATAAACCAAAAAAAAAAAAAAAGCTCTGGAATTCTTGGATCAAGGCCGAACATTTCAAGCAAAATATTTTTAGGATTTCTAATTATTTTGTACAACTTTTTGAAAAGGATATCTTTAAATGGCTATCACAGCACCCCCTCTAGGTGCAATATCCCCAAATTCAACACAGACCTGCTGCTATAGTCAAAAACATATATAAAAAATTTGGTTCAATTACTGTAATACTGAGACAAGAAAAACCCTGGGTAGGGTTGCTGCATTCGAAGGTTCCAAAACTTGTAGGGAGAGAACTTCGTCAGTAGAAGCGGACTGCGATAATTCTTGGGCTGACCAGCTGAACGGGGGGAAATTGGCGCAAAAAGAAAATACCGAACTTCCCTCAAATAAAGTCGACTGACCAGTTACCTTAGCAACTGGACCGAGCGGAGACCGGTTTCAGAGTTTTTCTAACCAGAGCTAAACAGTATCTGCATAACTTCATACACTTTTCGATGATACAATAGTGAAAATGGAACTAAAACAGCGATTGCAGCACCCCCTTTCGTCTAAATATCCCTAAATTCAAGTGGGATCTGCTGGCAATAGCCAAAAACATAGAAAAAAATTTGGTTTAATTATCTGCATATCTTCATACACTTTTCGATGATAGAATAGTGAAAATGGAACAAAAATAGCAATTGCAGCACCCCCTTTCGTCGAAATATCTCCAAATTCAACTGAGACCAGCAGGCTATAGTCAGAAATATATACAAAAAACTTGGTTCAAGTATCTGCATAACTTCATACACTTTTCGATGATACAATGCGGACACACAGAGACATTTTGTAAAAACATGTTTTTCAGAATCTCTGACCCCTAAAACATGTAAATCCAACAAAAACTGGAAGTCAAAATAAATTTCGATTACAATACTTTCTTCTATAATAGATAGAAGAAAGTAAAAATGGTTGATTTAGTAGTTTGAAATTATAGGGTTGGTGATTTTTAAACAATACAGCAGGATTCCCCCATAAACGGGTTTAATTCATGAGTTTTAGTGAACATGATTTCTCCAAATTTCCTTTCATTGCTGTAACCATTGTTTCAACACTTACATGCTTAACACTATATATTTATAATCACCAACCTCAAATTCTCGCCAAGCTTGGCAACAATTGGTGAAGCATCGCCAAATTTGGCGACAAAAAAATGTTGCCATACAGGAAGCCAACTTGGATATGTCTATCTAATTTGGCAACATTCTCATTCAAACTCATTATTGACGAGAACTGAGAATGACTCTTCTGTAATCAGGTTCTGCATGTTTTAGCTTCATGTATTTTCTGTAGAATTAGCTAAAATCTCAAAGCAAAGCAATAGAGGGACTATCTTTTCCTGCCGGTGCAAGCCAGAAGGGCCTTTTGTAGTTTAGTATAATACATCGACTGCTCACATCCAGGTAACCAAACGATTCACAAGCAGCTGACGTACAACAGAATGACAAAAAATATTAATTTTTTTTGGCAGTGTGATAGCAAATTTTGAAGCATTAACATGTATGAGATAGAAGAAAGTTTTGGGATTGGCATATCCGATTAGCTGTAAATTTATATTTGTATTCATTTAATAAAATAGTTTGTGACAGTCTGTAATTTTTAAATGATCATCACTTTTTCATAATGCTATTACTTTGTTTTTCAAATATTTCATTTGATGCCAATTATTACACTTGGCGACAATGGTGTTGGTATAACAGGAAAGTACCAAATTTTCTTTTAAAATATCTAAAATGATTTTACAATATATAATTGTAATATTAAACTATTAATAAACTGAAGCATATTTTGATACATCTCTATTATCCCATTGACCACTTTTCATAACAAAAAACTATCGACAAACTGTAAGATTAAACACCAAAATTGCAGTTCCATTTACCCGATGTCAGAAGCATTATATGTGTTTTTTATGTCATCAAGTGCTTTTCAATTCGTCATTTGCATGCATTTTTCATTATGTTTTACTGATTTATTAGTTATTTCATTCATTAAAATAACAATTGCGTCCTTAAATTCTTATATTTTATTTATTTATTTATTTTGATTTTCCCAAGAATATTTGATGCTTTATCACCTGTGCCAGCTAATGGGATACTTTAAATCTAACCTCTTAATTTATAATTAAGTTATAAATATATCAATATGTTGTATTTCCATCTGAAACCCATCTGTGTACATAATTTTTATTATTCAAGCATTATAAGGAATTGAGTTTAAAATAAATTGTTAAAATTTCATCTTTACCAGCAAAAACCAAGTTGAATTGAATAAAGGAGTGTTAGAAAGATAAACACTTTCACAGATATCTAAATTCCTTTTACTTTTCAAATTGTGTAAATTTAATCAAAAGTATTATTAAAATCTAAATGTCATTTTTATTAAGAAGATTTATTATAGTGAAGTATTGCTAAAAATGGCTAAACTTCAGAATTAGCCTGCTTTTTTTGATTGGTCCAAAATCATCGTTATTTGGCAGTTTTTTTTGGCGAATTTCACCTTTGATACTTGCGATGGCAACCCCGACTTTTATGGCAGCTCTAGCATTCTAGCCCTTTCCCGTACCCTGTCGACCCCACGGACAATTGGACACTACCCGATAACTTTGTCATTTGCATAGCAGCCTGCCGCATTAGAACGAGTGTCGCCATTTTTTTTTTTTTCAGGTTTCATTTTCCCGATTTATTTCTTATAAATGTAATAATTATTTGAATTTAGGGATAAATTTGTTATTTTTTTAAAGCAGATAATTTCTTTTGACCACTGTTTAATATTGTGTAGCTTGCTACTTGTCTCTTCGATTCTATGACTACACGTGTTTTTTATCAGGATGCATTTTTGCAATTTATTTATGATAACCGGGGGGGTTCAGGGGGGCTGAGCCTCCCTGACAAAAAATATAAGTAATCTTTATTTAAAAAACCCTTTTTATGGACCCCTAAAATTTACTTAAAAAAATCACCATTTTACAATTTTTCTAGGTAAGTGAGATCGTTGATTTTCTGTTATTTTTTATAAAATGTATGTTTTTTAAAACGTAATTTTGGCAGTAATTTACTATTTTATGTTTTAAAGTATATATTTTTGCTTTTGATTCTTGCGATTTAAATTTGCGTGGTTTTTCGAATACTCATGTATGTTTTTTAAAATGTAATTTTGGCATTAATTTACTGTTTTATGTTTTAAATTATATAATTTTGCTTTTATTTTGATTTTCGCAATTTAAATTTGGGTGGTTTCCGGAATACTCCGCAAAAGCAAGTCAATTTGATTATTTTGTCAATTTCCGAAAAGTAGATTTATTGTTAATATGAAAAAAACGGGGGGTTCAGGGGGGCAGTGCCCCCCTGACATCAAATAAACACCTTTTTATCAAGCCCATCCCAAACTCCCTTCAACAGCAAGTTATTTATGTTTTTAGGTAAGAGGTAAGTGAAATCTTTTTATGTTTAAAGCAAGGTTTTTGCTATGTGAAAACAATAACTTTGAAAAATATTTAAAAAATTATTATTATTATTTTTTTTTAAATATTTATATGTTTTGAAGCTACATTTTGGCTGTTTTAATTCTTGCTTTAAGCAATAGTATGATTACCGGCAGGTAAACAAAAGATTTAAATAATCCTTTTTTTTTCTTTAAACATTTTTATAGCCCCTTAAAATTTACTTAAAAAATCATCATTTTAATAAATAAATCTAAGCAAGTGAAATCTTTTTTTTTCCCCATAAAAACTGTGTATTTAAAAAATATTTTGCTGTTTTAAATTTGTTTTATCTGTATGTCCCCCCCCCCCCCCCACTCCCATTTTTTTCTTTTCAAATGATGTTTATTAGCTTTATTTTAAATATTTGAATTGCAGAATCATAAGTTTTTACCGTTTTCTCGATGCTAACTTTAAGTTTTTTATGCTTCATGTAGCAAAGTTGTCATTTATTTATTTATTATGTCTTTTTTTACCGTTTTCTCGATGTCGCCGACTTGTTATTTATAGCCACTTTAGACTTAGTTATGAAAATTTTTAAAGTAGATAATAAAAAAAAACAAAAAGGGAAAGCAAAGCAGTTAAAATCATGAATAATTTATTACATGTTTTAACAAATATTCATGATTTTAATTGCTTTGCTTTCCCTTTTTTTTTTTTTTTTTTTTTTTATTATCTACTTAAATTTTTTTATGTTTAAGCCTAATAATGACCACTTGGCGACATTTACTACTTGGCAAAAACGGCCTTTTTCGCGGCGCAAAAAAAAATTCAAGATGGCGGACAGCAGGCTAATGCCGAAGCTGTTCCCTAAAAATATTGGCACTTGTGTGTGTATGTGGGGCGGGGGGGGGGGGGTTTCGCATGATAGGGAAAATGGGCTTACTGAGTAGAGGAAAATTTTTCAAGCATATATTCACTAGCATATTTTCCGATATTTGTATATTTATTTAATATAAACAAACCGTTTATATATTTTTATATACAAACAGATGCATTTATTGTATGATACTGCATCTTTACAAACTTGATTACATTTACACAAAATGTCTCTGACATTAGAAGCTTAATAGTAATTTAATGTTGGATTTTCGTTTGATCGAAATATATTATTATATTCTGTTTAATTTAACCATAACAATTAATCCATTTACATATCTAACATTTACAAAAGCATTAATATAATGTTTGATTGATTCATAGAAAATATTACTTACCACACCCTACATTCAACAAAATGGCGACGTGACGCTATGTGGAACATAGTAAAAAATTCGATTAAAAATACCTGTTCGATTTGTTATTTTTTCATGCTGCCATCTGTTGTCAAAACAGAATTTTATTGAAAATTTTTAAAACTGTTGCAATTTTTAACATGTTGCAATTGCAAACAATACAAGGTTAGGTCTGTTTCTCAATACAACTCTGCCCAAATTAATTGGTAATTATTAATATAACATTTTACATAGATCGACAAAAATGAAATCATACGGAATCTCATATTATACCCCCTGCCAATAGGAAGCAGTGGGAGATTTAAAAAAACAACAATATCCTGTCTATTATTAGAAAATTCTATGAACAGCGCCATCTGTTGGAGTTAATACTTGTCATTGTGTTCAATTACTGTATAAGCTGAAAATCTAAATGCAGGTTGAGTAAAGATATAATAATTCTTCCATAATAATAATATATCTATTCATTATAAAAGAAAATTTCTACAAATTAAATTCCAAATTAAAGCTTATAGAATAAAATCTTGCATCTTATATGCCACTAAAATTGCTGTTACAAATCTAGCATGATGAATTCTAATTTGTTGAACATATTACACACATACTATATTTAGATATATTGATTATTTTGATGGTGTTGTCTGTATATATTTTCTGTATTTCAATTTGAAATTCTTTTTGACTGTTTGCATGTTTTTTCCTTGTGACACATCCATGATTTTCACTGCGTAAAAATTTATATTACATAATATCAAGAGTACAGTAGAGAATAAATATTTACACAACTTGGGAACTGGGCTTGTGTAGATTTCAGGATTTTGCAGGTTTTCAGGCATAGCCAGATTGTGAAATATAGGAAAATATTTACTCTGCCCCCACATCCCATACCTAAAAATTTCCTTGTTTACTGGGAAATGTCAAATGAGGTATTGGAAATTTCGAAAAAGTGTAGAATTTATATGATTCTACTCTTATTCTAACTCTCCTATATTGTGTTATTAAAAAGTACAAACAGACATTTTTTTAAATAAATTTAATAATTGAAATAATTCTTATTAATTAAAAATTTAATAGCTTTAATTTTACTATTATTTTTCTCTAATTTGATAAATATTTTTAAAATAAATAAAATATTTTAAATATTACAATAATATATTTCCCTAATTTTTTAAATAATTTAAATAATTTTTAATTTTATATATATTTAATATATTTTTTTTAATTATTTTACTGTAACTATTTGAGCATTTAACATTTTTGTGCTTGAGAGCAGGCAAAGTGGGTAAGGAAACAGAATGTTTTGTGAGTGTCTGTGGGGGGGGGGGGGGAAGGATTTAGAAAACAGATTATTTATTTATTGGTATATACTATATTGTAAAATACAAACATATCCATCAGTAACACTAATCTAAAACATAACATTAGCTGTCACAACATGAGCTTTCACTGTGATTGTATACATCTTAACTTCTGAATAATGGATAATCCTGATTTTTAATCAATCGAGTAAAGAAAATACATGTACTTTCAGGTAAATTTTCTTTGAAAATTGTAAATTAACTTATGGATTTTTGATTTTTAAAAAATCTGGGATGTAATTATTTTAATCCATCAACATGTTTTGTAGCAATAAACATATTATTTCCTGCAGTAATGTAAATGAACATTTTCTGTATCATAAAATAAATATGGAAAACTTGCCGGAACGGTGGGGGGGGGGGGGGGGGTTAGACGACATTTTCAAAATAGACGAAATCCATCAAATTTAGAAGATCGTCACTGCAGTATTTTGAGTCATTAAAGAGAGATCAATTAATTATGAATGAGCAAAAAAGAATAATTACTTAGGCAATAAACAAAGCGTCTAATGGCATCATTCCACTGCTGTATTACAAATGAGAATTGTAAAAAAGAAAAGATATACATATATGTAACACTTGAAAAGACTTTTTTTTTTATAGCAAAAACTTGTTAAATGATGAATAGTTTCTTTCAAAACCATACCATTTTTGTTTTACTTTCATTCTACATAATACTTAAATCTTGTTCAGTTCAATAGCTCTGTAGTTTATTTTTTTTTTAGATTATTATTAAACTCACTCTGCACTAATCCCCTATTTTTTTTTTTTTTTTATTGAATTGCATCTTTATAGGATTGTTATAAATCATAACATTATTCCTGGGCTTAAAAGCATATGAAAAATTTTGTCGTCAGGCATAAAACAGTTAAGAGTTTATCTGAATTTGAAACCAATTTACTATTTTCTCTTATATACAGTCAACTCCCTCTAATCCGCACAGCTTGGGACCAAACGTTGTGCAGATTATAGAATTTTGCGGATTATAGGTCATTGCTTCGTTTACATTTTTTTCTCATGTAACTTTACAGTAAATTAATTATTAAATGTATAAATTAGTTGGTAAAAAGAAAGATATTGTAAAAGATTGGATTATTTAATTAAAAATCCCATTATGTTTAAGGAAAAATGTCTTTAAATTTTATTTTACAATTTCTTTTGTTTATTTTTACAATTTTCAAACATAGTAATAATTGTCATTTGTTTGAGAACTTTTGACTTTTGGTCTAGTATTTTTTCTTGGAGTCTTTGTATAGTCATTGTTTCTTGTTCTGAGACAAAACTCTTTTCTGAAGAAAATCCAGATATTTATAACCCATATCCAAGACCTGCTCAAGAGTTACTTTTTCACCTTCATCATCATACTCTGTGCCAGAATTATCCTATTTTCAGTAGAGTTTCATGTTCAGTAGAGACATAGTAGTACTCATAATGTCATTTGTGAAATTCTCTTTATTGCAGCTTCATCTTAGGAGGATATCCATCCAATTACACATTTTCTCCATTCAAGAAATCCAGCACAACACTTAGTGAATTTTTTAGTTTTAGTTTTGTATTAGGGAATTTTTCTGCAGATTTCTGTTTAGCACTAACCAAACTGAAGCCAACTAAGTCAACATCATCACCATTACTGTCTATAACTAAAGATGCTGGCCACAAATTTTGCTTTGAACCTACTAAAGTGTTTTTGTATACAGAGACTCATGCATCAGCCAAGAGAAATATACAGCCCTTAATTGTAAATTGTCTTCTATACTCCTCCATATTAGCCGATAAATCAGAGGTTATAATTTTGTGCATAAATTCCATTTTGTATTGGCATTTCATGCTACGAATAATTCCCTGATCCATTGGCTGAGTAAGAGAATTTGTATTCGGGGGTAAAAGTAATGTAGATAACATTGCCTTTTTGTAATAATTTTGGATGTCTAACACAATTGTCTAAGAGCAATAATATTTTACAGTTTACAGGTAAACAGACCTTTGTACTACAATGCGTATAGGCTTCATTTACAAAATGATTTTCAAATAATTCTATGAAAATTTGGTGGGTGAAACCACGCTTTTTGATTGTTACAACATGAAAAAAAGTCTCCTGATTTTTTACTTTTTTTTTTCAATGTGAAAAATAAGTTTAACTTCATTGAAATACAAAAATTTAGGGGAGAGGGGACGGTCTACTGATAATCAATCAAATTGCTGCCATTCCGGAATTTCTCTCGCACAATTAATGGTAACCAAATTTTCATTGTTTACATCTGAAACAGTGTGCGGATTATAGAGTTGCAGATTAGTGGGAGTTGACTGTATGTTCATTTTGTATTGGGGAATGGGGAGAAGATAACAGAAATAAAAGCTTTTTTTGATGGGGAGGAGAAACTGTTGGCTTTACTGGATTTCAAGTATATGAAATTGAATACATGTACACATGCTCCTAATTGAATACATGTCACTGCTCCCAATTGTGATAAAAAAAAAAAAAAGTGTTCTAACATCATATGGTTTCACCATATTTGTTCTTAAATTTGCATTTTGCTAGTAGATGGCAGGACAAGGCAGTGTTTTACTACCAACTATTGAATTCAAGTCTTCAAAGTCATGTAATAAATTAATTCAAAAACTAAATTTAGTTATATTTTATGTCTTGTATATATTTTGTTAAAATTAAGATGATCTTTTAATAATTTATATAGCTAAATGATTATTTAATTACAGAATAAAGTTTATTTCGCTTTCATTTTTCTGCAAATATGTAGAAAGTTTGTGGAGTTTTAAATGTTGTAAAAACAAAAAATAATTAAAATATATTTGGAACGTAAAATATATTTATGTGATAATTTTTGTATTTTATGCTTCATTGATTTAAAGAGATGAAAGAAATAGTTTAATAAAACATTGATTTAAATAATAATAATAATAAATTCTAAAGATAAAAGTCAAAAACTGCATTAACAACATGCCAGTTTTATGCAACATTTCAAAAAGCTATGAACAACTTGGCAATATTATTTCAATTATAATGATGAGAATACAATAAATATTTAATAATTTGATGTGGCTTACTTAATACCATTCTTGCCGAATATTAATTTAATATGTTAATTTCAGTTTAATCCGTTTCTTACAACTAATTTCAGTATATTTTATAAATAAAGCTGACAATTATAACAACTATTTCTATAGAAAAAAAATATATTATGTACACTTGTGTTATTTAAAAATAGGAAATTATATATCATAGATATGAAAGATTACACCTCCAACAAACACTATCGCCTAAATACAACTTCATTTCATGTTCGTTCTTACAATACATCTTATCAGGCAAAATACCTTACTTATGGAAGAAAATTATAGCCAAGAGAAATATACAGCCCTTAATTGTAAATTGTCTTCTATACTCCTCCATATTAGCCGATAAATCAGAGGTTATAATTTTGTGCATAAATTCCATTTTGTATTGGCATTTCATGCTACGAATAATTCCCTGATCCATTGGCTGAGTAAGAGAATTTGTATTCGGGGGTAAAAGTAATGTAGATAACATTGCCTTTTTGTAATAATTTTGGATGTCTAACACAATTGTCTAAGAGCAATAATATTTTACAGTTTACAGGTAAACAGACCTTTGTACTACAATGCGTATAGGCTTCATTTACAAAATGATTTTCAAATAATTCTATGAAAATTTGGTGGGTGAAACCACGCTTTTTGATTGTTACAACATGAAAAAAAGTCTCCTGATTTTTTACTTTTTTTTTTCAATGTGAAAAATAAGTTTAACTTCATTGAAATACAAAAATTTAGGGGAGAGGGGACGGTCTACTGATAATCAATCAAATTGCTGCCATTCCGGAATTTCTCTCGCACAATTAATGGTAACCAAATTTTCATTGTTTACATCTGAAACAGTGTGCGGATTATAGAGTTGCAGATTAGTGGGAGTTGACTGTATGTTCATTTTGTATTGGGGAATGGGGAGAAGATAACAGAAATAAAAGCTTTTTTTGATGGGGAGGAGAAACTGTTGGCTTTACTGGATTTCAAGTATATGAAATTGAATACATGTACACATGCTCCTAATTGAATACATGTCACTGCTCCCAATTGTGATAAAAAAAAAAAAAAGTGTTCTAACATCATATGGTTTCACCATATTTGTTCTTAAATTTGCATTTTGCTAGTAGATGGCAGGACAAGGCAGTGTTTTACTACCAACTATTGAATTCAAGTCTTCAAAGTCATGTAATAAATTAATTCAAAAACTAAATTTAGTTATATTTTATGTCTTGTATATATTTTGTTAAAATTAAGATGATCTTTTAATAATTTATATAGCTAAATGATTATTTAATTACAGAATAAAGTTTATTTCGCTTTCATTTTTCTGCAAATATGTAGAAAGTTTGTGGAGTTTTAAATGTTGTAAAAACAAAAAATAATTAAAATATATTTGGAACGTAAAATATATTTATGTGATAATTTTTGTATTTTATGCTTCATTGATTTAAAGAGATGAAAGAAATAGTTTAATAAAACATTGATTTAAATAATAATAATAATAAATTCTAAAGATAAAAGTCAAAAACTGCATTAACAACATGCCAGTTTTATGCAACATTTCAAAAAGCTATGAACAACTTGGCAATATTATTTCAATTATAATGATGAGAATACAATAAATATTTAATAATTTGATGTGGCTTACTTAATACCATTCTTGCCGAATATTAATTTAATATGTTAATTTCAGTTTAATCCGTTTCTTCCAACTAATTTCAGTATATTTTATAAATAAAGCTGACAATTATAACAACTATTTCTATAGAAAAAAAATATATTATGTACACTTGTGTTATTTAAAAATAGGAAATTATATATCATAGATATGAAAGATTACACCTCCAACAAACACTATCGCCTAAATACAACTTCATTTCATGTTCGTTCTTACAATACATCTTATCAGGCAAAATACCTTACTTATGGAAGAAAATTATAGCTTCTTCCTCTGTTTTTGGCAAATCCCAAATTTTCATCATTATGAAAATCCAATTTTGTGATGTTTTTCGTAGAATAATTTCGATTATTCCAGCTTGCGGAGATTATAAATATCACGATTAAAAATCTTTAAAATAATTCGCAACTTCACAACAAATTTTTCATGGAACAATTTTTTTTTTTTTTTTTAAACAGAAAATTATGACTTAGAGTTGTTGCCATCTCAGAAAAAAAAACTATAAATTTAAAAAAGAAGAGAAAGGTTAAAATTCAAATAACGCCAAATGAAACAATTTTTGATGATTTATCACTGGTGCCCGGCTAACTGAAAAGTACCAATAATAATAAATATATTTATCTAAGTATTTATTTACATCCTCCTATCTACACTTTGAGGCATTGAAAATGCTCAAATTTTTGTGACAATAATGGAAAGGGGACGCTGGAAAGAGAATTAGTGTTTCATATATTGCTGGATTATTGTAACTTTATTCTTATATTAAATGTAATATAAATACAACTAGCTTTTTCTGTAAATTAATACACATGTATAATATGAATCATTTTCGACAATAACTTCCTATTTGAAATATACTTTTTTTTAAAATCAAAACATAACTTGATTGTCTATGTATTTATTGTATATGATCAAGATATTTTGATAAATTAAAAAACTTTTGTGCCTATGTGTGTATATTTTAATAAAGATTACACAAGAAAAATTATTTATCTTGATTTAAGAAACAAACATTTATTTAACAGAAACAATTAACAAACCCCTTTATTTAACAAAGGCAAATACAAAAAAAAAAAAAAAAAGTGCCCAGTTAAACTGATGGCATTGAGCTCACAGGCTATTCATACTAATTGTATATTATACTCTTATTTCAAATAATAATGCCCCTGGAAAGAGAAAGAGATCGACAATAAATTAAGGGGGGGTAGACCCCCGTTCCACCCCTTTATACTTAACCAATGAACCCCTAAAACTAATCAGGGAAGCACCTTACCCCAATGAATTTATATACAAAAATTGAAGCAAATTGGGTAATTCTGCATGAAAAACCCATTTATCTAAATTAAGAGGGGATTAACCCCCATTCCCCTTTCATACTTAACCAATGAACCCCCAAAACTAATCAGGGAAGCACCTTATAACAATGAACCTATAAGCCAAATGTTAATCAAATCAGATAATTTGGCATGAAAAACACATTTATCTAAATTAAGGGGGGATTAACCCCCCGTTCCCCCTTTATACTTAACCAATGAACCCCCAAAACTAATCAGGGAAGCGCCTTATAACAATGAACCTATAAACCAAATGTTAATCAAATCGGATAATTTGGCATGATAAACACATTTATCTAATTTAAGGGGAGATTACCAACCATTCCCCCCCCCCTTTATATGTAACCAATGAACTCCCAAAACTAACCAGGGAAGCGCCTTATCCCAATGTATCTATAAACAAAATTTGAATCAAATCGGATAATTTTTCATGAAAAACTCGTTTATATAAATTAAGGGAGTGATTAATCCCCCTTCTCCCCTTTCTACTTAACCAATGAAGCCCCAAAACTAATCAGGGAAGTGCCTTATAACAATGAACCTATAAACCAAATGTTAATCAAATTGGATAATTTGGCATGAAAAACACATTTATCTGAATTAAGGGAGGGATTAGCCCCCATTCCCCCCATTTATACACAACCAATGAACCCTCAAAGGTATATTCTGTTGCTTACTATTCAAAAAAGCAAAAGATGCCAGCATGATTGTGTTAATGCCAGTATACAAGAAAGCATAGATTTAATGCTATAGGGTTGTTTTTGCGTAAAATGACACTGTGTCTCCTAAAATTCACAGCACAGAGAAAATTCCCTTCACTGGCATTTGAAATGATGTGGAGAAAAATTAAATGCACAGAATGGTCTTTTTTTATCCTTTTTTGTCTAAAAATATAAATTGTCAAAGCTACCAAATTAATTATATTTTTTTAAATAAAAAAAAATTTAACCAGAAATTTATTTAATAGATGACACAGTTAAACAAGAAATATTTTATCAAATAAAATTCTGGTTCAAAACAAGTTTATTTGATGCAGAAAATAGAATAAAATTTGACAGTTGGATTTGCCCTAATAAGGTGCTTCGAAAAATTTTGATGTCGCCAAAAACTTTTTGCTCTTTATATTAAAAAAAATAATGGTGGGCCATGGAGATAAGTTTCGTACTACAAAAGTATGAAATCTTTTTGCATTTGTTAGTGTGAGGACAAATATATACCTGAAAAATTTATTTAAAAAATAGAATCAATCATTAAAATATTTTGCACAATATAAGGACTAGCTGATCCATCCGGCATTGCCCGGAAATCAGTAACTTCCTTTTAGTCAAAATATGAAAATGTCCTATAGGTCAACCACTTTCAATACCACCCTATCTTACCCCCAGCTACTGACATGCAACCACGATAGTAGCGCAACGATGGGAGAGACTGGATGCTACTACTACACACACAAACACAAGTGGTCTGCACTGGGTAGTTGTGGCTGCAAAGTGAAATATAGTGATACACACATCTATTTTATATATATATATTGTGCATTGCCACCAATGGAGAACACTTTGAGCAGTATCTCTAGTAGATTCCAGTATTTGATGTATTCATTTTTTATAGTAGACCGTTTTCTAATATGATAATAATTTGATATTTATTTTTTCTGTTTAATTTCAATATTTCATTCTTCGTTTTGTATACGACCTCTGAAAGTCAGCTCAAATTATTTATTAGATGAAATAACCCTCTTTGGTGATACACCGATTTAGCCATACCGGCTAAAGGTTGTTTTGCTGTAAAAAGGACATTGCTTCCTGGTTTCAATCTCGAATTACTCTAATTCATTTTTTAACTGATCCCTCAATGAAAGACAAAATCATGTGAAAAAAGCTCAAACTTTGAAATTTAATAACTGTGTCAATTTTTGTCGTACAGAAGTCAAACTTTTTGTGTTGTATTTGTTATGATAGATGCAAACATTTACTATATATAATTATAGGGTCCGGGGGACCGTATAAAAAGTTAGATTTCGTAATTTTTATAAAATTGATTTTTTTTACTTTATTAACGCCTCAACATGAATATTTACCTCATTTTAAACACTTTTGTAATTGGAACTATATGTCTACAACCAACGGTTGAGAAATTAAAGGTTGGCGATAGATAACATTTTGCACCCTGTATATATATATATATATATATATATATATATATATATATATATAATAATATCTTCACTTCACATTTTACTGACATTTACCTTCAGTTATTTGTGTTTTTCGTTTTATTTTTTTCTATTGCTTGTAATTAAACAAAATTCATTACAGTTTTCTAATAGTTTAATCTATGTATATTATATATAGATTATGTTATTAAAAAAACTGAAATTAATGTTGTTTGATTACAAACAATAGAAAAAGTAAAATAAAATGAAAAAAACAAATAACTGACAATCAGTAAAATGTGAAGTCGAGATATTTTAGTAAGTACATACTAATATACAAACTACATGTCAATGAAAATAAAATGTTACAAAAACTGGTGTAAAACAAATTATAAGGGCAAAAAACTTCTTAAAATATCATAAAAAATAATAATTGAACTAAACAAGAGTAAATAAAACACCAATAAATGAGTAAGTAAACCAGCAGTTTTTTGTGTGTATGTTTTAAGAAATTTTTCTTTTAAGTTACACAAAAATAGAGATTAAAAGCAACATTTATAATTATGTTTATAGTAATTAATATGCTTGCGTAATCACAACATTGATTTTTTTCTTAAAGTTTTATATATTTATTCAATCATTCCAGGGATGAGTATAGTCAAACTATAAAACAGAAAAAAAAATTGATGCCGTTTCCCTAAATAATGAAGATATTTTTCCATATAAATATTGATTTTCAAGACTTAAGGTTTAAATAAGTATTCAAGACTCTTATTCAGTAGATAACTACTACACCACAAGAATACTCTGTGTTTGCTTTGAAGTATTCTGTCCGAAATTTATTTTAAATATTGAGGTGTACATGGTACATGAGTATTTAGGTTTTGCATGAACTCTGTACATGATCAATAGGTAAAATTGTTCGGCAGTAATTTGTGTACTTAAATTTGAAAAATAACAATAAAAATGCATTGTGAATGATTTTAAAAATTAAAAATTTGATTCTAACAGAATAAAACCTGTTAGGAATGCTTTTTCTCATTTTTTCCTCCAGAAATTGAGAAAAATAAATATCAGAGTGCACATTTCTGCTACTAGGACGTGGCATATATGAAAAATATTCAATATATTTTTCCCCACTTTTTTCAAGTGTTATATAATCACCATTTGAAACTTAAAAAAAATATAGTTGTATTATGAATTAAATAACCAATTTCAAAACAAAAGCAAGACTGGTTAATTGGAAGAAACATTTTAATCACAAAAGATACAAAAATATATACTATTGCAAAACCATTTCATCTGGAATAATAAAGAATTCTGGAAAGTAGTAAAGCGTATTTTTCTTTGATGCATCAGGTTAACCACTCATTCATGATTTATTCTTTTCTTGTATTCATCAATTCGCGACTCAAACGGACTATAGGGGGAATTTCAATTCTTAATTACTTCTAAATCTTAATATTCATGAGCCTCATTAATAATTATAAAAATAATAGAGCATTGTTTTGTTTAAAGCACAAAAAAATCAATATTGTTATTTTTTCTTTTTTTATGTATAGTAACAGGAATTTTGATAAACATTGATTTATGGGCATTATTTAAGACTTAAAGTAACAAAATTAGTCAAAACCGTTCAATTATTTTCCATACAAAATATTCGTTAATAATATGACAGAACCAGCAATTATTTGTTTATTGACAGCTGATCCATAAATCAGAAGAGTAACACTTGCACAGTAAAATGTTGTCTTTGATTGGTTGCTGTGAGGGCTCTTCTGTAACCAGTGAAAATGTTTTTATGTTAGGCATTGAATTACTACGATTCGTTGGGATTAGTGACATCTAAGTACATCTGGTTTTATGGCTTCATTTTCTGATTAGTGATCTGGGAGAGAAAACCCTAGTGCACGGCCACATTTCACTGAAAAAGGCTCTGTTCACTAGAGATTTCCTCCAGGCTATTGTCCTGAATTTTCTTAGAAATCTTCAATAGCTCTTTCCCTTTTTTCTATTTAATTTCTTTCTGTTTTCACGAAGTCAATGTGAGTGTTTGCAAAACACTTTTTGTTGTTGTTTTGTCCTGAAGAATGGTCCATCTCCTGAAAATAAAGTAAAAAAGAAAATGTTAAAAAACTGTCATTAAATTTGTTGTACTAAAAAAAAAAAATCACTATAAAAAAAGGTTTTTTATTTCTAATAAGATACAAAAAAATATCAAAAACTAAAAAGATGCATTGATTTTTATTAGATTTTAAAAACTGGAAAATAGATTTTTTTTCCTTATTGAACGTTCATATGTAACATTCAAATAAATGCTCGTTTTCCTATTTACAACATCTCTCAGACTTTTAAAATATAATGTGAGCATAAACAAATGATGATCTTTTAAATTATTTTGTAAACAAGCAAAACTTACTGATTTCTTTTAATAAATGTGTAATTTTTTTTTTAAATCATCATTTCATCAAGAGTAAGATATTTACTTAGCAATACTATAGGTTAAGTATTTTCCTAAATCGCTCATTGTTATCAAAATTTCGCAGTCCTGAGGTTATCACAGTAAGCGACATCTACTGTATCTTAAACTCACTATTGTGAATATCTTCAAGGTGCTTTTTGTTTATGAAACAGCTACAGAACAGCCTTTAAAATATAATTCAAGAATAGCAATCTGTCATTGCTTGAAAATTTTTATAATATTTCAATAATGTCAAAACATGGAAACAAACTCTTTTCATAAAATATAAGCTTTTATATACTATGTACTATTCAGACAATGTAGCAAATTTCTGAAACTAACACTCTCACATAATCTATATTTGTAACTTTAGCATAGTTACACACAATGTAAAATGCATATAAAAATCTAAACTGTAATTCAAATAAAAATGAATATACATTTTAAATATTCAATAAACAATCCTCTCCCCCCCCCCCCCCCAACCCTACCAAAAAAGAAAACTTCACTGCTATTAAAATATACGATGGATATTAATAATCAAAGTATACACTTTTAAAATTCTAAAAAATCTTCATAAAATAAAGATTATTATTTAGAAAAGAATAAAGATTTCAAATTACTTGCACTTTTAACAGAAAATAAATGTGAAAATTGAAATTTTCTTTAGAATTTAAACTTAATTTACAAGTTTTTTTTCTTAAATAGGAAAAAAAAATTAAAATTGAAAGTAAAAGGAAACAAAATTTGTCAAATTTTAATTATAACAGGATAATTGGATAATAAATATCAATAAAAGGTTGTCTAGATTAGTAAAGAATAAAGATATTTTTTAAATGTATAAACATTCTTCCTCATTTTCAAACATGTATTATGCTTTAAATCGTATCTAGGAACAAACTTTTAATCTATAAATCTATTATATAATAAAAGCTCTTTTAATCTATAAATTAAATCCAATTTAGAGATGAAAAATTAATCTTATGTAACACGACTGAATAAAGTTTATATGCATTGACAGGCGACTGAACAAAATTAAGGTATTTGCAGGCATATTTTAAAATGTCACAATATGTTATTAGAATAATGAAGTTCCTGATTAATATTTACATAAGAAAATGTTTCATTTTATTTATTTTTTTCATTATTATATATTTTTTTAATTTGTGAAGTTTTATTATTTAAGTATAACTAAAGGATTTTAAATGCAAACTATCGTATTTAAAAATAGAAGAAAAAACTTAATTGCAGAGTATAGTTTATGTTTAAAATACAGTTATTTGCTAGTGTTAGCATCACATATATACTACATGAACTTTTAAATTTAATCATTCCAAGACATCTGTATATTTTTCAATCAATCACTGCTTATACATGTACTCTTTTGAAATATTTTTATAAACATACAAACTTAAAACTACTAAAACGGGAAGCAAGAAACCGCCATCACCTAATCTAATTTAAAACTTTCACGGAATTAAAAAACATGCTCATAAAAATCAATTTTATCTGCAATGACTTTTTTACAGGTTTAAGACCAGTATTAAAACTATATAGTGCATCAAAATCCTGTCAAGACTGATTTCGACATTCAAAAGTTAAAGCGACATGTTATTAATTTTTAATGTTAAAATAAAACTAACAAAGCAACACATAAAATATATTCAACTTTCTTACCTGGCGGATAAAAATATGAAGGCTGGAAATGTTTGCCACAAACGACGATGCTTTTTGAAACTTTCTTGCCGATTTTGAACACTGGAGACTCAAATCCACTCTTCACGAAGGCGTACAGAGGATAAATCTTTTTTCTTTAAAATACAGTGGAAACTTGTTGTTGGATGTTCAGATCCACAAGAATTACGATGATACACAATATTGTAACTATTATACATTGAAAATGTAAATTACATACAAAAGAAATTCAAGTTTTTAGCGATAAAACACAACACATTTTCAATGTTATTTAATAGGCTTTCGAAATGTTTGACGACTCAGAAATAATTCTTCATAATCTCACCAGAGGGCGTATTCAAGTGCTGGAATCGCGAATAATCAAATCTGCATCTAAATTGGTCTGAATACTAGGCAGATTGTTAGTTTCTAAAAACATTAATTATCTATTAAGATAGAGAGTGTGATTTTTATTATCATACATTTTAATGCATAGGCACCATAACAGTATGATTGGTAGATGGCATGAGATGTTAATGCTAATTTAGTCAGTCTATCTTTATAATACCAAAAATGATTGTTCTGTTTTTTTTTTTTTTTTTTTTTTTTTTGTAAACCATAAGTATAATCTACACAGATAACTTTTAGTAACATTATTTCACAGTCTGCTCTAGTTTGTCAAACCTGTTTGATTCATAAAGATTGTTACACCTCCTTTGCCCTACCAAGTTTCAACCTGACAAGATGAAACTAGTGAAGTGATTTTATGTGTTCGAAATGGGGTATTGCTATGTTAATTGTGTAAATGCTTTTTGGCTCTTGACTAGCAAATTCCTGATGTCTTCATAATTTTAAAGCTTTTTGCTCTAAATTTTCGTCACTAAAATTGGTATAAAACAAATTATAAAAACTTCTTAAAATATCATAAAAAATAATAATTGAAATAGACAAGAGTAAATAAAACATCAATAAAAGAGTCAGTAAAGCAGCATTTTTCTGTGTGTATGTTTTAAGGAATTTTTCTTTTAAATTTCACAAAAATAGATATTAAACGCAACATTTATAATTATGCTTAAGATGTATAAATATGCAGCATTTATAATTATGCTTACGATAATTATGCTTAATTATTGTAAAACATCAACACATAATTGTTCATTATTTTCTTTAACTAAATCAAGAGGAGTCTTTCCATCTTTATTTATAGCATTTCTATCAGCACCTTTATGCTCTGATAACTTCCAGTCAATGCTCTGAGAACTTCCAGATTACCTATATCTGCTGCAACATGAAGTGGAGTCCGTCCGTCTATATCTGTAAAATGCACACTTGCACCTCTTTCCAGTAACAGCTGAGTATAATCTGCATTGTTGCCATATACTGCATAATGAAGTGGTGTATCACCGAGTTCATTTTTAGCATTCACATCACTACCTTTTCTTAGCAACATTTCAATGGTATCTAAATGGTTATTTATCACTATCACATGAACAATGCAGTATGGTATCACCATGGATAAATCTGGCATTCACATCAACTTCTCTTTCTAAAAGTAATTTAACAACTTCTGAGTTGCCTAATTCTACTGCACAATACAAAGCAGTTGTGTTATTTTCATTTCTGACATTCACATCAGCTCCTTTAGTTAAAAACAATTTAATAACATCATAATCTTCGACCACGAACAGAAGGCGGGTGAGACGTCAAAGTCACGTTGTGCCAGACGGGTCTATTTGACTGATTTAGCGAAAGAAGGAGGATCAGGACTAAGTTATTTGAACTCGGATTAAAATATCTGGCTAGTTAGCGCCTTTTGATGTAGAATGAAAATAAGATTACATTTATATGTGTTATACAAGAATACAAATTCGAAATTCTTTACTATCGTGATATGGCAAAAAATGCATTTGAATATTATGTATTATTAAATATTAAGTTGCGATGGAGATATTTGTAAAATGTTCCGGTGTTATATGAAATATTCATGATATTTTGGTCAGAGTAAGATCTCTCGGCTAAATCATATTCTAAAAAAATCCCTGACGGCTCGACCTACAGGCAGAGGTAGATTTCGAAGACGCAGACCGTGGGGCGGCTGTTTGTTGGGAATTGTGGAAGAAATGATGCAGCATTTGGAAACGCCCACTTCGAAACCTAACTTGTTTGCAGGCGGAGCCGGCAAGGATTTTTTTTTTTTTTTGCTATAAGGGTTGGTCCTATAAAAAACTTGTCACTATAAAAGTTTTAGATAATATTAAGAGGATTTATAATAAATTTAAGCGGATTTGATATCTTCTAAATTGATGAAGTTATGAATTTTTTTCTTCTAACCCCCCCCCCCCACTCTTTCCCCTCCCCCTTGGGGCGATTTTTAATGGTATCAAAAATCTGTCATACAAAAAATTTTCGGCCTTTTTTCTAGAAGTAATAATAACTTTAAACGGATTCTATACGTATCATAATTAAGACGTTATAGGTTTTTTTCTGTTTTCGCCAAAAGCCCTCCCACCATTCCCCCCCCCCCTTGGTTCGATTTTGCCCATTAACGAACTTGACCGAGATTTCATGCCCCTTGATTTTATGTATCAGCTTGGAAGAGATTTGTGGAGAACTATGGGAGTTATCGTGTCCATAAAAAAGTGACATAGATAGATAGATAAAGTTTTAAACTGGGGCGGTTTTGGGTTCTGGGAGTCCTGATCGGCGTAGATCTGCAAAAATTTTTTGAAAATTCCAACCTAGGTGAAAATGTAATAGGTAGTATTTCTTACGAAATCTACCTAAAAAATTGTTTTTATAAATTATTTTCTCAGAATATTTTAACTAGATTTTATATACACTTATATTAAAATACAAAAATGCGATACCTGAAACATTGCCCCACCAGTGGCTGAGAGGTTCTGCTCTCAAAGCTGGTAGGAGGTGCTGCGTTCAAACCCCTGTCGCGCTCGTCGGCCTAACCGTTTGGAGTTTTCTTCGAACCTTGCGTAAATACGGGTTAGGATCCTTTAGAAAGACCTCCACGGAGGGCATGCTCCTCACCGGCCTACATCCATAGCGCAGATAATCGGCCGTAACAAATAACCAACCAATCAACCTAGAAACATTCTCAAAACGAGTATTTCAATATAATTTAAATTGATTTTGCATAAACCATATAGGTTCAGGGATCGATGCAGTTTTTTTTGGGGGGGGGAGGGGAGGTTATTTTGTGAAAAGTAAGTTATTTTTGTGATATATTTTGTGAAATTTGTTATATCTTTGTGGAAAATAACATTTTGTTACGAAACATACCATCCAGCTACTCACATTCAAACCAAGCATTTTTTAATAATAACTTCTTTAAATCCTTCTGCCAGTGTTGAATTCACTTTTTTCCGGGATTTTATCTTACTTTACTACGGAAATTTATCTTACTTTGCAAAACTGGCAACAATAATGAAATAGTTGGAGCTTTTTAATTTGCGTTTGCGTAAAATTCATTTACTGTATTCCGAACGACGCATAAATCAAAAGTATCCAAAACTGCATTCTGTTTTGCAGGGCGACTGCGATTTTTTCCTGGCGTTGAAAGCCTTCCATCAGGTGCAGATTTCGACTCACGTTTAATTCTTTGGATAGTTCGAAGAGGAACGCCAGTAGCAGCAGACGTACGCTCCTGTGCTTTCTGAATCGGAATGGAAAGAGACGAAGATTTTGCTTCATTTTCAAAAAAATTAAGCACATTATTAACAATGTTACGTTCATCAGAACGCAAAGTTTTCCCTTTACGAGACATTTTGTGTTCTGAAAAGAACAGTTTAAATAGAGAATAATGATAATAATAATCAAGAGCGCTGAGAATATAACAACCTTCTAGACAAAAGAAATTATATCAGTGAGAGGAGAGGACAGACGAGAAATAGAGAGGGGAATGTATATCGCCAAAGGCAGGAACGCTCGAATATGTTACAACCCTAAATACTTGCTCTTCCACTGTCCTAACCTTTGAGAAAATTAACTCTTCTTCCAAGTGGCGATCTCACCCACCTTCTTGTTGCGGTCGCATATTACAAGTCTATCTCTTCTGCATAACACAGAGGGGGGGGGTACTCCCTTTTTATATTTAATCTTTTTCAGTTCAGTTGCACTTTCTGACAACAATTTAATAATATCATTATAATTTTGTTCACATTACATGATAGAGAGGCATTTCTCCATTTTTATCTCTAATATTCACATCAGCATTTGCCTTAATCTTAATAAGATGATCCACATCAATGAAGTAATTTACACAACTAATATCTAGGGCATACATAAGACTATCTAAAAGAATATGCAATGGTGTTTTGCCATCTATATCTATAGCATTCACGTTAGCGCCTATTTCTATCAACACTGCAACAAAAGCTGTGGATCTGCTCATTATTGCTCCATGAAGCAGGGTTTCACCATTTTTATCTCTAATATTCACATCAGCATTTGCCTCTAGCAGTAACTTAATCTTAATAAGATGATCCACATCAATGAAGTAATTTACACAACTAATATCTAGGGCATACATAAGACTATCTAAAAGAATATGCAATGGTGTTTTGCCATCTATATCTATAGCATTCACGTTAGCGCCTATTTCTATCAACACTGCAACAAAAGCTGTGGATCTGCTCATTATTGCTCCATGAAGCAGGGTTTCACCATTTTTATCTCTAATATTCACATCAGCATTTGCCTCTAGCAGTAACTTAATCTTAATAAGATGATCCACATCAATGAAGTAATTTACACAACTAATATCTAGGGCATACATAAGACTATCTAAAAGAATATGCAATGGTGTTTTGCCATCTATATCTATAGCATTCACGTTAGCGCCTATTTCTATCAACACTGCAACAAAAGCTGTGGATCTGCTCATTATTGCTCCATGAAGCAGGGTTTCACCATTTTTATCTCTAATATTCACATCAGCATTTGCCTCTAGCAGTAACTTAATCTTAATAAGATGATCCACATCAATGAAGTAATTTACACAACTAATATCTAGGGCATACATAAGACTATCTAAAAGAATATGCAATGGTGTTTTGCCATCTATATCTATAGCATTCACGTTAGCGCCTATTTCTATCAACACTGCAACAAAAGCTGTGGATCTGCTCATTATTGCTCCATGAAGCAGGGTTTCACCATTTTTATCTCTAATATTCACATCAGCATTTGCCTCTAGCAGTAACTTAATCTTAATAAGATGATCCACATCAATGAAGTAATTTACACAACTAATATCTAGGGCATACATAAGACTATCTAAAAGAATATGCAATGGTGTTTTGCCATCTATATCTATAGCATTCACGTTAGCGCCTATTTCTATCAACACTGCAACAAAAGCTGTGGATCTGCTCATTATTGCTCCATGAAGCAGGGTTTCACCATTTTTATCTCTAATATTCACATCAGCATTTGCCTCTAGCAGTAACTTAATCTTAATAAGATGATCCACATCAATGAAGTAATTTACACAACTAATATCTAGGGCATACATAAGACTATCTAAAAGAATATGCAATGGTGTTTTGCCATCTATATCTATAGCATTCACGTTAGCGCCTATTTCTATCAACACTGCAACAAAAGCTGTGGATCTGCTCATTATTGCTCCATGAAGCAGGGTTTCACCATTTTTATCTCTAATATTCACATCAGCATTTGCCTTAATCTTAATAAGATGATCCACATCAATGAAGTAATTTACACAACTAATATCTAGGGCATACATAAGACTATCTAAAAGAATATGCAATGGTGTTTTGCCATCTATATCTATAGCATTCACGTTAGCGCCTATTTCTATCAACACTGCAACAAAAGCTGTGGATCTGCTCATTATTGCTCCATGAAGCAGGGTTTCACCATTTTTATCTCTAATATTCACATCAGCATTTGCCTCTAGCAGTAACTTAATCTTAATAAGATGATCCACATCAATGAAGTAATTTACACAACTAATATCTAGGGCATACATAAGACTATCTAAAAGAATATGCAATGGTGTTTTGCCATCTATATCTATAGCATTCACGTTAGCGCCTATTTCTATCAACACTGCAACAAAAGCTGTGGATCTGCTCATTATTGCTCCATGAAGCAGGGTTTCACCATTTTTATCTCTAATATTCACATCAGCATTTGCCTCTAGCAGTAACTTAATCTTAATAAGATGATCCACATCAATGAAGTAATTTACACAACTAATATCTAGGGCATACATAAGACTATCTAAAAGAATATGCAATGGTGTTTTGCCATCTATATCTATAGCATTCACGTTAGCGCCTATTTCTATCAACACTGCAACAAAAGCTGTGGATCTGCTCATTATTGCTCCATGAAGCAGGGTTTCACCATTTTTATCTCTAATATTCACATCAGCATTTGCCTCTAGCAGTAACTTAATCTTAATAAGATGATCCACATCAATGAAGTAATTTACACAACTAATATCTAGGGCATACATAAGACTATCTAAAAGAATATGCAATGGTGTTTTGCCATCTATATCTATAGCATTCACGTTAGCGCCTATTTCTATCAACACTGCAACAAAAGCTGTGGATCTGCTCATTATTGCTCCATGAAGCAGGGTTTCACCATTTTTATCTCTAATATTCACATCAGCATTTGCCTCTAGCAGTAACTTAATCTTAATAAGATGATCCACATCAATGAAGTAATTTACACAACTAATATCTAGGGCATACATAAGACTATCTAAAAGAATATGCAATGGTGTTTTGCCATCTATATCTATAGCATTCACGTTAGCGCCTATTTCTATCAACACTGCAACAAAAGCTGTGGATCTGCTCATTATTGCTCCATGAAGCAGGGTTTCACCATTTTTACACGTAGCATTCAGATCAACACCTTTGCTTATTAATAATTTTGTAGATTCTATATCTTCCACATTCACTGCCTTATGCAATGGGGTTAGGCCATCTTTATCTATAGCATGCAAATCAGCACCTTGATCTACTAAAAATGCCACAATTTCTAAATTAGATCTGCCTATTGCTTTATGCAGTTGAGTTTTGCCAGATATATCTATAGAATGCAAATCTGCACCTTGGTCTACTAAAAATTTTATAGCTTCTAAATTGTTCCGGCATATTG
Organism: Maratus michaelseni; assembly: GCA_963931845.1. NCBI lineage: Eukaryota > Metazoa > Arthropoda > Arachnida > Araneae > Salticidae > Maratus > Maratus michaelseni. The sequence goes on from OZ007593.1 coordinate 3,918,263, forward strand.
CATGATGCAACAGGGTTCTGCCATATTTATCTATAGTATGCAAATAAGCACCTTGGTCTACTAACTATTTTATAGCTTCTAAATTTTTGATAATCACTGCATAATGCAGTGGGGTTTTGCCATCTTCATCTACAGCATTTACAGCAGCACCCTTATCTATTAAAAACTGCATAGTTCCCAAATCGCCTGATTTTGATGCACAAAGCAGTAGTTCGCCACCACTTTCACTTTTAATATTAACATTTACACCTCTATCTAATAACAAGAATTTAACAATATCCAAATTACCTGATCCTGCTGCATAATGAAGAGGAGTCCATTTATAACTACTTTTTACATTTACATCAGCACCATTGCTAACTAAAAATTTTACAGCTTCTACATTACCTGATTCTGCTGCATAATGAAGAGGAAACATCTCACCTAGATTCACATTGGCACCTTTATTTACTAATAATTTTATTATATCTAAACCACTTGACTTCGCTGCTAAACATAAAGCAGTATTTCCACATATATTTTTTATATCTACATCAGCCCCTTTATTCAATAATTCTTGAATTATAGATAAATGACCTAACTCTACTCCCAAGTGTAAAGCAGAATTTTTTAAAAACTTATTATACATCAATGTTTACAAGGCAAGAGAGTAACTTTTTCACCATTAAACGGTTATTCTTCAATACTGCCAAATGAAATGGACTATCATTCAGTGCATTCACATTTATTGAAGTACCAGATATTGACACTCCCTTCCGAATACATTCCATTAGAAGCTAAGGTTTTTAATCGCTTAGGATTGGGCAATTCATTGCTCGAATTGGAATCCATACTTTGCTTTACTGCAAAATTCTCCAATGAAGTTCTTGCTTCAAAGTTAAATTAGATTTTTAAAGATATCTTTTATTTTATATCTCATATGTTGAAAAGCTTTTTAACAAACATAAATATGAGTTCTTTTCTTTTTACTATGAAACGAAAAGTCTTTGTTAAAGTAATGTAAAGAATGTTCTTTAAAGTCTAAATCCAGAAATGAACAGTAATTTTATTACGTTGATTTTTTAAAAATATGCCCAAATATATACATATATATTTAAATCACTTTTCTTTTCAACAGAAATATAACCACACTTAATGGACCGTGCTGTTTACTGTATGTAATGAATATATTTTAGGCATTTTAATATGGATTTGCCAGCAGATGTTTTCGTTTACAGAACAATGAAGTTATCAAATTAAGTTTGAAATATCAACAATGATGCAGCATCATAAAATTATTTAAATTCTTTATTGGCATTTTAAGAACTTTCACTTAAGAGAAACCTGCTGAAAATACATGTCATACATGAACTGTTCTCAGTAGTAATGTTTTATTTCAACAACTTGATAGCATTAAATAAATGGTTGTTTAAATTCTATCTTGTAATTTGCATATGAAAATGAAAAAAATCATGCTATTGCACACTAGCTGAGAAACTCAAAAAGATCCTTGCTGAAGTAGTTCTTTTTATTGGAGAATTCATTGCATAGAAAAAAATATAGTCTTTGGGCACGATTTATTTTCATAAATCCAATTACTCTGTGTTCAGACAAAATTTCACAAACATCAACATCTGCAATATCAATAAAAATGTACATACATCACATAATTGATTAAGAATTTTTAAATGTTTATATAACAAATGTCATTAATAAAATAAGGATATCATTAAATATGTAATTTTTTAATGCATTTTAATTTAATTTCTACAATATCCACAGCTACAAACACATGCAAAGTGTTTTTACAAAGTTGTTAAGGGCATGCCAAACTATATTTAGATTTTTATTTCTTACCGTTATTTTAACATTTTCGATACAAAGAAATTAGAAATATGGGTACTTTTCGGTTAGCCGGGCGCCAGTGATATATATACATGTATATATAAACACATATACATATACACATATATCTACACATATGCATATGTACACATAGACATACATATACACATATATCTACACATATGCATATGTACACATAGACATATATATACACATATATGCATGAATATATATATGTATGTATATACATATATATTTATTTATGTGCATATGTCACTGGCGCCCGGCTAACCGAAAAGTACCGAAATATGTAAAGTGCATGAGTTATTTTGTTAGTATTAATAATAAATCCTAATTATTGCATTTTTCAAAGATAAAACATTATAATTAGTTGGATATTAGATAATATGAAATCACACAGTCATTTTTACATACCAACATTAGAGTTATTAAAATGAAAAATATTTCGAATGGTTTTTATTACATAAAGGGTTCGGCATATCAAAAATGGAAAGTACAATTTTTTGCTGATTTATGTAAAGTTAGGTTGGTTGAGATTTAAATCTCTATTTAAGATTCACCAGTTTCGTAAATAGATTTTTGGAGGTTTGAAAATGTGGTAATTTTAAAAGACTTTGCGAGTTTCCTTTTATAATTGTTAAACCTTTTAAAAAAAGGTACACTACATCAGAAATTTTCGATGTTAGTATTTTTAAAACTAATTAAAATTATTAAGAAGTAACATTTGTTTGTAATCGATAATCTCTGAAATTATTGAACCCATTTAAAAAATAATGATGGCAAAATGCTGATGACCATCTCTGCTCTAGCATAGGCTATATTATAAAATACTACACCAAATCAGGAGCAAAAAACTTTCTAAAATTCAGATTTCTGTGATATTGTCGGGGCTAGAAATTTTGAATAATGGTTACTTTTAAAATGTAAATACTTTCTATGAATGCTTTCTAAGAAGTTCAAAATCTACAATGGTGAAATAAGCTGAAATGTTCTAATTACCGTAATTTCGGGAGTAAGCGCCGCGGCGCATACGTGTTTGAAAGTAGCAGATGGGGACAGCTTAATCAAAGATACTACACTAGTGTATAGAATCTTTGGCTTAATGCAACAATGTTAAAGAAGTGGCAGTGAAATAGAGGAAGGGAGAAGGGAATGTCGTAGGGATTTCTTTAAACTTGGATGCTTACACACTTCTTACGGCAAGCTTTTTCACAAAGTAAACATAGATTTTATTTAGTTTTACGACTATTTACAAAGTTTTAGCAAGTTTTTTTTTTTCCTTCACAATTTTTCGATTTTTATAAACTTTTAGCAAAATTTTCCTCCGGATTTTTCTTTTTATAAATTTTTAGCTATTTTTTTCCTTTTAGCTAAAACTTTGATTTTATTCCGCTTTGTGACAATTTACAATGTTTACTTCCTGAAAGAAATCCTCATTGGAACTGCGTAAGAAGCGAGTTCTCTGCCACAAAGCACACAGGTTATGATTGGGCAGAATCTCGAGATTTCCAATTTTTCGAACGCACGAAATTCATTCAAGCGGTGGTTAGTACCTTATTTGTTTACTTATTCATATATTTCTTACTACAATGTTGGAAGAACATGTTCTGAAGATATCTTTTTTAATATTGCTTTCACAGACTAATAAAAATCTTAATCTGATTATTTTAAATTTTTCGATAGGTGGCGCTAGTACAAATGAAAAAGAAGCTCCCCCGCCCCCCCCCTTCCCCTGCTACAAACAAAGTTTAAAGAAATCCCTACGAGATTCCCTTATCCATTCCTCTGTTTCGCTGTCACTTCTTTAATATTGTTGCATTAAGCTGTCCCCATCCGCTACTGTGTTTGAAAGTTCAAAATATCAGCGATGCGGCGCATACGCCAGGGCGGCGGGTACGATGATTTTTTTTGCCCTCAACATAGCAAAATCTGGATATTGTGAAAAACAAGCCTTCATTTCAGGTTTTTTTTAGTCTTACTACCTCAAATACACTTTTAAACACATGGATTCATTAACATTCATTCATATTTCACCTTTATTTACATTCATTTAATCTCAGTATAAAGTTCATAAGCAGTACATAGTATCACAATATATCTTTAATATAAAAACGTAATTACTCTTGTTAAAATATTTTAACTTACCCATATTTCTCTATTTTCTGTTCACTATTAATAGCTCACTCTTTAAAAGTATTTATTGTATACTTTACAATAGTTGATAAATTATATTTATTTCATAAGCACACTGCATACGGCGATATTCGATTAAAACAATAATCGAATGGCGTAGTATGCATATTGGCTTAGTACATATTTTTTTTCTATTGTATTTTAAGATAACATGTGTTTCAATATTAATAGCTCACTCTTTAAAAGTATTTATTGTATACATTACAATAGTTGATAAATTATATTTATTTCATAAGCACACCGCATACTGCAATATTCGATTAAAACGATAATCGAATGGCGTAGTACGCATATTGGCATAGTACGTATTTTTTTTCCTATTGTATTTTAAGATAACCTGTGTTTTATTGTTAATTCATATATCTTGTAAGATTTTATCGCTATTCTTGTTACTTTTAATCCAATTTTGCCGATCGTTTTTTATCGTGACTATTTCATTTTTACCGTTTTTTCAATGATGCGGCAATTCTAATGGGTGCGGCGCTTACGTGTATATTTATTTTTTTTACCGATTTTTCAATGATGCGGCGCTTCTAATGGGTGCGGCGCTTACGTGTATATTTGTTTTTTTTACCGATTTTTCAATGATGCGGCGCTTACGATGGGTGCGGCGCATATTCCCGAAAATACGGTACAATTTTTTTGGAACTGTTAAGACTAGAAATATGAAATTTTATACAGCTGTTACTTTAAAGATGTAAATGCTTGCTGTAAACAGTTTTTCAGAGTTTGAAAATTAAACTACTGCAGGAGCCAAAAGAGTTGAAAAATTGTTATTTATGCGATACAGTTGGTATACAGCTTGGAATTTGCCATAGTGTTTAATTTCAAGATGTAAATGCTCACTAAGAACGGTTTCTAAAAATTACAAATTAAAAAGAGTGAAATAAGCACAAAACGTTCTAAATTACTATTTAGTAGGGTTTAAGGTTACGAATTTGAAATTTTGTATAGTAGTAACTTTTAAAATAGAGGTGCTTCATATAAACAGTTTATTAAAAATTTGAAATTTAAGGTGTGAAATGTGCAGAAAACATTCTAAATTACAGTTTATGTAGAATTGTTAGGGATAGAAACTTAAAATTTTACACGTCTGTTTTTTTAAAAATGTACATGGTAACACAGGACAATTTTTATTCAATTCAAAATTTAAAAAGACACAGGGGGAAAACTGTTATAAAATTATGATTTTTTTGTGATACTGCTAGGGTTAGAAACTTGAAATTTGGAGCGACAGTTATTTTTAAGATGTAAGTGCTGTTTAAAAATGTTTTCTAAAATTTTAAAAACACAAATTGCACAAATTGTGCTTATTAGTTGCTAAAATCAGTGTAAAAGTTTTAAACTCATAAAAGAGCTAAAATCCTACATGTTTCGGCTTTAAACTTAAAGCCATCATCGGGGAAGCCATCATCGGATCTTAAAAGATCAGTAGTCGTTTGTGTTGTTCCTCTTCCCCGATGATGGCTTTAAGTTTAAAGCCGAAACATGTAGGATTTTAGCTCTTTTATGAGTTTAAAACAATTTTTACACTGATTTTAGCAACTAATAAGCACAATTTGTGCAATTTGTGTTTTTAAAATACTAGTTAACAGTGTAGTGTCCAAATGGATTCAGTTGTTTTCTAAAATATTCGAAATTTAAAAAAAAATGGAAAGAGCAGTAAATTTTCTAAAAACATTTTCAACTATAATTTATCTGAAAATGCTAGAGATAGAAACTTGAAATTTGAGTTAACTGTTAATTTAGAGATGTAAATTAACATGTAGAACAGTTTTTTGAACATTTAGAAATTAAAAAGTGTGTGAGATCAAAAAACATTCTAAATTTGTGATTTTTGTGATACAGTTGACTAGAAGCTTGGAATTTGGCATGGTGGTTACTTTTAAGATGTAAATGCTCACTAAAATGGTTTCTAAAAAATTCGAAATTTCAAATGAAAAACGAAATGTGTGGAAATCTTTCAAAATACATTCTGAATTATGTCTTATGTTCGTCTAATGCAGCAAAAGAATAAAGTTTATGCAAAATGTGACTTTATTAGCAATTTTTGCACTATCCACAAAAGGGTAACTTTCTCTAATAAAAAGAGTCCCATAAGTACCACCTGGCATATTTCAACAGCTGTGCATGTAAAGCTGCGAGTTGTGCTAGTAAGTAATAAAGTGGTAAACATAGTTTAGTGTTCCTCTAACAGCTTTTTACAAATACTTTGCGTGTAATTGGAGTTGAGCTAATTGTAGAAATTACAGCCATCCCAAAACTGTGGAGGAGCAGAAATTAACAGACATACTTTAAGAAAGTTTGAAATGTGGTGAATTTAAAAGACTTTACGAGTTTCTTTTTTAATATTTAAACTTTTCTTTTCTTTAAAAAGGCACAATAGAAATTTCCTACCTAAGTACATTTTATATATTTATATGTTTTTGTAAACAGTATAGCATATATTTATCATTTAAAAGCCAAGAAAAGTGAAACTGAACAAATCTTTATAGTATCATTTCAACATATGTTTCAAATTTCATTGTTAAGAATTAAAAAATAGTTTAGTCAGATATTACAAATGTGTACATTGATTTTACTTAAATAAACATTTTGAATAAACAGATTAATTTTTCTGCTTTTTCTAATCCCACCATGTTTTTCAATTTAAATTGTAGAGGTCCAAATGACCAGAACATGTTTTAATCATGCGGATGCTTTTGCTCTCAAAATTTGTGGAACACATGTTTTTTAAGTTTGTTACTTTTGACTTTCTCACCATTCAAACAATGTAATTTCACTTACAGCGGCGCCTTTTTAAAAGAAAACTCTTTAAAAACCAAAGATTTTGATTTATTTTCATTAATAGGAACATCAATAAATTTTCAGTACTGTAACTTGGTGTTACTTGAACATAAATAAGAATTTTTTTTAAATCAGTACTGGAGTACTCTTATTAGTTAGTGCTATTACCTGTAGAATACTGGTGAATCATGTCAATGCTCTTTATACAGTAGATGCAGATCTAATTAAAAAAACTTTTTTGTAGGGGGGGGGGAGGAAGTCCCAAATAGAATCCCAATATCCAAGTTTGAATATAATATACATATAAACATATGCCCAATTTGTGGTGGATTTTTGCTTAACAAAAGGATCAGGATCCATAAGCCGTGTTTTTTTGGCCCATAAAATAGACTAAGTTCGATTTTGTTATTCTAGCTTAATTATTTCACTTTTTAACATTAGAAGGTTCATTCTGTATGATTTCAACAATAGTTTTTGCATTTTGTTCAGATTTATGTGACTTACACAAGCTCAAAGTTCGTAGTTTTTAATAAAAAATACGCAATTTCTCCTAATTTTACCTCAATTATTTAGAATGAGCGAAATCGTGCAACACTCTTTTCTTTACATATAGTATAACATACATCAAAATGTACAATATATGTAAAAATAAAAGTGTTGCAAAGCTGCGCTCCTAGTAAAATATTAAAAAATATATTAAAAATTGAGGTAAAATTAGGAGAAATTGCGCATTTTTCAACAAAAACTATAAACAATACGAACTTTGAGCTTGTATCAGCTATATAAAAATGGACAAAATGTAAAACATATTGTTGAAATCATACAGGAAAAACCTCTAATATTAAAAAGTGAAATAATTAAGTCAGTATAACAAAATCGAATTTTAGTCTTGTTTCATGGGCCAAAAACACAGGTTATAGACCCTGATCCTTTAAAGCATAATTTTTCTCCTGTTGTGACAATTTTAAGCCTTCCTCATGTTGAAATTCCTATAACATATACAGGGTGTCCCAGGATTATTGGGACAAACATTAAGGGTAGGTAGGGGACATCACAAGGATTCAGATTTGCATAGCAACCCATGGTCAGAAATGGCTTCGTTTTGCGTTAGGTGGAGTTGTGCAGAAGAACAATGGAGCACCTCTAACATCTGCATATTATCGCATCTATTTGTAAGAGGTGCTACCAAGCTTACTTGACACTATGCCACAACATGTCAGATGCCATATGGGGTTTCAACATGATCCGAAACGTCATGGGAAAGTAGTATGACAGGGATAAGAAACGCACAAGACTGAAATCATCTGAAATAATTTACTGGTCAAAGATATTACATGTGCCGTGGTATATGATATGTGAAAATGTCACAAAAGATTCTCAAAGTTTTCACCATTGCTAGCGATGCATGCATTACACCGTCGTACCGTGGATTGGCTGACTCGCTCAAATTCACCTGGATTTTGTTGGATATCCGCAGCAGCACAGACGAGTTTTGCAACCAAATCCATATTGGAATCCACAGCCGTTGCGTACACAGCACTTTTCAGTGTACCCCAAAAGAAAGAAATCTATGCTGCGTAAATCAGGAGAGCGTGGAGGCCAGGGAATCGGTCCACCGCGGCCAATCCATTGGTGACCAAACACCTGATTCAAATGTTCACGAACACATCTGCCATAATAGGGACATGCCCCATGATGTTGAAACCACATATGGCTTCTGACATGTTGTGACATAGTGTCAAGTAAGCTTGGTACCACCTCTTACAAAAAGATGCGATAATATGCAGATGTTAGAGGTGCTCCAATGCTATTAAGAACAACACCCCCTAACGAAGCCATTTCCGACCATGGGTTGCTATGCAAATCTGAATCTTTGTGATGTCCCCTACCTCCCCTTAAAGTTTGTCCCAATAATCTTGCGACACCCTGTATATGCTAAGCATATTGGGTAGTGTAAGGTGCAGGTATAAAAGCTATTTTGTATCAAGGATTTAAATTACTGTATCACTTATTTACCTACCGCTATCCCTTTTAACTCTTTATAACAATTTTGCAGATACAAACAGCATCAGCAGTACTTCAGTTATGCATTATACAGCATAAGTATATAATTATATATTATAAACTAGTCTGTTCCATATTGTAGAATTTTTCATATTTGTAAAATTATTAATTAGCATTATTATTAATTGTCTGAGTGCAATGAAGACTCATACACAGCGCAGTATTACTTTGCCCCATATATAGCTACGATGGATATTAAAACCTTTCGTCAAGCATAACTCAAAAAATATTTAACGGATTTCCTTCAAATTTTTACAGCAGGTATCTATAAAGGTGACAACGACGTCTATTTATTACCAAGAATAAATGTCAAACCGTTTGGAAATTATATTAAAAAAATAGATAAAAAAGCACAATTAAAGTACATACGTCACAAAAATTTTGTGCGTACGTCATTTTCAACGGCGGGAGATTTTCGTAGACAATCGGAATTGAATGTTCTGCATTCAGAGGGAAAAATCCATCTCCTATGCCGTAAGATTTGGCGAGTTCTTTTTTGGTGATAAGTTTTTCGATGTGATTGTTGGGATCTGCAGGATTTGGCTTACTTTTTCTAAATCTTTTTTTTTTTGCAGATGTAGTATTATGTCAATATATTTTTTTTTGCAGATATTTTTCTATTTTGTATATTTGGCATTCTATTTTGTATATTTTCTATTTGGTATTTGGAAAAGAGATTTTTACCTTTTTATCTGTGCCTTCGGAGATATTAAAAAATAAAAAAAGATTTACATATATCAAGCGTATAATGTTATGTTTTGCATTTTTATACGGACCACTTCTCCATTTTTAGATTTTAAATGCTATTTATTATTTACTAGCCGTTTATTAATTGTTTACAATTTACCCCCCTGACAATAACAAATATTTATCACAAAAATGCTTCTTAGGTTTGTTAAATAAGTTTGTTTATGTATTTTCATTACTTATTAAAATATCGAATATGGCGATAAAATTTTATTTTAGCATCATGCTTAAATTTTTAAGATGGTGCAAAAACATGCTTTAATAAACGTATGTTTGTAAATATTTGAAAAACATGTTTTACCGCTCTCTTGAAAAATTTTGTAAGATGCTAAAACTACCTTTTGGCACCATTTAAAATTTTTTTCGCCAACTGACATAGGATACGAAACTTTTCACCATTCAGATACACAGACAAGGCTGGTCTCAAACAAGAGTAAAGCTAGCAACAATATTGTTTTAACTCTATCAGAGTTACAATAATGATATTAAATGCTCTGATTGGCTTTGGGCCCAATTACGAAAGTTTCTCCTAAAAAAAACTGTAGAAGTCATTTACATTTGTTTCAAATGAAGCTCGGTGTACAAGGTATTAGTTAATAATACAAACAACACTAATGGCATGGAGGCAAAAGTTTTAATTTAAATGTATATATTTGAAACCCTTTGAAAAACATGTTTTACCGCTCTCTTGAAAAATTTTGTAAGATGCTAAAACTACCTTTTGGCACCATTTAAAAATTTTTTCGCCAACTGACATAGGATACGAAACTTTTCCCCATTCAGATACACAGACAAGGCTGGTCTCAAACAAGAGTAAAGCTAGCAACAATATTGTTTTAACTCTATCAGAGTTACAATAATGATATTAAATGCTCTGATTGGCTTTGGGCCCAATTACGAAAGTTTCTCCTAAAAAAAACTGTAGAAGTCATTTACATTTGTTTCAAATGAAGCTCGGTGTACAAGGTATTAGTTAATAATACAAACAACACTAATGGCATGGAGGCAAAAGTTTTAATTTAAATGTATATATTTGAAACCCTTCCCCCCACCCCCCACCCCCCACGCCCCCCAAAAAAAATTACAGTAATGAATTTAAAATGGCGTTAAGCCACGCTTTCTGACATAAGCAATTGGCTGCAAACGCGATAACGAAACATTCACTTAACTTAATAACATGTAGCTAATATAGCCCTCAGAGTACTTTGCAGTTATACAGACCTTGTGGTTTTTTAAAAAGCTTGAGACAATTCAGGTTTAAGAAGTAGAGATTTACTGTCAAATGATATAAACAACTATGAACACAAAACTGATGAATTATTATTCAGGTTTATGTATGTATTTTTAAAAAAATTGCATCTGATTACACTTATTAGATAAATTACTTATGTTTGTATTTAATAACTGATAAACGGCTTCTGTATATTAAATGAATTGTTTAAATATTGGGAGAGGTGGCGAGAGATAGAAAGACGAGTAAACAAACGAGTAGACAGACGGGTAGAGAGACGAGTACCGACATAGGTAGGCTGAAGGGAAGCGAAACGAATAGACAGACGGCGAGAGAGAAATGTAAAAATAGGGTTGACAGAGGGGTAGTGAGATGGGTCACGAGACGGGTAGCAACACTGGTAGACAGGAATGTAGCGAGAAAGATTGCGAGACGCGTAGCGTGGTAGATAAAGAGATGAATACAGAGACGAGTTGACTGACGGGTAATGAGATTGGTAGCGAGTCGGGTACAAAAACAGACGGGTATACAGACGAGTAGGGAGACAGTAGATGGGTAAGCAGATGGGTAGAGAGGCGTATAGCCAGACGGGTAGAGAGACAGATAGACAAGTTGTGAGACAGATAGACAAATGGGTAGCGAAGTGGATAGAGACACGGCTAGACATACAAGTAGTTAGACGGATAGACAGACGGTTAGAGAAATAGATTGGCAGGTAGCGAGACCGGTAGGGAAATATGGAGACAGGTAGCGAGACGTGTAGAGAGATAGACAATCGGTTAGAGAGACGGGCAGAAGCACGGATAGGGAAACAGACAGATTGTGGAGAGACAGACAAACAGGTAAAAGAAAAGTCTGCGGATTGGCGCAGTAAAGGCGCAGGGGGCAGAGCCTCCTAGAGAATAATCAAGAAATATCTGTTAAGCTTAACTTTGAAATATATATAATTTTTCAATTTTGCCGATATGGAGATTTAATGTAAAAGTTACAGAAGTCATCGAAAATTTTTTTGTATATTTTAATAGTAATTTAGACTATAGTTTTGCAATCTGGTTTGTAGCAAAGCATGCTATCAATGTGGTTTGAAGTGTAAGAGTTTCTATAAACAGTTATACAAATAATAGATATATAATCAAGGAAGAAAAATTTTTAATTCACACACAAAAAAAGATGCAACAATGAAATTAAATTTGCGTTAAGCCACACTTGATAGAATAATCTATTGACTGCAAATCCAATTACATAACTTTAAAAAGCTTGGCGTTTTAAAAGATCCGGCGTTTTTTTTCTTTTTTTCAAGTTTTGCGTAATACGTGCTTAAGAAAATGAGATTCTTTGCCACATGTTAAAAAAAATTATGACAACATATCTGATGAACGGTACTTCTTTTCTATTTTTTTAACAATGTATATAAATTTATATATGATATTTTGTAATTCTATCATATAATTTGCTCTTTTTCTTTATATATTAATTGTTAACCCTATGTTCTCAGCAATATCACTCAGACTAATCCCTTTGAGGGAATCCTAGTATACATTACAGTGTGAAAAATAAATGCATTATCATATAAAACTATGTTTCTTCTCTTAAAAAGAAATTTACTTATACTGTAATAAATATAAAAATATAGAAGACACTTTTATGCAACAAATAACAAAAAGGCAAAATTGTGTTTTAATTTTCATTTATTTTCTACAAGCCATAATTTGAATTTTTTTTGTTTCTCTAATTTTCCTTACGTGAAGAAAAAATTACAGGAATGCAGAGATTCATACAAATTTAAAGTACCAAAATTATTACACATTTAGAATGTAGATTTTTTCTATTAGATGCCATACAAATTTACAGGCGTAATGCTGATATAATCATCAATAATTGAACTAAAAAATTAGAAGACTAAATATTTAATCATACTAAAGGATCTCTTAACAGATTCAATTATACAAACAATATTTGGCTGGCATAGATTAATATGGAGCATCAAGCACCAAATTTCCTACCACAGTTCTATAGGTTTGAGCAAAATAGTTAAACAAAGAAATAAACAATCACAGTCACATTTTTTTTTAAATCTCTGTGGGTTTTACTCTTTTTGTTGTCTATAATATGCATTATAAAAATAGTGATGATATAACATACATTTCAAAACCTCAATATTATTAAATATAATCACCTCTAATCATAACTTTTGTAATGCATCGTTGTTAATTTTTAGCATATTTTTTTTAAATTAGAATATCTACCACTATTTCTGATCAGTAATAGTCGCCTTAAGTAAAATGTCATTAAATAAGATGAATATTATTATCTGTTTTATCTGATAACAACTTTATCTGAAAATTACTGTTTCTGAGAAACAGTGATTTTCATCTGAAAAATATCCACTAAATTGGCAGTACTGGAGAAGACAAAAATAAGTTTGCTTCTTGGTGTATGAATTCATATCTTAAGCGAGATTTTTTGTCTGAAGGATCCGAAACAATGTCGCATATTAAGCGGGATCATGTAATAACCGTTCACATATTAAATGCAATATTTTTACATTAGTCTAATGGCAATGTTCAAGGGACCGGAAAAAAAAATATATATTAACCGAGAGCATTTTAAATGGGTCAGACTGAAGTTTTATTTTATTAATAAATCACATGATAATTTTATTATAAAACACACAAATTTAATTTTATTCAACATAGAAATTTTTATTTTCACACTTTTTTATGCAATACACATAAGCAATTTTATTCATTAATTATTTTTAAATTTTATTTTACTTACACACGTATTTAATTTTATTATAAAACAATAGATTGCCATACAAAACTAAAATCCCCAGATCATCATGCCAAGCAAAAATTCCCCATTTTGGAACTAAAAAAAGCTTAATATGTCTGTGACATCTGTACTGAATATTTTTGGTATTTTCTATGATTTTATTTTCTCTAGAATCAAACGATAATGGGAGATACCATTTTTAGACAGTCAAAATAATATCTCCCAATATCTTAAAAACTAATGATAGAAATTATCTGCTTAATAACACAGCCAGGATTTTCATAAGGCTCATTCTTTTTATGTAAATTTTATATAGTTTATAATTCAGAGTTTATTAAGATTTTCATTAAATTAAAATTTGCTTTTGAATTTAAAAAAAATTACCTACATTGTGTTTAGTTCCCTATCTCATAATAAAATAAACTTTTTAATCAGATAATTTTCTGGGTTATCATAAGACAAACTCTCTCATGTGGAATTAATAACAGCATTCTCAAACTTTCACTCTTTTGAACACAATGAAGATTTAAATGGCAAAATACTACCGTCAAATGAAAATAAAAACTATAGTTAAAACAATCATGCATAAAAAAATTGAAAACTTTGAATTAAAATAAAGAGTATATTTCAAATTTGTGGTAGTCAAATATCTGTTTCACTGACAACACCAGTCTACTGTAAAACTGTTAAATTCAGGCCATGGCTATACTTCACAATCTATAATGTTTGTCTATAAGCCACACATCTGAGATGTAAAAACTGAATTTTGATGTTAAGAAGCATCTGCCTTCTATATTGTAGAAATATTGTTACCCTCTAGAACAGCTCTTCTGAAACTTTTTTCTTTCTCGTACCCCTTGCTTAGGCTTTTAATTTCGGAGTACGCCCCCCCCCCCCCCCACCTTTTATCATAAACACCCACCCACCCCTGTCCTCCCCCAAATATTATTAAATCTTCATGTACCGTGAATGAAAATCCATATTTGGAGAATTATTCATTATTATATTTTCTATTTATAAAGGGAGCACTGATGTTTTCAGTTTTATTTAAAGTATTAGGTTTATCAGTTATCAGAATAGGCCTATTAACAGATGCACTCACGTTCTCTTGCAATTCTAAATAATCAGATTGTTTCGAAGAACTTGCAGTTCCCAAATCATCAGGTTGAATTTCAGTTGCAGTTACAGTACTTTTAAGAGTTCCAGATTTCAACTAGTTATAATGCATTTTAAACATCAAACCAAATCATTCAAATAATAAGTAAACACTTCAAATTAAATACTCATTAAAAAGAAGGAAGCTTTCCAATTGATATACGTTAGTGATACATAACTCTGCCTATTCGAAAGCAAAAATAAGGGTGTGCTTCTCAACATGTTTTAAAATAAAATATTAAACTCAGAAGCTCTGCTGTAACTTAGATATTTTCAATTATATAAAAACCAAACAATAAGAAAAAAAGAGGTGGGAAAAGAACATTGTATAATGATCGATAGCAGTTTTTGCGATGATTGGGGGAAAATGTATAACTACTCATGCAATATGATTAGCAGCAGGTGGAAATGGTGTCATTGAATTATTAGGTCTAGTAGACATTTACCCTCATTTTGAGTGTAACATATTGAATTTACCCATTAAACTAACTTTGTAATCCAAAACTATCAACTTTCTTTATGTGTTTTCAGTTGAACCATTTTTGTGATTTCTGCCATTACACATATTATTTTCATGTACCCCCAGCAGGCCCGCTACGTACCCCAGGTTGGGAACCACTGCTCTAGAAGTCCAAGTCTGAGATATTATTTTAACTTCTCAATTCAAAGATTTGTAAGGAAAAAAATTATTATATGAAAAATGTCTGGGAATATGAAATGAGTAATGGGATAATTCCTTTTCAGAGGCAAAAAATGGTGATGCAATGTTTCAGAATTTCAAATCACAAAACTGAGCTGGAGATAAAGAAATATTGAGTGTTGTTAGCAGTATTCAAGAAAAACGGTTAAAAATCAAAACTACTGAAAAAATTATCATTGAAAATTATCAAAAATATATTTATCTTAAAGAAATAAATAAATATAATGCTTATTGCTATTTTTTTAATATTTTATTCATTTCTGTGAATAATAAATGGTACTTGTGTATAATCCATGCCAGGTCAATTACAACAGTGCCCAGCATGCAGCTAATAAAAAAAATTACAGTAACCCTCATTTTTTGACAACTATATAGGTTATGTATTATAGTTTATAGTTAAATTTTTTATTATAATTTAGAGTTTATTTTTTATTATTATTATACATATTTTCTATTTTTATCATTTATATTTTTGTGTTATTAAGTTTATTTGTTTTAGTTTAGTTTACTTTTATATTACATATTATTTTTAACGATGTTATGTGTTTATTAATGTTAAATTACTGTTTCGAACAAGACTGGCTTTTGACAACCATTTTTGGCAATCTATCTCCTGGCCAAGATAATATGTAAGTACTAATAAATGCTCCAACTGTGCTGTATTGTACAGTGTATTGTTTGTAACTTGGAAAATGGGCACCAATTAACCGTAATTTCTCTATTCCTTATGGTAAAATTTTATTTAGTTCAAACAATTGTTACATTCGAGAACTGGGGAATCACTGTACTCACTAAATAAAATAAAATGCTTTAATGTACTTTATAAAAGATTAATATTGCGTTTAATTTATCCTCTCTTACATTTAAACTTCATTCTCAAAGATTAGAACACTGTCAGGTAAGCATAAATATTTTAAAATTAGGTGAATCTAATAAAAAAAAAATATTAAGCATGCATATATAAATTCCATTAAAAGACACTGAGGAATGAACACATAATTTAAATCTTAAGAGGAATTTTTTAAATAAATAAACAAAATGTATTGAGGATATCTAAAATATACTACAAGAAGTAGGCAAAACAAATTTTTGAAAAAGCAAATGCATTTTTTGCTAATAAAGTTGACATATTGAAATTACTGCAAAAAGTACATTATAATAGAGAAATGCTCCATTAAAACAGAAATAAGAAAAATAATCAATCAGATACACATAAAAAAGTTACTTTCAAACGAAATGGTGCTTAATTGGCAATCATTAGGCCTAACGCAACTACACAGTAACTCTAGCTACTTTCTTTTAATTATTAATCTTTCGCTACTTTGTTGAAAACCGATAGAGAAATAAAGTAAATCAAGTACCTAAATATTGTTTTATCAAAGTAACTAGTGAAAGTTCCACATGAAAATGAGCTATGGCATAGCATATAGAGAATGTGCATGTGACATCACGAAGCCGTAAAGAACGAAGGTAGGCAAAACATAAGCATGCCTACTATATAGTTAGCTGTGTTATGTGCTTATTATTCCTTTTTTTTTTTAATTAATTATTCATATAATTTTGCCTTTCTTAATTGCAGCGGATAGCCCAAGGTAGGTCCTGATGCACCTGAAGCTCGGATTTTTAATTTTTTGAGACCCTGCCCCCCTGGGGCACCTTGAAGATTTTTGCCATAAATTGTTAATAATTTATCCAATTTTTATCCGATCCTCATCATTTTTTGGGCCTTTTTTCCGTTTAGCTTTCACCCCCATTTCTACGTTCTAGTTATGACCCTGCCCCCCTAGGACCTGGTATGGGGCCCGTTAAAGTTTTTGTTTCTGAAACTGATAATTACTTGCCCGCTTTTAATCTGATTTTCTTAGTTTTTGGAGCCTTTTCTTCATTTAGTTATTTCCTTATTGCTACTTTCTAATTAGGACCCTGCTCAAAACTATCGGCTGGCCCCTTTTTGGGCCCCCTACTATAGTCCCCCTAAAAATCGTCCGATTCACTAACTTTTTTTTTCCTAACAACTTAGAAATTCCAGCTACTACATGAACAACAAAAACAAAAACAAAAAAATTCGGTGAAGATCCGGGCCCCCTGAAGTTTTTGTTCCCTAAATTGTTAATACCTTGTCCCCTTTTATTCCGATTTTCGTTTTTGGGGCCATTTCTCCATTTAACTTTTCCCGCATTCCAGTTAGGAGCGTTCATATCTTAGGGCCCTGCTCAAAACTATCAGCTGGCCCCTCTTTGGGCCCCCTACTATATTTCTCCTAAAAATCGTCCGCTTCACTAACTTTTTTTTTCTAACAACGTAGAACTTCTAGCTACTACATAAACGACAAAAAAAAAAAAAAAAAAAAAAAAAAAATTGAGAAGATCCGGGGGCCCCTCGAAGTCATTGTTCCCTAAATTGTTAATACCTTGTTCCCTTTTAATTCGATCTTCGTTCTTGGGGGCGTTTTCTCCATTTAGTTATTTTCCCATTTCTACATTCCAGGTAGGACCGTTCATCATAGGGCCCTGCTCAAAACTATCAGCAGCCCCTTTTGGGCCCCTTACTATAGTTCCATTAAAAATCGTCCAATTCGCTAACTTTTTTTTTCTAATAACTTCTTAGCATTTCCAGCTACTACATGAATGACCAAAAATTTCTCGGACAAGATCCTGGCCCCTGGGCCCCTTACGTTACCCATAACTTCTTAATTATGATGCATATCGAATCCGTTTAAAGTTATTATTATTTCTAGGAAAAAGGCTGAAAATTTATATATGACAGATTTTTTATATCATTAAAAATGCCCTCAAGTGGTTGGGGGTGGGGGGGGGGAGAGAATAGGAGTTTAAGAAGAAAAAAATTCATAACTTTGTCAATTCACAAGTTATTAAATCCGCTAATTTATTACAAATCCTCTTAATATTATCTACAACTTTTATATTGACAAGTTTTTTTTTATAAAACCAACCCTTACAGAAAAAAAAATCTTTGTGTGCTCCGCCTACAGACACAGGTAGATTTCGAAGTGAGCGGTCCCAACTGCCGCATCATGGCAAAAAGGTCATTTCTTCTGCAATCCCAATAAATAGGCTGCCCAGAATCTGCATCTTCGAAATTTACCTGTGCCTGTAGGCCGAGCTGTCAAGGATATTTTTTTAAATATTAATCTTCTTTCTCGGCATCAACTTACGTTTACTCACCACAGCTGTAAATTAGAAATCGCGTTACTGTTAAAGATAAGGGGTTAATTTTAGAAAGAGGGGGGGGAATTCATCCGTAAATTAAATATCGCGTTAATGTTAAAGGAAATTCATTAAATTTACAGGGGTGCATATTCCACCGCCTGGAGACTCATTTTTTTATTGGGTTCTAAGGGCTCGATTTCAACAGGGTTTGGTTCATTCGACTCGATATTAAAAACTTGAGTTTTTTTTTCACAGGCGCTAAATAAATTTTATTTTTCACCAAAAAAAAAAAAAAAAAAAAACATGCATCGACAGCTGATTAAATGCTTTTTAAATGGTAAGGATTTTTTTAAAAAACATGGCATCTATTTTTTTTTTTTTTAGATTAAATTATATAATTCTCTTTTACAAAAAAAAAAAAAAAGAGTAAAATGTTTCTTAAAAAAATATCGAACTTAGTACTTCATTAAATGTTTCATATAAGTCAATTTTTTGTTTTGTCCTGTTTTTATACATATTATTAGAATAGTAAAAATATTTTTTAAAAACCTAAGGAGTATTTATTTAGTATAAAAATTATTTCAGCTAATAAAAACGAATTCTGACAAAACTTATGCTTCAGTTTCATAGATTTTCTTGTCATAATACAACATGTTAAAATTATATAAAAGTGTTTCAGAAAATAAGCAGTTTTAATTTGAGAACACTCATGGTTATCATTTTAATCGATCATTTAATCTGAATATAACGAAATTTGTAAACATTTTCCGATTAGCTCAAGCAATAAAAAGTTACCATACGAACAAGAACAACTTGAACTACAAGTAGAAAAAAAGTAAATAAAACATTAACTTTACAACATAATTAAAAAAAAAAAAAAAAAAAAAACTAAAATCTTTCTCCTACCAGCTACAACAAGTTGAAACGCTTCTTGAGCTCTTGAATTCTTCCCTGGAAACTTTTTTAAATAAGTTTCAATATCTGATGAAGCAACTGATGACCAAAAAGCCATATCTGCTTTTCATTTTTTCAGAAAATAAGCAGTTTTAATTTGAGAACACTCATGGGTATCATTTTAATCGATCATTTAATCTGAATATAACGAAATTTGTAAACATTTTCCGATTAGCTCAAGCAATAAAAAGTTATAATAACACCCCAGATAGCAAGCAAGGTTCCGAAAACGGTCATTTTTCATTTTCGTTCCATTGTTCTGCAAAGGTGAGTTATCTTCACCATATAGCATGGGTGCAGGAATGTTTGCCATACTCCGTTTTGGAGATAAGCTTCAAGCAACCAATATTCTCAAATCAAACTTCACGCATCTTATTTTCGCGCATGCGCAACCAACTGTCGTAGCCGTGGTCGTAGTGTTGCCTGTTGCTTCCCAAAACAAAATGTCGCTGATGGGCTGATGCTGTCATTCTGATCATCTTGTCAAGTGTAAAAGATGTGTTCAATATTTACAGAAAATACAGTAAGTTTGTTACTAGTTTATTGTTATTAGTTAAATCTTTTAATCTATGATAACTAAATAATGTATTTCTTTTAACAAGATTTAATCCTTATTCATAAAATAATAAAATTTATCTTATGCTTTAGTGTAAATTGCACATAGGGAAAAATATGATTAGAAGTTGTTTTATTAAATTATTATTACATAAACTTATGTAAACATGATTTACTTATGACCTTAGCGTTTCTTAATTATCACATTTTTTTAAAACGTGGTTTCAATTTCAGGAAATGCATAACAGGAGTGCTTCATATATGAACGAACTCCCATTATATACTTTACTACGTATAAATATTAAAGTACATGGGCGAACGGTAAAACACGAAATCTTGAGGCAAAAAAGAAATCAGGGATAGTGTTTAACATGTTTTATTGTCAACTAATAATAAACCTTTTCATTATGATCGAATTAAAGTCACTCTAACATTAATCATAATTTTGCTTTTAGTGATTAATTAATTTATGTCGGTAAGTAAATAGTCGCCACCACCCCTGGTCGGCGTTTATGACAGATTTATAAATGAAAACATACTTTGAACTTCCACAAATTACATTCAAACAAACTCTCTTTTTAAAATCTATTAGCATTATTAAAAATCTATTAAAAGTAGCTATATTCAAAAGTTATTTCCGTAATATATTCGTAGAAAAATGTACTTTAATAAAAAAAAATTCATTTACTTCCCCCCCCTCCTTCTCTTTCCTCAAAAACATATATGTTTTGTCACATAATAGTAAACAAGATAATGCTATGATTATAATGTTTCATTAGTTAAGCATTATAAACATTAGTTGTAACATTAGTTAATTATATTTGATAATATCTCATCTATATCAACATTTGCCTATATTACATGAACTCCTCCCTCCCCTTTTCTATACTAATAAAAGTAAAAAAATGTCTGCAAACACAAATAATTGCCCTACAGTTATTCTGAAATTTTTTTTTTTAATCATATGCCTGTATTACATCTCAAAACATGAATAACTTTGCTTTATATATGTATTGATGGATAAACAAATTACTTATTAAAAATATAAAGCAAATATACATTCATAGCAGAAATTAATTTTGATGTGTCAAATTGCCAGTTGATTGAGAATTGGCAAAATCCTTAATATAATGATCGTGAGTCTTAAATGTTTGTCAATTAACTTATTAATTATGATTACCTACCAATACTTTTAGTTAGTACTGGTAAATGGAAAAAATGAAAGCAAAATAAAATTATGGTACTTTTCGGTTAGCCGGGCCCCAGTGATATATATACAAATATATACATATATATATATATATATATACACATATATGTATGAATATATATATACATATATCACTGGCGCCTGGCTAACCGAAAAATACCATAATTATTTTAAATTAAATGTTTCTGAAAATTCACACAACATAAAAATTTTTGATTTTTTAAAAATTATTATTAAGTTAGTAAATATGAAATGTTCTTGTTCCCCCCCCCCTCCAGAATTATCTGTATTAGCATTACAAAATAGCCTTATTATAATCTGGCCCATCATACTATGTGGGATAATGCAACTTTTTTGTGAATACATCAAAAATTATGTTTGTTTTTATTTTAAATTAAACTGGGGTTTGTGGGGCCCACAACAGCAAAAAAAAAAAAAAGTTTTAAATTAGTTTTGGGTCCTATTGTATTGAAAGAATTTACATGATTTACAGAGTATTGTTGAATTATATCAATACTCAACAAAATGAAACTAGGACTGATTTAAAATGTTTTGTTGTTGTTGTTGTCGGGGATCCAGATAACTAGAGTTTATCATACAGCAATGTTTTTTCTTGCTTTCATCTCAAAATGTTCTTTAAATTTGAGATGTGTGCAATATGATTTTTGCGTTTTTTTTTATTTTGACTGTTCTCTGAATATATATGGCCACTGGTCACTCACTGCTTAAAATCATTAGATGCCATTTTCTGTTTAAATTTACAAAACCATGAAGAACACCATAAAACATTGTGAACAACGTACAATATTAATAATAAATTTTAATTGAATAAAATTTATTGGAATTTTTTTCTCAAATGAGGTATTTAAAATTACGGTGCACATAATGACAAACATGACATTTGGAAAATAATATATTTTTGCTTTTATATTAAATGTTAAACTAGTATAAATTATTGTATCTAAATGAACATAAAATAATAAAACAAAAGAAAATGATTTTTTTTTATTAAAATATAATTATAATTAAAATAGCATGAAGTATGCATAATGCATAGACTTTTACTGTAATGTTAAAACCATTTATGACAGGAGATGTGTGTGATATAAGATGTGTACACAGTCCTTGATTTTAACTATTATTTCTATATCCGAATGGTAATTTTCATCTTATTTAATAAAACAGCATTAAATAAGGTCAATATTATTTGGAAATAATGGTGCAGGGAAGCTTGTCATGAAGGGTTTAAAGTTTATTTCTTGGTTGTCATTATTTTATTTTGCCTTTTGTAGTTACAAATTCTAATGACATCATCTGGTCAAGGTCCATGGTTGCCAGCATGTGATTTCTTGAACAGAAAAGCTGCTAAAAGAAGGAACTACAACAGAATTCCTCGAAAAGTCAGATGTCTTTTATTGGTGATTGTTTTTTAAGGTAAGAAAAATGATTTTAACACATATATAATAACAAATTTAATGTTATAAAATTTATTTTTTAATAATTTCAGTTGACTATTTATTTCATTATTTTTATTTTAAAATTGAATTTTTATAAATTTATTCAAATTGAAAGAGAACATAATAAATACTAAAAAAGAAAGAAACTGTATTGTGCATTCTATTTCTTGCATACATATTGAATTTTTATTTTTAAGATATCTTTGCTTTTTCCTTGTGATAAATTGATATGGTTATAACTGTTTCTGAACTCATTTAATATTTCTTTATAAATTCTATATTTATATAATAAATAAATAAATAAAAATTGTGTATTTTTTTCTCCGGGAGGGATTTTTGTGGCTCTGGAGGTACATTGTAAACTTCTGAGGAGGTGGACATTTCAATGCCCTCCCCTGTGCCACTTCTTGAATTCAACACTGGTGGGGGTGAATCTGGAGTATGCCTCTGAGTTTGTTACTTTTGTTGTGTTTCTAAAATAAATTTGCAATAAACCAGATGCGTGGTCAAAGTTGATCATGTCTTAATAAGATCTTAATACATTTGTAAATCCTTCTCTCTAAATAAAAGTTAATCTTCCTCTCTTCAATTACACACAATTACTAAGAAATGAGACAATTTTAGTTCCATAATTACAAATTCAACACAATTCAACAAAACAATTTGAAAGTTAAATTCACCTGAAAATTCAATCCAAAAAATGTAAATTAAACTTCAACGAACTTCAATGGTCTCATTTCATTAGCAAAAATTAAATTTAAATCTCCATTATTAATCTTCTTCTTCCTGAAATAAATCTCAATCTGAAAAATAAAATGTATTCTCCTGAAACATAACGCGATGGAACTAGTTGATTCAAAATTGTATATCAAAAGGTAAATCTCCAATTTCTTATCAGTTCAACATATCAAAATATCTCTTAATTTTCCATCATTAATAAAATCCAATTTACCTCAACTCCGTTTCAAAACATATGCATTATCCCCATATCAACCAGTTCCAACGGTTATTCACTAAAACCTGATTTACTGAATACAGACAACTTCTTAACTGAAAATCACGCGAGAATTAATTAAAATTTGATTGCTCTAAAATTATATTCTTACTATTAAAATTTATACTTAAGAATTAATAAAAATAAAGACCTTACATAAGTTGTCTGTATTCCCTCAAATGTAAAAATAATCATTTCTAATGCTGAAATAAAATAAATAAAAGGATGCACTGCAAGGTAAATGAACACAAATCCATAATTGTAATTAAATTTTGTTTATTGTGATAAACATATATAATTAAGTATAGCTTTGCCTTCAGAATTAATTAAGAAAATCTCTTTTCAACACAAAATTCAACAATACATAATCGTGTGAAACATTCTGTATTTCCAACACAAATTTCGACATACATAGTCGTGTGAAACATTTCAATTATTCATTTAATATTTTATTATAAAATTCGGAGCTGCTGGTTTAGTTTTAAAAAATTAATTAACCATATTTTAAATTAATTTAAACCAAGCATAATGTTTGAAGATAGATTGAAGTTTAAATGAACACAAAAAAAAATATTAGGAAGCATGCAGAGAAAATTAAAGAAAATTAAAGAAAAGACAGGAAAGACGAGAACTTATCATTTTGTGGCCCCTGGCCACTCAGTACTGGCAGATAAATCTGAGACCTTCTCAGTTCTACTCCATCTCTGCTGCCGTCAGCTCAAGAATTTATCCCTCTCGCTCTTGCTTTCAAGAACTCGCCACTCAACTTCTCTTGTGCTTGATCACTTACTTTTGATCTTCATGCGCACAGAGTAAATAGTTACATGAATGTCTTGAAGAAAAACTTTAATTATGAGGAGCTATTGTGAAAAATCATCTTAATCTGAGCAATAGAGCATCAGATTCTCAATTGCATTTAATTATTTTCTTTACTTAAATTCATTTAAGGTTTATGATTAAAAATGCATATGTATCTCTGCACACATGTGTTAAACTCATCATCCGGAAATAGGTGACGTCAAAGATCACGTGGGGACGCTAAAGGGGTATTCACTCTTTGATGACTTTACCAGAAGACTTGCTCCGGTCCGGTGTTCGCCGATGATATTGTAAACAAGGGGAAAGAGAGAGAGAAAAACAGAATTTTCATCACATGCAAGTAAATAGATGAATAATCGTTTATATTTAATTTAACCAGCAGCCTCCATAAAAGCCTTTTAAAATACCAGCAACTCCTTTCAATTAACATTTAAAATACAACCACATATTTAAAAATATATCTGTTAATAATGGTGCAATATGATCGTTACAAAAATAAACATTTTCAAAATTAACATTAAACAAGTTGAAGTGCGCTCTAATCAACCGATTAAAGGCCAATTCCAAAAACATTATGTTAATAAACAATCATTCAGCCCAAATAATACAAATCTATAATTAAACCAATATTTATTTAGAAACTATTGAACTTAGTGGACAGTGTGAGAATTAAATAAAATTCTGTGCCAGAAGAATATAATTAAAAATAAACAACTTTAGCTATTAAATCAACCTGCAACCCATAACTGCAATATTAACTTTAACTATGAAAAACAACAATTAGTATTAAAATAAACAAAACATCCCATAATTACACAATATGTTTTAACAGTTAAAAAATGGACAAATTAGAAATAAATTAAATTAATTAATATTTAATTTTAAGTTGTGTTAGCGACACAACACTTTCATCAGCTTTCGAAAGAAAAATTTAAATATTTATATTGTTGCTCTCTCCGAAATATTGACTTGCTTTCATTATAGAGATATTTATTAGGATATTATTATTGTTATTATTTTGAGTGTGTGTGTGTGGGTAATGTTTTGGTATTATTATATGCAGGGTTGTAATAAGGATTAAATTAATCGTTCGTATTCAAATAAATGTCATCATTCATGTCCAGATTAAAAATTACCTTTTAATAATGTTAAAACTTTTATAAGTTGAAAATAATTATTTTATGAAATTAAATGCGACACTACATTCAAAATATTATTTGTCCTTAGTGCATCACAAAATAAATACTGATATAAATGCTTTTTCATTTTTAAACTTTTGTCTTTCCTAGATCACTTCATTTTTGCAAGTTATATGTTGAAGTTTTAAAGTTAAATATATTCAATATAAAAGTATTTAATATGATAAGATTGTAATATAAATCACTGATTTTAATCTGTTAAAATTATGATTTAAACATTGAAATCATGTAATTAAAATAAAATCCTTAAAACCCTATTTTTAAATACTAGTAAATTTTACAGTGGCAAAAATTATGGCAAAAAGTATTTTTGCCAGGACAGTTTTTTCCACTTAGACAAAAATTGGCCAACCCTGATTGAAATACACGTATGTATTTAGCATTCTTTGCCGCATTTACTATGTGATTAGATATTATTGGAGTAATACCTTAATGAAAAAATTAATAACTTAAATTAACTAGATATTTATGCACACAACACACATACGTATATATTATCTATAACAATTTAATAGTAGAATAATATGATTTTAAGTTTTAAATAAATCTGAATTTGTTTGCAACAACTTTTTTTTAATTTAAATTATTTTGAATTTTTATCTAGGAACTGTAATTAAATTAATAGAAATGTATGCAGAGAAAATAAATTCATGCACAGTACACAAATAATATTAATTAAAAAAAAATCTGATTTAAATCAAATAAATCAATTTTTTTTTAAAAACGTGATTTTTATCAACCTTGATTATATGAATGGTACGTACAGATGTCACTGACGCACTGGAGTATATTTTTGGTGCCAAAAAGGCTATTTAATGCCTGGGCAGTCCACCAATTTGGGCAAGATTTTTCTTCCTATGGCAGTCTGGTAGAGCAGATTGTGTGTGTTTTATATTAAATTAAACATTGTGTTTTATAATAAATTTATTTTTGTGTGTTTATAATAAAAATTATATGTGTTTTACAATTAAATTGTATGTTTTTAAGTACCTCCTCCATTATCCCATCAACCACTTTTCATAAGAAAAAAGCTATAATCAAATTATAGGATTTAAGGCCAAAATGCATTATTGTGGCGACACATTCACTTGACTCAGAAGTGTTGCATGTGTTTGCTATGTTATCAAGTGGCTATAATTTGACATTTACCTGTATCTTTCATTATGTTTTACTGATTTATTAGTTCTTTCGTTAATAAAAAAAGCAATTGTGTCCTTAAATGGCAGTACCATGATATTAAAAGAGAAAAAGCATTGAAAAATGTTGCGATGAATAGTTACATACAATAGATTAGTTTCAACTGATGTCAAAAACTTTTATTCACCAGCTGAGAGGGATAATTAGGAAAAATAATGTAAATGAATAAATATCAAAGTTTTTTGCAAACTCTTCCATAAATACATTGTAAATTTTATTGCTCAAGCTTACTAAGTTGGCGCATTGAAGAGTGGGGTTTTTCAGAATTTCTTCGCATTTATTTATTTATTTATTTTGAGATTCCAATGGCAGCATTCTTTCATTTGTTTATTTGGCGTTACAGTTTGGCACAGTTTATGAACAGTGGTTGACAGGATAATGGAGAAGTACAATTTTTTATAACAAATAAAAAAAATAGCAAGCTAAGCCTAACAGGTACACACATGCCTTTAAAAAATAATCATTATAATTATCCTTTTAGACCATTTATATATAAGCTTTTTTTTTGTCTAGGTGCTTATACATTGCATTAAATAATACAGGCTTAACCATTTGGCACATTTTTGTGTTTATATTCAACTTAAAAAAAATCTGCAACTGCTAGAACCCCACATCAAACACAATATAAAATAATGAAATTTTCCATTAAGACAGTGACAAAAACAAGATTGCTATATTTGATTAGTGGATTCTAAAAATGCCTAGTTTAATAATATTTTAAAATATAAACAAAGAATCTACATCAGAAATCTATAAAGCACTTTGTCTCAAGCTATGCAGATTTTTAAGAGACTACTTCTCGCTAATGTTAATCCTATGGGGAGGGGGGGAGTTTGCAATATCTCATTCGCATTTCAATATTTTTAAATGATTTTTTTTTTGCATTGGATAACTGAGGTCAATCTCTATGCATGCTCCTTTGTACTTTTTCGATTTTGATTACGAGTCTTTTTTATTAAGATACTTTCACTTTCGGAAACTGTTTGGAATGTAAAAGTATCCTCAATAAAAAAAAACTGCAACAAAAATCAAAAAGCAAAAAAAGGCCAGCATAGAGATTGACCTCAGCTATCCAATGCAAAAAAATTCATTTAAAAATATTGAAATACGAATGAGATATCGTAAAATATTTCTCCAATAGGATTAACATTAGCGAGCGAGTTTTTTCGCCTGAGTGAAGTAGCCTATATAAAGTGCATGTCATACCATATTTTGACTGTTGAATTCTGTACACCTATTGCACTAGCTTAGCAAAGAGGGCAAGTTTGGGGTTAAAATCCCTTCCAGAGTATTTAAAAAATTGAGAAGATGGATATAGAAAACCACTTGTCTTAAGGTAAAGTAATGTTATGTAAAAAACAAAGTAAAGAAAAGTATAAGCAAGCAGCATAAAATGTTATTCTCAACAGTTTCAATGCTTTGTAATAGGGGCCTCTATTTAAACACAAAATCAATGAAAGATTAGATTAGGAGCAATAACAGTAAAATAGTCCTATGTTACTGCATTCCTCTTTCTTTTTTCTCTGAAGTCTAAAGAAGATGCTCTTTTATGAAACCTTTAAGCACACAAATGTTAAGTTTATTACGGCTATTTGTGTTTTTCATTACTTTTTGTCACACAACATTTTTTCTTTTTTTTTTAATGAGTAACAATCCCAGATGGGGATCCTGGCTGTGCTACTGCTTATTGTGTAGTTTATTTCCTTTTACTATACATATTTGATGTGTGTGTCTATATTTATTTATTTATTTATCTTTTTATTTGCTAGAGAGAAAAGAAAGAATCAAGAAGAAAATAGAGACTTTACTCGAGCTGTTGATTATTATATTATTTTTTGTATGTAAATAAATAGAATTATTTAAACTGAATAATGTTTCATTTGTTTTAGAAAATATTGCCTGGATATTGAGAAATACTTTTGTTTGCTTCAGAGTAAGTTATTAAAAATTATTATAAAGAAAAAACAGTAATTTAAATGAGTTAAATTAGAAAGTAAAAGTAACAACATTACTTTGTGTTTGCTCTGTCGCATATAGGAAAGTATTTCTCTTGTAAAAAAAAAAAAAAAAAAAAAAAAAAAAGGTCGCATAGAAATGGAGATTTTTTTAAAATTAAAGTATTCTTAGCTTTTAACTAGAAAGTAATTATGGAATATTAGATGAGGAAATGCAAAGATTACAATATTAAAAAATATTATTAGTTAAAGTAATCTTTGGGTGTAGATTAAAAATTATATTTTTAATACTTATTTGTCACATTGTAATCTGTAAAATTTGTTTAATGAAGCTATTAAATGGGCAAGAAATTATTGCTTTAGCATAAAAATGTTTTCAGAAGATTATCATTGAATATATAAAAAAGTTTCTTTTTGTATCATTAAAGAATTCATTTTAAGAGAAAGTTATTAAAAATTATTATAAAGGAAAAACAGTAATTTAAATGAGTTATATTAGAAAATAAAAGTAACAACATTAGTTTGTGTTTACTCTGTCACATATAGGAAACTATTTCTCTTGTAGACGAAATGAAAAAAAAAAATCATAGCTACATAGAAATACAGATTTTTTTTAAATTAAAGTATTCTTAGCTTTCAACTAGAATACATATTGCAACAGTGTATAATGTACGGTATATTGAAATTCTACATATTTGGTGTGGTATTTGTGTTAGCACTGTGTGTAAACACAGGTTGTTGTTTTTTTTTTCCCCCTCATACAATGTATAATTAGCTGATCCTGTACCAGTGAACTGTATTCAAAAGGTAAGTAACTGAAAATATAATCAAATTTACTATGTATGTAGGCGTAAAGTAGAGTTGTATATGCCCGAATCCAACCAATAATAAAAAATTTCATCTTCCACTAATACCTAATTTTATTTATTTTTCATTTGAAATTTTGTAGCCAAAAACCCATATAAGAAGTAAAAATAGGAAAAGAATTCATATTCTGAAAAAATGTTATTCAAAGTCAATTTTCATTGTAATTTTATTATAAAAGATTCGTGAATGACAGCGAGTATATCATTTTATAAACTGGTTTGTACATTTGAATTTTTACATTGTCTTAATGTGATTTATTTATAAATATGCAATTCTGTTTAATTTTTTTAAAAGGTAGTTAAAAAAGCAACATTGAATCTGTAAGTAATGTCTTTTACACACACATGTGTGTGAAAAAAAAATTATGTTCAAGTTCACCACCAATAATTTTCAAAACTACACCAATGTGCATAAGAATAATTTTAAATATTAAAATAAATTTTCCTAAAGAAAACTTCTTAACATAATTTAGGAACATTTGAATATGAAAATATTATCTATTAATGTAGTGGATTGATTACATATTCAATATATATATATATATTATACACACATCCGTAAAATACCGTTAATCCGCCCCCCTAAACGTGACGAAAAATCGTAAAATAATCAGGGGGGGCGCTTACACGGTATTAAAATTGTAGTATATGATATTTATCGGTGGTGGTGGCGGGGGTTGGGGGCGGAGATGCTAATGGCCGATCGTCGCAGAGTATGCATTATTTTAATAAAGTGACAAAAGAAAAACATTTTGAATTAAAAAAATTATATTCAAAATAGAAAAACAGTATAACTTCACGATTAATGGCAATTTCAGATTATAGAAAATTCTGGATTTCAGAAGCTTTGAAACTGGAATGCATTTAGATAAATAATAACATTAATATGGTAACAGAAAAATAAAAGGAACTTAATAATTTAAAATAATTAAAAAACACTGGGAAATTGCAGTTGAAAATATCCTGAAGTAATTTCAAGAACTAGTAACATTTTATGTGGTGTCGCCATCTGCTGTAAGTTACGAAGATTAAATAACCGTTTTTTTTTAAATCATGATTTTGTATCTATAAATGCTAAATAAATAATACAAATCACAAAAATTGAGAACATATAGAACGAATTGGTAGTGTTGCCAGATTATTAAAAGAAAAAAACATTACTACCACAAAGATGGCATAAATTACGCTACAAATTCGATTGTGTATCGACAAATCGATTGATCTGATCTATCAATCGATATATTTTTTTTGCGATTGGTTGCCATAATAATGTTAAATACAACTATAAATTCTTTAATAAAATAAATAGATTCTCTTTTAATCAAAATATTTTCCACACAGTATCAAATACACATTTCTTTAACTTATTTCATGAGAAACTATCGATATTTTTATTACCTTCATATCACCATGGAAATAAATTTACAGCAAAATTAATGTTTGGTTATATTGCTTTTTCAGATCGACAATGTGTTTGCACATGTTTGAGATATATCAAAGAATCGTCACGCCTTTCTGATGCGTCGGAAAAAAAAAAAAAAACACTCGGGAGATAAAGTTTTTGGTGTTGATCCTGACGTGCCGGCAAAATTTCTTTTGGGGGAGGGCGCTTTCTCGGGATTTTTTGAATTTTCCAATTTGTTTACAAAGTGGGAGGGGGGCGCTTAATCGGGAAGGGCGGATTAACGGTATTTTACGGTAGTAAGAAATATATTTGGACAGAATCGGTACAAATAGTGCTATCTCCCCCAACTCCAAGGAATTTGATATTTCAGAATATGTCAGAATAATATATATATATATATATATATATATATTTTTAAGAATTAGAAATTACATAAACTTTGAAATAACTTGTCTGATTTGAATAGAATAGAAACATTTGCATTAAATAAACAGTTTAAGTGCACAAATTATCCGTCCTATTGCAATATTCTCAAAGTGAGATACATCATCAATGAGTACTTTGGTTAATTTTTAAAATATGAAGAAAAACTTATCAATTATTTCTAGGCTGTCCACAACAAGATTAAAAAAATAAACACTCCCCTCTCGAAGAAAGTTCTGACATGGCACCCCTGAGTACAATGTTCAACAATCAATAAAAATTAAAAAATAAAATATATTCAAAGTTTAGCAATTACTTTAAAGGAAAAAAGCAATATATTAAAATATAAAAAATAAAATACATTCAAATTTTAGCAATTACTAAAAAAGAACGATATAATTATTAAAATATGTAACTTGCTAAATGTAATATGAATTCTTAATTTAATATAATATAGGCTAATAAAATCATTATTATTATTATTATTTTTTTTTTTTTTTAGTTTATAAATATTAGACTAAAATTTAATTGTTTTCTAAAAAAACAAACAAACCCCTTGGTAAGCGGAAGCTGCGTCGCCGTGGTGCGCAGAACTTCCGGTTCGTCTGCTATACACTGTCAAGACCGCTGTCAAAGAGCTTATTTTGAACTACGATTTTTTCAATCTTTTTTTCTATCTCTATAAAATTTAAAAAATGAGT
Source organism: Maratus michaelseni (assembly GCA_963931845.1). Taxonomy (NCBI): domain Eukaryota; kingdom Metazoa; phylum Arthropoda; class Arachnida; order Araneae; family Salticidae; genus Maratus; species Maratus michaelseni. The sequence goes on from OZ007593.1 coordinate 3,950,665, forward strand.
TCCAAATATTACAGAGATTTAAGTGAAGAATGCAAAAAAAGCTATTCGAAAAAGTTATCCTATAATGGTTGTGAATTGCCTGATCCTTTGGATGAAAATATTCGCAATACCGTTTTCAATAGTATGCGATGGCCTACTATTAGTGTGTTTGATATTTTTTCGTTTTTAGTGGTGAAACATCAAATGTACACTAAATTAGCCTTTCAAAATTATACTTTTTTGCCTTGCTACAACTACGTTTCATCTGAAAAAGTAAGAAACGTGAGATGCTACAGAAATGATGTAGGTGTTTGCATTCTAGCAGCAGAAGTTGAAGCAAGTCAAAAAGCAAAAAAAATTCATTTGCCTTGGATTATTGCTACATTTGATGGAGAAATAATTTCTGGACATTGCACTTGTATGGCTGGGTAAGTGTAGATTTTATTCAAATTAAAAACTGATCATGTACACATTTTAATTACAGAACTGATGTTTTAATTATAGAATAGTACGTAGTTTTGAAATTTATTTTAATTCTCACTAAATATTAGTATTTGATTTAAGATTAGTGCTTTAATTAGTATTTGCATTATAAGATTCCATATTAAGATAATTTTAAGGCAAACTTTTTACAAACCAATCGACTTTTCTCATAGGGTTTTTTCTCAATGTGTTTGTGTGAAAATTATGAATGCTTTTCTATACATGTAGAATACTATTCATAATTTTCTGATTCTCAATTTAGTGTTATATTCAGGTACCTATTTATACAATTGAACTTTAACAAGGTCCTGTTTTATTAACAAATATATGTAAAGCATTAAATTTTGATGCATCAATTTATATGTATGTACATATTTGCATTTTATTTGTATGTAGTTAGATAATAGGCCCTTTTTAGATTCCAGTTATTCATTTATTTTTATTTTTTCTTGCAACAGATCCAATTTTATGATGATTAATTTATGGGGGAACCCATTTTTTATACTAAAAAATTTGTGGGAAAAAAAAGTACTTTTTTAAAATGAAGAATTTTGTGAAGAGTTTTTTAAATGGCCAATAATTCTTTCTAAATAGATTGCTGCAAACTAAATTTTTCAATATTTTTGTTTTTTACCTGGATATATATTTTTGTCAGCTGACATAAAAGTAATGCCAAAAATTGTCTCCCAGAAAACATTTGTGGCTCATGGTTGGAGGTGATAAGCTACAGCATCAGCAGGTAAAAGGCTTAAGAATCAAAAAGTGTCTATTTAAAATAGTCTACATCACATAACGGAGACCGGTACACACTGGACCTATGAGCACAGTGGTCCACTCCCCCCCCCCCCCCCCCCCTCCCAATATTTTATTTATTTAATTTTTTTTAAGCTTCTCTTCTATCCTAATAGACAACAGCACTGCACTGATTATTTATAGCCTTCAGAAAATGTTTAGCTCAGATTGAACCATTGGCTAAGATGCTTTACACACATGCAGAAAAAAAAAATTAATCGGTTGAAAAAAGTCGCCAAATTTAGGGGATTTTTTCATTTAATGGCAACTTAGCCATTGTATTAAGTTATTCGTTTGGCGCAGTCTTGAAAATCGCGCCAAACTTATGTTTACATGTTTGTGTGAGTGTAAAGCATCAGTTCCGAACCATTTTATCCTGATTGGTTGTTTTGAGTCTAAAAGTAAAATTTTTCATCATAATATTTTTTTTAGTAATTAAAGGTTGTAGATAAATATGATAAAACAGCTTTTTTGCAAATAGCTAAGATACTTGTTTCTATTTAACGTTAAAGTTAATATGTTTAAAAGAAAGCTATAAACAATATTAATATGATTATTTATTGAACTTCAACATGGGCATAGTGGACAACCCACTCCTGGGCCACAGTGGTCCACAATCCACTCTGCTCCTGTAATGCAGAATGTTCCAAATATTTAATAATTGCTTATTTTCTATAAAGAAATATTCTTTTAAAGTAGTCATTTAACTGTAAAATAAAGTACGCAAAGAAAAATAACAATTTATTTAACATAAGAAATATTTTGTTTTGTATTTACTGCCTTTGATAAATATAACTGTAGTCTAATTAGTGAAGATTCTATTCAAGTAAGATTCATGAGACACAAATTGAATGGAAATCAGTTTATTTTTATCGAAACTGTAGATGAATCTGTTGTTAATGTCAATGATTTCATAATGTCGCTCCCAGACCCAAAAGTACTTAAGGAAAATTCCAGGCTCAATCTTACTCATAAGTATTTTGGAATTTCATTTGCAAATTTTAATGTGCGGTGATTTTTTTGTACTAAGTAATAACTTCAACTAAATTGCAATTGTTCCTGTATTAATTTGTTATTATTTTCAAAATATAATTAATTTTTGTTTTTGTTTCAAAATGTTACTAGTAAATTTATATTACTATGTTACTTTGCGAGTAAAGGGGAAATAAAAAAGAATTAGATTAATGAAAAATAGATTTATATTGTATTTCAGATAATACCTAATAGTGGTCCACTGTGCCCCACTTGTGGGGCACACTGGTCCACTTTATGGGTGCATATATATTTTTTTTTTTTTTGAAAAATGTATTGAAAACTATATTCTGAGAAAATTATGATGAATGTATAAAGGTTTAAGAAATATTCAAAAATATTTTTCATGCAGATTGTTTGTCTGTTAAAGCGAAAAAAAAATGAAAAAGTGGTCCACTGTGTACCAGTCTCCCCTATGTGAGGTATTTCTATGTTAACACTCATTCTTAGAGTAACATTATATAGAAATTGCATTTAAAAATGTATCAATAAACTAACAATAAATAAAAGTTTGAAGATATCTAAGCTGTGTTTGCAAACAATAAAAATACCTAACTCAAAAGAGCATGAAATAAAATTTAAAAAAATGTCTTTCTGATGACTATGTTGATGACAGATTTTTCGGTATTTCCATTATATCAACATCATGCCAAAATGTATGCTAATCGTCATTTATTTCAACCTTGACCAAACAAAGAATTTTTATTGCACAATGTGTCGAGCAATTAATATATATATATATATATATGTGTTCAAAAAAGTACTTTTGACATTAAAAATATACTTCTAAGAATTTCTTAAAAGAGTGAAATTTCTGTCTGTAATAAATTTTTTGGCTAATGCTGCTTACAAAATAATATTTATAAGATATTTTTGTGACACACATAAAGTAGTTATTGTTTGAATTTTCATCTTATTTTATTTTTATGCATTTGTTTATATTGATTTCATCCCTAACTCTCGTCATTGTCATTCAGAGAATCAAAAGAAAATTGTCATCATGATTACCATAGCAACAATCCTCCTTTTTTATGCATAGACGTGAAGATCTTGGTATATTTTCCTTTGAGCTCTGCATCATGTAAAACTTTATGTGTATACTTCACTGTCTTGAATTGAAAGAATGGGAATGTATTGTGTACTTTTTTTGTGTGTGGAGGTGAAAAACACCCTAATCAGCACACATCTGTTAATTGCAGAATATTTTTTCATTGGTTATATAATTTGAATTATCTGAATAATTCTAAGTTACATTTAAAACATCTTTAAATGTTAATTATTTGAAAAATTAACTCCAAAACTTTTGTGTTAAACCTAGCTGCTTTATTATATTATTTTTTTTTTTTCAGACTTGGTGAAACTTGTTCACATATTGGAGCTACTCTTTTCTTCATTGAAAAAGTACTGAGAGAGGAAAGAGAAAAGCCTGCATGTACATCAGAACCTTGTAAATGGAACAAAACCTCTACAAATGTAAGGAAAATAATTGTTTCTGCAACTTGAGTTACCTATGTGTTTGGCTATTTTCCATTATCAAATTCAGGGACAGATTTAAGGGGTCACGGTGGTTGCAATTTTTCAATTAGTACTTCTACATAATTTTTATGTAATAAATAGATTATTTTTTATTCCATGTGTTACTTTCAGAAACGTTTTAGTTTTCCCTTATATTTTTTCCTGCTATCAATTATCAGGACTGTAATCGGTTGTGGTGGATGGGGTGAGATTCAAAGGAAACAAATGTACTTGGGGTTGAGCTGATAGGAACTCTGTTAGAAACCTTTTATGACAATTTAATTATAAAGATCTGGTCCTGGTGTTTGAGTAAATCATGGCCAAACTGTGATGTGACCCTGGGACCCTCACAACTGTTATAAAGATTTCATGAAGCTGATATTTTAAATGTATTTGAATACATTGTTGTCTATTGCGGGTGGTAATTACAAAAAGTGGATTTTCAACTGTACATTTTGTAAATTGTTTATTTTTATTTTTCCTTACACATTATCAAAGTATGTAATTGTATAAAGATATTCCGGGAGACTTTCCTTGTATTATTTAATAATATGTAAAGGTATTTCATAATCTATGAATGACGCACACTTTTCATTTCTTAATATATGCTAAAAAATTTTTTATGTACTTATCTCGTTGTATTTGTCTTTATAAAAGTTCATAAAGAATTCTGGCAATAAATGTTAAATTTAGTTACAATTTACAGTAAATGATAATTATGGGACATCTACAGCTGTAACATATCAGTTTTCAACATCATCATAAAAGAATTTCACGTATAACTCAACATGTATTTAAAATATTTTTTGTTTACATGGTACTAAGGATATCAGAAAGTAATATTGAATAGTTTGAAGAAATCGTAAAATCTTGCATTTAATCGAACTAAAAATAAAATAGAAATGATATTGGTAATAGAATGAAGAATATATATTGAATATTGAGTTTTTTATTCTGCAGTTTCTAATAAATATGTGGTATATGTCTCTGGACACTCCAACCATTATCCATAAACAAAAAACATAAAAGTTAATTTTTGCTTTTGTGCAAGTAAATATTTATAATTGTATTAGATTACTGACATTATTCAGTGTAATATTTAAATGTAACATAACTAGATTATCAGCAGCTGACTATTTCTGTTTTAGGTTGAACCTTCACCTGTTGCTGACATTAATTTCACCAAGCCCAAAAAAGGAAAACTAAAAAAAGGAAAGGCAAAGGCAGAAATTGTCGCAGATGTTCTGCCTGTGGCAAGCGATACCCAATTCAAAGCATTCTTACAAAATATAAAGGTAAGATTTGTATAAAATTGGATAATTTAGATTAATTCTTTTGCAACAAGCATCTTTTTATTTCTTCTGCATCACTTTTTCCATGTGTTAAATTTTCCTTATTTAATCAACAGAGCTGACAATTGTTCGGATTTTTAGGAATCCGTAGAGTTCCTTGCCCAGAAAATTAAGAAGCAAATTCTCTTTTGTTTAGAACTTATAAAATCTTATAATTTTATAAAATTTGAGAATGATTATTGAAATCACAGCTCTTCATTAAAAGAACTTTCAGAAAATCGGAACAATTGGCCGTACTGTTTTTATAAATGAGCATAATGTTACTAAATTATATTTTGTATTACAGACAGCCTTACCTTCTGCTGCTTTATTTACTGTATTTTCGGACAGTGAAGATACAGATACCGGTGATGAAGAAATACCCAACAACAATTCAGATGAAGTACCTACATTTTCTGAAACAGTTAGGAAGTTTTTGAAATCCTTGCCACAGAAGAGCAGCCTCCTTGAGAAACGAAGGGCATTTGAAACAATGTTTCTAATATCCCTAAGTGACAAGGAGGCAATTGAGAGCAATACCAGAGGTGATATCCTGAAATGGCAAGCCGAAAGAAAAGGCCGTATTACGGCTTCAAATTTCGGAAGGGTATTGAAATTTAAACACTCATATGACAGTATCCTTTTAGATATAATGGGATACAGAAATGATATTCACATTGATGCAGTTGAATGGGGCAAGACTAATGAAAAGTTAGCCCAGGATAAGTTTTATGAAATTGTCAGCCCTTTGCACGTAAATTTATGTATACAGTCTACAGGGCTGTTCATTGATAAAGATGAACCTTATCTTGGTGCTACACCTGATGGTCTTGTCACATGCGATTGCTGTGAAGATCATATTTTAGAGATTAAGTGTCCCTTTACACACAAAGAAAAAAAAATATCAGAAATTGCAAAAGAAAGCTTCTTCTTAAATGAAAATGGGATACTGAAAGAAACACACAACTATTATGAACAAGTACAAGGCCAAATGACCATTTCAGGCACATCCAGATGTTACTTTGTAACTTTCACTGATAAAGAGTTTCATTATCAAACTGTAGAATTTGATGACTTGAGATGGGAAAGCTCAAAAAATATTTTAAAACATTTTTTTTATACAGTTGTATTCCCAGAATTAATAAACAATGATATTGGAAGAGGCTTAAAAGCTGCAGCAAAAGAATGCATCTGCAAATCAAATAAAAATGTAACTTTTGTAAGATGCAACCAATGTCAAAAGACATTTCACAGATTATGTGTGGCTGTGAGAAAAAGATCTTCATGGTCATGTAATGAATGCAGAATAAAAGTTTCAAATTAAATCAATTTTGTGTGTAAATATTTCTTCTAATCTTAAAAAATTCTCCACCTTTTTCAAGATTTTTTAATTTTGATATTTGCATATGCAAAGTTCACACACTTCTCACTTTTAAATATTACTATTTTCGAATACTAGTCTTCCCTTTATTTAAGACAGAAAATTGTTAATTTTTGTCTTTTAGAGATAAATCCAAGTTGGCATTTAGATTGATTGGTATTATTGAAATGCTATAACTGGTACTTAATTTTGGAATGTCATCTAATACAAGTTCTTTCTTATGTTTCTTTTTTAAATTTTTAAAGAATAAACTTCCCAATCTGTGTTTTTTTTAAATGAAAATATTTTATGCTAAATATTGAATATTTTTATCTTTGGTAATTTCACATGTTTTAAGAAAACTTTTTAGAACACTACACATGCAACACATGGTAATTTTCTTCCTATAACACTTAGTTACTTCTAAAACAATATATTGGATAAATACATCATACTATGATGAATTGTTGTAAAAACATGTCCTTTTTTATACAGTTAAATTATTTTACCCTCATTTTGACAACTTTTTAATCGGTATTTATTAATACATAACTTGTTTACGTCTAGTTAACAAACTAAGAGTAAATTGAGTTGTTAAAAATTTCTGATATTTCAGAACTTTAGTTTTGGGTAAAATAATTTAAGGTATACTAGTAAAACATCAAATGAGAAATTAATGATTCTTTCAAATGTAGAAAATAAAAAATTTCTCTCCTGAAAGTATTACAAGAATGCATTTTCTTTAAATTAGAGTAGATGTGCTAATCATCCTTTAAAAAAAAATCTTTTAATTAATAGTTATTATTATTATATTTTAGTTTTTTTTAAATATTAAGGTACTTTTCTATTATCTCGTCGACTACTTTTGATAACAAAAAACTATCGCCAAACTGCACGATTAAATGCCAAAAATGTAGTCCCATTTACTTGATGTCAGAAGCATTATACGTGTTTGTTATGTCATCAAATGGTTTTTAATTCGACATTTGCATATATTTTACATTATGTTTTACTGATTTATTAGTTATTTCATTAATTAAAATAACAATTGTGTCCTTAAATTCTTATATTTTATTTATTTATTTATTTAAATATTCCAATCGTATCGTTCTCCCGCTGTTTTGGCGATAGTTTTTTGTTATGAAAAGTGGTCAACGGGATAATAGAGAAGTACCTTAATATTAAAAAAAAACTAAAATATAATAATAATAACTATTAATTAAAAGATTTTTTTTTTAAGGATGATTAGCACATCTACTCTAATTTAAAGAAAATGCATTCTTGTAATACGATCTCCACTGGAAATCTTTTATGGTAATGTACTCATATTTTATACAAAACTCATTAATTAAAAACATGTTTTAATTGACAATATTAGAATTTATTCACAAAATAATTAACAAGAGAGCAGAAAACCACAATGCTAGAACAATTAATTGAAATAATATACATACATATTCATTTTTATATGCAAAAAATAGTAATAATGAAAAGAAAAAATCTTCTGTGGTACACGATTCTGAAGCAGTTAAAATAATAAATGCTTGTGTTCAGATTTTATTTTGAATAAAATACTTACAAATTTTAAAGAAATGAACACTTTATTTGGAAGGATTTTAATTTCATGTCATAATCACAAATAGATAATAGTCTGGGAGACAGCAACATGTTTTTTAGTTAACCATTTCATACAAACTGGTCTTCATAACTGTCCTTACTTAAACAATCGTGAAAACAGCTGTCTTCACAATGATGGATGTGGCTTTAGGAATTGCAACATCTCCAAACAAAGCAAAATAAAAAGGAGTCTATTATGGATAATACTATAATTGATTATTTATAGCTCAAAAACACAAAATTGAACTCATATTAATTTTGCTTTTCCGAGGCCAAATCCACTAATGCTACAACAGCTGTTTTTATGATTGATTACTGTAATTTCCGGCATATAATCCACATATAAAACAATCATGTTTTGATCCAGAAATTCAATTTTATAAAATGCAACTTACTAGATCACTGTAAATATTTGATTTCAATTATTAAATAAAATTTCTGGATCTAAACATGATTGTTTGATCTGCAGATTATATGCCAGAAATTACGGTAAGTAAGATCAATTATATTTGAAGATCATCTTGTATGAAATGGCTAACTAAAAAATGTCGCTGTCTTCCAGACAATAAAATACAATATTTTTATTACTTAATAATGGGATTGCTCAAATTGCACATTGCACATATTACACATAAAATTTTATCAATGGTTGAAAATTCATTATCACCTTTTTTTTTTATCATTGAAATCGGAATGTTTGATTCAAGTATTTTATAAATTTTTACTTTTCTTATAGCCCGTTCCACATGCACTCTTACTTTTGACATGTTTCGGGACTGTACAACTTCTTCTGTACTCAACTGGGCTTTATTTTTGGTTGATGCTGGTATAAAAATTTTTGCATTTTTTCCAGACAGAAGATCAGCAATTCTGAAACCCCTGTCTGCTAGAATGACATCATCCTTTTCAATTTTATCTAAAAAGCCACTCTTTAGTGTTAAAGCCCGATCAGACACTCTACCACCCCAAACTTTGGATAAGAAGCTTATTACTCCTGATGGAGTAATTCCAATAAGGAATTTAACAGTATTGTGATGCTTATAATTTGAATAGGTTTGTGCCCTGGCTATAAAATTGCGTGGTTTCTCTATGAAAATTTCAGTGCAATCAATGATGCATCTGACATTTTCAAGAGAAACATCGTTAAAGCACTGGGGAACATTTCTTCCGACATCCTTTTTATTTGGCCAATTAATTAACCTATTCAAATTAACGAACATGACATCTAGCCAGGAATGAAAAACAGTGCTAACTGTCCCCACCCCTATTTCAAATCGACAAGCTAAATCTTCATTTAGCAGTCCTAAACGTAATTTCATCAGAACAAGCAACAACTGTTCGCATGGTTGTAATGACACTTTTATTTTTGGTTGCCAAATAGATAAAATAAAATGCAATATGGTATTGAAAATTGCAAAATTTTCTAATCCTGTATAAAATTTAAATGTCTTAGATTTTTGATGGACTACAGAATTGTATGTTTTGGTGAACATTGTTTTCCTCCTAAAATTTTCATTTTCTTTTCTGAGGCTTCTGAGTTCTGTCTCCAAATTTAACATGTCTTGAACAGAGATGTCTGTTTGTACTGTAGCATCCTGCATTGTACTGTTAGTTGAAAAATCAACAGAAGATGAAAAGCTAACATCAGACTGTTGACTTTGAGCAGATGTTTGTATTGATGCTAAGAAAACAAAAACTTAAATAAGTAAAAAAATAATTTGTGATATAAAAATTTATTTACATTTATTACATTTCATTGAAAAATATTCATTATTAAAAAAGTAATTTGTTTAAACTGAAAACAATTTATCAACATAATATAATACATTATACCAAATGCATGTTTTTATAATGCATTCAAAGTGGTATTTGGTACTTTGACTTACTTAGAATTTGGCATGTTTCCATGTATTGAAGGAAAAGAAAAAAGTGTACTTCGTTATCCCATCGACCCTTCCCCATAAAAAAAAGAGAACTATCGCCAAACTATAATGCTGTGTAAACAAATGGACAAATGTTGCCATTCTAATTTTTTAAACAGTTACAGATAATAAAATTAATGAATTTAGAGATAAAAACATCACTAAATAATAGGGTGTCTTTATATGAGAATAGCAACATACTGGGATATAAAATTTGATTCATTCAGACAATTTTTGAAAGAGAAAAAGAAAGGTTTGTTTAGGAATTAATTAATTTAATTACAAGAAATTATTTAAGAATTTAAATGGAGAATTATTTAACTAACTTTATTCCAGTGACCTTGCTGTATTTAAATCCCCCAAAGTACAAGAAATTTGTACGTGCTACAATCACTATATCATATGTATGGATGCTTTGCACATATGAAACCCCACCCAAAAAAACATCATTGGATGCAGCATCCTCCTTGTATTGGAATCCTAAAAAATATATGAAATTCGTTCATGCAGCTATCACTATATCACATGTATAAGTACTTCATGCACATTAAAAGCCCCCTCCCCAACCAAAATTAAGAAAAAAAATTTTAAATCACTAAATACAGCAACCTAGTTATATTAGAATCTTAAATATATATATACATACAAGAAATTCAGAAAAGCCCCAATCACTAAAGCATCAACTATCACTAACTTTCAACAGTAAAATTTACAATGTATTAGTGAAAACAGAAAAATATGGAAATTGGTTGATGGATAATGGAGAGGTATTGAAACAAAAGTCACTAATATCAGTTTTTTTTTTATAATTTATACATTTCATTAACATATGAGCCACACTGGCAATCTTTTAAACTCATATGAGCCGCAGCTACAAAAACTATGATAAACAAACATTGACCTATAGTCCTATAATCCATTGACCTATTATTCAGATTGCTTCATTGCTGTCATTTGTTTTAAAATAGTAATAGTCACTTTATTAAATTTGTCATTAAATAAAGGAAATATTAATATTTAAAAAAAGTGGCAGCAATCAAGCAATCAGAATAAAAAAAAAAATCCAACTGGCAACACTGCAACCTACTAGCACTATTCCTGTTTGACCTTGAAGTATATGATGCACATATCGACCGATAATATTTTTTACAATTTCATTTCTTTGGAGGAATCATGGGAGTAAGCTGTGATAGGTAGTCAAGAACAGGACTTATTTACTACAGCAGCAAACTTTCAACAGTATTTTAGTATAAAAATTTTCACCTTTTTTAAATGCGGATTTTTTTTATTTTTTTTTTAATAAGGCAAAAATACTTTTATAACATGCCTGTGGAACTTTACCCCTGCATTAATCGGCTCAAGTCAAGACTGAAAATATTTTGAACATCCCCCCCTCCTCCCAGATACTCTATACACACACATATAAAAACCCAATGTGCATTAAATTATATCAAAACTGTGCAAAAACTGTATGCAAAATATTTATATGCATGTAAGCTACAATTGAAAAGTTACATTTGAAGCTGTTAGATAGAAACAACAGTTGAAATCTGATAAATTTTCAAAATTTACTTTGAACAACACACCCCAAGATCTATTTGTTGAATCCAAACAACATATATAATGTTGGGATGTCATTTTAAGGCAATGACCAAAATAGTTTATGCTAAATATGGGGGGCAATATCAAATATATATTATAACAAAATATGAATGAAAGGATGTTTAATTTTGGTTTTATATCCATTCCCGCAGACCCAAAAAATAGAAAATGAAAATTTTACAATTTAAGCATCATCTGGGGTTTTCAGAACACAAAAAAATTACGAGGGAACACAAGAAAAATAAAAGCGAGAATTTTACTATTTTGGCATTAATTCTGTTCTCACGGCTTCATAAAAAAAGGGCAAAAATGTTATGTTTTTAGCATTATTAATTGTGCAATTTTGGGTCCTGCAGACCCAAAAAAATCCAAATATTGAAATCTAAAAAGGTAAATAATATGGAAATTTTACTATTTCAGTTCTTGCTGATTTGGAAAAGAAAATGCAAAAAGTTGCAATTGTAGAGTTATTTTGTGTTTTCCAGACACAAAAAATTCCAATGAAAAGGAAGAAAATTAAAGATGAAAATTTTACTATTTCGGAAATAATTTGGGTTCTGCGGATTTGAAAGAAAATGTGAAATTATATTTCCGGCATTAATTTTATAATTTTGGCTTTATTTCTACAAGAATCAAAAGGAGAAAGATAACGGAAATTTCACTAGTTCATCATTATTTTGGGTACCACAAACTAAGAGAAAAAAATTACAATTTCACATTTTTTTTTTTTTTTTTTTTTTTTTGTATGTGTGTGTGTGTGTGGGGGGGGGGGGGGGGTTCTGTGCACCTGAAAAAAAGAAGGAGAAAATTTACAATTTTGGCATTACCTCTGGTCTCACAGACCTGAAGAATATGAGGAAGAACAAGGGGAAAAAAAAGGGAAAAAGGTTTGTATTACAATGATATTGCAGGTTCTGTGGACTCCAAAAATAGCAAAAAAAAATCAAATTTTCACATTACCTTGGATTCTGGAAACCCCAAAAAACCGAGAGAAAGGACTATATACTAAATATAAACTAGAGTTTTCAATTAAAAACAGTTTTCATATATGCTGTACATTGGACAGTATATTGAGCCTTTTTAACCTGGGTTGCCTGGTATAATATAGTCCAAAAATAAAAATAATAATTCAGTTTATAAATTTAAAATTACATAGAATTGGTTTAATTTCACTTCAAATTGTCTAAAAAACAAACTGGAGTCGGAGTCGGCCTGTTTTTTAGCGACTCCGAATCTTTTGCCCCAAAATGGACTTGACTCTGACTCCGCAGCCCTGCTGTAAACTGCATATTTATACTTTAAATATATATGCATTTAGAACTCTGCTGGCAGCACAGTACTTTGATTACTAACAACATTCATGAATAATATATTTAAAAGAAAGATATTATTATTAAAATTACCATTGTCTGTGCTGGAAGCTTCGGTTATCGAATTCAGCTTCTTACGTTTTGTAGTCCTTTCATAACGCTTCAGTTTTTTCTCTCCTTCTTCAGTAGATTTCGGGTTAAATTTGAATATAGATGGCACATAATCAGGATGTTGTGAATCAGATGATGGCTTTCCTGAAAGACAAATATGCATAACATTTTACAAAATGTACAGGAATTTGATATTTATTTAATCATTCGCAAAACATTGTTATATTTAAATTTAACATCATAATCTTTCAAACATATGGAGTGAAAAATAAGAAAAAAAAATTATATACTTGTTTTATATACTTATTTGTATACTTACTATAAACTTTAAAAAATTATAAATAAAATAAATGTAAATCTAAACTTTAAAAGGTGTCATTACTAGAGCAAGATAGAAAGGATGTTAAAATAAATAATATTTAAATCTGAAATAAGCTAAACTAAGAGTTTTTGGTTCTTTTATGTTAGCCAGGTATAGGTGAGAAATCTCCAAATATTATTTTTATCTCCATAAATGGTATTGCATTCATTTAATTTAAAATACACAGATGCATCTAAAATACATATCATTCACTCATTTTATTTAAAATATAAAGAAGTAATACAATAAATCAAAACATTTTATTTCAACATCAAAGCATTATTTCTAATTTACACACATGAAAAATAAAAGCTGCTACTGGTGATAACAAAATGCTGTTGGCAAGATTTGCACCCGGCTAACATAAAAGTAGGGGAGACTGGTTGGTACACAGTGGACCACTTTTTCAGTTAATGTTTTTTTTCTGTTTAACAGACAAACCGATCTGCATGAAAATATTTTTGAATATTCCTTAAACCTATATACATTCCTCATAATTTTCAATACATTAAAAAAAAAAAAAAAAAAAAAAAAATTATATGCACTCGTAAAGTGGACCGCTATTAGATATTATCTGAAATATAATATTAATCTATTTTCATTAATCTAATTCTTTCTTATTTCCTCTTTATCTGCAAAATAACATAGTAATATAAATTTACAAGTAATATTTTGAAAAAAAAAAAAAATTATTATTATATTTTGAAAATAACAACAGATTAATAAAGGAAAAATTACAATTTAGTTGAAGTTATTACTTAAGTACAACAAAATCAGCGCTCATTAAAATTTACAAATGAAATTCCAAAATACTTATGAGTAAGATTGAGCCTGGAATTTTCTTGAAATACTTTTGGGTCTGGGAGCAACATTATGAAATCATTGACATTAACAACAGCTATCATCTACAGTTTCGGGAAAAATAAACTGATTTCTATTCAATTTGCATCTAATGAATCTTACTTCAATAGAATAATCACCAATTAGATTACAGTTATATTTATCAAAGGCAGTAAATACGAAACAAAATATTTCTTACTATGTTAAATAATTGTTATTTTTCTTTGTTTACTTTATTTTACAGTTAAGTAACTACTTTAAAACAATATTTCTTTATAGAAAATAAGCAAATATTAAATATTCTGAACATTCTGCATTACAGGAGCAGAGTGGATTGTGGACCACTGTGCCCCATGTTGAAGTTCAATAAATAATCATATTAATATTGTGTATAGCTTTCTTTCAAACAAATTAACTTTAAAGTTAAATAAAAACAAGTATCTTAGCTTTGCAAAAAAGCTGTTTTATCTTATTTATCTACACCCTTTAATTACTAAAAAAATAAAAGTAGGATGAGGAAAAATTTTACTTTTAGAAGCTCAAAACAACCAATCAGCATAAAATAGTTCAATCTGAGCTAAACATATTTTCTGAAGGCTATAAATAATCAGTGCAGTGCTGTTGTCTATTAGGATAGAAGAGAATCTTAAAAAAATTTAAATAAATAAAATATTAGGGGGTGATGCACTGTGCCCATAGGTCCAGTGTGTACCGGTCTCCCCTACCACATTTTTTATCAACTCCACCGTGAAAGACAGTTTTTAAACATATCAAAAAAGTAAAAAGTAATACAGCAAACAAAAAAAATGAAATAAAAATACAAAAGTAAGCTTCTGACTGAATTTGAAGAATTGACACAGTTTTCTTTCTTTTTGTTATGGCAGAAAGGGGGGGGGGGGGAGCTGTGTATCCCTATAAAAGCCCCATTTTAGAAAATTTTAAAATATGAGCATAAAAGGAAAACAGATCAAAATATATTGTCTATTACAAGAAGGAAGGGGTACTTTAAGCAATTTGAAATTAATAAATATCATTTAAAAAAAAAAAAAATTAGTAAACTTTTCGGTTAGCTGGCCGCCAGTGATATATATACATGTATATATATATATACACACACATATACACATATCTACATATACATATGTATACATACACATATATGTATGTATGTATATAGGGCAGATGTGCCAGTAATGGACACCCTTAAGGAATTTCTTTAAAAATTATTTTTTAATTAATAGTTATAATTGTTATATTCCATATTTTCTAATATTATATTAATCTACCAACAATATTTAACCATGCTCATAGTCACATTTCCCAATGTGAATCGAAATTTAATTGTAAATAACAGAAATAAATCAAAACACCCTAAATTCCAGTAATGGACACCCACAAAAAGTAATATATAATTGATATTATGATTGTATTTAAAACTAGAATTTAAAGAAAACATAATAATGAAATAAAAAAAAGCTGAATTTTTATTGGTTATTTTTTTATAAACCAAAAATGTTGAAGGTGGCCCATTACTGGAAGGTGGTCCATTACTGGCACATCTACCTTATATATATATAACCGAAAAGAACCAATTTTTTTAAGGGCATAGAACATCCCAAAGACACACTTTATTAAAAGAAGTTACTGGTGCTTTTGATATTTTCCTTTTTCCAGAAATCAAAATTTCCAAAACAATAATTTAATTTTAAAAAAGAAATTGCTCAAAATTAATTAAAGGACAAATAACTACATAATTTTTCTAAAATAACGTTTACTATTGAATTACAATACCATTAAAACAGTTGATTTTTCATACCAAACATTTTTTTTCTTCATATGCTGATATGTTTAAGCTTACAAAGACAAAACAACAAAAATTAAAGTTCAGATACATCACAAATAAAAAAAACAGAAAGAAAAAGATCACTCACCCGTGACAAAGTGGGCATTGCATATCAAACTATTTTTGTTTGGAATCCAGTTTTCTCTTTTCAGAGCATTGCACCAGGCAGCAGTTCTTACAGGATCCGTTGGAAATCTGAACATTTTTACTTCAGACAGAAGATTTGTTCCTCTTCTCATGGAACAGCCTATGGCAGAACAACAACTACCACTTCCTCTTCTATTTTTTGACATATTTTGCATTTTAAAACAAAAATTTAAAGAGCTATGTTTCGCGTTTGTTTAAGTATGAAGATCTAAGAACTCCGGTCAAAATCTCTATGTCAAAACATAAGGAAAGCGATCACTTCCGGTTGTACCGGAAGTTCAACGCACCACATAGCGTCTGCTCAAGAAAATAAGCTCCGCCTCCAGATAAGGTGAATATTCAAATTTTAGCAATTACTTTAAAGGAAAAAAATATATATATATTTATTAAAATATGTAACTTGTTAAATGTAATATGACTTTTTAAAAATAATATGGGCTAATAAAAATCATTTTTTTTCCAGCATATAAATATTAAGCTAAAATTTAGTTTCCCACACAAACAAAAGAAACACTCAGTAAAACTTAAAAAATAAATTATATTCAAATTTTAGCAATTACTTTAAAAGAAAAAAAAAACACATTAATTAAAATATGTAACTTGCTAAATGTAATATGACTTCTTAAATATAATGTAGGCTAATAAATAGCATTATTTTCCTTTTTTTTCCCAGTATATAAATATTAGGCTAAAATTTAGTTTCCCACAGAAACAAAGGCAAAATTCAATCAGTAGAACTTAAAAAATAAAATATATTAAAATTTTAGCAATTACTTAGAAAAAAAGCTATGTATTAATAATAATAAAAAAAATAGCAACTCATTAAAGGGAAAAAAATATATTAATTAAAATATGTAACTTGCTATGTAATATGACTTCTTAAATATAATAAGAGCTAATAAAAAGCCTTTTTTTTTCAGTATATAAATATTAGGCTAAAATTTAATTTCCCACAGAAACAAAAGAAAAATTCTAAGTCAAGTTATTTTAATGAAAATCTCATGCCTCTGTCAATTAAGATTTAAAACTAACAGATTAATCAAAACATTTTTCATTTCCTTTATAGAAGATGCTTATGATAAAAGCATTATTATCTACCTTTGATTGTAAATCTTGTTACAATGCTTAATATGAAATACTGTAACTAGCCTTACGTTTCTACATTTTGGCATGCTTGTCCTAAAACACTTACAAAGTACCTCAGATTGTGTCAACTAGCAACCTTTTATAATGCTTTTTACAATGTTTGCAAACCTTTCAGACAAAGCCTTTAAAAAGCATCTAGTCATCGACATGTTAGGGTTATAAAAATGTTTTAAAAATCAAAAATTGTTATCTGGGACTATTATTCGGTTTGACAAATCTAAGCTTTGTTAAATAATCTTGATTAGCAAAATTGTTAGTGCTAGTTACTAAAAAATGCAATATTACTAGAGAAAATATAGTATATTGTGTCTAGTGTTGATAAAAAAGGAGGAAAGAGGATATGTATTGTTTAGGAATGATAAATAAAGTAATTCATTTCTAAAGGTTTGATGAGTTATAAATTAAAGTTCTGATTATAGTGGATTTTATTGAATTAACAGCTGTAATAATGAATGAAATAGTATTATTCAGAGCTTATACGTGTTAATTTGGTAAAAACATTTGACATCTGGAGTTGAATGGGCTCATCTAAAAATCCAACAATTCATTTAATATATGTATGATATCTTCATTTTCTGGAAAAATAAACATTGTTTCCATTTTTTTTTTTTTTTTTAAATGTTACAACTTATGTTAAGTCATTTACTACATTGGTTACAATACCAATAAAATCTTTGATCCAAGAACAATTTTCATGCGGGAATCTAACAACTACCTAACATCCAATGGATACTTTTTAACATCCTCCGTTTGAAGATTACTTTCCTTGTTATTCTGTTTACACTTAGAAAGTTATATAAAAAGTAGCCACCATCATCTTGTACATCACACACATTTAGGTGCTAGGAAATTAAAGATGATTCTTTATCGATGGACTCGTTTAAAAAGCTGCATTTTCTTTTTTTTTTTAGTTTTGGACTTTTAGTTAAATTTTCTTTTCTTTTTTTTACCGGCATTCTCTAAAATGTTTCTCTTTCAATTTTCTCCTTTTTTTGCATAGCATATTAATAATATTGAGTAACAATTTATGGTTCAGTAAACCATACTACTATTGTTTAGTTAAAACATAATGAAGTTATTTTAGCTGGAACAAAAACGACATAAAATTTGGAAAGTTATCCACTGCACTCTCCCGGTTTTACGCTAAAAATAATGATACTGTAATTAATTTCGATAAAGCAAGAATTATCCATAGGTTCAATAACCCATTTAAAGCCGCCATTAGGGAATCATTGGAAATTAAAATTAGAAAAGATTGTATTTGTAATGATAATTTTTCTTTCAACATACCTAGTTTATGGGATACATTTTTAACCCCTTGTTAATTCATTGTTTTGTTTTTTGCTCTTTGGCAACAGAGAGCACCCGCTTATTTTATTTAAATTTTTCCTTACTGTTGATTTCAATTTTCTCGTATCGAAAATTAAAAGATCAGTAGTCGTTTGTGTTGTTCCTCTTCCCCGATGATGGCTTTAAGTTTAAAGCCGAAACATGTAGGATTTTAGCTCTTTTATGAGTTTAAAACAATTTTTACACTGATTTTAGCAACTAATAAGCACAATTTGTGCAATTTGTGTTTTTAAAATAATAGATAAAAAGATTCGCCTAAAATACTAGATAGCAAATGAATAAGAAGAAAGAACTGTTCTCTTAGGCTATTTTTATCCTATTCCAAATACACCATGTCCAAAGAAGATGCCTATGTCTTCTGTCTATCAGGGAAATCACGTCCCATATAGTAAGAACCACTAACATTTTTCAAGGTCAGTCTCATGTCCAAGCAATTCCCTGCAAAAAAATTCCAAGAAGGGTGTTTTATTCTTTTTTAACTCGCAGGCTATCAAAGCCTGATAGCTAATGTGCCCGCCCGTTCTGTATGTATGTACGTAATGCGATAACTCTTGATAGAAATATCCGTTTTGCTTCAAATTTTGTTTATAGATTCACTGTGATAAGCCACTTCCTTGATTAGTTTTGAAGTTTCATTGGTTAAGTATAAAGGGTGGAACAGGGGGAGAGCTAACCCCCCTTAATTTAGATACATGGGCTTTTCATGCAAAATTATCCGATTTGCTTCAAATTTTGATTATAGGCTCATTGTGATAAATCGCTTCCCTGTTTAGTTTTGGGGGTTCATTGGTTAAATATAAAGTGGGGGGTAACGCGGGCTAATCCCCCCTTAATTTAGATGAATGGGTTTTTCATGCAGAATTATTCGATGTGCCTGAAATCATAAGAGACGGTAGTCTCTTGAGTGACGCAGCGGAAAACCGTAAGCCCAAAACCGAAGATTCCATCACTCTCATATATACAGCTAGCAGGACATCAAAGGAAAATCGAAACGCCGACATTTAATATCTCAGTAAATATGAGGCATACCGTTTCGATTTTTTCACATTAGTCTTATATCTATGGCCTAACTCTATCCTGAAATTTATAGATTTCTACATGCAGTAGATTTTGAGATCTGGAAACCAATTTTTAAGCGAAAATGGAAGATGTAATGGGCACAGAGTTGTTATCTCGAAAATGGATCGAACGATTTTTTTTAAATTAATATATTATATTAATCAGTTTTAGATGAAGCGTTTAAGATATTGCGCTAACGTAGGAAAACTCTTGTTTTCAATATAATCCACTTTTAAAATCGGACTATTTTCTTATGCTTTTTCTGGTAGACTAACATTACAGATCTTCAGCCTTTTCACTGCTTTTTATTACTGCGCAATAAGGAAGCTCTTGCCTATTACGGTTACAGTTAAACGTTAAAGCATATCCATATCGCTGAAAAACTATTTAGATTCTTTTTTTTTTAATACGAAAACAGTTTTTAATGCAATTTTTAATATGTAATATATATGTATTAAATTAAATTATTGTTTGTATATTTTTCTTTTTTGTTATAATAAAGAATTTCTTATTTCAAAATCTTCATTAAGTCGAACAATATTTAGATTCCTTGATTAAAATATTGAAATATTTTATAATTATATATATACAATTTAATTGTTATTTATATATTTAATTTGTCATTTTTTAAAGGAAAAAAAGATTCAGATTTTTTTTTTTATCAGTTAATTTGAAACAGCCTCTAATCAACAAATCAATCATCTGTTTGTTTTCAACGAGTCTCGAATGTTGTTTTTGTAAGAATAACACTCATTTGAGGTATTTTATTATTTATTTATTGTTTGTTTACTTATTTTGATTAGATTGTCCTTTTAGAAATTGTCTTTTGATTTAGTGGCGTAAATGGTGAGATAATTGTCAATAGTATTACCTGTTTTATCATTAAAAATAATATAAGGAAGGTTCTTGTTAGCTATATTTTCCAACTCTCCAAATCAAACTTTCCCATCATTCACCTCACACAAATTTAATAACTAAAACTTTTTATTTCAGTGTGATTGAAATACGTTTAATTGTGATGAAACTTTGGTATATTATATAGGGAATTTATATAACGTAAGTTTTCAGTTTTATGTATATAAAATTAGATACGATGTTTTCATTATGAAATACAATGTTTCTAATTTATGTTATGGCTTACTTTAACATTTTTGTTATTGACTAAGCCTATCATTAATATAGGGGAGACCAGTACACAGTGAACCTATGGACACAGTGGACCACCCCTAATATTTTATTTATTTAAATTTTTTTTAAGCTTCTCTTCTATCCTAATAGACAACAGCGCTACAATGATTATTTATAGCCTTCAGAAAGTATGTTTAGCTCAGATCGAACTATATTATCCTGCTTTGTTGTTTTGAGCTTCTAAAAGTAAAAGTTTTCATCATATTTTTATTTTTTTAGTAATTAAAGGTTGTAGATAAATAAAATAAAACAGCTTTTTTGAAAAGCTGAGATACTTGTTTTTATTTTACTTTAAAGTTAATAAATTTAAAAGAAAGCTATAAACAATATTAATATGATTATTTATTGAACTTCAACATGGGGTACAGTGGACCACCCACTCCTGGGGCACAGTGGTCCACAATCCACTCTGCTCCTCTAATGCAGAATGTTCAAAATATGTAATAATTGCTTGTTTTCTATAAAGAAAGATTGTTTTAAAGTAGAATTAACTGTAAAATAAAGTAGACAAATAAAAATAACAATTTTTTTAACATAGTAAGAAATATTTTGTTTGTATTTACTGCCTTTGATAAATATAACTGTAGTCTAATTGTTGATGATTCTATTCAAGTAAGATTCATGAGATGCAAATTGAATGGAAATCAGTTTATTTCTCCCGAAACTGTAGATGAATCTGCTGTTGATGTCAATGATTTCATAATGTTGCTCGCAGACCCAAAATTATTTCTTGAAAATTCCAGGCTCAATCTTACTCATAAGTATTTTGGAATTTCATTTGCATATTTTAATGTGAGCTGATTTTTTTTGTACTTAAGTAATAATTTCAACTAAATTGCAATTGTTCCTGTATTAATCTGTTATTATTTTCAAAATATAATTAATTTTTTGTTTTTGTTTCAAAATTTATATTACTATGTTATTTTGTGAATGAAGGGGCAACAAAAAAGAATTAGATTAATGAAAAATAGATTTATATTATATTTTAGATAATACCTAATAGTGGTCCACTGTACCCTGGTGGGTGGACCAGTGTATATATATATATTTTTTTAATGTATTGAAAACTATGTTGTGAGAAAATTATGATGGATGTAAGAAGGTTTAAGGAATATTCAAAAATATTTTCATACAGATTGGCCAGTCTGTTAAAGAGAAAAAAAATTTTAACTGAAAAAGTGGCCCACTGTGTACCGGTCTCTCCTACCCGATTACATGAGATTTTGTTATTTGTATTGATATGTTTGTGTTTACGTATTTTATCAGATTATATTTCAGCTATTTTTAAGTAAGTTTTTTAAGATACTATATAGCAATGTTAAAATGTTGGCTATACTTTATTAGCTTATGTTAAAGATTGGTCAGAAAAAAAAGGTTGGCGAGATTAAAAAATTTTGTCGATCAGCTAGTGCTCGACTAACATAACAACAGGGCCGCTGGGATGGAATTTAATTTTTAAAAAGGACACATTTTGAACAGGTTTGTTTACAGTCCCATTTTATTAGTAGAATTTTGTGATAATTTCCCGAATGACTGGCGAATTTTGCATTTTTTGTAAAAAAAAAAATCTTTAGATGTAATTTTTAAAAAAATCTCTTCATTCATTTCTTTAATTTGCAAATATTTTAAGTTTTCTTATTTAAAATACTGTGATTAAATGTCCAATGTAAGATTTCCCTTAGTTGAAAATTGTTATGACAGAATTTACACAACTGGAAAAATAATTGATTACTACAACAATGCATTTTCAGGGTTTTATTCCAATAAAATTAGCTATACAACAGAGGAAAGTTTAGTATAGTATAAAACTTCATACTATATTTACATTGCAGTAATTTGGAGAGTTGCAAAATATAGCTAACAAGTAAAACACAAATCTTCTTTAGTCTGCAGTTTTTAAAATACTTCCTAAATATTCACTCGACACGATGCAATTTCCTTACCTTGTATCATTTTTATCGATAAAACAGGTAATTGACAATCATCTCACCATTTAAGTAACAATCTAAAGTCAATTTCTAAAAGGACAAGAAAATCAAATCAAAATAAGTAAACAAACAATAAATAAATAATAAAATACCTAATATGAGTCTTATTCTTGTAAACAAGAATTTGCATTGCAATCACCGCTCATGAATACATGACACAAGCGATAGGTTAATTTATTGTTAATTGATAGTAGAGGTGCCCAATCTTTTTAGGCGAAGGGCCACTTAAAAAATTTTTGGGTTGTCGAGGACCACCATCAGTAGCACAGAGAGAATTTTGTTTCGAGGAGATGTTGGGTAGGGGGGGGGGGATAATTAGCATTATCCATACATACAGCACTGTTCGGTTGCAAATTTGGAAGAATGCACCCACTAGATGGATTTGTGATTTTTATGCGGCTACTTGACAAAATTGTGATTTTTATGTGCCCGTTCTAAAAAATTCATGATTTTTATGTATAGGTTCAACTTTTATGTATAGGTTTCAACTTTTTTACTCAGTGGCCACTGGCCAGTACATGGATTTTTTTACTCTTGTTTTTCAGCAATGACCAATAACAAATTTACAAATACTTGATAAAAAATTTAAGAAATTTGTCAAACGATTGTGGAATAAACGGCGAAATTTGTCAAATAGTGTTGGGAAAGAAATCGCGACATTCGTCAAATGGTCTCGGGAAAGAAATCAGGCATTGCAGGAAAAAAATTAATTATGTCTAACTGTCGTGAAAAAATTAGAGAAATTCGTCAAATAGGTTCGGGGGAAAAAAATCACAAAATTCATCAAATGATCTCGGGAGAAAAATAGTGAAATTTGTCTAACAATCGCGGAACAAAATTGCAAAATTCGTCAAATAGCAGTGGGAAAAAAGTGCACAATTTGTTCGTTCATGGAAAAAGTCGTGAAATTCATTAATCGATAGTCGATAAATCATGAAATTCATTAATCGATAGCAGAAAAATCTAAAATTCATTGATAGTGGAAAAATCACAAAATTCATCAACTGGTTTCAGGGGAAAATTTTTTCGAATATCGTCGAATGGCTTCGAGGAGAAAAAAAGTCACAATCCGTCAAATAATTTCGGGAAAAAAATCGTGAAATTCGCCGAATGGTTTCAAAATTTGTCGAGCGACAGCAGGGAAAAAATCTTTTTCTATTCAATCATCGCAATTGGGACTATTAAGTTTGACCAGTGGTGGCAGTAAAGTCAGTCGGCAAATTTTCAGTATTACTCGCCGATTGGCGAATGGCAATTTTGTCCTATATTTTTACACGCCTGATTGATGAAATTCAAGATTTTTACGTACCCGATTGATGACTTTCTTGATTTTTAAGGATCCGTTTGACGAAATTAATGATTTTTATATGCCCGATAAACAAAATTCATGATTTTTATGCATGCGTTCAACAAAATTTATGATTTTCCTTCTCCCGATCCACAAAATTCATGTTTTTACTGTGCCTGATTAACAAAATTCGTATTTTCAACTGATATGCTTTCCATCGGCCATTTAATGAAATTCACAATTTTTCTTCTCTAGACAATGGCAAAATTTTCATTTTTTTTTTTTTTTACCGCTTGTTGAAATTTACAATTTTTTCACAAACATTCGATGGAATTCTTGATTTTTCCACGCCCAATATACGAAATTTGCAATTTTCCATGCCTATCGACAAAATTCATAATTTTGCAGAACCGATAAACAAAATTCATAATGTTTTCCCACAATCTATGGACAATTTGCAAATTTTTTCCGCGGCTGTTCGTTGAAATTCACGATCTTTCCATGCCATTCGATGAAATTCGTTGCTCGATCCATGAAATTTGCGATTTTAAGTGCCTTATCGACAAAATTTGCAGTTTTCTTCAACTAATTTACAAAATTCAAGATTTTGAGTGATTGACGAAATTTACAACTCTGGAATTAACGATTTTGACATCTCTGGTTTCTGTTGACCGATTATTGAAATTTGCGTTTTTTTTTCTAGCGACAAAATGGCGAAATTTGTAATTTTTCCATGCCCATTCGACAAAATTTGCATCCAGTCGATGCAATTCATAATTTTATGCACCTGATCGATGAAATTCATATTTTCCTACGATCTATGGACAAAATTTGCACATTTTTCTCACGAATTATTAAGGAAATTCGAAATTTTTGGATAGGTTGGCATGTATGGTCTCTGCGGGCCACAGGTTGTGCATTCCTAATCGTGATGCAGTTTGGCTCATTCGACTCGACCTCGATAGAACTTACTGATTTTAGTTTTACCACCAGGGGCAGTTATGTTCATATAGAACAGAGTGCGCCCCTGGCAGGGGAAGGGGAAATTAATGGATTTTGGAACTAACTCGAGTTCTATGGGTCCCATCACAACATGGTTTGATTCATTCAATTTGACATTCACAGGATATATCAACTTTAGTTTCAAGTTTGACCACCAGGGGGTGCATTCCTATCTCAGGTTCTATGGCCCCGATCATGACAAGGTATGGCTCACTCAACTCAAAATCGACAGCCTCAACAATTTCAGCTGTTTGTATAGAACAGAGTGCGCCCCCTGGTGGTGGAACATGGAACTAACAGATTTTGCAGCTAACTTGAGTTCTATGGGTCTCATCACAATGCAGTTTGATTCATTTGACTCGACATCGACAGGATATATTGATTTTAGTTCCAAGTTTCACCACCAGGGGACGCTATCCTATCTCTTGTCTATGGGCCCGATTACGATGAGGTACTCATTGAAATGTATTTATTTCAATAAATTGATTTATCTTCTGTGCCACGCTATCCAAAATCATAAGTAAAATTTATGTAAATGATTATTTTGCGTCATAGTATCCAAACAAAGGGAAATGTATGCAAGTGGATACTATGACGCAAAATAATCATTTACATAAATTTTACTTATGATTTTGGATAGCGTGGCACAGAAGATAAATCAATTTATTGAAATAAATACATTTCAATACATAATATAGGCTCAGTGAAAGTAATATATTTAAAAGTGTATTGAAAAATTAAAAGTATTGTTTGTATGTGTAAATATACTTTAGAAGACAAACCAAAAATAATTTAAATTGAATTTTAAAAGAGTCCTATTAAATTAACGTCAAGGTGTCACTCAAATTTTGATATCATTTCTTTTAAAACCCATATTTTGAATTCATGAGAGATGTGAATGAAAAAGCATCAGCGAATAAATTTTATATATTTTTTCATATTAAGATAATAATTGCACCTGTGAATATAAATAAAACTAAAAAGAAAATTATGATTTTAAAAAAAATTATTAATAGTGTCACTTAAATTTGATATCATTGCTTTTAAGACCCATATTTAAAATTCACAGAGCCAAAAGAAAGTGCTGCGTCACAACTTTTAACCCGTTAAGGGTTTTTGTACTGATTTTATATACAGGTTCATTGTGATAAGGCCTTTTCAAAGATTAGTGTTGTTGGTTCATTGGTTAAGTATAAAGGGGGGAACGGGGGTGGGGCTAATCCC
This sequence comes from Maratus michaelseni, assembly GCA_963931845.1. NCBI lineage: Eukaryota > Metazoa > Arthropoda > Arachnida > Araneae > Salticidae > Maratus > Maratus michaelseni. The sequence continues at coordinate 3,977,155 of OZ007593.1, forward strand.
CCCTTAATTTAGATAAATTGGCTTTTCATGCAAAATTATCCTATTTTCTTCAAATTTTGTTTATAGGCTCATTGTGATAAAGCGCTTCCTGATTAGTTTTGGGGGCTCATTGGTTAAGTATAAAGGGAAGGTACAGGGGCTAATAACTCCCGTAATTTAGATAAATGGGTTTTTCATGTAGAATTATCCGATGTGCTTCAACTTTTGTATACAGGTTCATTGTGATAAAGCGCTTTTAAAGATTAAATTGTTGGTTCATTGGTTAAGTATAAAGTGGGGGATGGGGTGCCAACCCCCCTTAATTTAGATAGTTGGGCTTTTCATACAGAATTAGCCGATTTGCTTCAAATTTTGTATATATGTTTATTGTGATAAGACAGGTCTCTGATTAGTTTTGGGGGTTCATTGGTTAAGTAAAAAGAGGGGGAACGGGGGGCTAATTCCCCCTTAATTTTTCGATGGGCATTATGCTTTGAAATAAGAAGTGTAATATACAATTAATGTGAATAGCCTGTGAGCTCAATGCCATCAGTAATAACTGGGCGCATTTCTTTTTTTATTTTCTTTCTTGCTAAGCAGCATGGAGCTTTCTTTTTTCCCATCTTGCTATGGACAAGGTCGGACCGTCGGGCGACTGCCAGGACAAGAAAAACAAAGAGGAATGCATAAAGTAAAATACTTAATAAAATCATTTTCTAAAAGGAGTATAGCATTTGTTAGAGGTACAGTAAACAATCTTGCACAGGTCGCCATGACTAGTAAAGCCTTTATCCTCCCAAAATATTTTTTCTTGTTTTTTTACCATTTGTATGCGTTGAGGGGATGAGATCAGGCGACTGTTCGGGATACTATAGACAAAGGTGTGGAAAATATACACAAAATAAAATACTTAGTAAACACTTTTTTTTTAATATATCATTTGTAGAGGTGCACCAAAAAATACCACCCAGGGTGCCATGGCTAGTAATCGAAGCAATGAGCATAAAGAAACGTATCAACAACTATGACTTCATCATTTTTTATGCTTTTGTAATAAAATTCTAAAACAAAAATAGATCATTCCTTCAAAAACAGGACATAACAGTTGATATGTCTGTAAAACATATTTGTGGATTGTTGTATTTTTTAAATCCACGAGAGGAAATATAGTTTTCAATGCAATTTCCGAGGCCAGAATAATAGATAAAGATAATAATTGCCTGAAAATTTTAAAGATGTCAGGCAAAAGGGGGAAAAAATGTTTGACGAAGACTGTCAAGATGAAGTCACAAAATTTTCTAGAGAAGATATGTTTAGAGATTCATTGTTGGAAATTGTTGATAGGATTGTAAACTAAATACAAGATTTCAGGCTCTCGAAAATATTAATAATAAATTCAGCTTTCTGAATGGGAGAGAAATTGAGAAATCAGACATTAACAATATTAAGAGAAAAGCTAAAGAGTTGACAAGCATTTGTAGAGAAGATCTGAACATAGAAGAATTCGTCGAAGAAATCGAAAGCTTCATGTTCCACGCAATGGCAGTTGATAAAACTTTTAAAACTGCCCCGACAGGAGATATTTTAAAACTTATTTTCAAAAATAGAGTTGAGGAAATATATCCTAATTTGACTATTTTATGGAAAATATTTCTGACACTTCCTGTCTCTGTTGCCTCAGGTGAAAGAAGTTTTAGCAAATTATTTGCAAATGTATTTGCAGCAAAAAAAGCTCGAAAAGTAAAGTTTTAACATCATTTAAAGATAGTTAATTATTTTATGTAATATAAAAGTCAAGAAATGTATTAATTTAATTTGCAATCTAATATATGTTTAGAAAATTGTATTTTTTTTTTTAAAGTTCTGCTATTAGTTGAATTTTTCTTTAAACAACTTTCTTTATTATTTCATATCTTATTAATAGTGAATTTATCTTATCTGCATTAAATTCCAAATTAGTTTAAGTTTCATTGGCAAATATTAGGCTTGCATTCATTAAAAATCTTAATATATTCCACAATAGAAATCTGATGTAGTATATTTCTATTTCTCGCCATCGTCTCAGTAACAATTGAGGCATTTAAAGTAGCAGTAAATAAGCCAGTATTATAATTTTGAAGTTTAGCGTTAGGTTCAGGAAAGTATCTAAACCTATCCATCTATGAATAGGAAGATGAGTATAAGTGATAGTTTCACAGAACTGGTTATAGATAATATTTTACGGTATTGGAATTCATTGTTATGCTTGCAGAAAATCCTGGTTTTTGAGTTCTTAAGAACCCACACTGTAGTCACGTGAAGAAACTCGCAAGCTAATGTTAAACCTATGGGAGCGGATTTTTTTTTCAAATTTCTCGCTTGCATTTTAATATTTTTAAATAATTTTTTTTCGTAGGATAGTTGAGGTTGATCTCTGACCAAGTGTTTACTCTTTCGATTTTTTGTTGCAGGTTTATATAAATAAATATATATATATAGTTACTTTCACTTATGGAACATCAACCTCAGCTATCCTAAGAAAAAAATATTTAAAAATATTAAAATGCTTTTTAAGAGTCTACACTAGTCACACGAAAACTCTCGCACACTAATGTTAAACCTATGGGAGCGGTCTTTTTGGAATTCTCGCTTGCATTTAAATATTTTTAAATAAAATATTTTTTCATATCATACCTGATCTCGATATCTAACGTTGTGTGCTTTTACTTTTTCGACTTTTGTTGCAATTTTTTTATATGAGGACACTTTTAATTTCACAACCGTTTTCAACTAGTTTCATTTCACAAAAGTGAAAAGGTCCGAATTAAAAAAAAATGTAACAAAACCCGAAAAAGTACAAATGCACAACATTAGATATCGACCGGAAGTATCCCATGAAAAAAAGATTAAAAGCATTATGAATGCTCCCACAGATTTAACATTAGCTTCCGAATGTCTTCGCGTGATTATTGTAAACTCTTAAGACAATATGATTCATATCACTGGACTTTAAACGCCTCATTTGTAATGATACACATACCATAAAATCTGTGAAAATGAAATCTGTCTATAACGGAATCCAGTTTTCAATTTTAAAATTACATGTTCTCAACAGAAAGAATACCAACAATTAGACCTGCTAAGATGAAAACCTGTATAAAGTGAAATTTTTTCCTGTTTTTTTCTATTCCGTTTTGAACGTGTTATTGAATCAATATTTGAGAAAGCTGATTGCGTAGTTCAGTATTACGTATTTTTGTGATTACATATTTTTAATTTAAAACAAGTCGAGTCGGCTATTAGAAAGTTGGTAAAATTCTTTTTGCAAATTTATTTGGCTGGGAGAGGGGAGGGGCGCCAAAATCCATGTTTGCCCCGGGTGTAAAAAAAGCTAGTTTCGGCACTGAACTTCCGAATTATAAGAGGGAAGAAAAGCTGCAGTCTTAAATGGCATATATGTGTGTAAACTCTGATATTTTTCTAATTTCTTAAACGATTTGCTTTGCAAATACCAGTTGCAATAGCAAAAAAGTTTCAAATTTGCTCTTCATAGTGTTAAAAGATATTTACATCAAAATAGTTTAAAAGTTACGAACTTTAAAATTTTATACGGTTCCTAGGTCCTATAAGTTATATTTGGAAAAACTTTCTCCATACTCTAACAGGTAAAACAACAAAACTTCCTTTTTTGCGCGACCAAAACTTATCAAGTTATGATACTTTGATTTTTGGAAGTTTCAGCGTTTTCTATCCCTTAGAGACGGAAAAACATGTTTAATCCAAATGCGAAATTCAAAATTTATTGACAATAGTGTGTTTCTGTATTAGTATTCCATCTTATAGGTCAGCACGGGCCTGAGGGCCTGCCGGGTTCGGGCCAGTTTTCATTGAGGCTCGAGTCGTACCTATCTCTCTTTCCGAGTCTAACTTTTTTTCTGCAGGCTTGAGCGGGACCAGGCCTGGACTTCATTCTTCCTTGAGGTCTACAAGGGTCGAAATTTTCAGCCCCAGTCCCGACTCAACCCAACCCATATGAAAATCATTGCCCGAGCCTGGTCCGTGCAAAATCGGTAAAATGAGACCCCAGCACAACAACTTTTGCCAGTAATGTATAGATTTTTAAATGGTCATTATTGTACTATTAAAATTATTTTTAATGAATAGTACATACATTTCTAGGCAAAAGAATTAAAACACACCTGTGAAATAGAATCTGTCTATGACGGAAACCTGTCTTAAAAGAAAAAATATCGTGATGCGTGCAAAATGAATACAATAATCCGTACAAAAAGCATATTAATACATATAAAACAGACGATGTACCTGCTAAAAATAGAACCTGTCTAAAACGGATTTCTCTTTTAGTTTATTCTATCTTTACAAGAAGAAAGTATTGGATTCGTGAAAACTTTCAGTTTTTGATGGATTTATATGTTTTAGGAGGTCCTGAACACGATTTGACTTTTTTTTAAACAATGTCTGTGTTGTGTGCGTGTGGGATAAAAATTTTGTGGGCACTCTCAAGAACTAATGCACTGAATTTAATAAAACTTCAGATTCAGTTAAAGCTTAATATAAATTGGTGCTGATTAGTTTTTGATGTAAATCGCTCAAAAGGTGGCGCTGCTATGCTGCCTTTTTCACGATTTCTGCAATAGCTCTATCTCAAGAAGTAATGCACAGATTTTCATCAATTTTCAGATTCAGTTAGACGTTAACATAAATTGCTGTTGATTAGGTTTTGGTGATAATCTCCCAACAAGTAGTGCTGCTATGCTGCATTTTTCAGGATTTTAGCGATAGTCATATCTCAAAAATTAATGCACGGAATTACGTCAAATTTCATATCTGTTAGACCTTGACATAAGTTGATGTTAATTAGGTTTTGGTGTAAATTATATACCAAGTGGAGCTGCCATTCAGCATTTTTATATTATAAAATGCATAATGTGTGCAAATACTTTAGTGCAGCCCTGTACGAGGATAGTTCGAAAAGTTCTTGGCCTGACAAAGAAAATTCAAGATTTTTGACAATATTTCATTTTTCAACTTGCAGCACAATACATTTCAGAAGACTCTTGAGAAATGTTCATTCTTTGGCGTTTTTGTTTGACAAGGCGTTTTTGTTTCACAAACAAGGCACGCATCGAACGGAAAGCTATTTTATACCCAAAACATCGTGTAAAGTGTAGTGGACATGGTCTATCGAGATATTTGCAATGTCAGCAAGTTCGCGTATCTTCAATCGACGATCATTCAATAAGGCATTGTGAATTTTTGAGACGATTTCGTCTCAAAATCATAAAGGAGGGGGTGGGGATGCAACTGACCCACACTGTCCTTCCTAAATTATGTCTTTGATTTCTATTCATTTTATCATAAATTAGTGTGCAGTGGTGCACACTAAAACACTTCTATTTAAAAAATAGTGGTAACCTGGATAGGTTACCACTATTTTTCAATAGGAATGTTTTAGTGTGTACCTCTGCACAACTTAAGATAAAATGAATAGAAATCCAGGGCATAATTTGGGAGGGCAGGGTAGGGGCAATCCCCCTCCCCCGTCGATTTTTAAAATAATTTTTATATAAAGTGTCTGCTACTGATCCAGTGAGCATCCTGTGAATGTCTAAAAATGACGCTTACTGGACAAGCAGAGAATTCACATTCTATTTATTTTATCTCGTCCTATTGTCATCATATACATGGCAGAAAATGATGTTCACAGAACGAGCAAAGAAGTCTATTTTTGCTCAAAACTGGATGTTCTCCAGTCAGTGTTGACAAGAGCCTGGTCCGTGCAAAATCGGTAAAATGAGACACCAGCACAACAACTTTTGCCAGTAATGTATAGATTTTTAAATGGTCATTATTGTACTATTAAAATTATTTTTAATGAATAGTACATACATTTCTAGGCAAAAGAATTAAAACACACCTGTGAAATAGAATCTGTCTATGACGGAAACCTGTCTTAAAAGGAAAAATATCGTGATGCGTGCAAAATGAATACAATAATTCGGGAATTTTTTTCCGGGAGGGATTTCTGAGGCTCCGGGGTGGGGGGGAGGGATCAACTTTTTAACCATCAAAAGATAAAATCTCAAATCTTCCGGGGAGGGGGTGTCTCCCCAGGCCACCCCCTGAATTCAACACTGTCTCTGGATAAGGATGGGATATTGAGGCTTTATCCTTCATATGACGTGTATCGTATGTCGTTAGGACGTTATCGTGCTGTATGGGATTATCCACCCCATGTGACGTTTTAAAAGTCATAAACAGGCCGTGTAATTCGTTCATCGCGAAGCGAGGGGGGGAGGATGTAGAGGCAAAAATCTATAGGAGAGAGAAACAGCTGGAAGAAATGCGGTAAACATAAACAAAGGCTCCTATAGAAAATGCTTATGCATGCAACTGAAGGATAAATCCACCGCGGGCACAGTGATAAAGCCAAAATAAGCTAGAGAAAAAATAAAGAAAATAAAAGACTCTAAAATTGGAACTGTATCTCAAAAGTCCCTATAGAACGGAATAACATAAATTGGAGCTATATTCGTTGAACAAGAGAATGATTTCATGAGTAACAATGAAAGTAACATGAAGATCGGATAAATAGAAGATGAGAAAATCCGTAAAAAAAATATGTGTAGATTTACCACAAGGCGGTAGGGATGGAAATCTATAAAAGCTTATAAATATGGTTCGATTTTTCCAAAATTTTAGGAGGGGGTGGGATATAAACTTAGTCCAAAAAGGCAAAACCCTATTTGAGTGATGAATGGAGGTGGGATGAAACAGCTGAAAGAAACGAGACAAACACCGAAAAAGAGTTGAAAAAAAATAAAGGTATCTGTCAGGTTTCTGACTTTAACAGAACCTATGTTGTATATATCTAGTTAATTTAATTAATTATATTTAATCATTATTGTATTCAGATATATATTTTCTTTTCCTGTAAATTTCTGTATGTGATTGACAATGGAATTTCCCTGATCCTCACAGCTATTTGTGGGGTGTTCACAGAGTCATTATGAAAGGAATCCGGTTTTTTCAATGTGGATACAATGCGCATTGAATTCCTAGCGAACTGATTTGGGAAGATAATAGAAAAGAGGGAACGTTCTAGAGAAATGTATTTACAGGTGTGGAAAATCCATGAAGGAGGAAAGACAGGCCCCGAAGATCGAGAGAGTGTATGACATGTGGCAGTCGCTGGTGTGCAGTGGAGTGAGTAGGACAGGCAGTGTCCTGGGAGAGAAGCTATGTATACGGACCAGACCGGAGAGAACGTGCATCGGACAGTTGGTCCAGGGGTGGACGAAATACAGCATAGACGGAACAGATCGGAATAGACCTGAGGTCTAGACTGTGCCGGGGGTAGCGAGGTGACATACCGCCGGATATATATATATAGTGCGAGTATGCGAATCATCTTTTGAGGTGGTTGTGATTTGGCTCCACCGGAACTGTGTGTATTAGTGGTGCGTAACGAAGTAGCGTGAAACGTACGATCAGGGAGATTGTCATTCGACAGTCGTTTACGGCAAGTGCTAATAATAAATATGGACCAATAAGGACTATTACTGTAACATTTTTTTGTGCTAATTCAATCAATAAATTATTAGTTGATTATTTAAGTGAATAACAAATTACCCGATGGACTCGGGAGCCCTCAGTCAGCTGGGGTGCCCCCTTCCAATCGATGGCTGGGGCTTTTGCGGGGTGTACCTTCCAGCGTTCTGCTTTACGTTGAATTCCGTCTGCACGATTACAGACTGAGCCTATTTCTAGGTCGCTATTCATATGGAGGGCTCTTGTGAGAAGGAATTTTTTCTCCACCTGCCTATCTAGGAGCATTGCACCGGCCAGTATTTTAATAGCTGCCGTACTGGTAGTACGGGAGCATCTTGTTATCTGGAAGAGAGCTGATCTATGAGCCAAAACCGCATCCGCATATTTGCTACTAAATTTCTATAAAAAGGACCCGAATTCGAACCCTGTGGTCAGCCGACGTTGTATTCTCGTTCCGGGGATGAGATTTCTGTTCGGTAAACTACTTTCCTCTCAGAAAGAAAACTTCTAACCAGATTGAATAGGTTTCTAGGGCACTTCATTTTACTTAGATCCAGAAAGATCGAGGGCCACCACAAACTGTTAAAGGCTCCTTTGATATCCAACAGGACGAAACAACAATCGTTGTCCCGATTTTGACAACCTTCTATTGTCATACGCAGCTTCTGGAATGCGTCTTCCGTTCCCATACTCGGAGTAAAACCAAATTGGCATGGATTCATGAACCCATGTGATCTAGAATGGTAATTCAATCTATTGGTCACAAGTAAAGTTGCAAAGAACTGGTTTATTTCCAGTGGATCCGGTTTATTCCCCAAAAGACCTGGTTTATTCCCAAAAAACCCGGTTAATACCCCAAAAGACCGGTTTATTTCCAGGTTTAAACTGTGTTTTTTCCAGTCTTTGTAACTCTAGCTCACAAGTTTGTCTAGAACCTTTCTCCAGGCGGGCAATAAACATATCGGACGATAGAAGCTGGCCAGCCCACGATCCTTGCCCACTTTACTAAACAGAACAATTGATTTGTAAAGACACCATCTGCTAGACATTTGTTCATGAAAAATGTTTTATTTGCCCTAAAGAGAAGTTCTACAATCTCGAGATGTATTCCATTCATCCGCGGAGCTTTGCCACGATGACCTCCTTCTGGGTGAATTCCGGGTCGTGAGCGAAATCCTGAACAGCCCGGTGCTCATTGTCACTTCAAAAGTGATAATCTTCTATTGCCGAGTTAAATTCCTTGGTTCGGCTCCTACCCCGATCGTGAATTGCACTATTTTAAATGGTTCAAGGATTTACCTCGAGCCCAATCAAATGAGGACCAAATGGTTTTCACTGGTCAATGTCTTCAAGATACTGGTAATGATCTCACTTGGCCCGGCGTATCGATTTTCTAAAACGGCCCTGGAGTTTACAAAAAAGTATTTCGTACTCCTTTCTTTGATCCAGGTTGTCATTGCAACGCTGGAAGCGACGTCTTTTGCCATTTGTTCAAACGGCAGAAAGAACGCTCTTGATCGCTAGACTTTCACTCCACCAAGGAACAATTTTAACCCGAGGTCTTTTATTTCTCTTGACATCTGCACATATATCCTGCAAAATTTCCGTTAATTGAGCGACGCTCTCGTTGACTGACTTCCCATCTAGCCAGGCCGTCTCACGAGGTTCGAGCTCCCATTTGACCAAACGAATGGACTTTACTCACGAATGGCAACAACCGCACCTCTGAGGGTAATTTCCTTCGGAAAAAGACTGTTTATTGGACAAGGGGAATATGTGTTAAAATGTTCTTCACGCCTATTGGCGCTTTTCTTCTCTTTACCCACAGATGACGTTATATGGGTAAAGTCCATTGGTCTTCGAAGTCTGCCCAAAGCTAAATATATCCAGCTTTTGCCTTGGGACCCGATGAACGTGCCTTCACTGGTGGGGTCGTTCCACACCTCTAAATCATTCTGAGCACAAAAATTTAAGGAAAGGGCAACTGACGTCACTGTTGGTTAAATTACTGTTGGTTTGGGAGAAAACCTGGTTGTTCTTTACAACTACTACAGTACACATGAGATGGAGCGATTTGATTGGTCTACGTTAAACTGGTCTGTGATATGATTGTCCTACGTCGCCATGACGATTCCTGTAATGATAGCTGCGACAAAAATGTCGTGGTAGATTAGTTGATGGAACTGTTTGTTTGTAAACAAACATGCCCTTTCCTTATAGAATAAGGTCACCTGGTCGTCGGACTTGTAAAGAGGGTACCCCCAAACCGAGCTCTTGGTATTTATATATCCAAATATTACAATGGACTTGTCCGTGGGACTGTCAAACAGATCCTGAAGCAGCTCCGTCTGGGAAGTGATGTCAATGCCATCTCTTTGTGGCGGCAAATAGACCGAAATCACAAGAATTTTTACATCTGCACTTAAGTCAGACTGCACCGCAGCGTCTATTTCCGTCATAACTTCCACCGCTGGAACGATTTTGTTCAAGACGTATACCACAGATCTCGCTTGGACCTGAGAGTAGAACACTGTTTCCCCATCTGGAATACCTTCAGTGAACACATATGGTTCCTGAAAACAGCAGGGGCGGACTGGTATAGTTTGGCCCACCTCGCTAGACTTATGCGTTGGCCCACCAATCGACAACCCCATTGTTAAAATATTTCAATACTGACTATCAACACGGCTCTTTGCTCTAATTCTATGAAGATGACTTAACCCTAATTCGAATCATATTAGCATCTTTGTAATCGTTAATTATCAATAGGTAGTAATTTTATCGTAAACAAAATCTTGGAGGGAGGGGAGCTTAACTTGGTACAAAGCGAAACGACAAAACGAAAGACATACAGCGATTGGCACAAAACGATGGGCGCGTCGCTTTGCACCAATAGCTGGTCGCGGACAGCCACCATATGTGACGTCATGATAATGAATGAGCCAGCCCGGTATCTAGTGTAGCCCTGCTGTTAGACCGGGAGGCGGCAGCACAGACAATCACCTCATCGAGTTCACGGCTGAAATTCCAGAATTAGTTAAAACTTGATTCGCATATTAAAACGCAATCGGTCTGCCAAGTCATATCTTGGTGGAAAACACTCGATAACCCGATTTTAGCGGTTGGCTCGTAGGTTTACCATTGTGTTTGCCTGCTCCCAGTCTTCCATGTTTTCATAGCTTTGGGTGCAGGAAAACACAATGGTAAACCTACGAGTTAACCGCTAAAATCGGGCTTTAAGGTGTTTTCCACCAAGATATGACTTGGCAGACCGATTGCGTTTTAATATGCGCATTGAGTTTTAACTAATTCTGCAATTTCAGCCATGAACTCGATGAGGTGATTGTCTGTGCTGCCGCCTCCCTGTTTATGTGTCTAAGATGACATTATAAACGTTTGCCTTAAATATTTCGGATGGTTACCTGACAATACTTCTTGTCTCATCGTGATAATATTCACCACATCGACGTTTCACTATAGATATTCTCTTTTCCGATAGAAAACTCTCAATTTCAGTGGAGTAACTCATTTTCTATTAGTTGCATCTGAAGATGTTTCACAAATAAGAAGCATTTTTCAGAACCATATCAAAATTATTTCTTATGTGTAGCAGAATGGATTTCAGAGTTTGGATTTTATTAGCAGAGTCATATTCGTCGATAGCCACATTCACATGATTCAATGACGTCACAGACCTGCCCAGATTCTGCTGCCCTATGCGAAAATTAACCAGTCTGTTCTTTGATTTAACCTGATTACCTCAAGAGCTCATGTAGGGCAATGGAGGTGGAGCGCGACCTACGTTATACACGGCCGGTGCATGACGTTTAAAACGTCACATGAAGTGGATCATTTTTACACGACGATTGGTGCAAAGCGGCGAGCCCACCATTTTGCACCAATCACTGTGTAAAAATGATTCACTCCATGTGACGTTTTAAACGTCATGCACCGGCCGTGTATAACGTTGGTGGCGGGTGGAGGGGTGAATGATTCAATTCGCCCTCTGGTCGACAGGAAACAATTTGCTCACCGTGACACAATTCAAAAATTTCTTTTCTCCCACTCCACATTTGGGATTTTTACAATGCTTGTCCAACTTCTGCTTGGACCTCCCACACTCCAAACATACTTCCTTATTCTTGCACAACTTGCTTATGTGGCATAATTCCCACATCTATGTCTCTGACTACAGTTGCAAAGAACGGGTTTATTTCCAATGGACCCGGTTTATTCCCAATAAAGCCGGTTTATTTCCAAGTTTATTCTAGTCTTTGCAACTATATCTATGACACTGAGTCGGTCGGAGGTGCTCAGCCAGTTTAGCTCTTGTCCAGCCGATTACCAGCTTTCATAGATTCGTCAGGACATGGGAGGCTCCTGGAGTTACTTCCAGAACCCAGTTGGTCAAGTCTTGTCCCTTAATAGGAAACTTGATCTTAACCGACCCTGCCTCAGCACCTTACTGCTTTATTGCAGTTTCGACTACGTCTGTCCCATCGACGTCGTTAGGTATGTGGTATCGCGAGCAACGATATACACGGCCAGTTCATAACGTTTAAAAGTCACACAGAGTGGATCATCTTTACACTTCGATTGGTACAAAGCAGTGCACCCATCATTTTGTGCCAATCGCCATTTAAAGATGATCCACTCCGTGTAACGTTTTAAAAGTCATGAGCCGGCCGTGTATTTCGTTGGTCGCGGTCGTATGCGATGATACGAGGACTTTGAAGCCTGGGAACAGTGCATTTGACCGTATCCTTCAGGCACCTTCTAGGTCAAGTTGTTTATTTAAGTTCTAGCGACTGCTAGATACAGAGCTTGCTGTACAAACAGAAAGCTCTTCCATAAGTGTCACCTTCGTATCTTTTTCATTTTTGTTTGGCTTCCCTTCAACATGACCTTCATTTTATTCACTACCCATACAACCAAAAGCATCCTCTGGACGTCCCATACAGATCCCAGTGGTCCTACAACCGTCAGATCCTGTACACGCCATAATTCAGACGTTCAGAGAACGTCAGAATCAGGACGAACTATCCATGATCGTCCAGGGGACATCCGTAGCAGCAGAATTATCAGTGCGCATGCGCCAAATCTCAAGTTGTCACGTTTCGGAAAATCGGAAAAGAAACAACTTCAACTTTCAACTCTTCGTCTTCTGTGTTTTATATTGTCTTGTCGTTTTGATTGTTCATCACTACTATAATGGAATTATAAGCTTGCATTTTAGTTTCTAAGGTAAGTAAACTTTCGAATTTTAAGTTTTTAAAGTTAACTTTTGAGTTTTGTTCTGATTTGTAAGGGTATTTTCTCAATTGAATTTATATCATGAATAAAGCAAACATTCAAACAAGCATGTACACCACACGGAAATTGTTACAGGCATTTTTAATGTAAGTAATTGTAAATTGTAAGCATAATGTGGTATAATCATAAAGCAAACCTTTGTTTATTTTATTTTCACCGAAGTTAACTGTATATTTATAAAGAAAGATCGTTACGTGGCTTGCCAAAACGTGCTTGCGCCCCATAGTTTGGGAACCGTTGTGTTAGATATAAAAATACATTAACAATTTTATTGTTGAAGAACAAGTAAAAATATTCATAAAGCTTTAAATTCAACTAATAAAATAATTTACATGATAAAATTATTTAGCTGAACAAAAGTTCATAAAAATTATAATGAAGTATCTTTTTACTTCAAGAATAACATATTTATAAAAATAATTTTGTAAAATTAGGATTTTCAAATCCTAACCCTATATGTGGCCCAAGGGTAAAGATCCAGTTGGGGACTACCTATAACACTCTTGTACCTGCAATTTGTACTAATTTTTATCTAAAAAAATACTACCTGGTTTTTAGCTCTCTCTTTTTTTTTTTTTTTTTTTTTTTTTTTATCGGGGGCGGCGGGTTTAGGTGTCAGAGTACCCCTGAAAAAAAAAAAAAAAAAAAAGATTAACACTCTGTTTCATTTCTTAATGTTGAAGAAAAAAGTCAGTAGAAACTTCCTTTTTGATTTTTATGTTACATTTCAATGTTATTTTTTATATTTAATGTGTTTAAAATCTGTCTTGCATGAGGTGTTCTGACAAAAGATTTTTAGTTTAGTTTATTTCATATTAATGTTCTCCATTTTAAATAACATAGTGCTAGTGTTCCCTCTAGGTCATTATTTAAACGTGCAGTATTCTGACCTTTTTAAAATCAGTAAAATGTATCCGCCTCTTTTTAGCGTAGTGAAATGTACTCCTATTTCTGCACAAAGATCTTTTATAAAACATTTATCAATTCTTGCTCCCTACCCTTTATTTTGTCCAGCAAGTGCCCTTGATCTTAAGACCAAAAATAAATAAATAATGCAATATTTCAGGCATATCAGTTTTATTTTGTACTTTTTATAGTGATTATTAATTTCTATTGCAATGGGAATTGGATGATCAAACTCGTACTAATTTGCTTAGATCAAATGTAATGATAATAGAAGCATCCTAATGCTACATGTGATTGTCCATATTAAATTTTATTTTTAAATATAAACTAGTAAATAAGATAATCATAAAATGTAACTTTTATGAGAAATTTGTTTTTTGCATATTAATTTTTTTTTTCTTTTTTGTATGCACAAATTGTAGGATTCAAAAAGTACCAGCCCAGCATGGATAAATTAAAGTTAAAAAGATACAGTAAACAACATGGAGGAGGGTCGAGACAAGGTCAAGTTCTACATAAAATACTGCAAGAAATTAAATTCTAAAATTGGTAAGTTTTCTTTAACTATTTCTTAATGCATAAGAAAATATCAATTTATATAAAAATTATACATATATTGTATGTCCTTGTTATATATTTTTTAATATACTTTCCTGCAGTAAAATTATACTTTATGAAAATATTTGATATTGTATGTTCATTATCAGTATTCTTTGAGAAGTGCTGTCTTTTGTCTTGGACATAGATATGACCTAAATTTACAGGTCTGCACGGGCTGAAATATCCAGGCATGGCACGCCTCAGACACTGTGTAATTGTCCGATGCTGATCTCTATGTTGAACATGTTATATTTCTGTGTTGATCAGGGTTATTTATATCTGATATTTCTTTTCAAAATATCATATTTGATGTTTTCATATATTTGATATTTGCTTTCAAAATATCTTTCGGAACAGATACTTTACACTCACGCAAACATAAGTTTGTCGACTTTTTGGTTGGCGCGATTTTCAAGACCGCGCCAAACGAATAACTTAATACAATGGCTAGGTTGCCATTAAAGGAAAAAATCCCCTAAATTTGGCAACTTTTTCCCTTTTTTTAACCGATTATTAATTTTTTTTTTTCTGCGTGAGTGTAAAGCATCTTAGCCCATCTTTCTGTATATTTTCAGTCTAAATAAATGTAAATGAATTTTTCAACTTTTATTGACTATGTCGTTTTGTAGATAAACTTTGTCCTCTGTCAGAGGCTTTTTTTTAGACACCCCCTCCCCCCCCCTCCAAAAAAAAAAAATCTAAGCTTTATATTTAAAGCTGAATTTTTATATGTAGAACCAATAATTATGCGAGATAGTATCAACATAAAATCAGCCATAAAAAAAACTACACTGTCTAATTATGTAATTATTTATTTACAACTATACTATAAAGAATTTTTTTGGTTTTTGTAACTGCACAGCAGGTTAGGGAATAAAATATTACACAATGTTAAATTTTTTTCAAATTTAGAATTTAAAAAAAAATTTTTGTCTTTATAATTTCATTGAATAAAACAATTTTCACGATATTTGATACTGAATCCTATATTTTGTTTTTCGATTGAGTGTTAAAAGTAAATTCAATTGTTTCTGCTTCCAATTAGTTGATCTTCAGTTTTGTTATAAATGCGGGGGAAAAAATAAAGACACATTTAGAATATTGTTTTATTTTCATGATAAGTGCAATATATTGTAGTTTTTAATTTATATTAAGTCTGAAAACATTTTTAATTAGCAGTAAGTTGATTATTTAGAAAGTAGTGGATATACAGTAGACTTCCTTAAATCCGCATAGCTTATAACCAGTGGTTATGCAGATTTTAGAATTTTGTGGATTTCTGGTCACTGTTTTGTTTACATTTTTTAAACAATAATTTGAATTTAATAATGCATTCAAAATTATAATGAATGCTTACAATAAAGTAAAATAGTTAATTAAAAGAAAAAAATTAAATATTAAAAGTAAAGGTCAAGTAAATAATTAACAATGCATAACTGAATATGTATAATGAGATATTTTTTTCTTGAATTATTCAGTGAAACTCATCTTATAACATATACATTGATAATTCACTTCAAAATCTTAAAATAAGTTTTCATTCATGTTTAGCCATACTTAATAACCAAAAAAGCTTGATTAATGCATAAATTATTTGGTAAAAATATTGTGATCGCCACTGATATCAGCACTATCTAGAGAATTTTTTCAGAAATAAATTTATTACTCCTTCATGAGAAAACATGAGTTGAATCATATCAAAAAGAATTACATATTAAAATGTGTACAGAATGATATACAAATTTTAAAAAAAAAACTTAAATTTTACACCTACATCTTAACTGTAAGTTTCATTGTTTACATCTAAAACAATGTGCGGATTTAAAGAATTTGCAGATTTTAGGGTGGTGGATTTGAGGGAGTCTACTGTATATCAAAATATCATATTTACGAACCTTGATATTGATTCGTGCAACACATTTATATTTATTATCACCACAGTCATGTCCATTGAAAATTGTTTATATTTTATCGGCTTGGTTTTATGCTTTTAAATTTTTATATCAAGCCATTTATCAAACAGTTTGTTAAAATAACTTTTTCAAGTTCATGCAGATAATCTGGTTTATTTTCAAAATATCATGAAGTTTGATATTTTCACATATTTGATACTTACTTTCAAAATATTGTTATTTATGATATTTATAATATTTTCAGTCAGAACAAATGTAAATGAATTTTTCAAATGTGTTTGATTTTGTCATTCTGTTGATAAAGAACTTTTGCTTTGGCTGTTCTAAGCTTTGCATTTGAAACTAAGTTTTAAAATATAGAACCAATAATTACTTGGGATAAAATTTATTTAGAACAGCCATTGAAAGATAAACTGTCTAATTTAGATAAATTATTTATAGCTTGATTAGAATGAATCTTTTCTGTTTTTTTTTTTTGTTTTTTTTTCTCAAAGTTTTAAACTGCACAATAGGTTGGGGAATGACATAGCAGATGGCGTAACATTTATGTTCAAAATTTTCAACAAAAACAAAAAGAAATTAATATTTTGTTGTATAAAACATAAAATTTTCTGTAGTTTTGTATTTTGATACGTAAAAAGCAAATTATTTAAATTTCCATGAAAGTGTTTCTATTTTCAGTTGATCATCAGTTTTGTTACAAGGGGGAAATTTATTCAGAAAATAAAAATGATGTGTATAATTAAATGTAGGAGAGTCACATTAAGGGTCTACACTGGAGACCCAGAGAAACTGACACGCTAATGTTAAACCTATGGGAGCATTCTTTTCAAATTTCTCTCTTGCATTTTAACATTCTTATTTTATTTTATGTTTTTTTCCATAGGATAGCTGAGATAGATTTCTAACCAGGGTATTTTTTACATTTTCAATTTTGATTGCAGTTTTTTATGAACCGGTTTCGAAAGTGTAAGTAACTTCCAAAATAAAAAAGTAAAAAAAAAATAGCCAAGTTAGAGTTGATTTCAGCTATCCGATGGAAAAAAAAAAATCATTTAAAAATAGTAAAGTGTTAGCGAGAAATATTTTAATTTATGTGAAAAGATTTTTAAATTTTTTCTTATTTTCTTTTAACTTCTGTATTCATAATGATAATTTACTCTGAATTTTAATCAGTTTTTACAAATTATTTGTTCCAGATGCTGTTGAGAAAGAAAATAATATATCGAGTGCACACATTGAAGAAGTTTTAAAGACAATTAACGTCATGCAAAAAATCTAAATGTTTTAAAAAATATCTAAATGATTCTAAAATGATATAAAAAATATCTAAATTTCTAAGTGTATCTAAATTTATTCAGAAAATAAAAATGATGTGTATAATTAAATGTAGGAGAGGCACATTAAGAGTCTACACTGGATACACAGAGAAACTGACACGCTAATGTTAAACCTATGAAAGCATTCTTTTCAAATTTCTCTCTTGCATTTTAACATTCTTATTTGATTTTTTTCCATAGGATAGCTGAGATAGATTTCTAACCAGGGTATTTTTTACATTTTCAATTTTGATTGCAGTTTTTTATGAACCGGTTTCGAAAGTGTAAGTAACTTCCAAAATAAAAAAGTAAAAAAAAAATAGCCAAGTTAGAGTTGATTTCAGCTAATAGTAATGTGTTAGCGAGAAATATTTTAATTTATGTGAAAAGATTTTTAAAATTTTTCTTATTTTCTTTTAACTTCTGTATTCATAATGATATTTTATTCTGAATTTTAATCAGTTTTTACAAATTATTTGTTCCAGATGCTGTTGAGAAAGAAAATAATATATCGAGTGCACACATTGAAGAAGTTTTAAAGACAATGTCATGCAAAAAATCTAAATGTTTTGTAATAAAGTTTAAAAATGTAAATTAAAGTGCATTAAATATTAAATATATTTGTTGGTGTTGTTATTTTACAGTAATGTATGTTTTATTTTTCTAACAATTTTTCAAAACGTATACACTGCAGAAGCTGAATTTTATTCTTTAAAACTTAAAATTATTGCATTCTAAAGTAGTGCATAATATAATTGTGTAGTTATTTAAAAATATTACATCCATATTTGAATAGAAGTAAATAGATTCAATTTAAAATGTTCATTAAGTATTTTATGAAAAATGATTTATGTTGCAAAAGTATTTTAATACTATTTTTATACATTTACTATAAAAAATTATTAAAGAATTCAGTAGAATTTCATAAATAAAATAACTAGATTTGAAGGTATATATTTCTTATTTCTTTGAAACAATAATTTTTAGTGATTCAAAATACCATCATCAAGAACAGAACAAGTTATCAGGTAAGAGATGTTGAATACGATGGAATTTGGGTACTTTATAAATCTGATATGTAACTTTTTTCTTTAACATATAGTACAAGTCTTAATATATTTTTTTCTATCATGTAAAGCATCATCCACTAATTACGCAACACAAATTTTGTGTTTTTTTTTTTTCTCCTTCTCCTGTCATGACGTCACATTTTCTGAAACTAGTAATTTGGAGCTAATTTTATGCAAAAATTTATGTATGATCTATAAGTTATTGATATAAGTATTGTTAAATTCTTATGATCTTGTGTGTTTTTACTTCAAGCTATCAAAATTTAAAGAAAAGAGAAAATATAACCAACTCTATCTGAATAAAAAACAAGTTTTTTTAATGAACTATATTATAGTACTTGAAAATAATGTCTACCTAATTGCTTTCATATTTCACATGTTACTATTATTTTCCTTTGATTTATGGTAAAAATTATATGCTAAAATTCATGTATCATGGTAATTGATCAGCATGAGGATTTTCAACCAAGTTTTTTCACTAAAGAATCTGAAAAGAATAAAATAAAAAAATTATGGTTTATTTAAATTGAATGTAATATGTATATAATTGATTATTAATATATTATCAATAGTAATGATAATTATTAAAGTAAATATTGAGCTAAATGTTTACATACTTAAAAAAAGTATTTTTTGTGATTTTTTTTCCCCCTTTACTGAAATGTAATTAGTTCAGAAACAAAGACATTTATAAGAAATACAAAAATTATTTGAGAAAGAATTGTTTTCTTTCTGAGTTATCTTTATTTCTTTGCCACTTAGTAGGTATAGGTAATATTCTTTATCGCTTTTTGTTTTTATAGAATATTATCTTAAAAAAAAAAGATTGAGCAAACTGGTATTGATAACAACTGTAAAATAACCTAATAAAAACTTTGTTATGAGAGGACTTATTTTGTTGATATTTCATTTAGGGCATACTCAAATATTTAATTTTAAATGAAACCTTGCACATTCACAAACTCATTTTTGAACCTAAATACCTAAAATTTTCAGGCATAACTATATAAATGCCTAAGAATTATACTACATTTTTCTTTTTCCTCGAATGAGACATGTATTACATTGTGGTCATTTAAATGCTCGTAAAAAATGAAATTTGCAGATGTTATTATTTGAATACCTACAAATTTGTAGCATTTTTCTTTTATCTATTAAATGATACCATTATTGAATTGTAACTAGTATTTTTGATGACTGCCTTTTCAAGCTGTTGTATCCCAAAAATCAGATTAAAATTTAAATTTTGACAGTGTAGAAAAAAGAAAGACCCTAGCTTTTTTCATAGGAAAATAGAAAGTGCTATTTGACCTTATTTTTATCAAAATTAAATTAAAAACTGCAAATTTTATGTATTTATAGGTAAAAATGTATCAAAAGTAGCCAGTTTAGATTTGAAAACAGTATTAAATAAAAATTTCATGAGGAATATGAAAGAAAATAAATTGAATTTTATTTCATATACAAATTACCTACAATATTTAAGTTATTTTCTAAATCATTATCACAAATTTGATACAGATTTGCTTGGAAAGGGTAAAATTCACCTGATGGAAAAATATAATGTTAAATCCAGATTTTTCCCTCAAACTAGTATTTTTTCTTCATAATTTTTTATGCGTATTTACAAATGAATATTTTTATTATAATTTATTAATAAAGAACTGTTACTATATTTGCAAAAACAAAGTCAAAGTCAAACTGGACAAGGAGGCCTACCTTTCGGCTTTAGCTCAACTAGCCCAGCTCAGTATTTGCAAATACATTAAACTAATAAAAGGAAAAATAACAGATGATATTTAAAAATCAGAAAGGGTGGGGGTTGTGCAATTACCCCAGGCTGTCCTTCCTAAATAATGCTTTTGATTTCTATTAATTTTATCTTAACTTGTGCAGTGGTGCATACTAAAACATTTCAATTAAAACTAGTGGTAGCTTGGACAGGTTACCACTATTTTTTAATAAATATGTTTTACTGTGCACTTCTGCACAAGTTAAAATAAAATTAATAGAAATTCGAGACATCATTTGGGAAGGACAGGGTGGGGCAACTTAAAAAAAGAAAATTATTTTTAAAAATCAGGGAGGGGGGGGGGATTGCCCTACCCTGCCCTTCTCAAATGATGTCTCGAATTTCTATTATTTTATCTTAACTTGTGCAGTGGTGCATACTAAAACATTTAAATTCAAAATAGTGGTACTTGTACAGGTTACCACTATTTTTTTATAAAAATGTTTTACTGCGCACCTCTGCACAAGTTAAGATAAAATTAATAAAAATTCAAGGCATTTGGTAAAGCAGGGTGGGGCAATCCCCCCCCCCCCCACCCAATTTTTAAAAATAATTTTCCTTTTTATATAAAGCGTCCACTACTGATCCTATGAGCATCCTATAAACGTCTAAAAATGACGCTTGCTGGACAAGCAGAGGACACGCAATTGTATTATTAATCTCGTCCTATGAGCATCCTACTGTCATCCTATACATGGCTGAAAATGACGTCCACAGGACGAGCATAGGAGTCTCTTTTTGCTCCCCACTGGACGTCCTCAGGACATGGATGGGATATTGTCGGACGTCCAACGGACTAGGCGTTATTCTACATATGACGTTCATCGTATGTCCTCAGGACGTTATTGTGCTGTATGGGTATGTATCGTGCTGATACGACAATGTTGACTTATTAAAGTCAGTGGCACCCTCATCTGATTGTGTCATTGTGAATTCAATTCCTTTATGGGGATAGTTCTAACCAACTAAAATAACTGATACCCAATTAATTCCGGCTTTTCGAAAACCGGGCAAGCTTAGCCCCAATATGTTCTGTCTCCTGGAGACCGTTTAGGGACAGCCGTGTGCGCCGGGTCAAGGCGTTGCTCCGGTTCTATCCTATGCTCCCACAAGTCAAAAATCTAATAAAATCGTCCGAATTCTGAAAAAAAAAAAAAAATCTCGGTCTAGCCCTCTACATCTATACAGCTCTTAATAAATTTCGCTTTTTAAATCACAAGTACTGACAACTAGCGTTACGTACCAATAGTACGCCGGAATGTGTTTGCACCCGGTTCCTATTTATAAACCAGATCTGTCAGTCCGGCCTAAATCTAATGAAAGAAAATTAGCCTGGGACTGCCTTGGGCCTGTCTGTGCATGCGAGCTTTTTGAAAAAGTGATTGTGTTGCGAGGAAAGGGTGGATATTAATTGATTTATTTAAATACAATACGCTATAAGCGACTCCCTGCCCTACTCGTTGCACGTTAAACAAACGGCCCTGCACCCTGCCCGGCAGGTAGGTGCCTATCTAAAGTTACGCACCACGAAGCGATTTTTTGTATTTTTTAATAAGATTTTGTTATTTAATTTTTTATGCGAATTGTAGCGTTTTGCGGTAATTTTTAGACTTTTTTTCTCAAATGGGAAGAACTCACCTATACGTTTTGCCGTCGTGATTCAATTTAAGTTTTGAGAATGCCAAATCGGTTCTTACAGCATCTGAAACAACGATGGTGAACATTTTAACGTATGGCGATATTAAAATTTATAATTCAAGGTTGGCTTTATTCGATACAGGAGCAAGATACAATGTATTAAGTCCAATGATACAATGTATTAAGTCCAATGATACAATTTATTAAGCCAATACAATGTAATTAATGTACGATACAATTATTAAGCCAATACAATGTAATTAATGTACGATATAATGTATTAAGCCCGCACAGATGTACACAGCCGAGGGCAGTGAAGCCCCAAGTCCATGTCCGTTTAGGAGAAACCGATCAGAGAGCCTTCATTAGTAAGTGAGAATTAAAAAAATATTTAAAAATCGATCATATGTTCAAATCTACTTAACGACCTTTGTACAATTGGTGTCTTTTCTTGTCAGATTTTTTTTTCCCACAAAAATTTGGCGCCGTTTCGCTGGCTAAACACTCATTCCGTGCTTTGCACACTAAGCTAATTACACATGAATTCATCCAGGTAAATGTATAAATAAGTGTGGACTGGTTTTTTTTTTACAATTCAATAATAAGTAAATGGTGACCTTGTGATTCCGTCTTAGTTTTCTATTAATTCAACAATTAATAACGGACTTACAAAGTAAATTAAACGTGTAAACGCAATTGCTAGAAACCATAAAAATATTTCAGTTTTAGACACATGTTTCTGTTTTAGCCGGTAGATTTAAAGGGTACTATTTTGTCGAGACTATGAAATCTTTCAATAAAAAGTGGGATTTCGTTATAGACAAGTTCCGTTTACACAGTCTTTACTGCATGAATTAACGAACATAAATTATGATTTATATATAAATATTAAACAACAAAATCTGTGAAAAGAGAATCGCTAGGGATCAAAGAAAAGTATCGTTTTAGGGAAGTTTTCGTCTTAGCAGGTGTTCGTTCGGTAGTACGATGTTTGTTCCGGCGGGACAATGAAAATGTTCCACTTACGGTACAATACTATGCCGACTGTATAAAACTATGTATCTACCCCCCCCCCTTCCCTACAAAAAAAGATTATCTGGATCTGCCCCAGAGTTTGGAGATAATTTTTATTAACACTTTCCAACCTAGTTGAAAAGTGTTTATGACTTCGGTTTGTCTGGCCGGATGGCCGTCTGCCCGTGCTCTAACTCCCGTAAATATGCTCGGATTGCTCTGCAATTTTTATATGTTATTGTCGTTATCTATAGCATGTTCCCTATTTCAACGGAAGTGTGTAGCACTTATAGTTTTTTTACAGGGACATTCAAAAGAATTCCGTTACATTGCGGTCTATGGGGAAAAATCATTTGCGGATTATTTAAATGTTTCACTATTTTAAACACATTGAAATTTATATATATCACTAAGGTGCATTACAAGAAGCTTAATATGGAATAGGGTGTGGATAGCACTTATAGTTACTTTACAGAGACAGTCAAAAGATTTCCGTTACATTACGTCTATGGAGAAAAATCGTCTGCGGTTTATTTAAATTATGTTTCACTATTTTAAACGCAATGAAATTTATATATATCACTAAGGTTCATTACAAGAGGCTTACTACAGAATATTGTGTGTAGAGCAGTCATCGTTCATTTACAGGGACACACAAAATAATTATCTACTGTCTGTTAACAATAATTCCTGGAAGTGCGTTTTAAGCTACTGAACGCAATTTTAATTTTAACTCGTTTTTTTTCTTTTACGTGGTGTGTATAAATTCTGTAGATCCTATACAGGGAAGCACAAAAGTTCGCGAACACATTTCCGTTTATTGACAGAAACTCCTGACGGAGAACTTTAAACTGCGCTACGCGTTTCCTAACTGAACAAAAATTTAGCATCCTATGTTGTATATATACAAATCTATAGATCATATACAGGGCTGAATAAAAGTATTTGGATATTTTTCCGAATAATGTATATGTTGGAAATTCCTAAAATTATGTTTTTAAATATTTTATGCGTTTTCCAAATTGTTTAATTAGATGTTATCTTTTAGCTTATTAAACGGTATGATTTGTAAGATTATTTTGGAAGCGTTGGAAAGTGTTACATAATCTATGCTTGACGCATGATTTTTCTTTCTTGTTTAATATCATTAGTTCTGCTGAAAGGCAGCGTTTCAACAGCATAACATTATTATGTCCAAAATTAACAAATATATAATTAATGAATGTTACTGGTTCATGCATTTAAGCAGTTGAAATTAGATAAGTAAAATAGAAAAAATTACATGTGATTGGATTCTTTATTCCTGAAGATTACAGTTTAAAGGGATGATTCATCAATACAGGTTTTCAAATCGCCAATCTCAAAATCCTTTTGTTAGCCTGTGGAGAAATTGAATTAGATGGTGACTCATACCTTATTATCGAAATATGGTTTTCACCACCAAAAAGTAGATGTCTGATGCCTATATGTAGTGCGTTTTTTTAAAGCCTCCTTCAATTTTAAGTATATAAAAAAAACTGAAATTTCTACATGCAGAAAAATTTTAAATTTTATAATCTTAAAAATACTTCATTTGAAGAAGGCAATTGCAAACATGAGATTTCGCTATAGAGTGTGTGTTTGGAGGGGAGGGGGGATGGTAAAGCAGTCCCTTAAGGGTACTTGCTGTCATTCATTTTGATGAAAAATGACGAAATTATCACTTTTTGAATATAAAGTATTTAAACATCGCCAGTATATTCTTGCATATTTGCATAATAATCAAATAATTAGAAATATGTGAAAAGGCTTTTTACTGCATCCATTTCCCTTCAAAGGATTCAGAGTGAAAAATTATTTTTCTCAGTTTGTGTTTTTTCAGTATATCACATCAGTATGTTCAAAATGCTAAAGCTTCAACATGTTTCTCAATACTACTTGCTTGATATTGATTATAATGACTTTCCTTAGGGTGCATTGTATAAAATTAAAGATCCGATTTGCAATAATGTAAGTAGTTTTTTTTTTTTTTAAACAAAAATATGAAGCAAACATCCATTTTTACATATATCATATGATTTATATTATAGAAGGTTCCTGTTAAAATGGAGTGTGTAGCACTTATACCAGTTTGTGAGTCCCTGACACGGAAAACTGCATACATTTCTAATAGGGAATTGATCCAAAAATAGAAAGAATTATGAAGAATAAAATTTGTATTTGAGATTGTCCAAAGTAATATTAAGTTATCGTCAAACAAGAACTGTAGCCCAGAATTTACTTTATATTTTCTAGGGGGAAGGGGGACAATTTTAAGCTACAGTGACTTTCTTTTAAATGATAGAACCCATTAAAACTTTTCAACTTAATAGGCACCATACCCCCCCCCCCTCCCCGATTTCCTCTGGCTACGGCCTTATTGTCAAACATAAATTTTGTTTACAACTCAATTCAACGTGTTTCGTAAGACTCAGAACATTATCGAAATTTAAGTCACCACCCCCCCCCTCCCCGAAATTAAATCTTGGGTATGCCACTGACGATCGACAGCACAAAGAGTTTTAAATTCGGTTATAAAAAGTCACTCCATTCTGGGATACCATGTATATGCATTTCCGTTCATTTAACATTTTACTTTATAAACAGAAGCAATCGAAAACCGTTTTCTATCTTTCGGTAAAGGCAGAATATATTTTAAAAACAATGTCAAAATCGGCGTTATGAATGACATTCCCGACGTGGCAGCACGAGAAAGGTGAAAAAACCTGTCACATGAAAAGAGTCACTTATAAATCGATAACTTATTTATATATATGTATAAATAAATGGAAAATGTGTTTCTATCCCTAATCACTTCAATAGTCAGACCTGCCAATTTTATGCCTTTACATTTACAAAAACGTTTTTTTAAAGCCTCCTTCAATTTTAAGTATATAAAAAAACTGAAATTTCTACATGCAGAAAAATTTCAAATTTTATCATCTTAAAAATACTTCATTTGAAGAAGGCAATTGCAAACATGAGATTTCGCTATAGAGTGTGTGTTTGGAGGGGAGGGGGGATGGTAAAGCAATAATTAATAAAAATTTAGTAAAATTAATAATGATGTTTACGTAGCCAATATAGTTAATCATTTATCTTTTTATCCTTAAATCGTAGTTATAAAATTAAAAACATTTAAAAATATTACATTTATTATATTTGAACATGGATTATTATTTAACAGTGTATTACTATTTATCTTAATAAAAAGTCACAAATTAACACAATCCTTTGAACCAAGGTGTGCGAATTAGTGGTTTTTTACTATAATTAATTATTTTTTAAAATAAAGTTTTTACGCAAATACTCATATTTTCATGTATCACAGCAAAAAGTTTAAAACTGTAACAGAAACGTATTTCCTTCATAAAACCCCTTAATATTTCAAAAGGTATAAAATATATTTTTTTTTTTTAAAGGGTACTGAGCCCCCTGCCCCATAATTTTGGTGCTTTGTAACATTCCCTTTTTGCAAAACAAATAGACATTACCTAACAGAAATGTGTTATTTCATTTTAAAGAAGTTCACAATGTTTAAAGTAAAGAAAAAGTAATATATTTTTATACTTGAATTCATTTCAAAGAGAAAAAAAAGGCATCTTCCGTGTTATTCGGGTACCCAAGATAATTAAATGAATAAATCTTATAATAAAACTAATTAACATAAATTCTATTCATTTACCATTTTATAAAATAAAAATAAATATATATGATAATACACTTAAAGGCTGTTAAGCACCTTTTAATAAACAGATCTACTCCTACTAGTTTCGTACACACAATCATTCTCCAGATTAATAATATTAAACTATTTTAGCAAAAATTATTTATTATTCTTTTCAAATTTTTGGGAAAATAGTTAATTTATAATTATTGATCTTGAGAATGTTGTTGATTATGTGTATGAAACTAGTATATCTGTTTATTAAACGGCATTTATAAGGTTTTTTAGTGTACTGTTATCACTTTTAGTATATATATATGTATATTTTAATGATACTAAGGGATTTTCTTAT
Organism: Maratus michaelseni; assembly: GCA_963931845.1. Taxonomy (NCBI): domain Eukaryota; kingdom Metazoa; phylum Arthropoda; class Arachnida; order Araneae; family Salticidae; genus Maratus; species Maratus michaelseni. The sequence continues at coordinate 4,004,287 of OZ007593.1, forward strand.
AAAATTATTTTTGAAAGGTTTAATTTTAAGAAGAACAATTATAATAACACCCTCAACCCTGCCTAGAACCTTTTATAGGTTATTTACAGTGGTGATGCGTGTAGTCATCTTTAAATTTAGAAAAGTAAAGACAACATGGAGCATCTTAAATCTAAATGAGCATATTTAAAATATGTTGTTTAGTTTTTATCAACTTTTTTTTTTTCAAATTTCTCTATTTCTTAAAATGTCTAATGTTGTCATCTATCATTGTCCCATTATAAAATTTCCTTGTATCAGCCAGGAATGTATATAATATACAGTATGGAACCGTTTATCTGAAAACCCAGTTTGACATGTTCATTGTTTGAAGCATTACAACATGCATGGTATAACTTGATGCCAACATCTAGGAATTGAAATATATTCAGCTAGATATTATGTGTTTTGATTTTTATGCAGAGGAATTGCTATTTCCAATCGATTGCCATAAACTGCTTCTTTCAAACTCCAATTAATTTTTTACCTTGATTGGATCTGATTCTTAATCTGAGTAATCTAATAATTTCAAATCAGAAACAATGCCACAGTCACACATACTCTACAAATGTAGTCAAATGGATGTTGCTTTAATGTCCAACCAGTTAGTCAGAAAAACCAATTATCTGGAATACATCCGACACCAACCATTCAGGATAAGTGGTTCTGTAATAATTAAGGTGTTTGATTTCAAAAATAACAATTTTACCAGCATTTGAATGTTTTGTTATAAAATGTCTACATTTTTCATATACATTCTAAATTAACCCATAAAAACATGAATTTGTTTTCCAAGCTATAAAACAGCAAATACAGAATTTATATTTTTTATTTTACCTTGAAAAATACATTTCAGTATTTCGATGTTACAAAATACACAGTAATATTTTATCAGTAAAATTGTACATTTTTTGTTCGGTTATGACTCTTCTGAAAAATTTTCTACAAGCAGAATCTGGAAAAAAAAAAAAAAAAAGGGGATAACATAAATATGAATCGATTTTTGAAGTAACACATTAATATAATAACTTTTTTAGGCTTTTTAAGTAGCTAGCAGATGAATGTTGTTAAGTGATACACTGGTGACCGTGACCATTATGTATTTTGACATGAAATACATAACACACATAAGGAACTGATTTTAAAACATTTACATAGTTTTCTTTTTTTATTTAATTTTTGCTTTTTAAATATCAAGTGAGTGAAAATGTATTCAAAACATGACTTTTTACATACAATGAAAATGAAAAGATAGTTGAACTTGAAGAAAATGGCACACATTTATTGAGAGATGACTCAAATTGTGACACGGGAAAAGTAACATCAGTCTTAGCACCTGAAAATACAGAGATATGGTTACAAAAGTAAAATATTGAAACAATGCAGAACTTTTATAAGATAAAAAATGACCAAATCTATATTGATAAAAGAGAGTTTTGCTGTGTGTGGACAAGAGCTGGCAAAATACAGCACACAGAGAAGTCTGAAGAACTGAACACACAGTTTTTTGTGTGGTATTTCATAGCTTTATTTTAACATAAATCAATCAAACCATTCAGTACAGTTAAAATTGAAAGACATATTAGAAAGATTGTACTCTTACATCTCAAATGCTGCAATCAATTTGAAACTATATAATATTGTTGTTAACCCTTTGAATTTTTTTTAAAGGGTTATTTTCCCCCTTATGGCAACGCCCCTCCAGAGTGCAATTTTTGTTGGTAGAGGTACAGTGCCTAGAAGTAACTAGTGTGCTTATCGCCAATACAACCATAATAAAAAAAAATGTGTCAGAAAGGAGGAAAAACCAGATTCTCCGCCAGAGGGCGTCGAGTTCCCACCGTGGTTAATTACATTTGAAGTTTCATTTAAAAGGCTTGATCCTAATGTGAGTTTCGATATAATTACCGCTATATTTTCAAACAAACTATACGAATTTTTCTATTTCTCTAATATTTTAAAGTAAACATACATTATAACATATACTATGCTTCTTTAATGATAAATTCATATGGATAATTCCGCAAATACTACGAAAAGAAAAGCTGATCGAACATGCTTCGTTCCTGGATGTTCAAGTGGATATAACATTAACAAAACTAAAATAACTCTATTTTTCACCCTTAAAGACAAAAACCAATTTGAAAAATGGTTAAAAGCCGATAAAGACTTGAACCAATATTCAGTTGTGTGTGAATCGCATTTTGATGAGCGATTTATTGAGAGGAATTACAAATACACGATTTATTAATTATTGATATCCTAACTTTTAAATTTATTTTAACATGACTATTTTGAGAATGGTTAAATATTGTTGATAAATTAATATAATATTAAAAAAAATTAAAATATAATGAAAACTATTAATTAAAAGAATTTTTTTAAACGATGATTATGATTAGCACATCTACCCCAATTTAAAGAAAATGCATTCTTGTAATATTTTCAGGAGAATTTTTTTTTTTTCCAGATTTGAAAGAATTATAGATTTCTCATTTGATGTTTTGCTGGAATACCTTAAATTATTTTACCCAAAACTACACTCTGAAACAACAGAAATTTTTAACAACTAATCATTATTAATTAAATTTATTATAGCTTGAAATGTTTTGAGCTTGAATTTACATAGTTGTGTTATACAATTATTTTAAATTTAGTATTTTAACTTTTCTATCTAAATTAATTAAAATATTGATTTTGTGATAATGACAATAAATACAGAATGAATTATTATAATAAATATTTTATTAATTATTGATATCCTAACTTTTAAATTTATTTTAACATGATTATTTTGTTTCATTAGTATGCTTTCATTGAATTATGGTTTTAATACATTCACAAAATAAATTTCTTACTTTTTGTAGGGTGTCTATTGTGGAATTAAAAGTGTTTGATTTATTTCTTTTATTAAAATTTTGATTCACATTGGGAAATGTGAGTATGAGAATGGTTAAATATTGTTGAAAGATTAATATAATATTAAAAAAACTAAAATATAATAAAAACTATTAATTAAAAGATTTTTTTTAAAGAATGATTAGCACATCTACCCCAATTTAAAGAAAAAGCATTCTTGTAATACTTTCAGGAGATTTTTTTTTTTTTTTTTTTTTTCCTAGATTTGAAAGAATCATAGATTTCTCATTTGATGTTTTGCTGGTATACCTTAAATTAGTTTACCCAAAACTAAGCTCTGAAACAACAGAAATTTTTAACAACTCAATTTACTCTTAGTTTGTTAAGTGGATGTAAACAAGTTATGTAATAATAAATACCGATTAAAAAGTTGTCAAAATAGGGGTAAAATAATTTAACTGTATAAAAAAGGACATGTTTTTACAACAATTTATCATAGTATGATGTATTTAGCCAATATATTGTTTTAGAAATAACTAAATATTGTTGGAAAAAAAGCGTCCTATAATAAATTTTGTAACTGTTTGATTTCATTACAATTAGTTGTTATGAAAGCAGTTACATTTCTCCCCAACTGCATTTTCATTATTAGATTTTTTTTTTTCTTATTTATTTTTTATCTAGAGCATTGTAAAATACTGATTTATTACCGAAAAAATTAGATTTAAAGCGATGTTTATATACAAACGAAAGTTACCATAGCCGCGGCGAGAACACTGGCGCCATCTATCCGCGTCCTCTATTTCAGAGATATAATTTTGATGCCGATAACAACACTATTTACTTCTAGACACTGTAGTAGAGGTACCAACAAAACCAAATATATGCTCTTAAATCTCAAATGTTCTTCTAATTGACACTGCAATTGGTTTTAAAAAATACGAATTTTAACCTTTTCAAAAACACTAGTGAATACAATTCACTTTGCACCTCATGGAGATGATTTTTTTTCTACACTAACAGTAACTTAGAGGTTCACATTTCGACACAATCTTTTTATAGCATTTCAGTAGACCTGATTTACATTAAATACAAAATTTTCAAATGTTTTGGATGTATACAGTTATTAAAAAAATCTCAGGGAAAAAAAAAAAAAAAAAAGCAGGGATTTAGCATGGCATTTCTCTGCTTCGACTCATGTTTTTATCATTACATATGCATATTTTTTTTATGAAATTTTAATGAGAGCTTCAATACAGTTATAGTTTATAACTGATTTAAATTTCAGAGAGTTTGGAAGATGAAAACTATTTTTTTTTATTGTGATTTTAAACAGCCGATGCAAAAACAAACAACAAAAATTAAAAAAAAGGGAGAAGAAAACATATTTCTTTTACAACTAGATAGCAATGTTTCACAAAATTTTTACATGGACTGTAAAACTGTTATATTTATAATCGATAAAAATTTCCAAGAGTTCAGACAAGAACTTTAAGAAAAAAACTATGAAAAGAACCCACATGAAAAAACAAGAAAATGTCTTCTTACAAGCACTTTTATCACTAAATATCAATGTTTTTTCACGTATTTTTATTTAAAAATATATCTTCTTACAAAATCAGGTTAAAAATATAAAATCATACAAACCTGAGGTTTGTTTAAATTTATTATCATGGGCCCGGGTGGATCAGCTAGTAAATAATAAAAATAAATAATGACAGAAAAGATTAATTTTGAAAATGCATCGTTAATGTATGCAAATAAATTTTTACTGTAAAACAGACAGTAAGTGAAAAAAAATTAAACAAGAAATATTGTCCTCAAATATGCTCTATGAAACAGAAAAGTACTGAAAATTTTCACAAGGTAGTATTCAGTAGTAAGCCTGTCTCAAAGTGATGTCAGGAATACACTAGAGCACATAATTTAATCAAAAAATTGGAGAAGAGATGCATAAAAAAAAAAAAAAAAAAACTGTGATTGGTCTTTCAAGATGCATTTTTTTCATTGAAGGAATGCTCAAAAGAGGCATATATCTTCTTACAAAATCAGGTTAAAAATATAAAATCATACAAACCTGAGGTTTGTTTAAATTTATTATCATGGGCCCGGGTGGATCAGCTAGTAAATAATAAAAATAAATAATGACAGAAAAGATTAATTTTGAAAATGCATCGTTAATGTATACAAAATCATTAATGTATTAAATGCATTGCTCGTTTAAAAAAGCAGGACCCACTTTTTGAGAAGTGTCTGGGTCCCAGGGACACAAGATTTCAAAAGCTTATTGACATTGCTGGCTCACTAAGAAATTCTTTAATAACATCAAACTTATGGCTGAGAAACCACATCTTAGCAATTTGAACTGAGATACTATCGCAATTCCTAATTGACTTAGGAAAAAAAACTATTCAACCAAAGGTAACTCAATGTTGAGTTGAAAAAACTTCATGTCATTGGTCAGAGGAATCACAAATTTAGTCCCTTGTATAAATTCAGTTCTTGCCTGGATTTTTTTTTTTTTGGTGTTTAAACGATGACTGAAAGTACTGTTTTATTAAATTATAAAAAAATATTGAAAATAAATATTTTATTAAATTTTTAAATTGTATTTTAACAAAATAGTCATGCAGTTTCATCAGATACCACATAACTGCTCTATGGTTAAACAGTAGAGATGGGAATGCTCGGAAAAAACTCCGGAAATTTTGGGGAAAAAAACTATCTTTTTTTACAACGAGGTTCATTATTTATGCCTACTATGAACACTGGATTCAAGACGCATGGTTTCAGCAGGATGGATCTCCTCAACATTCGACAAGAGACATCCTGAACTTGATCAAAAGTTACTATGACAATCATGTCATCACAAGAGGCTACCCAAATCGCTTTGGCTATGAACATTTTGGCCCACCCCTATAGCCTGACTTATCACCACTAGACTTCTTTTTATGGGTCTACAGAGATCAACCAAACACCATAGGAGAGCTGAAAACAGCAATAACAAGTGTGATAAGGTTGATTCCAACAGACCAACTTAAGCAGGTTATCGCAAATTTCAAACAGATTTTGTTTCATTGTCTTCTCAGATGGCTAACATTGTGAGAACCTCATCTTTTAATTTCCTTTATTCTCATGTGTAAATCCTGAAATAACCCTGTAAGTAATATGTCCAAAATATACCTATATTTACATCTAAAATGATAAAATGCCAATATAATTATAGCGTCATATAACTCAGCAATACTCTTGGTCACCACAATCTTTAACAAGGAAAATCCATATTAAAAATTTTGTTAAAATATTCTTGAGTGACATCATTCAAAGAACAGACTGCAAAATTGGTGATTTTCCTGTGTTAAACCGAGTGTCTTCCTAAACATTTTTTTAGAAAAAAGACCTGATTTTACTTATAAATTAACTTTTCAGCGTACACACTAATTTTTTGTAAGAGTAGGCACATGTACTTTTTATGTATAACAGTTACGCTTTGACAAATACGTGATATTTAACAATAGTAAAACTAGTCGGATGTGGCAATCCCAAAACTTTCTTCTATCTCACACAGGTTTCGCATACACTAAAAAGAATCAGCACCAATTTATATCAAGGTCTAACTGAAACTAAAGTTTTATTAAATTCTGTGCAATATTTCTTGAGATATGACTATTGATAAAATCGTGTAAATCCTGCAAAATGCTGCATAGCAGCGGCACCTGCAGGGCGATTTTTACCAAAAACTAATCAGCACCAATTTATATCAGGGACTAACTGAATCTAAAGTTTTATTAAATTCCGAGCATTAGTTCTTGAGATAGAGCTATTGCGGAAATCGCGAAAAATGCTGCATAGCAGCGCCACCTGCTGGGAAATTTTTACCAAAAACTGATCAGCACCAATTTATATCAGGGACTAACTGAATATAAAGTTTTATTAAATTCCAAGAATTAGTTCTTGAGATAGAGCGCCCACAAAATTTGTGTCGCATACAGACAGACAGGAATACCACAACATTCGGCATTCCTGTATTAAATTCCGAGAATTAGCTCTTGAGATAGAGCGCCCACAAAATTTGTGTCGCATACAGACAGACATTTTCTAGAAACAGTCAAATCGTGTTCAGGACCTTCTAAAACGTATAAATCCGTCGAAAACCGGAAGTCGAAAATTTTCATGAATCCAATACTTTCTTCTTGTAAAGATAGAAGAAAGTAAAAAGTGACAAATTAGAAGAAAATTACAGTAAAAATTTAATTTAAACTTCCATGCAATATGCGAGTACCATACACTCCCTCAAAACTACATCATTTGGGACTAGAGATTATGTAGATTTTTGGTCACTGTTTTGGTTATATTTTTAAAACAGTAATTTGAATGTATATAATGCACTTAAAACTTATAACATATGCTTATAATAAAGTAAAATGTTAAAATAATAAAAATTAAGAAAATTAAGAAATGATTTAAATATTAAAAGTACATAATCAATAATGCATAATTTAATAATGATGAGATGAAACTTTTCTAATTATTTATTCAATGAGATTCGTCTCATAAAAGGTACACTAATAATTTACATAAAAATCTTAAAATAATGAAGTTTTATTTTATGTTTAGCCAGACTAACTAAAATAGCTTGATTAATATACAAATGTATTTGGTAAAAAGATCATAATCACAACTGATATCAGCGCTATCGCGAATTTTGTCAGAATTAAATTTATACTTCCTTCATGAGAAAACATGAGTTGTCATATTAACCAGAATAACATTAAAATGTGTACAGAATGATATAAAAATAAAACAAATCTTGAATTTTTTCCTCACATTTTAACTAAGTTTCAATGTTTACTTCTGCAACAATGTGCAAATTTTAAGCATTTGTGGATGATTTTAAAGTTGTGGATTTGAAGGAATCTACTGTATATAGTGTAAGAAATATCACAATTGTTGTAAAATTTACAATGGTACAGTTACTAAAAAATTTACGTCAAGCATACTTTTATTTAGTGTTTAAAATCAATGAAAGAAATAAATGTAACACGAATGCATGAATAGAACACATATTTACAGTCTACTTGGGCCAGATATAAGAAAGAGCAACAGGGCCTTATGAGCTATGCAACAATATTTAATTAATAACAAACACATACTTTTGGTAAAGCTTTCTCCCTGCTAGATGAGTTGCTGAACAGAGCTTTCTCAATTTTACTCGCTAGTGTAGATTTCTCCAATAGTCGAAAAAATATTGCTTGTGTATATGATTCAAATAGACCCATACACAACATGCAATATTTATTCAACTTGCCACAATGACATATAGAGGCAGTTCCCATCAGAACACAGCAGTATCAGCTGTGCTAATACAGTTCCTGGCAATGTCACATGCTGGAGCACAAAATCAGTGGTGTGGAGAGTGCTCCCATTTGGAAGGAAAGACTGGTACCCACACAGTGTCTCGTCAAATGGAAGCTGCACACTTCGGCGAACCCAATGCCTCCAGGACTTGGTCTGATGCCTACATCCTTCAAGGGGCATAAAAATTAACAACAAAACTGGATCTAAAAAATTCATTAGAAAAAGTTTAAAATAGAAATACATTATAAAATGTTCATTTAATAACAATACACAAATATACTACACATGAAGTAGATAATCATTTCAGGATCTCTCTATAAAATATTGTTCATTGAATTAAAAATATATTTGCACACTTTTCATATTTATTTCAAAACAATCTTTTGTGTTTTTTTAATACTGAGTAAATAATTATAAAATTGTTTTCTTATCTATTACTAAAATAAAACTATACTTAATTATCTTTAAGAATAAATAAATTAGAGTGGATCTGTTTTTCCCATTGGGAAGTTTACACCACTGATGATTGTTGGACTTGCATAACTAAAAAAAAAAAAAGCTACATAAATTAAGCAACCGTTCGGTTGATATTGAATATTTAAAATTCACATCATGAAGGAGTTTTGATGATGTAAACATATACTAGAACTTTTTTAATTAATATATTGTTTAGATGGATAGAAAATAAAGATCCTGGGCTGAAAAGTGATGTAATATACACACACAGTGTATCACAACCCATATGTTAAGTGAGAAATAATTATCTTCTTCAATCAAAATAGACCTTACAAATTATCACACAAACTATAAAAACAAGTTGGAAATTATACGTCAAACGTGACAAATGAGATGCGTTCGTACTATAACTAGTTACATAAATATTCAGATCTTTTCTGATTTTTAATTCTGTGAAATGAATTATATCGTCTGCAGATTAATTTCTGTAATAAAATAAGTATCTTGGTCGCTTGACGATTAAACCTCGGAAGCTCCTATAACAAGAAAGCACCGATTGAAAAAAAAAATTTCAAATTTCTTTATATTTTTATTAATATTTCCTAAAGTTTTGATTCGATTTTCATGTGCCAGATCTACATTTGGCACACTGACTAGAATATCAGGAGAAAAATAATGTGATAAATGGTGAAAATTTGATTGATTTAACTGCTTGCTATAAAAACAAGCTATCACTGGCATTCAAAACAGAGGCATTTAGTTATTAATTTATATTAGGTTGAATAATTCAAAAGGAATTAATACAAATGGTAATTTTATTCACTTTTAGCAGTTTCATCTGCCAGTCATTTCTTCAAAATATTTACTGCTGCACTGTTATGCTAGCCATTTTGAAATTTCTTGATGATGTAGTTTGATTATGATAGTAAGAAAGTTTGGATTATTCAAATAAGAGGTGAGTTTTAGTTCAACATATTCCATGCAACAATTATTCTGAATAAATTTTCTACATTTTTCTTCAAAATAATGTAAAAATTGTATACTTTTTTGAAAAACAAGACCAAATAGGATAAAATAATTAGACAGCTAGGCTTAACAAAAAAAAAAAAAAAAAAAACTATGGTAGATGTGTCAGACACCCTAAGGGAATTTCTTTTACATTCCAGTTTTATTTATATTAATCTATCAACAATATTTAACCATTCTTTTACACATCCCAATGTCAATAGAAATTTAATTGTGAATAACAAAAATAAATCAAAACACCCAAAATTCCAGTAATGGACACCACCAAAAAAAAATACAGGGTAATTGTTTTTATGATTGTATTTAGAACCAGAGTTTAATGAGAGTACACCAATGAAACAAAATTAAATAGTCATTTTTAAATAAATTTAATAATTAGTATCCATAAAATATTTATGAGAATAATTCGTTGTTTAAACTTTTGTCATTATTACAAGATCTATACTTTAACTAATTTAAATAGAAGATTTTAAAATACTAAATTTTTTAAGTATTAAACTTTATCAAAGTATTGCGACAATGGGAGGGGGGCTGTTAAAGAAGTTAATAAATTTTGCAAAAAAATTGTCTGAGAACTAGTGAATGGAATCTTATTTCCCATTATTCTTAACAGTTAAACTTCATCAAACTACTTGATATAATACCTGTAGTAATTAGCATTTCAAATATGAAATAAATGAAACTGTGGGTTGAATGTTTTAAATACTAGTAAATAAAATGATTAAAATAAAACTGCAGACTTGACATTTGAGGCCCCTGATCTGCAGATTAACTAGTTTTATTACTGTTGTAAATTTAATTAATATTATAGTTGTTGAAATAGTTTCTCTTGTACACTAAGCATAGAACAAAAAATTTACTTACTCTTTCTATTTCGATAACTATTTGATCTGACATGAATCTACATTTTGAATATTTAAATGGGTCATTCCATGGTAACCTGTGCTACATTTAGAGTAATTAACTTCAGTAATTTTAATAATATAACACCAGAAAGTATTCAAAATGTAAAGTTGAAGTGATTTTTTAATTAAACCGAAATTTGGATGAAAATTACCCAAATTTAGTGTTATTTCTTGAACAGCGGCAATTAAACTTATTATGATAACTTACATTCTTTTTTCAGTAACGTAAGTTACCACAGTAAATACAATTTTCAAAGTTCAAGAAATAGCACTAAATTTAAGTAATTTTCATGCAAATTTTTTTGGATAGGTTTAATTGACAAATCACATCAACTTTACATTATGAATATTTTTTGGTGTTATATTACTAAAATTACTAAAGTCAATTATTCTAAATATAACGCCAGTTACCATGGAATGACCCAAATAATAGATGAAAATCATTTTGTTTTAATAAATTCTACAAAATATTTCACTTGCTGAGACTAAGTACTCAATACACCACAATTTAACATGTAACAGATCTGTGAAATTAATAAAAAAGAGTAAGCAATTCAGAAAATATAAAGGCCGATAAGATATGCTTTACATTCATTTGTGTTGGTATAATCATCATTCATGTAAAACAGCATACAATTTCTAGGAATTTACTTTACAAATAACCTTTCTTTGACAAAATTACAAGAAACAAGACAAACTTATTGCAAATTTAGAAACCTTTCTCTTCATACAGATTTGTTTTCTGTGGCAATTTCTCAAACCTCAAACAGATAAATTTTATCTGCTGTCACTTTGAAACAATTGATAATACTCATGAGTCATCAGTGGTCGTAAACGATAATTATGATTATAATATACTATGCAAGCTTTGATTCTCGCCAACCAAACTCAAAATACTGCCAAGTTAGTGACCTACGTCATCTAAAGTGACTGGGAGAAAAAAAATCACCATTTTAATTTTCTTCACATGCACTACTATATCAGCATAGCTAATGAAGCAAACAACAACAGAACATGTATCAAGGGTGGGGAATTGCAATTTTTTACTTGCCACTGGTGAGTGAATTTTCTGACAGGGCGAATAAATTTTTAGAGAGTTTTAAAAACTGCAGGCTATAAAAGGTATACCGCCAAAAGCTTTTTTTATTTCATTTGTATACTTGTTAGCTGAATTTTGCATTTCTCCATATTATCACAATATAAACATGGTGATATGTTCTATCCTAAACTTTCCTCTGTTGTACATATTTCTTAATTTTATAGAAAATAATAATGAAAATGCATTGTAGCAATGGTAATCATATATTTTTGCAATCGCGTAAATTTTGCTATAGCAATTTTCAATTGCATGTTGCATCTTGCTGCCTGCTAAAATAAATCCTTGGCTGGTAAGATTTTATGAAAATTCTTCAACCTTGAACATGCATAGACGCTAAAACAGAAAAACTGAGCAATTAGCATGGCAAAATACAATTTAAAAATTCATTTGCATTTTTGTAGAACAATTGCTTTTTATCCCCTCATTTGAATTCCCTCCCTCTTGATATTTTAATCCGAAATACAAGGTAAAATTAAGAACAGAATAAGGCACATTCTAGAACCAAACATTTTGTTATTTTATTTAACAGGGTCGAATTCGGTTCAAAACGCCGACTTTGAAAGTACTTTCTGAATGATTTCCCATCTTTACCAAAAAATTTAAAAACGTGTTTCAATTACACAAGTTTCTGAATATGAAACGTACATTATTAGTAAAACTTAGCAAACAACAACACGTGCAGGATAGAAATTGTCTTTTTAGCAACACTAACACAGATTAAAAGAATTGGTAACAAATATACAATTTATCAGATAAATATGTATACATATATATTTGAAATCTACGTGATGATAATAATAAAAATAAGATAAATAATTAAAGACAGCTGAAGGTATACTGAGATAATTAACAAAAAATAGCACGTGTAGGCAGGATAAAGAAATATCAAAATACAGAAAAAATATGCTAATCATTGTTACCTGAAACTAAAGAGAATATTGAGAAATTGATTAAATTACATAAGCATATGCAATAATAAAAATTAAATAAAAAACTAGTAAGCGAACGAGGAATCAGTACAGCAAAAGCATAAAGCAACAACTAGCGATTCGATTATATTATTTACGATTACGCCAACGACGCGCCGTTTTGCTTATTCGCTAGCCAAGACAAAAATATCGCCAAGTTAGTTACCTGATGATATCACGTGATTGATCACGTGGGTAACTAACCTCTGGTCTAACCGAGGGTCACGCTTCGCAGTTTTCTGTAAAACTTGCGAACAAGTAAAGTATATCACGCCATGGCGATTTAGCGATTAAGATTAAATTTCTTGTATCGAGTAACGGTTTATGTTCGATTAATCGTTTGCTATGCAAAATTTCTACAATTTGTTTTTTGTATATAGGAATGTATAAAATATGCCTGTTTTTTTTCCTCTCACAAAAGAATTTTATCAAATATCGATCATTTTAATGGTCAATATATAATTACAAAATTACAATTTTAAAAGAAATTTGTAGAAAGAGAAATCATGCTAGATCTTAGATCACATCATTAGACCATAGAAACAGAAAATCTTTAGGGAAAGTGTCCCTTAAATATGAAGTATTCTTTTGATATTTATTTTAATTCTACTAACATTCATTATAAAATTATAATTATTAAAACATAACACAGACGAGTATTGAAATAAAATAAATGATATAAAACACATTAATTTTTCTTTACTTATTTTTCAAATTATATAATTAAAAAAAAAAAAACCTGTCAATAATGTTGTGAGCTCGGGGTTCGAAAGGACTGATGCCAATATATAAGAACAATAAAAAGGCTTTATTCACTATAAACAGTGCAATACGATCACAAATATCTTCTGAAAATTACAAGATATTCAGTAATCTTCAAATCCAATAAAAGCGCAGCAAAATTTCACACAGAAACAATGCGTTCAATACGACGTATCAACAACAAAATCGATCCGAGTAACACAGTTCTCAATGCAAAGCCTCTCGTATGAATTCAATCGCAGTTGACAGACAACTAACTAACTGAACTGATGGAGGTCCTTATATAGGTTTCAGAGATCTTTCCAGATTATTCCAGAGCCTTCAGATGCTAGAAATTACCAGAAAGTGCTTTAACTTTCGATAGAGAACCCAAGCAAGAAAGGATCCCAATGTATAGGTATAAGGGGGGTGTGGTTGCACAAAAAGTCGCCAACTTGGCGACATTTGGCGATATATCGCCATATTTGGCGACAAAAATAAGTCGCCAAAACCATCGCCAACTTGGCGATAAACCCATTCCTTGGCGATATTTCAATAGACTTCCATTATAAAGATGAGGGTGTAAGGTTGTTTTCCTTGCAAACCATCTGAGGCCTTTAGCATTGAGTTACATGATGCTCAATAGGAAATACATTAATAATACTGCAATTTTCACAATAATCAAATAAAATAAATTTAAACAAATGGAATATTTACAGATATATACAAAATTCATAACATTGCCCCCCTCTCAAGGACTGCACGTCCCGGGCAGTTCAACCTTTGATCGGAAAGCAAACCCGTTACCAACAAATGCTATACTACTCAAAACACTTAAAGCAAACATGGAAAATAACAATTAAACACATTCATAATGCTGAATTATACAAAATATACACTTATTTAAAAAAAAATTAAATTAAATTAAAGCATAGACATCATTACATACAAGTATTTAAATAATAACATTAATAATGATAATGCTAAGCAAAAGAAATTATTACATTAACTTATATACAAGACCATGGTCATACTAATTTACATTACACTATTTACAATCAATGAACTAAGTACTATGGCCATAGTATGGAGCCAGCCTGTCGTAATGAACGACTCTAGGCTTCCCACTTGGAGACTTTCGGTTCCGAATTACGACATCGTTCAGTCTGTTTAGGACTGTATAAGGACCGTCCCAGTGCGATTGCAGTTTGGGAGAAAGTCCTTTACGTCGAGTCGGATTATAAAACCAAACCTTGTCACCTTCTTTGAATTGATGTCCCGTGGCTTTCGTGTCGTACCTGGTCTTCATCTTCTCCGTCTGTATGTTGATCCGCTCTCGAGCCAAGTTGTGGACGTCTTCAAATCGTGCCTGGAGATTCTGCACGTATCCCTCTGGCGATGAAGGCGCATCTGGAAGGCGACCAAAAATCAGATCACAAGGTACACGAAGATCACGACCAAAAAGCATCTGAGACGGTGAATAGCCGGTTGTTTCATGGACGGTGCTGCGATAGGCGAGAAGAAACAAGGGAAGTTTTTGGTCCCAGTCTTGTTGGTTTCTTGAGACTAGCAGTGAGAGATTGTTGAGGATGGTACGATTAAATCTCTCAACCATGCCATCCGATTGTGGATGTAAAGGCGTCGTCCTAGTTTTGTCCATTCCGAGAAGTTGACAGAGACCCTCAATCACAGCAGAGATGAAATTTCTCCCCTGGTCAGAATGCATTTGAAGGGGGACTCCATACCTTGATATCCACTGGTGTACCAAGGCATCCGCAACCGTAGACGCTTCTTGATCAGGGATGGCATAGACTTCAGGCCATTTCGTGAAATAGTCCATGACAACAAGGAGGTATTTGTTGCCATCAGCACTTCTTGGCAGAGGACCTAGGATGTCAAGGGCGATGCGTTCGAAAGGTACTCCTACATTGTAGAGATGTAGTCTTCCTCGGCTACGTTTCTTTGGTCCTTTCCGAGCTGCACGTGCATCGCAAGATCTGCACCATTGTTCCACGTCAGCTCTCGTTTTTCCCCAGAAGAAGCGCTCTCGGACTCTGTGTAATGTTTTCATGACTCCAAAATGGCCTCCGGTGGGACTGCCATGTAATTCTTCGAGGACCTCTGGGATTCGAGATCGAGGAAGTACCAACTGCCACCGAGATGTCTTCCCATCTTCCGATTCGAATTTTCGGTACAGGACACCATTCCTGACGTGGAGGGAGTTCCAAAGAGCCCAATATTGCTTCGTCGTAGGACTGTAAGTCGAGATGTCTTTCCAACTGGGCTTCGTGCTAGAAGATTCTAATAACTCCAAGATTGGTTTGATGTCAGAGTCTGCCATTTGATCTTCTCGAATCTTCTCATCACTCCAGGGATCTGGTGGCGTTGATAGTGAAGTCTTCGTCTGGCGTATGACATGTTCGGGATTATACTTGTTCTCCGCTCTGGAACAATAGCGACAACTTTCGGGACACGGTCTTCTTGATAAGCATCAGCATTTCCATGCGATGAGCCTTTACGATGCCTGATGTCAAAGTCGTATTCCTGGAGTCGTTGTATCCATCTGGCTACTTGGCCCTCTGGGTTCTTAAAATTCATCAGCCATGTTAGGGATGCGTGATCAGTGCGAAGGAGAAATTTCCTGCCATAGAGATAGTGATGGAAGTGTTCTATGGCTTTCACTATAGCTAATAACTCCTTACGAGTGACGCAATAATTCCGCTCTGGTTTCGATAAACATTTGCTCCAGTATGCTACGACTCGTTCTTGGCCGTCTATTTCTTGGGAAAGTACAGCGCCGACACTTTCATGACTGGCATCCGTGTCCACAATGAATTGTTTGTCGGGGTCTGGATAGGTAAGGACTGGAGAGGATGTGAGAGCTTCTTTCAGCCGCTGGAAGGAATTGTCGCATTCTTGTGTCCATAGAAACTTCTGTTTGCTTTCAGTGAGCCTATGCAAGCGTCTTGCGATGTTGGAGAACCCCTGTACAAACTTTCTGTAATAAGTGCATAGTCCCAGAAAGCTTCGCAACTGATGGACATTTTCCGGAAGTTTCCAGTGCTTTACTGCAGACACTTTTTCAGGATCTGTTCGAACACCTTCAGCTGAGATGATGTGTCCTAAATAGTTTACTTCTCGTTGGAAGAACTTGCATTTCAAAGGGTTCAGCTTTAAATTCGCCGCTCTTAGTTTCGTTAACACTTTTCGAATATTCTCTAGATGTTCTTCAAACGTGCGGCCACCAATGATGACGTCATCTAGGTAGATGAGACAAGCTTCAAAGGACCTTTTAACAATGTCTCCATGAGGCGCTCGAACGTTGCTGGAGCATTGCAGAGCCCGAACGGCATAACTTTAAATTGCCAAAGTCCTTGTCCAGTAGTAAATGCGGTCTTCTCTTTGTCATCAGGATGGATCTCTACTTGCCAATATCCACTCTTCAAATCCAGCGTGGAAAACCATTTATGTCCTGAAAGAGTATCTAGCGTGTCGTCTATTCTTGGTAGAGGATAGCTGTCCTTCTTCGTGATATCGTTAAGTTTACGATAATCCACACAAAATCTTGTGGAGCCATCTTTCTTTCGGACGAACACGATGGGAGAGGCCCACGGACTTGATGACGGTTCGATGATGTCACTATCCTGCATCTCTCGTAAGAGCTTAGAAACCTCTTCTTGTTTTGCGAACGGCAAGCGTCTTGGATGCTGTTTAATCGGTGGATGGTCGGCAGTATCAATTCTATGACGTGTCAGTGAAGTGCGCCCTATATCACTCTCGTTTTGTGAAAACACATCCTTAAATTCCTGGAACAGTCTTTCTGCGGCATGTCTCTGTTCAGGAGATAAATTTTCATTTCGTCCAATTACAGGTGTTAAACTTGTAGACGGCTCCGATAACGTCAAGCTCGGGTCTTTGCAAACACAGGTGACTGGAGCACAGGTTGCAAGCACTTCACCCTTCTGGATAATTCTAGATTTTTCACTTACGTTCGCAATTCTCACAGGTATGACATCTCTCGACAGATCTACCAGCGCTGATGCTATTAGCACTCCTTTTGGGCTCTTCTCAGGATATCCAACCAAGCCACATTGAAAACTTCTTTCGTTTCCAGTTACTCCAGGTATCATCATTTCGGTTCGAGGAGGGATGATAACATCTGCCTTGGCTGTGATCCGTTGAATGGACCCGGACTCATTTCCAAGTTTGAAAATAGTGACATCTTCTTGAGCAGAGCGTAATTCATTATTCTTAACGTCCAGTGTAAATCCATGCTCTTTTAAAAAGTCCAGTCCGAGTATGAAAGTGTCTGAAATATCGGCCACGTAGACTGTATGGCGATAAGCGGCGTTCCCAAACTTTATTTCCAGTGTCATTCTTCCAAATATATCGATCTTATCTCCTGTCACCGTTTGAAGGATTACACTTGGCGGGGTCCAGGAGAGTTTTTCTTTCAGCCGCTGAGCTAGATCTTTCCGAATGATGGTCACATTGGCTCCTATATCGATGATCATATTACAGGGCAAATCATTCACACTTCCGACTAGAAAAACTCCGTTCTCGCCGCAACTTCTTGCAGAAATTTCACATACTTGAAAATGAGGCTTCTTAAGATCTGGAAACCTCCGCCCCGCAAGATGGTCAATAATCAGTTTTCTTGCTCCTCCGTTAGCGGGTGAGCTATTACCTTCGGTGCTGGGTCGTCTTGGGCAGTCGATTTGGATATGGCCTTCTCCACCGCATTTCCAGCACTTGATCTTCCTGTAAGGTTTGTTGGCCATTAAGGAGTTCATCTTTCTCATTATGTCCTTCATCTGCTGCTGTAAGCACTCCACAGCTCTATCCGACGTCTCAGGCAGGTTGGCTGCTCGCACAAAGTGTCGATCTTTCCTAGTAGCTTGCTGGGCTGCCTCGAATTTCAGAGCGTAAACCAAAGCTCCCTTTTAAATCATTGAGATCTGCAATCCGGAGTGCTGTCTGGATCTCAGGGTCACGCGCACCATCAATAAAATGTTGCAGAGCTAAACTTTCTCTAATTTCAGTCGGGCAGTCAGGATAAGCAAGATGGGAAAGTCTCTCGACATCCGTAGCAAGCTCTTGCAGGGATTCAGTGGATTTCTGCTGTCGAGCTTTGAGCTGGAGTCTGTTATATTCCTTCATGCATTTCTCGCCAAAGCGCAATTCTAAGGCACTGACGAGCGTTTCAAAATCCAGCGGTTCATTTGCAGGCAAAGTCTGTAGTACGTCGGCAGCATCAGCTCGTAGAGAAGCAGCTAACTGGCAAGCCTTTGTCTGGGAATCCCATCCATTGGCGTCCGCTACGATCCCAAATTGTGTCTTAAAAACTGGCCATGAGGATTTTCCGTCATAGGTCGAGAGTTTAATACAGGAACGAGGAAGCATAGATTGATATTTGACATCTTCGGTATAGCTTCCGGCAGTTATCTTCTGTTTCTTGACTTTTTCCAAATCTTTTTTTACATTCTCTATGCTTTCTTCGACGGTCTTGGCGATCTTTTGAACTTTTTCTTCTACTCTTTCTTCAACGGTCTCGGCGATCTTTTGAACTTTTTCTTCTACTCTTTCTTCTACGGTACTGGCTGTCCTTTGAATTTCTTCTACCTTTCCTTCTATTTCTTGAAATCTTCCTTCAACTTTGTTTTCCACGCCGTCAATTCTGCCATTTAAAGATGCTATTTTATCCTCTATTAAGTCTTTCAACTCTCCAAGGTTGGTTGACATATCCTTTTTGATTTCATCTTTTAAGTCGCCAAGGTTGGCAGTCATTTTCTCATCTATCGCTGACATTTCCTTCTTCATTTCTTCCGACATTTCCTTCATTTCAGCCTGGTTCGCAGTCATTTTCTCATCCATCGCTGACATTTCCTTCTTCACCGCTTCCTTCAACTCGCCAAGGTTGGCAGTCATTTTCTCATCCATCTCCCCTAATTTCTCCAATAATTTAATCAGCTGTGCCTCCATTGCTCTGGTAATCGGCATTCAATCCCACTTCTGACACCAAATGTTGTGAGCTCGGGGTTCGAAAGGACTGATGCCAATATATAAGAACAATAAAAAGGCTTTATTCACTATAAACAGTGCAATACGATCACAAATATCTTCTGAAAATTACAAGATATTCAGTAATCTTCAAATCCAATAAAAGCGCAGCAAAATTTCACACAGAAACAATGCGTTCAATACGACGTATCAACGACAAAATGGATCCGAGTAACACAGTTCTCAATGCAAAGCCTCTCGTATGAATTCAATCGCAGTTGACAGACAACTAACTAACTGAACTGATGGAGGTCCTTATATAGGCTTCAGAGATCTTTCCAGATTATTCCAGAGCTTTCAGATGCTAGAAATTACCAGAAAGTGCTTTAACCTTCGATAGAGAACCAAAGCGAGAAAGGATCCCAATGTACAGGTATAAGGGGGGGTGGTTGCACAAAAAGTCGCCAACTTGGCGACATTTGGCGATATATCGCCAAATTTGGCGACAAAAATAAGTCGCCAAAACCATCGCCAACTTGGCGATAAACCCATTCCTTGGCGATATTTCAATAGACTTCCATTATAAAGATGAGGGTGTAAGGTTGTTTTCCTTGCAAACCATCTGAGGCCTTTAGCATTGAGTTACATGATGCTGAATAGGAAATACATTAATAATACTGCAATTTTCACAATAATCAAATAAAATAAATTTAAACAAATGGAATATTTACAGATATATACAAAATTCATAACAATATTTTAAGTAGACACCTACGATGCCATAAAATTTTGCTTAATAGCTCATTAAAAAAAAAATAATAATCTGATTGAAATTCCTACCAGTTTACTGTAACTTTAGTCCAGTAACCAGTTTAGTCCATTTTTGTAACAATGCAGCGATTTAGATGAATTATTATTATTATTATTATTATTTTAACGAGCTATTAAGGAAAATTTCATAAGTTTCGATTAGTTAAATATCGGCTCAATGCTCAATTCTCTATTTTAACAAGACATAATGAAAATAATAATTGTTGCAAAATTTAGTAACTTTAAATGAAAAAATATATAATTACTGTTTTAGCCTGTCAATTTGTTTAATTTAAGAGAACCTGGAAACCATTAAAATATTTTTTTATTGTTCTTTCAGTATTTAACAATACAGGCAAAGTTCTTTAATTCGTACAGGTTGGAACCAAAGGTTATTTAGATTATAGAATATTGCAAATTATGGAGTATTATGTATTATGCATCATTCTTTTATTTCTGGACAACAGTTTAATTCCATTTTCAGTATGACATGAAAAGTTAAATGTGAAATCAAATAATTAATTTAATATCCTATCTCAAAAAATGTAATTTTAAATTATTTTATTAAAAAAATAATAGATACATATATTTAAAGGATAATTACATTGATAATTTAATGTATAAGAATTAAGATTTTTTTTTACAGGAGCATTTTCAGCAAGAAATATAGCAAAAATGCTTAAAAAGAATAAATTATGCAAAAAATAATAATAATAACCAATACAAAAATGAAATAAATACATAAAATTATAATAATAAGAAAGTATAAAATAATTTCATAACAGATCTACTGATGAGCAAAATGATTAACAACTGCAAAAGAAACTGTTCAATAAACTATGATGAAGGATAAAAAATAGCATCTTGGAATATTGAATAATATTTTTAATATTTTTGTATAACAAAAATAGAGTCAAGTGTTGTTTGTTTTAAAAATTTAAATTTTTCTTTAGAAAGTTTATCTTGGTTTCTTTGACTATTCATTAATTCTTGTTAAGAAATGCACATCTGTTGCTTTAAAAAGTTCAAATATTGTCTACCCAAAGCTAGTCACTGATCAACTGAAATTTTTTCTGCATTTTTAGGATCTGATTTAGTTCCAGAATCAGTAGGATGTAAAACACTAGCAATTATTTCAGCATCTGTTACATGTTCAGTAATGGATGCTTTATCATCTGCTGTCAGCAGATTCACTATGAAATCTTCTGTTACAGATGTAGAGACATTACTTCCAACTTTTACACATACTGAACAGTTCTGCAGTTTTTGTCTTGACTTGCGAGGGCTTAAACCCATGAAATTCTTCATTGTCACATGGATTATCACTAAACAAAGATTCAGTCCATATATTATGGCATACATTTACCAGGCATGAGAAGCAATTTTCATTGGTTATTAACTCTTCTGAACTTACTCAAATTAAAATAGCAAAGAATGAAAAGCAGTAAAACATGTGCACTCGTTCAGAATGTCCTGTCTGTTATAAATACCTTAACTGTGTGATTATATTCTCCATATTTATTTGTTAATACTTATTTTTGTCATGTGGCAACACTATGTTTATGTCAAGATTATTGGCATCAGTGTCATAGATGTTTACCTGTTCTTAGTAGCACGAAGTATGTAGTGTCACGTACATTTTTATTATTTATCATTAAACTAACGATAATCTGATGAATTCAGTAATCTTCTATTTATTGCTGCTCTGATGGATCACAAATCCTAACAGGTTATGTCCCCAAGCACGCTAACTGCGCAAATCGGAAATAGAGCGGTGATAAAATTTAGCGTCAGTTCTTAAGCCTAACACGTGAGTTATAGAATTAAAGTCACGACTCTTTATATTTCTCAAAAATGGAACAAGGAAAGATCTCTGTTAAGCCATTGTGTGGAAAAAGTGACTGGCCGATATGGAAATATCGAATAAAATTCGCATTAAATTATCACGAAGATGCTTTAGAAGTCGTTGAAGGAAAGCTGAAGAAACCGGAGGAGCCCGTTGCAGAAGCAACAGAAACGATCCGAAAGCAGTACAAGAAAAATCTGAAGGATTATAATAAAGCAAACAATAGCGCTATGATGGTTCTTACGAACTCTATGACTGAAGATACTTTACAAAAAGTGTTATGTATTATCACAGACTCTAACTGTAACGTTAACCATAACATTTTTATGTTTCCAGAATGGCAACAGGCTAGCGGAGTCAGATGTAAACATTCACGCCGTGTCGCTACAAGATAGCAATGCACATGCTTTTATCTTTAATAAACCCTGTTAAGTTATATCATGAGTAATTATATGTATGTTACTAATACGTAACAAATTGGCGACGAGGATGGATTTAAAGGGTTTAGCAAGCTACCTGCAAAATATTGATACTCACGCGTTAGGCTTAACAGTGACAACGTGGATTGGTTACAGAACTGAGTGAAATCTACATTCTGCAAACTTCTGATTTTCTTTTCTCCAAACATCGTTGTGAAAAATGGCTACTTTCGGCAGCTTAGAGCCTTTCGATGTATCGGAACCATCAACGTGGGACTCTTATCACGAAAGATTGGAATGCTTTTTAGAAGCGAACGATGTCAGCGACTCGACGAAGAAACGGGCCATATTTCTGAGTGTGTGCGGCGCGAAGATGTACGCGACAATCCGTTCTCTCGTATCCCCAGCAAGCCCTTCTTCTAAAACATACGATGAACTAATACAACTTGTCAAAACTCATTTCTCGCCAAAACCTTCAGAAATCTTCCAGCGATTTCTGTTTTATAGAAGGAACCAACAATCGGGGGAAAGTATAAATGCATTCATCGCGGAATTACGAAAACTATCCGAACACTGCAATTTTGGCTCATCGTTGGATGTCATGCTCAGAGATAGGTTGGTGTGCGGGCTGCTAGACGAAGCTCTCCAACGACGCTTACTTGCCGAAGCATCGCTGACTTTTAATCAAGCACTCGATAAGGCCTTGGCAGCAGAGACTGCTAATTTTCATGTAAAGGAGATTCGGAGCTCCGGATCTGTCTCACTGATGCCTCTCGACAAGAGACAAAATCGAAATCAAAAGCAATCTAAAACTCAATCACAGAGAGAAAATTGTGCTGGTTGTGGAGGCAACCATTCAAGATCACAGTGCAAATTTAAAGATGCTGAATGCCATGCCTGCAAAAAGAAAGGCCATATACAAAGGGTCTGCCAGAACAAATCAAATTTTACTAGGAAAACAGTACATGAACAGAATTTAGAAAATAGCGATACTGATTCCTCTGAAACAGAGAGTTTCAACACCTTCCATTTGAAATATGTGTGTCTCAATAATGTGGAAACACCAAACATGAGAACAACTGTCCTGATCAATGGTACACCATGTGTTATGGAAGTAGATTCGGGAGCCAAAATATCCATCATTGACAAAAGTTGACCAGTTATATCCTATTGACCAGTTATATCCTCACGAGGTTCCACTGTTGGAAAAGTCTCCTTTTATTGTTAAAGACTATAATAAACAACCAGTAGAAATTTTGGGTCGGTGCCAAGTAGATGTTAAATATGCTTCATTTGACCGGAAGCTTCCACTTCTGATTGCTAAGAAGAAACGTCAAGGACTTTTAGGTCTGAATTGGTTTGAACCATTAGGAATAAAGGTAACAGGCATCCATAGCATACAACAGTCTATCATTGATGATGTCTTAAGTGAATTCCCTGATGTTTTCAAGGAAGAATTGGGAAGCTTTACAGGTACTCCTATCAAGTTGCATTTAGATCCCACAGTCCGTCCAATCCAGCTGAAAGCTAGAAATGTACCATTTGCTCTAAGACCCAAGATTGAGAAGGAGTTGCAACGATTACAAGACCAGGGAGTTCTTGAACCAGTTAGTTACTCTGATTGGGCAACTCCTGTAGTTCCTGTCCTTAAATCTAATGGGGAAATTAGGCTCTGTGGTGACTATAAATGTACAGTCAACAAGGCTTTAGGCACTCATCCATATCCAGTGCCAGCAGTAAATCAAATACTCGCAGAATTAACAGGAGGCCAACATTTCGTAAAGCTTGACCTGTCCCAAGCATACCTGCAATTAGTCGTGGATGAAGCTTCTGCCATGGTACAAACAATTGTGACACATCGTGGAGCATTCAAGTGCAATCGACTCCAATTCGGAATTTCCACAGCTCCTGGAATATTCCAACGGTTCATTGAGTCATTGGTCATAAACATACCAGGAGTGTTGCCATACTATGACGATGTCTTAATCAAGGGTTCAACACTAGACAAACTAGCCAAGCGACTTCGAGAAGTTCTTGACCGATTCTCCAAGGCTGGGTTACGCTTAAACAGAGAGAAATGTATCTTTGGAACCTCCAGCATTGAATTCTTAGGGTATGAAATCAATGAGAAAGGTATTAAACCCACAAAGGAGAAAGTGACAGCTATCCAAGAAGCCCCTATACCAACCAAGAGAGAAGAACTCCAAGCATTCTTGGGCCTACTGAACTTTTATCATGTGTTTCTACAAGATAAAGCAACAGTGGCAGAAACTCTTCATCGCTTGCTTGACAAGGGAGCAGTGTGGAAATGGAAGAAAAGCCACAAAGAAGCTTTTAATAAAGTAAAAAAACTCTTGTCAAGTGATTCCCTCCTTGTACATTTCGATGAAAAGAAACCAATCATCCTCACATGTGATGCTTCCCAGTATGGTGTTGGAGCTGTCCTGAGCCACGAATTGTCAGAGGGCGTAGAAGCTCCAGTGGCATACTATTCAAGAACAATGAACCCAACTGAGCGCCGGTATGCCCAGATTGACAAAGAAGCCTTGGCCATTATACAGGGTGTTAGGAAGTTTCACAACTACCTCTATGGACAAAAATTCGAAATAAGAACTGATCACAAACCTTTACTAGGCCTTTTGGCCAGTGACAAACCCACACCAACTATGCTGTCTCCTAGAATGCAACGATGGTCCCTAACCTTAAGCTCATATGACTACCATCTTGTATACCGACCTGGCAAATTAATTTCCAATGCAGATGGACTTAGTCGTCTACCTCACCCGCAGATGACCCATCATGAAACATCTCCCAATGAAGTGTTACTCCTGGAGGCTTTGGACAAGCCCCCTATCTCAGCCAAAGATATTGCACGAATGACACTCCAAGACCCAATCTTAGCTCGAGTGCTCAACTGGGTTTTGAAGGGGTGGCCGGCTGAAAAGCCAGATGAAGAATTCGCCCCTTATTTTCAACGACGATTGGAAATCTCAGCCCACAGAGGATGCCTCCTTTGGGGATGTAGAGTCATAATACCAAGGAAGGCACAAGAACGTCTACTGGCTACTCTCCACAATTCACATCAAGGCATTGTGCGAACAAAAGCTCTTGCAAGAAGTTACATGTGGTGGCCGAGGATGGACAGCCAAATCGAAGACACAGTAAATAGCTGCAATATTTGCCAACAGACACGACATGCTCCTCCTAAGACAGTGGGAACATGGGAGTGCATTAAAAAACCTTGGTCAAGACTCCACATCGATCATGCTGGTCCTTTTCAAGGATCCCTTTTCCTCATTGTTGTCGATGCATACTCAAAATGGCTAGAAGTTGTTAAAGTCTTGTCAACAGACTCAGTGTGTGCTATTGAAGCTCTGAGGATGCTCTTCGGTACACATGGCATCCCTGACACTGTAGTGTCAGATAACGGACCTGGCTTCAAATCCTCAGAATTTGACGAGTTCCTTAAGAGAAATGGAATCTACCATTCTTTTACAGCTCCGAGACATCCTTCATCGAATGGGCAAGCAGAGCGGATGGTGCAGACAACAAAAGATGCACTTCGAAGAATTATTACTGGGAATTGGAATTCTAGACTTGCATCATTCTTATTAGCACAACATGCTACACCCAATGCTACTACAAATGTGTCTCCAGCAGAGCTGCTTATGAACCGTCGTTTGAAAACCTGCCTGGACAGACTTCATCCTGATTTTACGGAGCCTAATCCCAAGAATCTGTCTAATCCAAGGTTCCGAATGTTTGCACCTTTAGACTCGGTGTATGCTCGAGGATTCCATCCTCACGACAAATGGGTACCAGCTACAGTCACAGAAGTAACTGGCGCCACAATGTATGAGGTCTTAACGAATGAAAGTCTTGTGTGGAAGAGACACATTGACCAATTAAGACGACGTCAAGGTAATCTTCAGCATGTGACAGACACTGGTAATTCCTCAGCATCATCCTGTGGTCCAACACCTTCACCGCTGATGTCAGGATCAGTAGAAGACAGCGAGGACACCGAGCCAGCAGGAGGCACCAAAGATCCGGGACTGACAACAAATGACACGGTTCCAGAGCCTGTGGATACAGATAGTTTAATTGGGATTGCACCTGCAGGAGATAGACAGATCCCTGATGTTACAAGTCCAACATTCCTCCCATCGAGACCAGTTAGAGCTAAACATCCACCAACCTGGCTAAAGGACTACGTTACATAGGGGGGAGGGATGTTATGTATTATCACAGACTCTAACTGTAACGTTAACCATAACATTTGTATGTTTCCAGAATGGCAACAGGCTAGCGGAGTCAGATGTAAACATTCACGCCGTGTCGCTACAAGATAGCAATGCACATGCTTTTATCTTTAATAAACCCTGTTAAGTTATATCATGAGTAATTATATGTATGTTACGTATGTTACTGTGATAATGTTATGTATTATCACAGACTCTAACTGTAACGTTAACCATAACAAAAAGTAATGAGATTCGACAGCGCAAGAGATGTGTGGCTCGAGCTTCACAAAATATTTGAAGATTCATCAGACAATCAGTTGTACAACATATGCCTGCAATTCTTCAAATTTAATTGGTCAGATGAAGACATGACAGCTCATCTGTCAAAACTGAAAAATTTTGGATACTCTTCCTCTTAAATATCGTTCTTTCAAATCAAGTTGGTTATTATTAAGTGATGAAAAAAGAACCTTAGATGAATTAACGACACAGTTGTGTACTCATGAAAGAGAATTAAAGAAAGATACAAATTTTACTGAAATTTCAAACCAAGAAACTTTAATGGTAAATTCAGAATTTAAACAGAAATCATTTCCCAACAAGAATACTAAGTGTAATTACTGCCATCAAAGGGGACACTGGGTGAAAATGTGCGTGGATAGCAGATGGAAAACCACCAAAGCCAAGTGGTTCAAGCACAAGGTCAGGCAAAGGTAATGCTTCTGCAAATATGACTCTTTTAGCTGTAGATGAAGAGATATTTTCTGCTGAAACAAATTCTGATGATTGGTTCATTGATAATGGGGCTTCAAGGCATGTCACCAATAATAATCATTGTTTTGTTGATTTTGAAAAATTTGAGTTCCCCCATAGCATCACTGTTGCAAATGGAAAATCATTGCCAGCAATTGGAAAAGGTACGATCAAGATAATGACCAGTGTGAATGGAAAGAACCAAACAAAATTTCTAGAAAATGTCTGGTATGTTCCAGAAATTAGCAGAAATTTGTTTTCTGTATTAGCAACCCAGGATAGAAACCAGAACAGTATATTTGAATCAACATTCAAAGATTGTTATTTAAAAATTGATGGTGAAGCAGTCCTACATGGTTCACGAAATTTTGGAGGTGGTCTTTTCAAAGCTGCTATGAAGACATTAGCTCCAGAGACCCAAATCGATATAAACATGGCTGTAAGCACAGATTCAATTCTTCAACTTTATCATGAACGTTGGGATCACCAAGACAAACAGCACATTAAATCGGTTATTGAAAAGGAATTTAATGTCAAAGTTAAACCTGACATGAAATTATGCGAAGCCTGTGTATATGGAAAGGCTCATCGGTTGAAATTTGGAACAAGAAAAAAGGCTACAAAAGCGGGAGAACTAATTTCTACAGACATTTGTGGACCATTTGATGAGTCATTTAGAAAATTTCGATACTTCGCTATTTTCAAGGATGTCTACACAAAGTTTCGATACTGTTTCTTCCTGAAACATAAGTCAGAAGTGAAAGATGTGCTTGAACATTTCATAGCTCACTCGAAGAATTTAGGGCATAATATTAAAGAGATAATCAGCGACAATGGTGGGGAATATGATAGTCAAGAAATAAGGATGATACTGAAGAAGCATGGAATTTCTCATAGACCCACAGCTCCATACACCCCAGAACAGAATGGCAACTCTGAACGAGGGAACAGAACAGTCGTTGAAATGGCTCGAACTTTGAAACATTCAAATGAAGAAATAGTTTTCCCAAATTCCCTGTGGGCAGAGTTCGTCAGCACTGCAATTTATATATTGAACAGGACAGGTAAATCTTCAGTGCCAAACTCAAGTCCTTATGGATGGGTAAGAAACCCAGAATAAAACACATGCGCATCATTGGATCTATTTGTTACGCTCACATCCCAGTCCAGAAAAGAAGAAAGATGGACAAGAAGGCAACTAAAGGCTATCTTGTTGGATATGATGCAGACGAGAGGTACCGCATTTATATCAAAGAAACAAGGACCGTCATCTGTTCCAGAGATGTCATATTCGAAGAGAAACCCTCCATGTCAGAGAATGTGATAACATTGCCATCTCCTCAAGCTACTGAAAGAAAATCTTACAATGATGAAAATGAAGTTACAGTAGGTGAAGATTTGCAACTGGAAGAAGAGAAAGTGATAGACATACCACAAAAGGAAAGTCGACCCAAAAGACAAATATCTGCACCAAAGTGGACAAAAGATTACATTATGGAAGACTCAGAGATAAGTGAAGAAATTTCTCCAGAAATAAATAAAGCAACAAGTGAAGGGGAGTCCAGCTGACAATTGAAGAAATCTGTGTGTGAAGACCTAAGGGCTTCCAAGAAAGATGATCCTGAAACTTTGGAAGAAGCATTAACTAGTGCTGATGCTGAGAAGTGGAAGGTAGCCATGGGAGAAGAATTGGAAAATTTAGAAAGAAATGAAACTTGGAATATAGTCCCTCGACCAAAAGAAAGAAAAGTCGTGAAATGCAAGTGGATTTTCAAGAAAAAATATGACAAAGATGGATACATAGAAAGATATAAAGCACGATTAGTGGCCCGTGGTTATACCCAGGTAGAAGGAATCGACTACAAAGAGACATTCTGCCCTGTGATAAAATCAAAATCTATTAGAACTTTGCTCGCATTCTCAGTCGAACAAGATTGACATGTTCATCAGCTTGATATAACCGCAGCCTATTTGAATGGGAAATTAAGTGAGACAGTTTTTATGGAACTGCCACCTGTGAATCTATGTGAAAAACCAAGTGCAGAAGTTTGTTTGTTAAAAAAGAGCCTGTATGGTCTGCATCAGTCTGGAAGAGAGTGGAACATATGCCTCGATAAATTTCTCAAATCAGCAAAACTGACAAGATCAAGAGCAGATCCTTGTGTTTACTTTGATAAGAAAAGGAAATTGATTGTAGGTGTGTATGTCGATGATCTTCTTGTCATGTCTAGTGAAGTTTCCACTATTCAAGAATTCAAAAACAATATTGGAAGTGTTTTTGAAGTCAAGGATCTAGGAGAAATAAATCATTTACTTTCAATTAGAATAAACAGAAATAAAGATGGTTCCATGACTCTCGACCAAAGTGCTTATGCAATTGAGCTGTTACAAACAACTGGTATGTTAAATGCTAAAGGAGCATCAACACCTCTAGATCCAGGCATGAAATATTTACCAGCAACCAAGGATAGTATGTTGAATGCTGAAGGAGCATTAAAGTATAGACAGGCTGTAGGGGGACTCTTGTACCTAGCAGGAGGAACGAGACCCGACTTAGCATTTGCTACAACCTACATGAGCCAATTCAATAATTGTCCAAGTAAGGAACACTGGTCTGGTATACAACATATACTCCGTTATTTAGTTCATACCAAGGAATTAAAGTTAACATTACAAAAGACAGGAAGGAAGCTAGAAATATTCTGTGACTCTGATTGGGCTGGTGATAGAGTTGATCGGCGATCATTCAGTGGTTATGTTATACTGCTTGCAGGTGGGGCTGTGTCATGGAGTAGCAAGAAGCAGCGGACAACTGCTCTGTCTACAGTTGAGGCAGAATATGTTTTAATGTGCCATGCTGCAAAAGAGGCATTATGGTATCAAAACTTTTTGCAAGAAATTTTGGATGAACATTTCTTGAACACTCCTCAAAATATATTTGTGGACAATCAAGGTGCTATTGCTCTAGCCAAAAATCAGGTTACATCAGATCGTAACAAGCACATTGAACTCCGACATTTTTTTCTACGTGAAAAGGTAGAGGAAAAACTGCTAACCTTTACATATGTGCCATCAAAGTCAAATGCTTCAGATATGTTGACCAAGAGTGTCACCAGGACAATTATACAAAATCATAGACTCAGTGTAGGACTGAAACACTAATAATGGAGATCTAATCAAGGGGAAGTGTTATAAATACCTTAAATGTGTGATTATATCCTCCATATTTATTTGTTAATACTTATTTTTGTCATGTGGCAACACTATGTTTATGTCAAGATTATTGGCATCAGTGTCATAGATGTTTACCTGTTCTTAGTAGCACGAAGTATGTAGTGTCACGTATATTTTTATTATTTATCATTAAACTAACGATAATCTGATGAATTCAGTAATCTTCTATTTATTGCTGCTCTGATGGATCACAAATCCTAACACTGTCAGCCTATGTGTGTTCTGTAATGCAGTTTGGGTTTTACTGGTATATAAAAAAATATATGTATAATAAAAATAATTAAATATTTTATGAACTTTTACTGCATTTTTTATTATTTCTTTTAAAAAATCAATTTTTGGATCAATAATTTGTAAATTTTGTTTACATTTGTTAACCAATGCGAATTATAGAAAATTGCAGATTACGAGTGCACGGATTATCGATCCTTGACTGTATATATATATATATATATATATATATATATATATATATTTCCTTTTAAAAATGCATTTGTCATACACATAGTATACTTTTTACAATAATTAAAATTTTATGGTTCAGCAGATAATTATGGTGATTTGTAGACAATACAAAATAATAAACCTATTTTTTTTATACCAGCAACTGTTGATGATACAGTCAAAACATATAATGATCATAAAATTATTTTTTAATTAATTCTTGCTTTTTTTTAAATGGTAAAGTGTGTAATTTGTTTTTGCTTAATCATTAAGAATCTAAATTTGTCCAAAATATAAATTTAACAAAAAGTAAACAAAGGTTAAATAAACATGACCACAACAAGTCTCAAATCTGCAAAACACTTGGAACCAAGCAGAGTGGATTCACCTGCATTTCACAAGAATAATAAATATTTATTGCATTATCATCATTGTAATTGAAGTAATACGTGAAGATAAAATTGTCAAAGTAGTTCATGACTTTTTGAAATGATGCATAAAGATGTTGACATATAGATAATGCATTTTTTTATTTATTGAATGACTTTGAACACTTGAATTCAATAGTCAGTAATAAAACATTCCCAATTATGGTAGCACCATCTCCTAGCAAAAGGCCCATTAAAAATAAATATGAATTATGAAATTATATAACATTACAACGTTTTATAAAAATAAAAAAAACAGTAATGTATTTGGTGGATTTCAAACAGTTGGTATCCAGTAAAAGCTAATAGCCACTCCCCCCTTCCCCCTCATCTGCACACCACAAAAATAAAAGAACATGCATAAAAGATAATAGCATTGTTAATTTGTTTCAAATTCAGATAAACTCATAAGTATTTAATATCTGATGACGAAATTGTTAATATGATTTTAATCTAGACATAAGATTAAAATATATAGTAATCCGATAAAGGTGCAACTCAGTGAAAACCCAAATTAGGGTCCTAATACAGAGTGAGTAATAATTATTACCCACTCTTTATTAGGCCCTTACAATTTTCAAACTGAAGAGCGCAACTAAATACGACTTACCGTAATTTCGGGAGTAAGCGCCGCGGCGCATACGTGTTTGAAAGTTCAAAATATCGGCGATGCGGCGCATACGCAAGGGCGGCGGATACAATGATTTTTTTTTCCCTCAACATAGCAAAATCTGGATATTGTGAAAAACAAGCCTTCATTTCAGGGTTTTTTTTGTCTTACTGCCTCAAATGCACTTTTAAACACATGGATTCATTAACATTTATTCATATTTCACCTAGTATCACATAGTATCACAATACATCTTTATTATAAAAACGTAATTACTATAGTCAAAATATAGTTAACTTACCCATATTTCCCTATTTTCTGTTCAATATTAATAGCTCACTCTCTTTAAAAGTATTTATTGTATACTTTACAATAGTTGATACATTATATTTATTCCATAAGCGCACCGCATACGGCGATATTCGATTAAAACGATAATCGAATAATCGATTGGCGTAGTACGTATTTTTTTCCTATTGTATTTTAAGATAACCTGTGTTTCAATATTAATAGCTCACTCTTTAAAAGTATTTACTGTATACTTTACAATAGTTGATAAATTATATTTATTTCCTAAGCACACCGCATACGGCGATATTCGATTAAAACGATAATCGATTGGCGTAGTACGTATTTTTTTTCCTATTGTATTTTAAGATAACCTTTTTACGGACATTTCAATGATGCGGCGCTTACGTGTATATTTGTTTTTTTGTACGGATTTTTCAATGGTACGGCGCATATTCCCGAAATTACGGTAATTATTATGTAGAATGAAAGAAAAATAAAGCATGTTATGGTTTTCAAAGAAGAAATTTAATTATATTTAAAAGGTCTTTCAATATTTAAAAAATCTTTACATATATATTTATATCATTTCTTTTTTACAATTCTCATTTGTAATATAGCAATAAAATAATGCCATTATAAGCTGTCTTTATTGTGTTTGTAATTATCCATTTTCCACCTTTTATAAATTAAGATGATTCGATCATTTAATAACTTCTAAGTTTATTACAAATACATATTAAGATAAAATACTACCTACATGCACGCATGCATGTTTACTACCGAGATACAATCTGCCGATCTAGGTTAAAGTTACAGTTACCACAATTCGTTAGCTGTTGCCAATCTAATTAATAATATAAATAATATATTACAATACTTTCCCTTTAAAAAGTTTGAATGTCCAGATATTTATAAGTCCATGTAAGGTGTAAGTTTGAATGTCCAGATATTTATAAGTCCAGACGAAGAGGTTTCTTACGAGTGCGTGGTGGGTTACGACGAACATTCATATCAATTTTATTTTCTTGTTCAACAGCTGGTGTGTCGTTTGTGGTATCATCTGACTGTTTCTCAGCATGTATGGTGGTTGGTATTTTCTCATTCCTTACACTAGCATCAGTTTCGGAGATTTCAGGATTACCTGGGATGGTAAAAGTATTCCTCTCCACTGGGCGAATTTCTGCTGGCCTTTCCATTGGGCTTTGCAAGGTTAACAACCCAAGTTTTATTACCTTGTGGTCTGATTAAAGTTCCTCTGCTCCATTCTTGGTTTTTATGGGAGCGAACCAAAACTTTTTCATCGGACATAAAACTTCTATTACTAGTATGGCTTCTGTCATAATTTTTTTCTGAGCACATTGGTTCTGTTCAACACGAGCCTGAGTGCTAGGATGTACAAGTACTAATGGTGTGCGAATTGGTCTAGATAAAAACAATTCAGCTGGAGAAAGTCCAGTTGTAGAGTGAGGCGTTGAGCGATAGCTCATAAGGAAACGAGAAATTTTTCTGTTGAATGAGCTATGATCTATAGCATCACTGTTCATTTTGCTTAGTGCCTCTTTGAATGTCTGCACAGTTCTTTCGGCTAAGCCGTTAGATTGTGGATGGTACGTTGGAATGGGAGTATGTTTTATTCCATTCGACTTCAGAAACCATTCAAATTCTTCTGATATTAGCTGAGGACCATTGTCAGACACTAATTATAATGGCAATCCATATCGTGAAAAAATCTGCTGCAGAGCTTCAATGGTGTGTGAAGAAGTCATGGAAGGCATCCGCATGACCTCTAACCATTTAGAGTGGCTATCAACAAGTATCAGATGGTTGTTCTTGTCTTTCTGTGCATAGTCAATATGCACTCTATCTCAAGGATGTTTAGACCAAGTCCATGGTTGAAGTGGTGTGCCAGGAGGAGAACGGCTATTCTTCTGACAAGCAGGACAGTATTTTGCAACCTTTTCAATGTCTTCATCCAATTTTGGCCACCATATATGGCTACGAGCTATGGCTTTCATCTTCGAAATTCCTGAGTGAGTATCATGCAGCTGATCCAGGAGTCTCTTCCTGAATTTTTCTGGTACGATAACTCTCATTCCCCACAGAAGACAATTATTATCAACTGACAGTTGATTTTGACGGTTAAAAAATGGCTTAAGTGCTTCATTGTTTATCTTCCATGGCCAACCATTTTGAACGTACTTCAGAGCTTGTCCCAAACGGCATCATTGCGAGTTGCTTTTGCAATTTCAATGCTGGTTACTGGTAAGTCTTCACTATATGATATTTTAAATATCTCTGATGACGTTTCCACTTCAGATTCAACAGGAGCACGTGACAAGGCATCAGCATTGCAGTGTTCTGAGCCTTTTTTATACTCAATGCTGTAGTTGAAAGAAGATAACAGCACTGCCCATCTTTGAAGTCCAGCTGCTGCAATGGCAGGAACAGCTTTGTTAGGTGCAAAAATACTTATTAATGGCTGATGGTCAGTAACCAATGTAAATTTTCTACCAAATAGATACTGCTGAAATTTCTTTATTCCAAAGATAATTGCTGCTGCTTCTTTCTCAATTTGTGAGTAATTTTGTTTAGCTTTGGAAAGAGTTCTTGAGGCATAAGCAATTGGACGTTCATCATTGCCAATGATGTGGGATAAGAGAACACCCAGACCCAAAGGCGAAGCATCACAGGATACTCTCAAAGGCAATTTGTCATCGTAATGCACTAAAATAGCATCTGATGTAAGAAGATTTATACACTTCTGAAAAGTTTCTTCACATTCTGATGACCACATCCAAGGAGTGTCCTTATGAAGTAATTTATAAAGGGGAGCAAGCAGCATGGCAGAATTATGTATAAATTTTGAATAATAATTCAAAAGACCCAAAAATGATTTAAGTTCTGTTACATTTGAAGGAGCATTTATTTTCTTAATGCATTGTACTTTCTCATCTGTAGGATGAATACCTTCGCTATCAATTACATGGGCTAAAAATTCCACACTTTTTTGTAAAAAACTACACTTTGATAGGTTGAGCTTAACATTATATTCACTAAATCGCTGAAACACTTTTTCCAGAGTGCTTAGGTGCTCTTCATATGTGGCACCGGTAATAAGGATGTCATCTTGAAAACAAATCACTAATTCTATACCCTGAAGAATTTTTTCAATTGATGACTGAAAAATTGCTGATGCACTGTTTATGCCATATAATAATCTTAAGGGGCGTACTAAACCAAGATGGGTATTCAGAGTAAGATACTCTTGTGAAGATTCATCTAATTCAATCTGTTGATAAGCATGACGCAAATCTAATTTTGAAAAGTACTGTCCACCATTAAGAGTTGCAAATAAATCTTGTTGAGTTGGCAAAGGGTACTGATTTTAATCAATGAATTGGTTAACAGTAACTTTAAAGTCACCACACAAACGTACATTACCATTTTTCTTGGGAACAATCACAAGTGGAGTTGCCCAACTGGAATGTTGCACAAAGTCCCAAACACCTCTCTGCTTGGAATTTAGAATTTCTTCAGCAACTTTACTCTTTAAAGAATATGGCACTGGACGCGCTTTGAAAAACACAGGTTGAGTTTCCTGTTTCATTTTTAATGAAGCCTTTATATGTTTAATAGGTTCAGAACTTTCCTCAAAAAGTTTTCTATACTTGTTTGTCAAAGCATTTATAGAATCAACTTTAATGCTGCGTTTACACTATATGGTCTTTCAGGTCTGTTGGGTCTTTCTGCTCCAAGAGTAGAAAAAATTGCGTTTACACTATGGCATAAGAATTTGGCGTAAGGAGAAGAAACTTATTTTTGCGCATGCGTGAGTTTTGCAGCTTGGATGGAGGGGGAGGGGTAGTGTTTGTTTGTTTACATTCGCAATGAAATGAACATGCAAATATTTTGTGGGTTAATGCCTGTGCTAATTTCTTTTTTACTTAAAAAACGGAAGGCAGATAATATAAAAGTGATTTTTTTTTAACGTGCTTCTTTCGTTATTATTATTAAAGGTTTGGGAAATACACAGGGGATATAGATACAAGAGATATTGTTGTATTGGGCTAAGAAAGGCTCAGTGAGCAGCCAATTTCATATTAAATATAGCCATATACAGTGCATGCAGAAGCCCTATTCCGTATCTGTACTGGGTCTCACAATTTCTGTGCACATTTTATTTTCCCTGGTAAAAATAAAAATATATGGAGATCAGTTTGTTGCAAAATAATACTGACAAAAGTAATTAAATAAGGTTTAATTTATTATACAAAATAAGAAAATTCCCATCAAGATTTAAATAAAAAATATGAACTAAAAGAAAAAATCATTCTAATCAGTATTAGCACTAATTTAGCATAGACATACATTTACAGAAATGTATGTCTACATGTAAATAAAATGTCTATTACATTACATGTAAATTTATAGAAATAAAGCATTTTATATGCACATGTGCCCACAATGGGAGTAAGGCAATTGCTGTTATCTGAATTTTCAAATTTTATAAACTAAAGTTTATTTTTCTCTGATAATTTTCAAAAAAAGAAATAATAATAATGTCAAATAATTAATCACTAAGACAAAAAGAAACATTTTTTTTTTTTTTTGGCTGAAGGGCTCTGATCACCCTATCACCCTTTTCCTCAAAACAAAATTTAGTTTTGTTTTTCTTTCTAAATTTAAGTGTTCAAAAAGGATCTTAAATGGTGGGTTCAGCTCCCCCCCCCCCCCCCCCCCGATAAAAAATTAATTGAACATAAAGACAGTTCTTCATTTATAAAATGTCAATAGCAGCTTATTTTTGGTTTCTTAATTATAATATGTTTGAACTGCTTTTTAGTTTTATAAGTGATAATGCAGATTTTCTTCGATGCTAACAGAAAAATATACCATTTTCCTAACAATATTGAAAAAAAGAAAATGAAACCAAATGACATGACATTTAGTGGAATTCCATTTCTCATGGCTTGAAAATAAAGTTTCTACTTTATAGATAATGCACGTTAATTTCAGAAGGGGAAGTTTCCTCTTCTGATGATAAAACATTATTTTTAAATGGAAACTTGCATTTTCATTCAGGAAAATTAAATCCTCAATGATTACATAAAAATGCCATTTTCTAGATGCTTTTAGTCGTGACATCAATCCAGTGCCTGATTTACAGCAGGTCATTCGAGGCACAGTTCCAGGGCCCCCCAAATGCTACTGAAGATTTTTCAATGATTGGTCAAAATCTGGAAGTTTTCATGATAAAAACACAAAATTAATATTGAAAAACCTGTTTATTTTTTTTCATTTAAAAATAACTACTTCACTTGCGCAAAAACACTCGCTCGCTAATATTAATTCTATGGGAAATTTTTTTTATATACATCTTGCTTGCATTTCATTATTTAAAAAAAAAAAATCCATTGGATAGTTGAGGTCAATCAATGCAAAGGCCATTTTTTACTTTTTCGGTTTTGTTAACAGGTTTTTTTATTAAGATACTTTCACTTTCAGAACCGATTTTGAAAAATCGTTAGCGAGATAGAACACTAAAGATTGATTATGAAGCTGTTATAAAAACTTTTATTGCTAAAAAATTAAGAAGAAAATGTATAAAAAAAAGGTACTTCTCTATTATCCCGTTGACCACTTTTCATAACAAAAAACTATCGCCAACTCTAAGATTAAACGCCAAAAATGCAGTCCCATTTACTTGATGTCAGAAGCATTATACGTGTTTGTTATGTCATCAAGTGGTTTTTAATTTGACATTTGCATGTATTATTCATTATGTTTTACTGACTTATTAGTTATTTCATTAATTAAAATAATAATTGTGTCCGTAAATTCTTATATTTTATTTATTTTGATATTCCAATGACAACGTTCTTCCGTTTCCTTGGCGATAGTTTTTTATTATGAAAAGCGGTCGACGGTATAATAAGTACCCAAAAAAATTATTAAATATCACTAAATCATTTAAGTCAGTAGTGGTTATCTTAATAATTACCGCTATTAGTGATACATATTTTTTTTTACTCAAAACCACTGTAAGCACAGGTGCAAGCCCCCCCCCCCCCTTCCCACAGCATCTGTGCCCAGGTACTCCCAAACTTGTAAATCGGTCCCTGTATCAGTCAGAAAGTTTTGTGTGAAAAGAGGGGGATTTCAGTGTTAAAATCAACTTCCAGAGCATTTGAAAAACTGACAAAATGCATAGAAAACCCCTTGTGTTAAAAAAAATTAATGTGATGTGTAAAAGCCAAAGTAAAGGAAAGCATGAGCAGCATAAAATGTTTACCATTCAAGACTTTATAATAGGATTCTACACAAAATTAAATGAAATAAAAAGTTAAGAGCAATAGCAGTAAAGTAGTACATATTTCATTGCTATTGCTTTTTTTTCCTTCTGAAAGTGCTGTGTTTTAAAACACATACATGCTAAATATATTATGATTGATTGTGATTTTCGTTACGGCAGTTTTTACGTGTCATGTATTGTTATCAACAAAATTGTTTATTTTATCAGTAACAATGGTTCAGAACCCCTCCCAGATGAGAATCCTGGTTGCGCCATTGGTATAAGGATCATACAAATAAACACTTTCCAACACTAACAGAATATTATTAATAAATTTTGTTTTTATGAAATACGATATCTAAATGAACAATTTAAAAGCACATAACTCAGTAAAAATCTATTTTCAACAATTGTTGTCTGTCCATATAGTCTGTAATGTGTGTAAATTCTTTCATGCAGTACTGTATATAGAATTTATACACACCCAGGGCCAGTGCAACGCTGTGTGGGGCCCTGACAAAGCAGTTAATGGGGCCCAACGTATACTGCAATACTGTATTAATGAAATTTATTTTTAAATTGTATATTTCATAGTATAATGTAGGAAATGTATGAAAAATAGTATAATTATTTATTAAATGTTAATTTGATTTAAGAATGAAATTAATTTAAAAAATACTAATCAAAATTAGTTAATTAAAATCATTGAACACATAAATTAAATAACAATTAATTTAAAAATAATATATTTAATAATTATGTTCTAAAATTTTCCTCTTTCACCCGAATACATATGTAGGGGCACTAGGAAACTTTATTCCTGGGCCCCAAGTTTATTCTCTGCACCTTAGCATATGTGTTTCAAAATATTGTCCCCCCCTCCTTTTTTTTTCCTTCTGAGAACGTCCGTGTTTACAAGCTCAAAATATTCATCTTATGAATTAATTGTCATTACATTTTGTTATTACTGTTAAAGGAAATTATTATTTTTTACAATAAAATAAAACAATGTAAATCTAACAAATCACTAATTTATTAGTTTAATTCCTGAGGCTTTTAAGCATTTTAATTATTTAAGTAATTCTGCTTTCAGTGAAAAATACCGCTGACAAACATCCTTATTTCTTTTTGTTTAATTCATGGAACAAAAATATTAAATCTGGCTATTAATCTCATGAAGGTGTATATTTAAGCAAATAGTAATCCGCTGAATTTTAAATTAATGTAGTCATTATTCTAGATATGGTTAACATATCACTTCATCATACATTTTTTAGGTGTGCTGTGCTGTTACAATCTTCGTTTTCATCCAGTTTTCTTGATAAAATAAAAATATATATCAACGTAACATATCTGACGATTTTAAGCATATTGGTATTAGTTTTAATGCTAATAATGGCAGAAAAGTTTTAGGAAAACATGGCAATTCTTTATTGATTTAACAAACTAGCAATTGTACCCAAACATGCTTCAGCATATTATGGTGAAACTCCAATTGTATGCTGAAAATAATATCACTTTCACTACAAATAATAAAATACAGTGCTTGCATTAAAAGAGGTATTTATTGAATAATCTAATAAATAGACCGAAAAGGCCAATTTAGAATTATTCAAACATAATCTCTTACGTATCGCATTTCAACATTATGCACTCTTTTGTTTCCTGAACACTCCCAACCCTAATCAAGACACATACATTTGCAGTCATTCTGCCCATGATCAACTATTTGTTTCTAATTTGTGGCTCATTGTCAACTATTTGTTTTCAAGCTATCTTTCATTTTAAGTATTTGATTTATAATATATATATATATATATATATATATATATATATATATATATAAATAAATGAGATAATAAACCGACTCTGGAATGAAGAAAACCCTTCATGTTTGAAGAATGAATAAAAATCTTTATTATTTTTTTTAAGACTAATTTAAAAATAATGGCTTTATAAAACAAACTTCTACTGATAATTCAAGTTTATTTTTGACTTGAATGGATTCATAATGATATTAAATAAGTAACATATCATGAAACATTAAAAAGTGAAAATTTTTGATTTTTTAAAATTATGATATAGATTTTCTTTTAAAGAAATACTTTTAAAAATTGCATTTATTTTAATTCCAAATGTTTATTTAATTTTTTAAAAGAATTTAAAATATTGTTGTAATATTTTCCTTGTTTATTAAAAAGGTATTGTTATGAAGCATTATATACACATTAAAATAAAATAAAGACTTCAATAGTAAAATTTAAATAAACTCTCTTTATAACTCTTTTTTTAATTAAAAAATGGTTTGAGGATTTTCTTATTTAATATACATTCTGTTATTTAAACAACACAAGTAGATACATGAAAAGATCATTTATAATAAAATTATAGTCAAATGATAACAGAAATTTTTTATTAAATTTCCTTTATTTGAAAATACAAGTTACAGAAATAAAACAACAAAATATTGCTCTATATAATAAATATTATCACATAACAAATTTATTACTGAATATAATGATATACTACATATCAGAAGTAAAATACATAGATAACAGTCTGGACGTTAATGATGATGGCACGATACTTTACAGAAACAGGTATGTATTTTAATCTAATGGGAGAAACAAGTTATTAATAATTTTCAGGTATTATAATTTTTAAATGATAAATAATAACATCAAAGCCAAGCACTGGCATGCTTTTTTTTTTCTAAAAAGAAAGAAAAAAATGGAAATTTCAGTTTATTATTAAAAACATAAATTACCATAAATTAACATAAATTAATCAGCGAGATGAAAATAAATGTTTCATTCAAACTGCTAAGAATATCCTTGGATTTGAAGATATCAGAAATACAAGTGGTTTTAACTCCAGTTCCAATAAAAAGAAAAAAAATATTACTATATTTTATTTATAGTGCAGTATAGCCCTGTATGTTATATGAAGATTTTTGTACACACCACATATTAAGCTAAAAGGCAACTTAAAACTCACTCGCAGCAATTACCAACCGTAAACGACAATGAATATTTTTCTTTTCGTAGCCCTGTATATGAACTTATTTATATTCCACAAACTTCTATTAGTCTACTAAATATAGTTCAACAGGAAAATGCGTAACAAAATAAAAACTACCCTTAAGCAATTCACTCCCATAGTCTGTAATACTGACGGATTCCCTTGTGTAGCTCTGTATATGAACAACCGAGTTTATAAACACACACGTACTATGAAAAAATTTAGTTAAACTTAAAAACGCAAACCAAAGTTGAAAATGCACCTATCACACAGATTGTAAATATCACATATGTACTGTAACCGATATCTTTTGTGTGTCCCTATAAGTAAACGCACCAGATTGTGGGCATAAAAAATAGAGCTATATCTGAACAAGCAATTTTATAGGAAGCTACTACAGTATTATCTTTATTTTTTACAGAAAAAATGTGAAAATGCTACTTTCAAGGTTCCATATGTCTATAAAATGACATGTTTAAAGGAAATCCAATGTTAAATATCTTCTTTAAAAAAGAAAATAATTATTATTATTCTAGTATACATGAAAGATAACAAAACATTTAAAGCAATCTTTTGAGGAATAGGTATGGCTAATATGACACACAATGCAATAAATAAATAAAAAATCAGAATATTTATCCACAGTGTTGAATTTAGACATTTTTCTCCGGGAGGGATTTCTGTGGCTCCGAGGGGACATTATAGAGTTCTGGAGGTGAAATTGTACTTTTTGACCATTAAAAGCATAAAATCTCAAATCTTTCAGGAGGGGGGGAAAAGAAAGATTTGAAGGGCCATCCCTTGATTTCAACACTGCTTGCTCTCCCCTTCCCTGAATATTCAATTAAAAAAAATGTTAAACTTATATCGGAAAACATACAAAAACACATTTGCATTTATTATCTCAAAACATGCTGTAGTTTTGGGATGGCCAATAGCAACGCACACCTGACAATGTTTAAATTTCAGTTTTCAAAAATTGCATTTTTGTTAATCACTTGGAGTAAATAAAGTAATTTGAGTAAAATAAATTATGAAGAATAATAATTAAATTTCAGTTTTAAGAATTAATTTTGAGCTGCCTGTATTAAAGCAAAACAAATTAAATGTTTAATTGCTTTACATAATTTGTAAACTTATTTTTTCATGGATTTAGGGAGAAAGTAAATTAACAATTTAATTAATAAAGAGAATTATGAAAACAAACTAGTACATAACAATATAGTTAGTTGTTTTTTGAATTCTAGAATAAGAAAAAATAATTATTAATGCAAAGTGCATAAAATTTTCAATTATTAAATTCTTCATCTACAAAACACATGTACTTCGCTAGATTTTCTATCATTGGTAACAAAATTTGATTTAAAAACTATATACTAATGAATATTTCATAATATTTATTTTTTTAAACATAACCTAATGATGTTCCATCAAATCTGTCAAAATATATTATCTTCAATATTTAGTTAAATTAACATAAATAATTACTCTCACTTCAAAGAACTGTAAGTAAACAAACCAAATTATAACCTTGATGATATTGTTAAAATACATTTTGGATCATTTCAACATTAATAAATTATTATATATGCAGCTTAATAATTATTAAGCATAGCAAATTATAACCTTCATAATATTGTTAAAATATATTTTAGATCATTTCAACATTAATAAACATTAAATAAATTATTATATATGCAGCTTAATAATTATTGAGCACAGGAAATTATAACATTGATAGCATCATAGATAATACATTTTAGATTTTTCAATATTAATAATATTAATTCAAATAAATTATATATTCAACTTATCTGATAAGTTACTTTAGTTTTTGTTGAATTTGATTTTTTTTTTTTTTTTAGTCTGAATGATACTTTCTGAAATAT
Source organism: Maratus michaelseni (assembly GCA_963931845.1). NCBI lineage: Eukaryota > Metazoa > Arthropoda > Arachnida > Araneae > Salticidae > Maratus > Maratus michaelseni. The sequence goes on from OZ007593.1 coordinate 4,047,998, forward strand.
CAGATTCCTTGAAGGGAGGGGCGAGGGGTAACTGCTATCCTCTAGCATAACACTTATACATTTAGTGTTTACGTAAAACACAAGTGCTTACGCAAGTTTATATAAAACATAACTTACACACTTGCATAAAACTACACAAATTAATTAACTACAAGTTGTGTTTTTAGATTGATCATTTAACAACATTTTATAAATTAAAAAGCTAATAGCAAATAAACCTTCAGTTAAAAAATTAAAGGAATTAAATTATGAAAATCAATTTTTGTATTGAGAATGGACATAGCTTTAACTGATTCTCTCTGATACAGATTGATTTGTTGGAAAAATAACTTTATATGAAACAACATTAATAAATACACAACAATGTAATTTTGAGAAAATGACTGACTTACAAGCATCATACTTACAAATATTACTGAAGATTCATGCCTTCAAAAATAATCATGCAAAATGCCTGTTGAAAAGATCACCATTTATAAATGCATAAGTGAGATCAACATGTAGTAATTGACAGGTATTCGCATAAATATTGAGAAAAGTAGTGTTCGATTAAAAGCAATCTGTAATTTAAAGAAAAGATTATAATAATCATAATAAACTGATAAAAACAACAAGTATTTTTATGTTAGCCAGATACTAGTGATATATATATATATATATATATATGTGTGTGTGTGTGTGTGTATTAAAAGGGCACCAGTGATATATATATATGCATATCTATCACTGGTGCCCAGCTAACATAAAAGTACCAAACAACATAAACAATGTAAAATATATTTAAAAATCCTTCTTTATTATGTAACAAACTCAATATACATTAAAAAACTACATATAAGTCAATTACAGTCAATCATACAAGTTAATATACTTTATTGATGGACATTATATTTACCGCAGTTCCTGCTTGACAAATTTGGAAGCAAAAATAGCACAAGTCCAAGGCCCGAATTCAAATTTCTTGCAGAAGATCACAAATGATAGCGACTTACTAAACTGTAAAACTACACATAAGTGATCTCCTGAGAGCAATAAAATATACATTTCCTGGCACCAGTAGATTCACCAGACAATCTCCCTTGCACCGTTCATAGATTTTGAAAGTTTTAAAACTTTTTCTGAAAAAAAATTATGAAGTTTTCCAACTGAAACCATTCTTTGTTGTGAAAGGGGGGGGGGGTTACAAAAATTCATGTAATGTACTACAGATTAATTATTAAAGAAAATTTCAAAAAATAAACATGTAATAAAACTTTCAAAATAATAAGGAATGGTTTAATAATTAGCAATAATAAGTAAATGTAAAAACTGTTTACTTAAAAACATGTTTGTTAATTTTAACAAAAGTTAAATTTTATATTTGTGTAGTTACCATATTAGATTGAGTTTTTTTTGTGTGTGTGTGTGGGAGAGGGCTAAGAAACTAAATACAATCTAAAATTTCTGCAATATTTTAGATATATATTAGGATGGATTCATTGAAAAAATTAACACATTTAAAACTGATGAATAACAATGCAAATCAATGATCAGTCAATTATATGACAGTAACAGAGAAAACTGAGAAGTTAATTAAAAATGAATTATATGGCTAAAAATTTATTGGTACCAGTTTTAAGATAAAGTTAAAAATTGCCAGTAACAATATTAAATAAATACCTGAAATAAATCAAAGTATTTCCTCACAAAAAAAGACATTACTGTACATTATGCATTACGATCGTACTATTCTAATTTTTATTCATATACTGTCCAATTTGTTTTTTTTAAATTCATGCCTATGAAACAAGGTGAGTTTTGAAATAAGTAACGTAACTAACAATTAACAAATGAACTGGTAGCATAGTATATAAATACCGGAAGATAGTACTTAAAGAATTTATGAATACATAGCTTTATAAAGAGTTTGGTAATATAAAAAGTAACATAGCGAACAAATGAATTTTAGTAGCGTAGTACGTAAATACATGAAGATAGTAATTTACGAATACATAAAAGAAACTTCTACAGTTATGAAGCAATGTAGAGAAACATTAAAAATATCTGAAAAATATTACATACCTTAGGTTTGTAAATCCCTTTTTTATTTTAAATCATCAAAATATTCATCTGTCGTCTGCTTCATCAAACTTCGTCCATTTTTTAAAATGGCGGAATAAACAATTATGAAGCACGCTGATTGGTTAGGTCTTATATTTTCACGCCTGAAACGCCAACGCTTAGACCAAGCCACGCAGACCACAGAGACCTTCTTAAACCCTCTTATACCTGGACCTGACAGACCATGCAGACCTGATAAGCCATAGTGTAAACGCAGCATAACAGACATGTCCTTAAGTATTTTATGTACAGAGAAAATTTTGTGCCAATTTAACTTAAATTTTCTAATCCAATCCTTTCCAAATAAGGATGGTCGGTCACCTTTTACTACAATAGCTTGTAAATCACACACTTGATTTTCATACACAACACTGACTGACACTTCCCCAGCTATTGCAATGGGTTGTTGGTTATAATCTTTCAGTGTAACTGGTATACTCTTAGGCACTATGTGTGGTAAATTTTGTTTTAACCACGTTTCAGAAATTATACTAACATCTGCAGCAGTATCTAATTCCATATCTAGTAATTTGTTACAAATTTTAACTTGAACTATATAGTTAGAATAATTACTTAATTTATTTACATTTATGGAAAATAGATTATACTCTTCAGAATTACAGTGTTCACAATTAGCTGATACTTTTTTAGCAGAAGGGTTAGCACTTTTGTCTTTAGATTTACACACAGGTGAAATATGGATGGCCTATCTTGTGGCAAGCATGGCATTTAGCAGTTTTATATTTACACTTGTTTGCATCGTGTGATGCACCACAGCGATAGAATTTCTGAGGATTATTTTTAACATTTTTATAGGACTTACTTTGATATTTGCTCACTTTGTTGACATTAGAAAGTGCAGGTACTGTCACTTTGATGTTGCTGGCACCTTGCTCCGCCAATTCCATCGCCAAGGCATTTCACAAGCATCCTCAAGCTTGAGATCCTTTTTCGCAAGCAAACGTTTTTGAGTAGCTTCACAACGAATGCCGCAGACGAAACGATCCCGTAGAGCTTCCTGCAGAAAAGTTCCAAAGTCACACGTGGATGCCAAACGCTTTAATTCTACTAAATACTCGGAAATACTTTCCCGATCGATTTGGTTCCTTCGATGAAAACGAAATCGTTCTGCAATTGTAATAGGAGCCGGGCGAAAATGGTCTTGCAGCTTCTTGATAATCACGTCATACGTTGAATCTTTCCGTAGTTGCGGAGTCAACAAGTTGCGCTAAAGTTTGTATGTTTTAGGTCCCAATACTGATATCAACACAGGTACTCGTTTTGTTTCATCAAGATCATTTGCTAAAAAACATTGTTCTAGTCTGTCCACATAGAGAGAAAAATCCTCATTACTATCGTCAAATACTGACAATTGACCAACTAGGCCTAACTTCGACATGGTCGATACGATTTAGAAAACTATCTTAAATATACGGTACAATTACTGTTCGTCGAAATACATCGTCGCCAATTTTATAAATTAAGATGATTCGATCATTTAATAATTTCTAAGTTTATTACAAATACATATTAAGATAAAATACTACCTACATGCACGGCCGTGACTACGCTGCCGGCTGGTCGGTTTCCTAGTACTGGCCACTCCGCGGCCGTCCTACGAGTTTGTTTAGAATGTTGCTTTGTTTATTCGGATCAGCGCCCTCTATCGGTTGCCGGCTGGCCAGGCCAGCCGCATAATTTCCATCTCCACCGCCGATCGACGATTGGGATTTTTACGCTTTCTGATTATTTGTAAAATCAAACGCTTTTTAAGTCATTTCCGGTATTTTAGAGGATTATGAAGATATAAGGAGATATAATATAAGAAATTAATATATATTATTAGATTATATAGAAATATTAGATTAGATAGAGATTAGATTATATAGAAATTAATTAGATTATATTACTATAATATTTATTATATTACAGTTATAAATTAATTAGATTATATAGAAATTAATAGATATTATATAAGAAACCAAGTTCAACCAGTAATGACTTAAGAAGCGTTCGGTTTAACAACTAATCAGAAAGCATGATAGTCGCAATCGTCTATCGGCGGTGGACAGGGAAATTATGCAGGCCAGCCGGCATTATAAGGTTGTTTTGTTGTGGTTAGATTTGGAAATCGGCTAGTTTAAAGAAGCACAGAGAAAACTTTGGCTTTATATGATGAGTGATTATATTTTTATTTTATTTTGCTTTCCACTTTCGATTTCTTTCTAAAGATGGATTAAATAAAATTTAAATAAATAAATATTTTTAAATTTTAAAATATATTAAATAGTATTATTTTAAAAAGTATTAAAATTTATCATTTCTAAAAATATAAAATATAAAAAATATATTAAAATTGTAATATACATTTTTTTTAAAACTAGCTGGTTTAAAGAAGCACAGACAAATATATCTATTTGGACATTAGAGATTAATACAATTACTATATTTGGTACTTTTCGGTTAGCCGGGCGCCAGTGAAATTTATATATCTATGTATACATATATATACATATATCTATACATACACACATTTATATATGCATGTATGTATATATACATATATATATACACATACATATATGTGTGTATGTATACATAGATATGTATATATAGATATATACATTTCACTGGCGCCCGGCTAACCGAAAAGTACCCTATATTTTAATTTTATTTTGCTCTGCGTTTTCGATTTTTTTTTTTTTTTTTTTTTTTTTTTTTGTAAAGATGAGCTAAATTTAATTTTAATTAAAAAAATTACTTTAAAAAATAAACAAATAAAAATTTTAAATTAAAAAAAATATATGTATTCAAAATTAGTATTTAAAAAAGTTAATATTAAAAATTAAATAAAATTTTTAATTATTATTATTACTGTTATTATTTAACTAGCCGCCACTGGCGACCAGTTTGGTCTCCCTTAAATGTATGTTAAGCATTGTAACACGCATTGATATTTTTTGTATTATTTTAGTTTGATTCCATATTATTTACCATTTTTTGGCTATTTTTATTAGCCGGCAGCAAATGATAAATCGCCAAATATTGCTCCTATCACCACCATTCATACTGCATTAATTTAATTTTAAATTATAAACCTGTCACTCATTTCTGTTAAAATACTTAGCTTTAATTTCAAATACTTATATTACATACAATTTAAAATGCATGCCATTTACACTCTTCATTTTAAATAGAAAATAAATAAATAAATAAAAAATAATATCATAAATCAAAATATTTGATTTAAAAATAAAAGTATATTTTCTAATTCGAACACGCGAAAAATAAAAGCTGGTATCGGCGATTTAAAAAGTGGTATTGGCGAGATTTGTGCAAATTAACATGAAAGTATTTAATGATGCTATGTATTTTATAAATGTATATTAAATTACCATTTTGAACGCGATTTGTCATAACAACGGTAAATATGATTGGTGATTTCCAATTATTTTCCGCGATCTCTCTTCCTGGCGAGTATAATCGCGACCTACGTTATACACGGCCGGTGCATGACGTTTAAAACGTCACATGGAGTGGATCATTTTTACACAGTGATTGGTGTAAAGTGACGCGCCCCCAGTTTTGCACCAATCGCCGTGTAAAAATGATCCAATACATGTGACGTTTTAAACATCATGCACCGGCCGTTTCGAAATTTCATTCATTAAATATTATTACATGAGTTCAACTTACGTCAAGAAAAGATCTGGAAGTTGAGTTGTATAGCACAGAATTATGGTAAACTTTGATTGTCTCAATGGTACGAATTATTATTATTGTTTTTGACACCCAGGCAGCGGTCCAAAAAATCATTCGTGGAGAACTTGCTTTACGAACGATTACCTCCATGATTGAATATTTTAAACGTTCATGACGAATTAATCTTTTTTTTTTTTTTTTTTTTTTGTTTACTTTTATGGATAGAGAATTTGAACTGCGATCCTAATTTCAACTTAAACTATAGCAGAATATATGCATAATTGAATGTAAGTCATCTCTCAAATATTAATTTATTTTGAACGAACTTTCTAAAAATGTAACTTTTATGCAGTTTAATTCGCAAAAATAATTTTGAATAAAAATGGCCGCCTGGTATATGAAAAAGTGAAGTCACATGACTTAGGCTTTTATTATAGAGATGAAATAAAAAACATTTTTTTTCAAATTTTCTAAGTAACATTTTAATATCCACCAAAATATGAACAAACTGGAAGGCTGTATGCTAAAAATTGGTCCGAGTTTAATATTACTCACATAAAACTAAATTAATTAACTTAAGGAAGTAACTTTTAATATCTAGGTGATATCAAGTACTCCTCATACTTGACTTAAGATTTCAGGTAAACAGGCCCGGACTGGCTCCTTTGGGGGCCCTCGGCTAGAGACTGAAAAGGGGCCCCTTACCGGGAAATTTAAGAAGACAGAATATTAGAATATTTACTTTTTGAAAATTAGGTTTACATGCCTAAAAACCACATTTAGCTATCACTGTAAAACATTTGGTGTAACGTTACTCCATAAAACTGGAGGCAGCATTGCTGCCTCCAGTTTTACGGTGGTATTTAACTGATATAACTGGTGTAACATTACACAGCTATTGTGTAAGTTTACACCATAATATTGTGGAACATATCACAATTTCTGTGTAAGGTTACACCACAATTGCGCGTAAGGTTACACCATAATTGCGTGTAAGCTTTCACAGTAATTGTGTGTAAGGTTACACCACAATTGCGTGTAAGCTTCCACAGTAATTGTGTGTAAGGTTACACCACAATTGCGTGTAAGCTTTCACAGTAATTGTGTGTAAGGTTACACCACAATTGTGTGTAAGGTTACATCACAATTGCGTGTATGCTTTCACAGTAATTGTGGTGTAACCTTACACACAATTACTGTGAAAGCTTACACACAATTGTGGTGTAACCTTACACACAATTACTGTGAAAGCTTACACGCAATTGTGGTGTAACGTTACACAGAAATTGTGATATGTTTCACAATATTATGGTGTAAACTTACACAAGAGCTGTGTAATGTTACACCAGTTATATCAGTTAAATACCACCGTAAGATTGGAGGCAGCAATGCTGCCTCCAGTTTTATGGAGTAACGTTACACCAAATGTTTCAGTGAATACTGAGAATCCATTTTAAGCAGTATTTAATATCCAATTTGGTTATACACCCAATATGAATACCACTAAGTACCCATTTTGGCCATGCTAACACCTATTTTGCACAATCTTAAATATCTATTTTAGAACACATGAATACTCAATTTGGGCGCCTTTAAATACCTGTTTTAGGATGAATTCAACATCCAATTTTGATAAATTTAAATACCTTTCTTGACACATTTAGTTCCTATTATTTTTAACATTGCACAATCATCCAAAATGCTGGATACAGTATTTATGAATTTATTTTAAATGTTTATTAGTGTACAGCTTCATAACTTATTGCTTTTATTAAAACATTACAGTAAAATTTTAAAGTTAAAATCGTACCTCCAAAAATTATTCATATTTGAAATATAAGACAATTAGCTCAATTTCGATGAGATTCCAATAATAAATAGCTGAATAATTTTCTCAGCAACTTCTGGAATTTTCTCAATATTTAGAATCCTTCTTCTCGGGATCTTGATTTGAAACAAAATTATGACTTTCTTATGAGATAAACTACCAAATTAAATGTGTTATGACACCAGCTTTTATGATTTCTTTCATTTGTCATATTAAAAGAAAATTAAGATACAGATTTGTACTAATTTTTGTCTCTCATTTTTTAAATTTCTTAGAATATTGATAGAATATTATTCTTACCACAAGCAATAGATTTGCTTTTAACATTAGAAAGATCAATTGGGGTTACTTTGACTACTATGTCGAATAGGGAAATCATAATTGTTATTTATCACGTACATAGTTTTGTGATATTTTATATATGAATATAATATTCAGGCCTTGTGTCGATGCTTAAAATGCTTATAAACCCACATTTAAATGGAATAGAGTTGATAAAGACTATATCTTTTAAAGACTATAGTACCCCACGTTTACTCAAATATTATTTTCAAGTAATTATATTTTATTCTTGCTGACTATTACATTTAATCTTCAAATCTTTGTTTAAACAGATTTTAATAATTTAATAATTATTCTTAAAAAATATGAAAAAAATACAGTAAAATATATTAGGTACATTAGGAAATTTTATTGTCTAAACATTTATATTCAGCTATTGTGTATTTAGCATAGCTTAAAAAAAAAAAAAAAAAAAAAAAAAGTGAACTCATGCAAGAATTTTGCACTGCAATCTAAACTTTTTATTTATAGATTTAAACTTCTAATGAAACAAAACCATAGTGGTACAGATGTCACGGATGCACCGGGGTTTCTTTTTGGCACCAAAATGGTGATTTTTTGCTTGGTGTGGTAACCTGGTGACTTTTGCATCATATGACAACATGGTATTTTATAACAAAATGAAATGTGTATGTAAATAAATTTAAAATAATTACTAAATAAAATTAAATACACGTGTATTAAAAATAATGTGTTTTAAATAAAACTGTGTAATAATAAAATTAAATGTGCGTGTTTTAAAATAAAATTATAATACAATTTTATAGGCCGTCTAACAATTATTCGAAAATGAGATTTTCTTCCCAAAATAGCACCACAAAAAATTTTTAAGCAACCCTGGAGCGTCTGCGATATCTATTCCATAAGATTAGTCAAGCCAGAATATCAACTCATTCCATCAAACTTACAAAAAAGCATGCGCGAGAAAAACAAAATAATCGTAAACTGCATTAGATGACATCATTCGCTTAAAAAAGGTACAACATGGACAATCTATGGTATTTTTTTCTCCTAAACATTGAAATTCGAATTTTGCTTTTTTATCATAAATATAAAATAAACATGTGCAGAGATGTCACACTTTATAAAAATATAAATAGTATAAAAAAGATAATCATTGTGAGTGTGATATACTCCGGAATTTAATTTTTGTGGCAAGACAATTTGAAGAAAACCTATCGTTTCATTTATGAAAACAATGCCAATTTAATTTTTAATTAACAGCAATTTTTAATCAAGAAAGATGTTTTAGGAAAATGTAAGTGTATATGTCAGAAGCTGCTTTTAAAACCTTTTGAATGATACTTCATTCATTGTTCTGCGCTTCGTAAATTCATAGAAAAAGGGATGTTGACAACAGAAATAATATATATGATTGCCATGGATCACCACTTTGTTAAATTTACTTGTGATCATGCTTAAATTAAACTTAGGAAGTTTTAATGGTCATACAATATTAAATTTGGGGCCACTTAATCAGACATTTTTCAAGACAAACAAATATTAACACAGCTTTATAACTGTTACTTATAAATATAAAATGTTGTATTTGATATTTAATTATTTAAAGGGAGTGGAGAAAAATTTAACTTGATAATGGCAATGAAAAAAAGTAATATGGAATCGTAAATAACTGCTAAACTCCACAGTACATAATACAATTAACACATAAGGTTTAAAAACTACATGATGATTTAAAATTTGATAAAAAAAAAATATTAACACTTGCTTAATATTCTTGACTTGTAGTTCTTGGCGCAGTACAGACAATATTCAAAACAAAAAGCATAAAAGCAAATATGGTGCTCATAATTTGCTTTATGCCACACAAATGTAGGAATGCTGTTAACAGCTAAATTATACTCTTAAAACTGTGTCTCTGATATAAAAGGTACATTTGGAATGTTTGCGCCCCTGAATATTCAGAGACACATTTGCCTTTGAGATTAAGAGGCACATTGTGCCTTTCAATTTATATGATAGTGCTTCTTATGTAAAAATATATTCTGTGCCTCTAAAGATGGTGGTACATGTTTTTATTGTACATCTCATTTCCAATATAACCCAAGTCAATAAATTAATACTTATACAGGGTGTCCCTCTTAATTATTTTTTTTTTCTTTTATGACAAAACTAACAGAATTAGGATACTTTGAATTTTATGAATATTCAGTGTTTACAGGTTCTAAAAACAAAGACTCTTGTATAGAAAAATACTGAAAATTAAAAGAATAGAAAAAGTCAGTAGGATTTTGCCGTAAAGGAAAGAATTTTGTTTTTACTTGTAAAGAAATGAAGGAAAATTTTCTACATATAACTCTAGAATGCAAGGAGCACACAAAAAATTTAAATTTTTAATGTTTAAAAAAAAAAAAAAGAAGTATTTAATAAAAGTAAAGTTTTTAATATGATAAAGAACATTTTGAAACATTTTTGCAATTAGAAATATACTTTTAAAGCTGCTTAAGAACTTGGTATGGGATAACAATAAGAGGAACAGCTTGAATAAAAGAAATTAGACATATAAATAACAAAAGTAAAAAATCTTATGATATACATTTATTTTCACAACTTTACATTTATAAAACTTTTTTTTCTTTTAGATTACAAATTAATGTTTTCCAGTTTAAGATTTAATCAAAAAATAAGTTTAAGAGGTTATATCTTAACATCTTATTTTTACTCTTCTATCATAAAAAATCCCTTTATATCAACCATCTACTTAAATTAAATAATTTTCATACCTCATTTTATTAACTCTCTCTCTCTCTTTCAGTTGGAAATATTCATTATATGGCGTGTAAATAAATACATTTTATAATTATACATTTACAGTAAACTCTGTCTACCGCAGAAAGATTTTCAAGTCCCAGTGAATTTATAGACGTAGAGTAAACTTTGCTGAAGGTAAAATAATATGACGGAAAATGTTCTTAGTCCTAATTAATTTCACATTAGACAGAAGAGAAGGTTACAGTATTTAATACTATTTCTCCCGTCGTCAAATGATAACTTACAAAGTTTTGATTTGTTTATTTTATACATAATTTTTAAAGCTAAGAAGCATAAAAATAATTCATCAACATATTAAAAATGATTTGTGGTTGATTTAATCTAAAAAAAAAGGGTGGGGGGGGGGATATAAAACATAACAGTGAATTGGTGTATCAGTGGTCACATTTAATAAATTTGTGCTGGATGTCAAATAGTTTATATATATATATATATATATACTCCCAGCATTTAATGTTTATTTTACCATTTTGTCCCATGTTTTCTTTTATCCTTCAAAAATTATATCAAAAGAGAGAACATAAAAATTATTGTCATTACTGATGCCTAAGAGCTTAAATACTTTAAAAGAAATAAAACACAATAGATGGGAAAATAAAAATATAAGACATATAAATAAAATATAATTTATTAAATTTACTGTAGATGCAATAAAATTTTAAATGCAATATAAAATCTAATAAAATAGTTGCACAGTCTAATTAAAAATTATATACAATTGGTCAAAACAGACGGCCATTTCAAAAAACTTGGAACAGGTCTCTTCTGTTGAGAAGTAGTATATTCACCCTAGGGAGAAATTTATAAGAAAATAATTAATATTTAATACTTGATCATATCTACAAATTCACACAAATTCTAATACCTGTTTTTAAAAAAATTCTATTACTAGAGTAAATTCCTGACTAAAATGTGTTCAGGTTGAGAGTCAAACTTGAAACCTTTCACTTAAATTGACAACGCTCTGCCTATTGAGCTACCTGGACAGACAACTGTTGGCAATAACATCTGTTCTGAATTCAACAGAATAAACTACAGGTAATGGAACTTAATTAAAAATGGATGCTAACATAATCGCCAATCAGGTTATCTAAGTGAAATGTGTCTGCTGGCTATCGGCCCAGGTAGCTCAACACAGACAATTTATCCAAAGGTCTTGATTTCGACTCTCGGCCTGGACGTATTTTCACTCAGTTGGAAAAATGTCAATTCATATAATATTTTTATCAATCAGTTTGAGTTAAAAATTAGAGCCGTACCGAGTACTCTGTATATACTCTGTACTCGGCCAATTCCGAGTAGTTGCAAGAATTTCATTTTTTAAGCATATTTGAAGACAAATTAATTTATATGTGATCTATAAAAAGGTATTTGAATATAAATGTATAATATATGCCCTAATTCATAAAACTATTTACTCGGTACATAAAAATTTATCTATAAAACATAGCAAAAGGTAAGAACCCCCCCCCCCCCCTGCAAAATTAATGTAAATTAAAGTTTAGTTTATATTTAAAAAAAAGAAAAAAGTCATTTTTAAAACTGTAGGAAAAGACTGATTTTGGATAAAGAAGCAGTGTGCAGAAACAGAAAATACAATAAATGCAATTAAAAAAAATAATACCGTATATACTCGTGTATAAGTCGACCCCCCCCCCCCCAATTCTTACGCAAAATTTTGGAAAAAATTGAATTTTCGTGTAAAAGTCGAATCACATTTCTGGCAGTATGTTCAAAAATGATTTGTAATCCAGGATTTAAAGAAAAACCATTCATTAAATTAGTATTAGTATTTTTTTTTTTTTTTTTTTACGTTTCTAATCAGACTTTTTTTTTTTTTTTTTTTTTTTTTTTTTAATTCAACATTTTAAAATTGTATAATTATGTATAACTAAAGAAGCTTAAACTATTTTGAAAGCTATTCACATCAATTTAATGATTACTTACTTTTTTTTTCTTCTTAATCTATTCAAGCCTTATTTACAAGGTAAACAACTTCTTAAACTGCTAAAATATAGTACTTCTTTGTATTGTAGGACTTTTAGGAGAGAAATCTAGTAGCATTCTCAAGTTGAACTCTTTTTGAAAAGGTGATTAAAATGTTGAAAGGAATGCCCCTGTATTGAAGGGAATTCTATCCCAAGAGAAAATGAGTGCAGAACAATTACAGAAGCATTATTGTTGAGCTTTTTTTTTTATCAATCACCATTGTCTGCTTTTATCTGTCTCTCCAACCTAGACCCATATGTGATTAATTAAAAGACTTGCACATTCACCAACTATCTGCGAAAAACATATGACTCCGGTATTTCACTCCGCTATTTTTTTTTTTTTTCTACTTACTCGTGTATAAGTCGACCCGCCATTTTCAGCTCCCAAATTTTGTCTAAAATTCTTCGACTTATACATGAGTATATACGGTAATTAAATTTGCTGTATGACAAATTATGGTACAAAAACACTACAATCTTTCTACATTTTCAGGAGATAGGGCATTTCTTTTATTGATGTAAATTTGGCCTGCACTGCAAAAAATAATTGTTGATTTTACAGTATTAAAACTGGCACCCCAGCTGCCAGTATTATACCATAAAATTAACAGTATTAAACAGTAAAATAAGCAGTAATACGCTGCCGTGCAAGTAGTAATACGTTACCGCGCATGCACGATAGTGTATTACTGCTTGCACGGCAGCGTATTACTGCTTAGCTGGGATGCCAGTTTTATACTGTAAAACAACAATTTTTTTTTGCAGTGTGCTTCAGAAAAAATGGGTTCACTGCGAGCACTTATAAAATAGCATTTTAGCTGTACATTACAAACACACACAAAAGAGAAAAGAAAAGAAACTGTAAAGCCCCGCCCCCTTTTTTGATGTTTTCGTGTTATAGCGGCCTCCACAATTACAATTATGCCAAGGTTTCAGCTCTGATTTCGCCAAGATCATCGAAAAGCTTATATATGCATCATATATACACATATTATTCCAAACACCCATTATACGTCATTACATACATATTATTTACGTTTTATATGCCATATATATACATCCTATACAACTTATGCACATGTTATATGTATACATCATATATGTGTTATATATGACTAATAACTTGGCCATATACATCACAAAAGTAATGATTTAACGTAAAAATATATCATATTATGTCATACATGCTTTATAATTTGGCGATAAATCTTGGTCGCTTGGCGATTCATCCTCAGGGGCTGCTATTACACAAAAGTACCCAATTTTTTTAATCAAAAGAAAATAAGCTACTTTTAAAAAATATGAAACTTTTGCATTATTCAAAGGTATTGTTACAGCAAGCAAAAACCATTTTTGATAGACAGATTTCAGGTATCAAAATGACAAATGGGTAAAGTTGTGTTGAATAATCAGTTTTAATTTCATATTGGTTAATTGAACTTTTTATATATCAATTCTTTTTATATATATAAATTTTAAATAATGTTACTGTTTTAAAATTTTTGAATATACAAAAATTGTCTTTAAAAGGTCCACAATAAATAAAATTTCAAAAATTGAAGTTAATTTTATAAAATATGATTAAATTATATGCTCAAGATGCATGTTTATAAATAGGTATATATATATAAACACACACACACACACATAGAAGTGTTACCACTAAGCACACTTCATGTTCGAATCAGTGATTCTTTCTGAAACACAATTACTCGGTATTCACTCGGTACGCGGCCAAAGCACTACTCGGTACACCACTATTAAAAATAATAATATATAATAATGTATTGATATTGTTTTTGATGTATTATTGTTAGAAAATACATATTACAGCTTGATTTGAACCTTTAAGAAAAGTATCCAATTTCCATGAACTTCCATTAACATAAACATGTGAGCTAATTTAATAAGTAACAATCGAGAAACGTTGAAAAGTCAATTTTAATTTTGCAATACTAGGTTTTTCTTTAGGTTATGTATGTTACTTTATTTACCATTAATTTAATCTTTATAAATTTGATAATTTATAAGCTATTGTAATACAATTTGATTACTTTAAACTTAATTTTTTTTATTTATTATTTAGTTCAGGGTTGGTAAGTTTGTGCTGCAGGTGGAAAAAACTGCGGTAAAAACCGTCCTGGCAAAAAATCATAAATTAAAAAAATTATAAATGCATGTTTTATTTCTTTTACTTATCTTAAATTAACAATCACAGAATAGTAGTACAATGCATTATGATGGTAACTTAATATACTCTAAATAACTGAGAAATTATTAATTTCACCATAAAAAAAAAAAAAAAAAAAAAAAAAAAATTAATTGAAAAAAAGCTATTGTTAGTCTGATTTTTATGCTGCAATAAATTAACAATATTGCAAAATCTACAGAAATTATAAACACTTCTAGTTTTAAAATAAGATGTATCAACCTATCAATCAGCATAATGCAATAATTCAGAGATGCAAAATATAAGCAATAGTAGTGAGTACATGTATTAATATATTGTGTTCAAATAAGTGAAATCTTAAATTTCTTTTAAAAAATTAAATATTTTAATAACATAAGAAATTACACATTCAACATTAAGCGGCACTTTCATCACCATCATCATCATTACAAAATAATTATTTTTTCAGCATTCCATACCAAAAAACAAGTTCGGAAACATTACTTATTGTCAACCTATTTCGAATTTTTGAGTGGACAAAAGAGAAGTTGGAAAATATTCTGTCGATTGCAGCACTACTGGCTGGGCATTATAGGTGCATCCCAAATTTGGGTTTCCAAAATTTGGAAGGAGTCACTGGCTTCTAAACCCAAAAAATCCAGTGGCCACAATTGTAAAACAAACGCATAAAAACAATAGTGTTTAAATGGGTTTAAAAAAAAAAAAAAACTCAGGAATTTAAAGTGTAAAGTAATTTATTTAATATAAATACATGTACAACAAAACTTGAATATTAATTAAATCTTAAATCATGTACAGTCAGTCAGAAGATAAAGTTGGGCAAGATACGGTTTTAAAAAAAAAATGTATAAGCTAAGCAATCCTGATAGCGAGGAATATCAGAAAAACAATATTCTTATTTTGATTTTGCCAGACAAAAGTACATATGAAAGAAAATCTGAATTTGTAAGATTATTTCGCACTATAAAAATCAAAACACACTTCAAACATTTATTTATATATGCATATATATATATATATATATATGCATATATATATATATTTAAATCACAGTCTATATAATTTATAGTGCCTAATTAGAATTATGAAGGTAGTGTCATGCAATGTAGCAACATGTAATATGTCACATATAACAATGCTAAACAAATATTTAACACAGACATATGCAAATCAATTTAAAAATACCATTGTTATTGCACTTCATGTAGCTCTTTCTGGCTGCATCAGTTTCTTGATTATGCAAAGAATTAAATATGCAGTCCCTCTTGAATTTCCTTCTCCATGAATGAAGCAACTTATATCCAGCTGAAAAAGATTAAATAATTTATCATTAGTTTTTAAAATAGTAAAGACACATGCTGAGCTATAAAGCCACAGAAAAAAACGCAATCTAATTTATGTTAAAATCTAATCCCTTATCTAATTTATGTTTATAAAAAAAAAAAGAGGTTGTGTAAAGCTAAAGTGGCCATTATTCAATGACTGATCATAAGTTACCTAGATTTTTAATTTCTAAATGTTTGTTTTTGTACATATGCAACACAAATGTTCTCTGAGTAATTAAATGAATTATAATATGAAACCAATATAATTAAACATTCTTTAAATCAATAACTTAAAAGAAGATGGTTTGTTATTTTCAATATTTACATATCTAATATCTTCAATTTTATTATGTTAAATTCAGTTCAATCATTTAGAACAATGTTTATGTTAAATTTTATTTTTATAAATTATAAAAAAGTCCCTGCACCCCTTCTTTTTTGAGCATGTTATTTCACGTTTGTAGCTGTAAGCCTAGCCTTAATCCTTAGTTTGTAGAATGTGCATTTGCAAGCAAAGAACAGGTAGCCTTTTTTCGGTACTTTTCGGTTAGCCGGGCACCAGTCATACATATACATGTATATATACACACACACATATATATATATATATATACACACTTATATGTATGAAAATATATTATATATATACTTACATATTTATTTATTTATATATATATATATATATATATATACACTTATATGTATGAAAATATATTATATATATACTTACATATATATTTATTTATTTATATATGTACATAAATCATTGGCACCCGGCTAACCGAAAATATATGTATATATACACACACACATATATATATATATATATATATATATATATATATATATATATATACACACTTATATGTATGAAAATATATTATATATATACTTACATATTTATTTATTTATATATATATATATACACTTATATGTATGAAAATATATTATATATATACTTACATATATATTTATTTATTTATATATGTACATAAATCATTGGCACCCGGCTAACCGAAAAGTACCATTTTTTCTTTGTTTGGATTCTATTAAGCTGTACCTGCAATGGTAGGTGGGAAAGCTTAAAAAACCAATATAACAAGTTAATTTATACAGCTCATGGAGTTGCATTCCAGTTTCCAGTCCATGCAGTTCAGCATCAATTGTGCGATATTTTCCAATTTTGGATTTATCCACTCCTAATTGCAAAACAAACTTGAAGAACAGAAAGCATCCAAACTAGTGTTTTGCTACAACATGTTGTTCCATAGAAAAAAAGACTTAGAATGAGACTAACATTAAAACAATATAAAAATCTGAATATTATTTATATAGGGTAATTTTATACAATAAATTATGCAAATATTTTCACAATGTACTTTCATTTTTAAAAATTAAAGTATTTAATAGTAGTTAGAAAGGGTCTATTTATATAAATCAATTCCATTCCCTCTAATCTCCAAAGTTTGGGATTAAAAGTCATGTAAATTATACAATTTTGAAGATTATTGTTAATTATTTGTTATTATTTCTCTTTTGCATATGTGTTACATTTAAATACACAAATCAAAATACACATTGACCAATGATTAGTTTTTATTTTATGAAACATTGATGTATTAGTTGTATATTTCAGTAATTTAGATTTCTGTTTGGAAATTGTATCTAGCAAGTAATGAAAAATATGACATTCCTTGTTCAGAAATGAAAGACTGCTTCGATAAAATTGAATACAGTAGACTCCCTAAAATCTGCACATCATTACAAATGAAAACAATGAAACTTACAGTTGAGATGTAGGGAAAAAATTCAGGATTTTTTAAATGATTATATCATTCCATGTACATTTTAATATGTAATTCTTATTAATTGGCTGAACATGCTTTCTCATCAAGGAAGTATAACTTTATTTCTGAAAAAAAAATTCAAGACAGTGCTGTTCTCAGTGGTGATTGTGATCTTTTTACCAAATAAATTAATGTATTAATCGAGAACTTTTGGATATTAAGTTTGCCTAAGCATGAAATAAAACTTTTATTTTATGATTTTTATGTAAATTATTAGTGTAACTTTATCAGGCAAGTTTCATTGAATAATTAAAAGAAAAAAAATCTCATCGTTATTATGCCTATTTTTAGTTATGTATTATTGTGTACTTGACCTTTACCTTTAAAATTTTAATCATGTTTTAAATTTTCTTACTTTACTTAATTATTTTAATATTTTACTTTATTGTAAGCATTCATTATAATTTACAGTGCATTATTACATTCAAATGACTGTTTAAAAAATGTAAACAAAACAGTGACCAGAAATCCGCAAAATTCTAAAATCTGCACAATCTTTGGTTTCAAGTTATGCAGATTTGAGGGAATCTACTGTACTATATATATTTTTAAAGTGTTGATTTAATTATCGTTTAATTTATGGTTCCAGGAGAAGCAAGGATTAAACTGAAATTTTCATTGAATTAATGTTTAAAGAAATAGCAGTAACTTTCTGTAAAAAATGGTTTAAAAAAAGTTTCTTGCTGCCTTTTTTGTTTCAATATCTTTACTTTCAATTTTATTGTTTACATTTGAATATATATTTGATTTTTTATTTTAATTATATTAAAACAAATATATTATTCCAAGAAATTCTTATATTTATGAATCTTAAGATATGTTTAGTTTTGAAATTTTAAATAATAACAGGCTATAATAATTACGTTTACCAAATATTATTTGTTTCTTATTATGCTAAATAAAAAATGAGCACCCATTGCTGAAAAAAAGCAATGAACATTTTAATTTAGTTTTCAAAAACACATTTGTGCAACAAGACTTTTTATTTGTCACAGCAAATAAAATAGTAACTTGACCACTTTCTGTTTTTCAGCAACATCATTCGAGCCAAAACCAATCAGATTATTTGAAAACAAACTAGAGCAAATATCAGAGTTTCTCCCAGACAGTTTCAGAAGGGTGCTGCACCCTGCCTGCCCTTTTCTTTACAAAATAGCACCCTTCTTGCCCCTCATAAAATAATTAGCACCCTCCTTGGAAAGAACTAGATCTTTCGAAAGGCCTAGCGCATTTTAAAAAAAAAAAAAAAAAAAAAAAAAAAAAAAAAAAAAAATTATGGTGTTTTTAAAGAAGTTATTTTAGTTCAAAATAATACCTTTTAACAATTAAAAAAAAGTGCCTTTAAGAATCCAAAAAGTGCCCTTAAGAATAAAATAGTGCCCTTTTCTCACCAGCAGCACCCTGCCTTTTTTTAAACCTGGGGGAAACTCTGCAAATATTAGGGGAGACTGGTACACAGTGGACCACTTTTTCAGTTAATTTTTTTTCTTCTCTGTAACAGGTAAACTGATCTGCATGAAAATATTTTTGAATATTCTTTAAACCTTTATACATTCAGCATAATTTTCTCAAAACGTAGTTTTCAATACATTTTTAATTTTTTTTTTTATATGCACCCATAAAGCGGACCGCCCACCCACCGGGGCACAGTGGACCGCTGTTAGGTATTATCTGAAATACAATATAAATCTATTTTTCATTAATCTAATTCTTTTTTATTTCCCCTTTGCCCGCAAAATAACATAATAATAATATAAATTTACAAGTAACATTTTGAAACAAAAACAAGAATAATTATATTTTGAAAATAATAACAGATTAATACAGGAACAATTGCAATTTAGTTGAAGTTATTACTTAAGTACAAAAAAAATCAGCACACATTAAAATTTGCAAATGAAATTCCAAAATACTTATGATTATGAGTAAGATTGAGCATGGAATTTTCCTGAAATACTTTTGGGTGAGGGAGCAACATTATAATATCCTTGACATCAACAGCAGATTCATCTACAGTTTCGGGGAAAATAAACTGATTTCCATTCAATTTGCATTGAATTTTACTTGAATATAATTATCACCAATTAGACTACAGTTATATTTATCAAAGACAGTAAATACAAAACAAAATATTTCTTACTATGTTAAATAAATTGTTATTTTTATTTGTTTACTTTATTTTACAGTTAAATACTACTTTAAAACAATATTTCTTAATAGAAAATAAGCAATTATTTAATATTTTGAACATTCTGCATTACAGGAGCAGAGTGGATTGTGGACCACTATGCCCCAGGAGTGGGTGGTACATTGTGCCTCATATTGAAGTTCAATAAATAATCATATTAATATTTGTTTATAGCTTTCTTTTAAACATATTAACTTTAAAGTTAAATAAAAAAGAAGTATCTGAGCTTTGCAAAAAGGCTGTTTTACCTTATTTATCTACAACCTTTAATTACTAAAAAAATAAAATATGATAATGAAAAATTTTATTTTTAGAAGCTCAGAACAACCCATCAGGATAAAATATTTCAATCTGAGCTAAACATATTTTCTGAAGGCCATAAATAATCAGTGCAGTGCTGTTGTCTATTAGGATAGAAGAGAAGCTTAAATTTTTTTTTAATAAATAAATAATTAGGGGGTAGTCCACTGTGTCCATAGGTCTAGTGTGTACCGGTCTCCCCTACACTAAATATGCAATACTTAGATAAGCTTCAATTAAATTGTAACAAGTAAACAAATTTTATTACAATTAAATAACCTTTAAAGATTTATGTTGCGATTAAATAAGAATTTTGTTAGATATTAAACAGATACATTTTATTTCTTTAAAAAATGGCAGTTCTCTGACCGTTATAGTACACAAGTACTATTTTATGTTCCACAAAATATCATCATGGTGATCCGCAGAACTAAAAATTATAAATTTACTGGTCTGTGAGATTCCAAAGGTTGGCGACCACTGATTTTAGATGACTGATTATTACAATAAAAAATTTAAATTTTGTGTGCTGCTGAAGGGGGGGGGGAGGGGAGGGGGTAGATTTTCTTAAAAAAAAAAAAAAAAAAAAAAACAGACATCTGCAGAAGTGCGAAAGATTCAGAGCTCTTAATCTGAAAGGTATGTGTAGTGATAGTTTGCTACAAAAAATAGTTTTTCTCAACCACTGACCATAAGAAATAATGACAATCTGTGGCCAGGACAGGTCTTAAATGTTTGCTTATTCACCTCCGACCAAAAAAAAAAAAAAAAAAAAAAAAAAAAAAAATAATAATAATAATAATAATAATTTTAATTAAATTTATAGTAGCAATGAAACTAGTAAATCTGCAGATCAGTGGCCTCGAACGTTAATTCTACAATTTTTTTAAAAATTATTTTACTTATTATTTAAAAAATTCAATCCGCAGAAAAATTTCTTTTATATTTGTAATACTAATTACAACAAATAATATATCAAGTAGTTTCGGGGAATTTAACTGTTAAAAATAGTGGGAATTATACGAATCTATGTAAAACTATTCCAAAACTTTTTTTGTTCAGATTTTTTTTGTTATCACCCCCCCCCCCCACTCTCTCTCAATTTGACAACTGTAATTCCCTGATATTTAGTATTTTAAAACATCTATCTAAAATAATTAAAATACTGATATTGTGATAATCATTGATATCATAATTGGTAAATTTACTTTAATATAACTATTTTTTTTATTAGAATGTTTTCATTAAATTCTGGTACTAAATACAGTCATAAAAACAATTATATTTATTTTCTTTTTTGTGGGGTGTCAATTACTGGAATTTTGATATTTTTCTGTTATTTACAATTAAAGTTCGATTCATATTTTTTCTGTTATTTACAATTAAATTTTTATTTATAATAATAATGTACATTGGTCTTAAAACTTTAAAAATAAATTTTGTAAATGGCCGTGAGTATATAAAATTCAGTTACCAAAACAAACACATCCAAATTTTGAAAGAAAATATAGAATATATAAATTTATTAAGTGAAGCTAGCTCTTAGCATGTTCATTAAGATTTTCCCTGAAAAACAGTGGAACTTCGGAACATCCCCCCCTACCTCCCCATTCCCGGCGACACTTTAAAAAAAAAAAAAGTAGGTTTATTTGATGAGTTGACAAAGTTGTTTGGGTGAAAGTTTCAAGTTTACAAAAAAAAAATTAACCTACAAGAATAATCAAGAAAATGAATTACCGTCCACTTTCTCAAATAAGCATTTGTATAATTCACAAACATCTATGATCCACAGTTTATGTTGCAGAATAAATAAAGACGTCTTTTTCAAAACTCGCCTTATCCAAAATCATAAAAATTGTGTTTTCCCTAAAAGTCTGGTAATCAAGGGCCCGCCCGCTTAGGACTTACATATAGGGGAAGCCCGACGTCACACAGGGGGGGGGGGGAGATATAACAAATTATTTGAAAACAATATATATATTATAAACAATATTATTTGAAAAGTATTTGATTAAGGAAAAAAAATAATCAGCCACATAATTTGTGGGCCCAGGGCCGAGGCCCGTGCATTAATCAGGCCCTTAAAATACTCTATATTTTGCATAAAAAATATTAAGAAAATGACAACTTACTTAATATTTAAGTTTCTTCCTGAAATGGCGACTAGTAACTTGCAACAGCGTCCTTTCCTTCACGTTATCGCATTTGTTTCTGCCTCGTTTCTTCATTTCCCGCCTGTCACGTGTGAGAATATTTATCATTGCGCATGCGTTTGGAATTTACGTCATCCGTTATTCCGGAGAACGGTATCTTCACACAGCACTGTGAAACGTTTCACCGGCGATGTGTGTTTTTAAATAATCAGAAGGGGTTACTCCAGAATTTGTGTAATGTTACACAGATAAACCATGGTAAACTTACACAAATGTTTTACAGTGTATACTTTGTCACTTGGAAAATAGTTGGGTTAAAAAGAAAGCTTTCTCTGATGTAGTTTGTTTACTTTCACAATAAATATTTATATTATTTTTATATACCGTACCTAAACTAGTTCCAAGCTAGAAAAAAGTAAGTATACTAATTAATTACGAGTTGTTTATTACTTAAAAATGAGAGTGAGAAATGCTTTTGGTTTTAGGCAACCAAATAACAAAAGTTGAAGATCTAATAATCTAAATCCTTCTGTAATATACCTAAGTAAATACTAAAAAGGGAAACAACGGTAATAAAAAAAAATCCCTGACGGCTCGGCCTACAGGCACAGGTAGATTTCGAAGACGCAGACCGTGGGGCTCCTGTTTGTCGGGAATTGCGGAAGAAATGAACTTTTTGCGATGATGCTGCAGTTGGAACCGCCTACTTCGAAACCAAACTTGTTTGCAGGCGGAGCCAGAAAGCTTTTTTTTTTTTTGCTATAAGAGTTGGTCCTATAAAAAACATGGCAATATAAAAGTTTTAGATAATATTAAGAGGATTTATAATAAATTTAAGCGGATTTGAAATCTTGGGAATTGACGAAGTTATGAATTTTTTTCTTCAAAAAACTCCCTCTCCCCCCCCCCCCCACCTTTAAGGCAATTTTTAATTATATCAAAAATCTGTCATACATAAATTTTCGGCCCTTCTCCTAGAAGTAATAATAACTTCAAACGGATTCGATACGAATCAAAATTAAGAAATTATGGGTTTTTTTCTGTTTTCACAAAAAGCCCCCCATCCCCCCCCCTTGGTTCGATTTTGCCCATTAACAAACTTGACCGAGATTTTATGCCCCTTGATTTTATGTATCAGTTTCGAAAAGATGCGGGAGTTGGAACCGCCTACTTCGAAAAATAACTTGTTTGCAGGCGGAACCGGCAGGGATTTTTTTGTTTTTAATGTTTTTTTTTGCTATAACGGTTGGTCCTATAAAAAACTTGTCAATATAAAAGTTTTAGATAATATTAAGAGGATTTATAATAAATTTAAGCGGATTTGAAATCTTGGGAATTGACGAAGTTCTGATTTTTTTTCTTCTAAAACCCCCCTTCCCTCCCCCCCCCCCCCCTTAAAGCAATTTTTAATTATATCAAAAATCTGTCATACATAAGTTTTTGCCCCTGTTCCTAGAAGTAATAATAACTTTAAACGGATTCGATACGTATCATAATTAAGAAATTATGTTTTTTTTCTGTTTTCACAAAAAGCCCCCCATCCCCCCCCCCCTTGGTTCGATTTTGCCCATTAACAAACTTGACTGAGATTTTATGCCCCTTGATTTTATGTATCAGTTTCGAAAAGATGCGGGAGTTGGAACCGCTTACTTCGAAAAATAACTTGTTTGCAGGCGGAGCCGGCAGGGATTTTTTTTTGTTTTTAATTTTTTTTTTGCTATAACGGTTGGTCCTATAAAAAACTTGTCAATATAAAAGTTTTAGAAAATACTAAGAGGATTAATAATAAATTTACGCGGATTTGATATCTTGTGAATTGACGAAGCTATGATTTTTTTTCATCTAAAACCCCCCTTTTCCCCCCCTTGGGGCCATTTTTAATTATATCAAAAATCTGTCATACATAAATTTTCAGCCCTTTTCCTAGAAGTAATAATAACTTTAAACGGATTCGATACGTATAAAAATAAAGAAATTATGAGGGTTTTTCTGTTTTCACAAAAAGCCCCCCCATTTCCCCCCCCCCCCCCCCCTTGGTTCGATTTTGCCCATTAACGAACTTGACCGAGATTTTATGACCCTTGATTTTATGTATCAGTTTGGAAGAGATTTATGCAGAATTTTTCCAGTTATCGTGGTCAGAAAAAGTGACATACATAGATAGATAGATAGATAGATAAAGTTTTGAACTGGGGGTGGTTTTGGGTTCTGGGAGTCATGATCGGCGTAGATCTGCAAAAATTTTTCAAAATTTCCAACTTAGGTGAGAATGTAATAGGTAGTATTTCTTACGAAATCTACCTAACAAGCATATTGGAAAAGAAACAATGTCCTCTTTAATTTTAATTTAATTGTTACAAATTGTAAAATAGGTTTTATAACAAAAATAAAAATGGCTCTACAATACCTTGGTACAGATACAGCGAACTAAGAAAGTTCATGTGATTGTGAACGGCTGTATACTAACCAAACGCCTTTTTGGCCAGTTCATCTATAATAGCATCTTTATCCAAGTTATAATAAAATCTTTCTACATTCATGAAAAGAAGATTAGAAATAAGGTATTGGGTTAAAGTAGATCTAAGTCAATTCTTAACTATTTTAAGTTTAGAAAACACCCTTTCACAGGTGTACAAACTTGTAAGCTACATACAGGTTGGTAAACATTCCAGATTCTATGAGTTCAAAAATAACAGAAAAAGCGCATGATAAACACAGAAAACATTGTTTCTTGTCAGAGCAGTAACCATAAAGATTTTTGTGTTTTTCAAATTCAGATTCTACATCGTCATACTCACAGATTTCTTCAGCTCCATTCAGATTGTCTTGTTTTCTTTAAATGATAGCTTTTTAAGCCATTGTAAAGCTTTCAGACTGATCTGCAAACTCTTTCAGCTCTACCTATAACTGACTTCTTTCAACTTTACAAAGATTAGAAATGCTACAAAGGACTTCCGCATGAAAACTATGAAGCATTACGATTTTATTAAATTTCTTTGGGTCTAACCAGGAACAATCTACTGAAATTTTTATGTTTGGACTAAATCTTTTTTCGATACTTGCCCTGGCACAATCTAAAACACTGAAAAAGACCAATTTATAGTTTTGAGCAGTTGAGATTCCAGGAGCCTCGTCTATTGATTTTTCACCAGGCATTACCTTTTTCTTTGAAGTTATTTTTTCCTTGAAATCTAATTCTACTTCAGCATCAATACTGTTATCTTCTAAGTTGCTATTAACTATACTTGTATAATGTTTTGGAATACAAAGCGTGAAAGTGTTTATCACTCCTTTTATCCGTTATTTGTTGAAGCAGCTTCTCTACCAAGTTCCAGACTGTAGAAAATAGTCAATGGTTTTATTTTGTAAATATTTTAAAATATGAGATATAACAAGAAATAAATCTAACAAAACAATAGACATAAATAGGATTACAAATTTATTTTTACTAGAAAGTTTCTATTATGTTAAAATATAAAATTTTATTTGCATTGATATAATTAATATATGTAGTACACGGCATTATATATTCCTTATATCCCAATTACGTTTTATAATAGACCGGGAGGCGGCAGCACAGACAATCACCTCATCGAGTTCACGGCTGAAATTCCAGAATGAGTTAAAACTCGATTCGCATATTAAAACGCAATCGGTCTACCAAGTCATATCTTGGTGGAAAACACCTTAAAACCCGATTTTAGCGGTTGACTCTTAGGTTTATCATTGTGTTTTCCTGCACCCAAAGGTATGAAAACATGGAGGACTGGGAGCAGGAACACACATTGGTAAACCTACGAGCCAACCCTTAAAATGGGGTTTTCGGGTGTTTTACACCAAGATATGACTTGGCAGACCGATTGTGTGTTAATATGCGGATCGAGTTTTAACTCATTCTGGAATTTCAGCCATGAACTCGATGAGGTGATTGTCTGTGCTGCCGCCTCCCGGTCTATAAGAAATATTCATTTTATTTGCAATGTCTTCAGAATTCATAACACGCATAACAAAGTATAATTTCAAAAGAAGATGTCTTTATTTATATTAATTATCGACAGATGGCGCAAAAGTAATATTTAGAAACGAAGCGCACTTTGTGAATGGAATCTCAAAACTTCGTTATGTGCATTTTACTTGAAAGACAAAAGTATATGAATTAAACAGAATAAAATGTTCTATATTTTATGTATTAAAAGTTTTTTCCCTGATCAATAGTTTATCCGTGAAAGTGCCACAAAAATGGTGGTTAAAAGCAAAAAAGTGTTTGTTAAAAAAAAAACGAGAATTACGGCCTTGTATATCGATGTAACATGAAAACTAACCATTTTACGCAAACGTTGACCATTAATGATACTAATAGACCGGGAGGCGGCAGCACAGACAATCACCTCATCGAGTTCACGGCTGAAATTCCAGAATGAGTTAAAACTCGATCCGCATATTAACACGCAATCGGTCTGCCAAGTCATATCTTGGTGGAAAACACCCGAAAACCCGATTTTAAGGGTTGGCTCGTAGGTTTACCATTGTGTGTTCCTGATCCCAGTCCTCCATGTTTTCATACCTTTGGGTGCAGGAAAACACAATGGTAAACCTACGAGGCAATCGCTAAAATCGGGTTTTAAGGTGTTTTCCACGAGGCTAACGAAAAGGACAGGCTACCGCGGTGCATTCCACTTATCTTTCTTTACAGACCGCTTGAGTGACGTGATGCTCTTTTCGTACACCTGCATTGGTGGATTCGAGCATCACGTGACTCCCGCGGTCTTTAAAAAAATATACTCGTAAAGCACCGCGGTAGCCTTTCTTTTTCGTTAGCCTCGGTTTTCCACCAAGATATGACTTGGCAGACCGATTGCGTGTTAATATGCGGATCGAGTTTTAACTCATTCTGGAATTTCATCCGTGAACTCGATGAGGTGATTGTCTGTGCTGCCGCCTCCCGGTCTATAAGGACTATGTTATTGAATACATTTTACAATGAATTTGCCTGATTGGGACTTAAAACGGCCTATAGAGGTGCTGATTGCAGCCATCGGTACAGGAAAATTGTCCCTTTAACTAATGCTAAAGTGCGATTGAAGCCATTATTTATTATAAACGCGTTTAAAAGTGTTAGATATTCAAATTCCGATAATTTTTACTTTGCCATATAAACACAGAACACAAATAGCACATGAAATCTGAAATTGCGCAAAAAAATAATCATTATGAACAAATTAAAAATGCATGTAACGCAATGGGATTGCAAGGGATTTTCCTGAAGGGAGAAGTTATATATTTTTCCACCAGACGGCGTATTCGAGCGCTTGAATTCCTAATAACAAATACGACGACTCATTATGAATCATTAATTATTTATAAATAATTATGTACATTAGTAAGTACATTTACATAAAATAAAAAAGCAAAAATCTTATTTCCGCATTCTTTTATTTGACGATCCATGCTGTTCATCGACATCTACAACATAAAAAATAGATGTATGGAATTAGTGGGTTTTTTATTACTACCAATATTATAGAATAAATGTTTTCTTAATGGTAAATATTTCATACTTTGTGGCATGGCTTGTTCATCTTCTATTGGGTCCACGGATTCAGTGAGTGGGCAATGCAGCTACAGCTCGGTTTCAAGGTAAGCTCGTCTTCCTCGTCTTCACGCACCACTGCGATGCTGTTGAAGTTACCCTCGCAGTTGTGGCACATGTTAGTACAACAAAGCCCTGCCTTCTTGCACCAAAAATTTCGGTTGCAGTTCTCTGTGCACTTGCAGGATACAAGCATCAACAAAGCAAAGGGAGCAGGGTACAGTAAATACAGGCTGAAGGCCAGCATTTGTTTTCTTCTGTCCCCACTCATCAGCCTTTTTTTCAATCCCCAGTCATTGCTGGACTTGGTGATATACTCTTAAAGAATGCTGTTGCGCTGCACCTGCAGATGGTGGTAAAACAGCAATATTAGAACTGTATCTAAAAGCTGACTTCTTGTACGAAATATACTTTAGATAGTTCAGCGAAGGCACATTCGTCACAATATAGCCGTACAGTGAGACAAGGAAACGTTCCACAGCAGCTGCAACCATCTCCTGAGTAGCGATCAGGTATTTGAACACTTTAACAACGTCTGCAACATATGGATTATTCCCAAGAATTTTGAGGAACTTCATTTTCCCTTGCATAAACGGTGCTGACTTTGTATCGCACCCGCTCATAGCGTGTAGGAAGAGGATGTTTTCCGCAACCGTTGAATTCATAGCATTTGATGGAGAAAATGTCAATGGAGAAACGGTGTCCTTCCCAGGTTTTAAAAAGAAAACGTTTTCAGCTCTGCAGAGACCTATCAAAATGACCAAGAGCTTTACATCCTCCCCAACTATATTCACCATCTCATTTTATGGAACCAAGGACAAAGCAGTGTTTAAAATAAAGGTGTCTGCGTGTTCTTTTGCTTGCTTGCATGTAATATCCGGTGATGAAAACCTGTCAATCAACATAGATATTAACCTACCCTTGTTTTTTGGGTTAGCAAGAAACTTTTCTTCGGACGTGGTAGGTATCGTTGTGCCGTCAAACAATACGTCAGTCAAAGCATGCTTCCTTAACTCCTTAAGCACCATATTCAATTTAGTGATAGTATGCTGAATACCAGCTATGTTAAATTTCGTCAAAAATACAAAAAAATTACAAATTACAAAATTCATACCGGAAATTCTAAAAGAATAATTTTAATTTCAGTTATCACGAAAAGTCTGTCATTATATAAAATACAAATTACTACTATAACTTTCTGGTATGAATTCAAAATTTTGAAATTAAAAAAAGGTCAAACTGGCAACCTGCACGTACGCACATACGTCCTGAAATTACAGATAGAGGTTTTCATGACATACGCAGGTACGTCGTGGTGCTTAAGGGGTTAATCGTCTCATACGCCCATCAGTTTTTTACCACTTTGTACGTCATCAGGGTAGCCATCAAAGACAACTACTGCCTGTGGTTGATATTTTGACTACTGCACGTACTCAACATATTCGTCGGGTATTAAAGAAAAAGAATGATTTGTAGACCAAACAGCCCTATGCAATTAAAAATAACCATCAATGACGAATTGAACCCTGCCACTGAACCGCTTGGTTGTTAGGGGTTTGAATGCCTTGTAGAGAGTAGATTTGGTTCCTTTTATTAATTCATTGTCGAATTTTATTAAGTCATTGTCTTTTATTAAGTCATTGTCAGCACGGAATAAGGTCCTGGATCGTACGTCAAAAACTCCTCAATATCTTCATCCGAGTGCTTTGTAACCGAAATTCGCTGGAAAAAAGATGTGGGGTTAATAGAGACCAATTCGTCGTCTACTCGTATCACAGTATCACACTGTTTATAACAACAAGAGGTTTTACTCTGTCGCTCCGTTTAAATTTGACAGTTCCAAAGTCACCACCAACAACATTGCTCCCGTCTTTAATGCCTCACTCCCTAGACTTATGGAAGTTGATCCGTTTAGGCAAAAAATAAAACTTTTAGGAACTGAAGTCCGTGTCAGCTTTTATTAGCGAAACTGTGTTTTAGTTATTTTATTTTTGTGTTATTTAAAAGGCAAATTAAAAAGTGCCATATTTTTGTAAAAGCAAATGGAGATTTTGATCCGATCCCAGGTATGCTCATTTTTATTTATTTTTTAGTTATGAAGAACACAATGAACCTCAGATGCATAAAATATAATCAATCATATAATTTTTAGTATCATTAATGGTCAACATTTGCGTTATAACGCCCTTTCATAGATAATCCGCGAAGTGATGACTTGGTAGCGAAAGGATTAAACTTCGAAAATATTTCTTACATCCGAAAGATCACTTTATTGAATAAACAAAGATTTTCTTGGTAGATGAAAAATAAGAATAAAGTTTATGAGTTCGTCGATATGACGATCTTTCGTTTTAAATTATCGTTCATTGGATTTCAGTGCCTGTTCAGTCCACTATAATTGACAGTTAGACTTGTTTTATATTAAGAGTTTTAGCACTCTTCTCGATTCGTGAAAAGTTCAGAATTCTCTCTCACTCTAGTAGGATTTTTATCCAGATCATGTGTTGCATCTCAAAAGGTTTCTCGTTCCCTGTCCGCACAAAACTTGTTGCGGGCGGGCTTTCTAGTATTCGCCCGGGTACTCAGCGTACCTTTTATTCTCGAACAGAGGTCTAGCACCTCTTCGCGTTCCTCTCGCAGTCACCCGGGTACTTGGCGTAACTTGTATTCTCGAACAGAGGCTTGGAACCTATCAGCGTTTATCTCAATCTGAACTCTTAATTAAAATCCTTTCGCTTATGGTTTTCGCAATGAGAGGGGCGTTTGTCCGAGGAGGGGCTTATCAGGACCACTTGTACCGTGGGATCATGACATCACCTGCAAACCAATGCTGTATTGGTTTCTTTCTACAAGGGGAAAATAAGTAGTTGCACTTTGTGGTTTCTCATGAAGATCTTTTTCTCACCAAGACAGGCCACCAGCAAAGTAAGTCCTGTCATCCTTGTTGGACAATGCTGTCAATTATAATTCTAAAGTTTTCCTCTGTTCACAAAAGAAGTTCAGGATTGCCACTATTTCAAAGCAACGCCGATGTGAGAAAATATGCTGGAAATGTTCTTTTAAAAGTTTTCACACGAGAACTCTCAGCTGCCAAACACTGGTTCTTACGCAACGTCACGTAAAAGTAAAAATGGATTCTTTATAGCGTAAAATGGTTAGTTTCTATGTTACATTGATGTACAGTGCCGTATTTCCCGTTGTTTCAGTTTTTTGCTTTTAACACCCATTTCTGTGGCATTCTCATGGCTAAACTATTGATCAGAGAAAAGAATTTCAATTTATAAAATGTATGAAATTTTATCCTCTTTGATTCATATACTGTCGACTTTCACGCAAAAAACATAGTTTTAGAGTTATTTTGATTGTTTTATCAAAATAACTCTAAAACTCCTTTTTTTACTCCGTTTTCCGTCATCCGAAGAAAGTCCGTTTTTTTTGTAACAAAAAAAAGTATTTACCGGAAAAAAGTTTATTGGAAAACCTCATTCATCTTCAGCGACCCCAAAAAACACAAAAGTACCAATTATCAAAACTCCACCAAAACTTTATTTTATTTTCTACCAAATGACTGGACTAATAATAGGCAAGAAACACAAACACGGAATTGGCGACTCAAAATACTGCGTATGTGGAAAGTATTTATGAGCTAATAAATTAATCCGATTTACCTTACCTGTTAGACCGGGAGGCGGCAGCACAGACAATCACCTCATCGAGTTCACGGATGAAATTCCAGAATGAGTTAAAACTCGATCCGCATATTAACACGCAATCGGTCTTCCAAGTCATATCTTGGTGGAAAACACCTTAAAACCCGATTTTAGCGGTTGACTCGTAGGTTTACCATTGTGTTTTCCTGCACCCAAAGGTATGAAAACATAGAGGACTGGGATCAGGAACACACAATGGTAAACCTACGAGCCAACCCTTAAAATCGGGTTTTCGGGTGTTTTCCACCAAGATATGACTTGGAAGACCGATTACGTGTTAATATGCGGATCGAGTTTTAACTCATTCTGGAATTTCAGCCGTGAACTCGATGAGGTGATTGTCTGTGCTGCCGCCTCCCGGTCTATGTATTTAATGTATCACTATTATCCCTCAAAGGCTGACTTTGCGACTGAGAAGTGGCACTAGTTAACCAAGTATTTTAACTTTTCGAACTTTTTTCAATGTCTAAAGAATTTCTTTTATTTTTTTTTCCCTTTTCGTAGCGCCACTATGGTTCACACGTTTCATGTTGACATAATTGTGACACTGCTCTAACTACAACCATCATGGCCCGCTTAAGACTTAGAAGTAGGGGAAGCCCGGGAAGCCCCTTTTACTCTGCCAATTATGCTTCAACAATTTGAATTTTTATCATCAAAATTTCGAGTAAACAACACTTTTAATATTAAACTAAAACTACCAATATACATATAATTTTTTTTGTATTATATACATAACAAATTAATTTTGTAAATGAATTTACAAACATGAAACAGGTGTGAATATTTGAACATCAAAATATATTTTATGCTTTACAAATTGCAGGATTTGTCAGTGTTAAGAACAGTGTAGGGACAACGAATATTTGACGCAAATTTATGCTTAGCTGCAACACAATTTTGCTTCTATTTTATAAACAGAAATTTGGTATCACCTCTGTATGCTAATTACTTTCCCCTTTATTTAAATAACCTATTCTCCACTCTTTATGAATATAAACAAAATATAATTATACAGATTAAATTTTCTGTTAAGCACGTTTGAAATTAAAATGTAAAACATAAGAAAAATTAAAATAAGTTGCATTTAATCACTGATTTTATACCATTTGTTATATCAACAGAAAAAAAAATAGAGTATAAATGTGTCAGTAATAGTCTGAGGGAAAATTTAGTAGCTATAATTAAGGAAAAGAAAATACATTTTTTACCCTGAATGAAATTTTCCCCCCTAAAAATTAGTTTTGAAAAGTAAATTTGGGGGCGCCCTTTGTATTTCAGTGGGTAAACTCGGGCTTCACGTGCCTATGCGGTACACAGGCCCTAAAAACCATACTACGAGACGAAAGATCAGTTGACGTCAC
The DNA here is from genome assembly GCA_963931845.1 of Maratus michaelseni. Lineage (NCBI taxonomy): Eukaryota > Metazoa > Arthropoda > Arachnida > Araneae > Salticidae > Maratus > Maratus michaelseni. Next base: position 4,081,422 of record OZ007593.1, read on the forward strand.
TCAGGGCAAAACTTTGACGTCACTCAAGGCAAAAGATGATTTTGATTGGTGTACGAACAGGGACGAGTTTGTCTGATTGGCTGGGAGAGGGGGAGATTGATTGACGGGAGTGTTTGTTTGTAAACAGGCCCTTTCCTTATACGCCTTGAATCGTAGCCTATGAGCACTACACAGAGCTCGATTAGTAGTCAGCAGTCTTCTTCCGCTGGCCAGCGACACGACACAGCCCCACTACGTGGGCTAACATAAACAGAAAACAACTGGGCACTGCTTAAAATTGATTGAAAAAAATTAGTGGGAAAAAAAGCGTGATCGTAAAATTAGTGGGAAATAGTGAATTTTTCTTATGTAACTAATTGTCTGAGTGCAACGAAGACTCATACACAGCGCAGTATTACTTTGCCCCATATATAGCTACGATGAATATTAAAACCTTTCGTCAAGCATAACTCAAAAAATATTTAACGGATTTCGTTCAAATTTTTACAGCAGGTACCTATAAAGGTGACAACGACGTCTATTTATTTCCAAGAATAAATGTCAAACCGTTTGGAAATTATATTAAAAAAATAGATAAAAAAGCACAATTAAAGTACATACGTCACGAAAATTTTGTGCTTACGTCATTTTCACCGGCGGGAGATTTTCGTAGACAATCGGAATTGAAAAGTTCATGGAGTACATGGAGCAAAAAAATATGCACGCACTAATATTCAGCACAATAAAATATATTTCAATTTAGTAGAAATCGAAAAATAATCTGGATTTTTTTCTGTTTGAAAGAAAAACCCCGCAATAACTTGGTAGACTTGGTATTAGAGATTTGGCGCAAATCTCAGCAATAGCAGCTTTTTTTATTTCGCGTGTGTAAATTAAAAAAAAAAAAAAATTCTTTGGTGTTTAAATAAAAGGTTTCGATTTATGGCATTATTTCTTTTTTTTCGCTCTCTTTTTAGCATTTTAAATGGGATTAATGAAAGGCATGTATTTTAAATTAAATGAGTGAAAGGTTTATATTTAAATGAAATGAATTCAATATGAAAATGTTATAGGAACAATATTTGGCGATTTATCAACTGCGCCATGATAATATAAAAGTACCAATATATCAAACGGTATGTAGTATGTGAAATGAAACAATTATATTATAATCACCCATCGTACAAGAAAAAAAAAAAACTAATATTCTGCATTCAAAGAGAAAAATCCATCTCCTGTGCTGTAAGATTTGGCGAGTTCTTTTTTGGTGATAAGTTTTTCGATGTGATTGTTGGGATCTACAGGATTTGGCTTACTTTTTCTAAATATTATTTTTTTGCAGATGTAGTATTATGTAAATATATTTTTTTTGCAGATATTTTTCTATTTTGTATATTCGGCATTCTATTTTGTATATTTTCTATTTGGTATTTGGAAAAGAGATTTTTACCTTTTAATCTGTGCCTTCGGAAATATTAAAAATTAAAAAAAGATTTACATATATCAAGCGTATAATGTTATGTTTTACATTTTTATACGGACCACTTCTCCATTTTTAGATTTTAAATGCTATTTATTATTTACTAGCCGTTTATTAATTGTTTACAATTTACCCCCCTGACAATAACAATTATTTATCACAAAAATGCCTCTTAGGTTTGTTAAATAAGTTTGCTTATGTATTTTCATTACTTATTAAAATATCGAATATGGCGATAAAATTTTATTTTAGCATCATGCTTAAATTTTTAAGATGGTGCAAAAACATGCTTTAATAAACGTATGTTTGTAAATATTTGAAAAACATGTTTTATCGCTCTCTTGAAAAATTTTGTAAGATGCTAAAACTACCTTTTGGCACCATTTTAATTTTTTTTCGCCAACCGACATAGGATACGAAACTTTTCCCCATTCAGATATACAGGCAAGGCTCTTCTCAAACAAGAGTAAATCTAGCAACAATATTGTTTTAACTCTATAAGAGTTACAATAATGATATTAAATGCTCCGATTGGCTTTGGGCCCAATTACGAAAGTTTCTCCTAAAAAAAACTGTAGAAGAAGTCTTATACATTTGTTTGAAATGAAGCTCGGTGTACAAGGTATTAGTTAATAATACAAACAACACTAATCGCATGGAGGCAAAAGTTTTAATTTAAATGTATATATTTGAAACCCTCCCCCCCCCCCCCCAACAAAAAAATAAAATAAAATAAATAAAATAAAAATAAAATAAAAGAAAGTTACAGTGATGAATTTAAAATCACATTAAGTCACGCTTTCTGATATCAGCAATTGACTGCAAACGCGATAACGAAACTTTCACTTAACTTAATAACAAGTAGCTAATATAGCCCTCAGTGTACTTTGCAGTTATACAGACCTTGTGGTTTTTTAAAAAAGCTTGAGACAATTCAGGTTTAAGAAGTTGAGATTTACTGTCAAATGATATAAACAACTATGAACACAAAACTGATGAATTATTATTCAAGTTTATGTATGTATTTAAAAAAAATTGCATCTGATTACACTTATTAGATAAATTACTTCTGTTTGCATTTAATAACTGATAAAAGGCTTCTGTATATTAAATGAATTGTTTAAATATTGGGAAGAGGTGGCGAGAGGTAGAAAGACGAGTAAACAAACAGGTAGGGAGACGAGTAGCGACATAGGTAGGCTGATGGGTAGCGAAACGAATAGACAGACGGCTAGAGAGAAAGGTAAAAAGAGGGTTGACAGAGGGGTAGAGATATGGGTCACGAGATGGATAGAAACACCAGTAGACAGGAATGTAGCGAGAAAGGTTGCGAGACGCGTAGCGTGGTAGATAAAGAGGCGAGTAGAGAGATGAGTACAGAGACGAGTTGACTGACGGGTAATGAGATTGGTAGCGAGTCGGGTACAAAAACAGACGGATAGTGAGACGGGTATACAGACGAGTAGAGAGATAGTAGATGGGTACGGAGATGGGTAAGAAGATGGGTAGAGAGGCGTATAGCCAGACGGGTAGAGAGACAGATAGACAAGTTGTGAGACAGATGGACAAATGGGTAGCGAAGTGGATAGAGACACGGCTAGACATACAAGTAGTTAGACAGATAGACAGACGGTTAGAGAAATAGATTGGCGCATAGCGAGACCGGTAGAGAAATATAGAGACAGGTAGCGAGACGTGTAGAGAGATAGACAATCGGTTACAGAGACGGGCAGAAGAACAGATAGGGAAACAGACAGATTGTGGAGAGACAGACAGACAGGCAAAAGAAAAGTCTGCGGATTGGCACAGTAAAGGCGCAGAGCCTCCTAGAGAATAATCAAGAAGTATCTGTTAAGCTTAACTTTGAAATATATATAATTTTTCAATTTTGCCGATATGGAGATTTAATGTAAAAGTTATTTTACAGAAGTCATCGAAAGATTTTTTGTATACTTTAATAGTAATTTAGACTATAGTTTTGCAATCTGGTTTGTAGCAAAGCATGCTGTCAATGTGGTTTGAAGTGTAAGAGTTTCTATAAACAGTTATACAAATAATAGATATATAATCAAGGAAGAAAAATTTTAAATTCAAACACAAAAAAAAGGTGCAATAATGAAATAAAATTTAAGCCACGCTTGATAGAATAATCTATTGGCTGCAAATCCAATCACATAACTTTAAAAAGCTTGGCGTTTTAAAAGATCCGCCGTTTTTTTTTTCAAGTTTTGCGCAATATGCGCTTAAGAAAATGAGATTCTTTGCCACATGTTAAAAAAAAATATGACAACACATCTGATGAACGGTACTTCTTTTCTATTTTTTTAGCAGTGTATATGAATTTATATATGATATTTTGTAAATCTATCATTTAATTTACTCTTTTTCTTTATATTGTAATTGTTAACCCTATGTTATCAGCAATATCACTCAGACTAATCCCTTTGAGGGAAGTCCTAGTTATAAATTTGTACTCATATATCCATTTTGGGGGGCCCCTTCGTCCGGGGGCCCTCGGCAATCGCCGACCAGCCGACCTGGCCAGTCCGGGCCTGCAGGTAAATAAAAGATGATGGTTAAAACTCCACAAGTAAAAAAGTAAATCCCAAATTCTGTTTGATGTGCAAAATATTTCATCAAACATATATCTGTTAAATTTAGTACCAATATAACAATAACATCATATAAAAAGCAGTTTTCAGTTATGAATAGAACATTGGTCTTTAAGAAGCATATTTTATTTAAAATTATGGCCTATTTTAATTCATATCAATTGGAGTTTGATGTTTTGAGATGGAAGTGTGATTAAAAATAATCATCATCCAGAGACGTAGGAAAGAAAAGGGCTTATACTACAATTTATTTAATATTTAAAACTATCAATCAAAATTTTTAACCTGTTAAAACTTTATCTTTTATGAAAGGGGCTCCTTCTACTCTAGTTGTCTCAAAATATGATTGATAATCGAAACTCTGTATAATTTTTTTAAATTTTAAATCTTCTATATAAGATAATGTTTATTTCGTGATAATAGCATTAGTCTGGACAATTGATAATCACAATCTGTCGATAACTTGAAAATGACTACTTGAAACACCTCCTATATATATATATATTTTTTTTTCTTTGCTATGTTACTATCATCATCATAAACATCCTACATTTGAATGACAAGAAACAGTACAGCTGTTTCATTAGATATATTATTTTCATTTTAAAAAATAGAAAATTTGAGGAGTGTATTATTAGTTTCTGTATTATGTCCAATGCAAAGGATGGGGAGGGGGGACGTCATTCAAGAAATTTTCACTAAATTAGAAAAAAAAATCCTACGATGAATGTAAGTGTAGATATGTGTGAGTGTGACCCTTCCTTTAAAAGTAGCCAAAGTTTGGCGAAAGACACAGATGATTGCCTGGATGATAGGCGTGTTCGAAGGAAGCGCCTTTGCAGCAACCCTGTACAAAACTCATTCGTCATTGTCTTACTAGCGTCTTACGTCTTACTAAAAAGTTGCCTTCTCATTGCTTTTTTCTTATTATTTCTAACCTTCTCCATCTGTTTTTGTTGTTGTTGTTGTTGTTGTTTTCTTTTTTGCGCATAAGAGTGGATTAACAGAATGGCTTTCGCTTAATTTTTTCTCGGCATAAGATCCGTGTAGTTAGAGCAAAGAATATAAAGAAAATATTCTTTGGTTAGAGGTCTGCATAGGTTGAAATTTCCAAGACCGGGAACAGCCTGACGCATAGAAGAAAGTTTTTGGACACGGCCCGGCCCGTACAAATTATTGGTCTGGCCAGGCCCTGTATTAAAAGCTAAAAGTACGGCCGAGCTCAGCTCGGTTCGACCCGACTGAATTTCTACAAAACATAGATTTTTGTGCCTCTATGGTTAGAAATTGTCTTGTGCGATGGGTTCTGATAGAAAATACTCATTTCAGCCTTTTTTTTAATGTTTATTTTTTAAAGTAACCAGAGCTGTCGCTGTGATGCATTGCATAGGCACGTCCGTTATAAAATACTGCCCCTCCCTACATTTCTTTCTTCCTGTGCCTATTTAAACTATATTGATTTTTTAATGAATCTCTATTTGTATATAATTGTTTGTGTGTGTTATCATTAATATCTTTAATCCATATTCCATGGCTTGAAGACATAAAAATCTGATAAATGCTATACAGTAAAATCTTTTAAGTCGGAATCGCATAGGAAAGAAAAATCCGTTATAGACAGGTTCCCTTATTAGCAGGAACATCGTCTGCTGTTAATGTTTTATCTTCTTTTCGCACGTATTATTATGTACATTTTGCAAAGATCAACACTTTTTCCGCTTAAGACAGGATTCCGTCATTGACAGATTTATTTTCACAGGTTTTACTGTACTTTATTATCATTACTTATGAATAAATTTATTAACACTTTCCAACCTAGTTGAAAAGTGTTTATGATTTCGGTTTGTCTGCCGTCTGTCCGTGCTCTAACTCCCGTAAAAAAGGATTGCCCTGCAATTTTTATATGTTATTGTCGTTATCTATAGCATGTTCCCTATTTCAACTGAAGTGTGTAGCAGTTATAGTTTTTTTACAGGGTCTCTCAAAAGAATTCCGTTACATTACGGTCTATGGGGAAAAATCATTTGCGGTTTATTTTAATGATGTTACACAATTTCAAATACATTGTAATTGATATATATCACTAAGGTGCATTACAAGAAGCTTAATAGGGAATAGGGTGTGCATAGCACTTATAGTTACTTTACAGGGACAGTCAAAAGAATTCTGTTACATTACGTCTATGGAGAAAAATCGTTTGCGGTTTAATTAAATAATGTTTCACTATTTTAAACGCATTGAAATTTATATATATCACTAAGGTGCATTACAAGAGGCTTACTACAGAATATTGTGCATAGCAGTCATCGTTCATTTACAGGGACACACAAAAGAATTCTCTACTGCCTGTTAAAAATAATTCCTGGAAGTGCGTTTTAAGTTGCTGAACGCGATTTTAAATTTAACTCATTTTTTGTCTATTACTGGGTCTGTATTTCATATACAGGACAGCATAAAAGTTCGAATACATTTCCGTTTATTGACAGAAACTCCAGAAGTAGAATTTTAAACTGTGCTGCGCGTTTCCAAACAAAACTAAAATTTAGCATCCTATGTAGTATATATACAAATCTGTAGATCCTATACAGGGCTGAATAAAAGTATTCGGATAATTTTTCGAATATTGTATGTGTTGGAAATTCCTGAAATTACGTTTTTAAATAGGTTATGCGTTTTCCAAATTGTTTACTTAGATGTTATCTTTCAGCTTATTAAACGGTCATGATTTGTAAAATTATTTTGGAAGCATTGGAAAGTGTTACATAATCTATGCTTGACGCATGATTTTTGTTCTTGTTTTTTATGTAGAAATTACTATTCATTAAAAAGAATTTTAATTGTACAATAAAGGCGATTTAAAAATACATGCATTTTTCGCAAAAAACTGTTGAGCCAAGCGAAATTTTACTGATATTTGCAGTGGTATCAGTATGGGTCGGGACCGGGCCTGAAATTTTCAACCTGTGCATCAGACTTCTAGAAAGAATGAAGTCCAGGTTCGACTCGACTAGGAAAAAAGAATTTTGGCCCTACCCGTGTCTGCAGGGAAAAGTAATGACCGGCCCGGAAAGAGTGAAAAACATGCCCGGTCTGGACCGAGTCTTGTGAATGAAAATTGGTTCGAACGTGTGTCGTGCTCGTGCCCGTGCAGACCTCTACACTTAGAAAAAAATATATATATATATAGTGCTGTCATTTTCCCATCCATAAAAAGCCGGACTGCGGCTTCGAAATCGGACCGTAAAAATACACTAAATTCTATGAAAACTGCATCTGTCTGAAACGGAATCCTGATTTTAATGTAAAAAAGTTCTTAGTCTCTACGTAAGAAATACCATAAAATTATACCTGTTAAGACGAAAACCTGTCTAAAACTGAATCTCTCTCCAGTCGTTTGAGTTTTCCTCTTAGTAGGTTTTACTGTGCTAAATAAACATGACAATTTTACACAGTAAAATCCGTGAAAGCGGGATCGCTAAGGAGGGAAACAAAATTCAATTTTGGGGATGTTTCCAATTGAACAGTTACAATCGTATGGTATATTCCTTCAGTAGGCACTATAATTTTTTTATGCTTTTAAGACAGGATTTCGTTATAAACAGCTTCCGTTATCCCAAGTTCTACTGATCCATGTACATTAAAACGTGTAAAAACAAAATCGCTTAGGGACCGGATTTTTTTTTTTTTTTTGGACAGGTTACAGACTTAGCATGTAGATTTGTACGATATCCCTTTCAGCAGTACCATAAAGATTTTCCCGTATAGACAAGTTTTGTTTACACAGGTTTTACTGTATAAAGTCAAACTCTACGCAGTATGGTACTAAAACTATGGTCTAAAAGAAATTTAAGAGAATTTGTTGCAGTTTCACACAGACAGTTGGAATATTTTGGCGAAAGTGGTATTATAGTCCATTGTTTTTGTAACGCGTAAACAGTTGTAAACATAAAGAATATTTGATGATTTATCATCTGCGCCCTGCTAACAAAAAAATTGCTTAAAATTAATTTATTAATTTATAATTAAATTCTAAAATATCAAAATGTTGTATTAAAATTCTGTACACTTTCCACAATTAGAAAAAGTTTTGTTTTAATGTAGGAGGTTAAGCATTCATATTTATTAATTAACTTTAAGGCTGTACTCAAATCCAAACTGGCAACTTTCTGACACATTTCTGAATTCTTTTTTGTTCGCAAACACATGGAATTGGCACATGATCTTACTCAGAAACTATGTAATCTGATTTTCCTCTTTTCTGTAAAGGTATAACGTGCAGAAAATACTGAGAAGTTGGTGGTTATGAATCTAATTACTGGGCGCGACAGCGCGGGAAAAGAAAAAACTGTCATCATGCGACAACAATCGCTTGCAACCCAAGATGTAATTCAATTATCTAAAAAGTAAAAAGGCCTGTTCGATTACAAATCACTTCAATAATCATGCCTCCAAGCGTTATATCCTTTTGCATGAGTTCGCATATGTGTCAGAAAGCTTCTCATTGTTAAACAGGGAAATTTTTGGGGGGAGATCCGCCTTAAGGACAATCCTCCATCCTTACCTAAAAAAGTATCTAGTGTTGAAATTAGAGGCTTCCTTCTATTGAATTCATTCTTCGCATTCGTACATTGGTACTTCAGTATACATAATTTCTTACTTGACTGTTGACATGGATTATATAATAATAATAATAATAATAATGATCAACGATTGTTGATGTGATTAAAATGAATCGAACGGTTTGTGCTTTCATTTATCTTTCAAATAACTGAAATTAATTAATCGAAAATTCACAAATATATATTTTGCTATAGACAGATTAAAAGAATTTGGAACTAAAAAATAGTTTCAGTTCCAAAACCAAAAAACAATTTATGTTCAGTTCTGGTTTTCATTTCTTTATTTATAAAATTTTTCATGTTTCCATTTTTCCGTTAGGTTCCAGTTCGAAACCCTACGGCTATTTTAATTTATACGTAAAAACAGCTTTCAATTAAAAAAAATATTTTGTACAGCCGTGTATGTTACCTACAGATTTTTAAACACGCCACGTGATAATTTTATTAAGCTAAACTTTAATTTGTTACATAGTTCATACGTTTGTAATAAATTATTTTATTTGTTTTAAAGTTGTCATTTTTTGTTTTATTTAAAGTTATTTTATTTTATTTTATTTTATTTATTTTTGTGTGTAAGGGGGGGTAACATTTTGTTTAATTTTTTCCCTTATATTTCATTACAAGTGTGAACTATGTAATTTACTTTCGATTGATTGACCCTTTTCATTCAATAACACTGTTTATCATAATCATCCATAACTACTGATTTTTTTCAGTTTTCTAAGATTATATTAAACAAATAAAGAATTCTTTGTGATTTTAAACAATGGAAAATTTTAAACCCAGTACCAGGATTTTGTTTTATTTATTACGAGCAAAACCCGCGGCTTTGCTCGCGTAATTCTTGAAAAAATGCAAAGTGGTATTTGTTGGTCAATTTTCATTAGAGGAGATTTTACTGCCACAGATAATTCAGAAAATAATAATTAAGCCACACTAATTAAGCAAATTTCTTTAATAACTATATCACATAAATTGCAATTTTAAAACTTTTCTGTTCCTGCCTCACATTAAAATTTCAGATTTTTTTAAAACTGTTCTATGGATGCATTTGTGTCTCTAACGTAACAGCAATGTAAAATTCCAAGTTTCTGTCCCTAACAATTTCAGATAAATCATTGTTTAGAAGGTTTTTAGAACTTTTTCAGCTTATTTCGCCTTTTTTTAAATCGTTTTTAGCGAGCACTGAAATCTTAAAAATAGCCACCATGCCAAAATTCATCTTCCTATACCAGCAACATCACTAAAATCGCAACTTTGGAATGTTTTTTGCTTCTGCACTTTCTTTAAATTTCGAATTTTGTAAAAACTGCTCTTTGGAAGCATTTACGTATAACAAATAACAGTCATGTTAAATTCTAAGTTTCTATAGCTAACAATTTAGAACAAAAACATAATTTATAACATTTCCCGCTCAGTTGACACCTTTAAACTTCGAATTTTTAATAGACTTTTTATACCAAGCATCTGCATCGTAAAAGTTACAACTATACTAAATTTCCAGTTTCTAACCCGAATAAATCCAATTAAATCATAAAGTAGAACGTTTTTAGACCGCATTTCGCTGATTTCAGCCTGTTACATTTTGATTTGCATTTTAAGAGTAACCACCATGCCAAATACGAATCTTATATACCAGCTGTATCACAAAAATTGCAATTTTAGTACGTTTTTTTTTTTTTTTTTTGCTCCTGTCCTTTTACAATACTCATTTTTTAGTAAACTGTTCTGAGTGATCATTTACGTGAGTAACAGCCAGGCGAAATTTTAAGTTTCTCGCTTTAATAGTTCCAAATAAATAGTAATTTAGAACGCTTCTCAAGCATTTCACTCTTTTAAATTTCGCTTTTTTTTTTTTTTTCAAATTGTTCTGTGCGACCAAATCAGCAGCCATATAAATTTTTAAGTTTCTACCCCTAACAATTCCATAGTAATTGCAATTTAGAACGCTTTTTAAATGCTTTCAGCTTATTTTACCTTTTGAAATTCTTTACAAACCATTGTTAGCGAGCATTTGTATCTTAAAAGTAACCGCCATGTCAAATTTAAAGTTTCTAATCCTGTTAGTTAAAAAAAAAAGAAAAAAAAAGAATCGTAATTTATAACTTTTTTTTCTTTTTCACCCATTTAAATTTCGATTTATTTAAAAAACTTTTCATTGTGTGCACTATTGCCTTAAAAAGTATCAGCCATATTAAATTTCAAGTTTCTGTCCTTAACAATTCCATATAAATCGTAATTTAGAATGTTTTTAGAGCAGTTTTCCCTCATATCACTCTTAAATTTCAATTTTTTTAAAAACTGTCCGTAGAGAGCATGTATATCTTTTATAAGTTACTATCTTTCCCAATTTCAAGTTTCTAATATCTTCAGTATAATAAAAATTGCAATTTTAGAACGTTCTTCGCTCTTGCAACCCTCTAAGGATAGTGGCACTGACATAAAATATAGCCTGTGTTAGAGCACAGACTGTCACAACAAATTTGAAAGCATTACATTTAAAATCTGTGCGGTAGTTACAAAGATTCCATCGAAATTGTAATTTAGAATATTTTTAGAACACATTTAGCTCATTTCACCCTTTTAAATTTCGAAATTTTTAGAAACTGTTCATACAGAGCATTTACATCGTATAATTAACTAACATGCCAAATTTTAAGTTTCTAGTTATTTCAGTATGAAAATTTGAAATTTTAGAGCGTTTTTCGCTTTTGCACCCCCCCCCCTTGTGGTAGTAACCCCGATATAAAATATAGCCTATGTTACAGCAGGGACTGTTACCTCTAATTTGCCACCATCACTTTTGAAAATGGTTCTGAAGTTCCAGAGATTCCAAAGAAATTGTAATTTAGAATGCTTTTAGAACGCTTTTCGCTCATCTCATCCTTTTAAATTTCGAATTTTTTTAGCATTTGTTCTTAGAGAGCATTTACATCTTATAAATAATTACCATGCCAAATTTCAAGTTTCTAGTTCCTTCAGTATAAAAAAAATTGAAATTTTAGAATGTTTTCTGCTCTTTCACCCCTCTGTGGTAGTGGCACCGACATAAAATTTAGCCTATGTTGGAGCAGGGATTGTCACCATCAATTTGCCACCATCTCTTTTGAAAACGGTTCAGTAGTTCCAGAGATTCCATAGAAATTGTAATTTAGAATGTTTTTAGAACGCTTTTCACTCATTTCACCCTTTTAAATTTCGAATTTTTTTAGAATTTGTTCTTAGAGAGCATCTACATCTTATAAGTAACTACCATGCCAAATTTCATGTTTCTAACACCTTCAGTATAAAAAAAAATCGAAATTTTAGAACGTTTTTTGCCCCTGCACCCCCCCTGGGGGTTGTGGCACCGACATAAAATATGGCCTATGTTGGTGCAGGGATTGTTACCATCAATTTGCCACCATCACTTTTGAAATCGCTTCGGTAGTTCCAGAGATTACCCCGTACAAACAAACAAACAAACAAAAAAACAATCGTTACTCCTTTATAATATTAGTATAGATTATTATTTATTTATTTGTTTATTTTATTATTATTTTTTATTTATTTATTTATTTATTTTGAGGGGAGTAGCGTATAGTTTTTTAGTTACATTGAATTTGTATAATAATACAAAATAACAAATAAAACAGGAGAATTAAGAAATAAAGTTTTTTTTTTTTTTTTTTTTTTTTTTTTTTTTTAAGGTTTAAAATTTAGAACCCCTAATATGGTAAATCCATTTGTAAGTATTGCAAACAAATTTGGTACGTGTGTAGTTTTTTTTTTTTTTTTTTAAGCATAACTCCAGAGCTTACGTGGCGGAATGAACTGTAATTTTATATAAACTCTAGCTAAATTTATAAACTCTAGCCCAGCGTTGCCCGGGCCCGTGATAAAACTTTAAATAAACCCTAAATTTGTATTATTTTATATATTTTACTCGATTTTGTATGAATTTATATCTTTAATGACGAAATCGCAAAATCGTAAAAAAAAACATTTACTTATTTTTTGATGATCATTATATAGTTAAAAAAATAGATTTTCTTGTCCAAGCATTTTGAAATTTTTAATGGCCTTAAATATAACGGTTTTGCGTAAAAATAGTATTTGTCGTTCGATCTCTCTGAAATTTTAATCGTTTATAAATACAGTCAAACCTCGTTAACATGAACCTCAAGGGGAATTAAATTTTTGTTCATGTTATCCGTAGTTCATGCTATCAGTAACAAAAAATCCAGATAAAAAAATATTGAGAAATATATATAGGGTAGACTGGGGGCTTATGAGACATGGGAGCTAACGGAACAACAGGGTTTTCTCATAAAATATAACAGTAAAAATTTATCAGTAAATATCATTTCCGGTGTTACACAAGAACATGCAGTGAACCACATTTTTTCATTATCTATTTGCAAACCAAGAAATATTTAAGCATCAAGATGATTTTTTTTTATAGTTAATAAATATCTATTTGATCAACAATTAAATTAGTTTTTAATAATAATACCTTTTATTATGAAGCTTTTATACAATGTTCATTTTTAATCATTATTACGTACCAGAGATACACAGTTAATTTACAATAAGCTTAAATACAGTGGTAAAGGATTCAGGGACAAATGTGCACTTCACATAGATTCTAACGGGAGAAAACTTTGTTTTACGATTTAGACTTATTTTTATTTTAATAATTAAACTATTACTTATATATTTTTTAATAAATTAATAGAAAACTGTTAGAAATAATTGTGTAAAAACATGAATTTTATAAATTACACTTTTTACAGCACGAAGCGTAAAATATGTCCCATCCCAGATAACAATTTTTGATTTTTAAAACATTTTTATAACCCCAACATGTAAATGACTAGATGCTTTTTAAAGGCTTTGTCTGAAAGGTTTGCAAACATTGTAAAAAGCATTATAAAAGGTTGCTAGTTGACACAATCTGAGGTACTTTGTAAGGGTTTTAGGACAAGCATACCAAAATGTAGAAACATAAGGCTAGTTAGAGGATTTCATATTAAGCATTGTAACAAGAATTACAATCAAAGGTAGATATTAATGCTTTTATCATAATTATGATAGCATGCAAGGTTCCGAAAACGGTCATTTTTCATTTTCTTTCCATTGTTCTGCAAAGTTGTGTTATCTTCACCATATAGCATGGGTGCAGGAATGTTTTCAATACTAGGTTTTGAAGATATGCTTCAGGCAACCAATATTCTAAAATCAACTTTCACGCATTTGATTTTCGCGCATGCGCAACCAACTTTCGTAGCGTTGCTTGTTCTTGTTGTTTTCAAAATGTCGCTGTGTTTCCTGTCATCCGATCAGCTTGTCAAAAGTAGTGTTCAATATTTACAGAAAATACGGTAAGTTTGTTACTAGTATATTGTTATTAGTTAAATCTTTTAATCTATGATAACTAAATAATGTATTTCTTTTAACAGGATTAATCCTTATTCACGAAATAATAAAATTTATCATAGGCTTTAGTGTAAATTGCACGTAGGGAAAATTAGGATTTGAAGCTTTTTAAAAATTATTATTACATTAACTTATGTAAACATGATTTACTTATGACCTTTTATAGTATAGCGTTTCTTACTTATCACAAATTTTTAAAACGTGGTTTCAATTTCAGTAAATGCATAACAGGAGTGCTTCATATATGATGAACGAACTCCCATTATATACTTTACTACATATAAATATTAAAGTATATGGGTGAACGGTAAAACACAAAATCTTTAGGGATAGTGTTTAACATGTTTTATTGTCAATTAATAATAAACCATTTAATTATGATCGAATTAAAAGCACTCACTCTAACCTTAATCATAATTTTGCTTTTAGTGATTAATTAACTTATGTCGGTAAATATATATATATATATATATATATATATTGTTTCAAAATCGCCACCACCCCTGGCCGGCGTTTATGATCGATTTATAAATGAAAACATACTTTGAACTTCAACAAATTACATTCAAACAAAATCTTTTTTTAAAATCTATTAGCATTATTAAAACTCTATTAAAGGTAGCTATATTCGAAATTTGTTTCTGTAATATATTCCTAGAAAAATGTACTTTAATTTAAAAAAATGCATTCACTTCCCCTCCTTCTTTCTCTTTCCTCAAAAACATATATATTTTGCCTCATATATTAAACAAGATAATGCTGTGATTATAATGTTTCATTAGTTAAATATATTTGGGAATATCTCATCCATATCAACATTTGTCTATATTACATGAACTCTCCCTTCCCCTTTCCTATAGTAATTTAAAATAAAAAACTGCAAACACAAATAATTGCCCTAAAGTTATTCTGTCAAAAATTGCTGTATTACATCATATGCATGTATTACATCTCAAAACATGAATAAATTTGTTTTATATTATATGTATTGATGGATTAACAAATTACTTATTAAAAATATAAAACAAATACATTCATAGTATAAATTAATTTTTATCTGTCAACTTGCCAGTTGATTGAGAATTGGCAAAATCCTTAATATTATGATTGTGAGTCTTAAATGTTTATTAATTAACTTATTAATTATGATTACCTACCAATACTTTTAGTTAGTACTGGTAAATGGAAAAAAAAATTATTTTAAATTAAATGTTTCTCAAAATTCACACAAAATAAAAAAATTTGATTATTTTAATTTTTTTTTTAATTAAGTTAGTAAATAGGAAATGGTCTTGTCCCCCCCCCCAGAACCCGATTTAGGTCATCTGGGGCCCAAGGCCCAGCAACTTTTTGGGGCCCCCTCAAATTAAAATAGTACCTGGAATTTTTTTGAGGATTATTATTAGACACTATGATACAATTGCCAACTTAAGCCAAATATTTTTATTTTGTTTTTTGTAAACAATTGCAGAAAACTTCATTTTTAAGAAACTTTTTCTAAATTAATTTATTCATTTTGGGGCCCCCAACAGTAGTGGGCCCAAGGCTGAGGCCTAGTTGGCCTGTGCATTAATCAGGCCCTGCCCCCCCCCCTCCAGAATTCTCTGTATTAGCATTGCAAAATAGCCTCATAATAAATCGGCCATCAATCTGAAGTTTTAACCTTTACCTGTATAAATTAAATCTGCCCCTTGAATAATTTTTTATACTATGTGGGATAATGTAACTTTTTTGTGAATACATCAAAAATTACTGTTTGTTTTTATTTTAAATTCAGCTGGGGTTTGTGGGACCCACAACAACAAACAAAAAAAATGTTTTAAATTAGTCTGGGGTCCTACTGTAATGAAAGAATTTACATGATTTACAGAGTATTGTTGAATTATATCAATACTTAACAAAATGAAACTAGGACTGATTTAAAATGTTTTGTTGTTGTTGTTGTCGGGGATCCAGATAACTAGAGTTTATCATACAGCAATGTTTTTTCTTTCTTTCATCTCAAAATGTTCTTTAAATTTGAGATGTGTGCAATATGAATTTTTTGATTTTGACTGTTCTCTGAATATAGGTATATGACCACTTGTCACTGCTTACAATCATTAGATGCCATTTTATGTTTAAATTTACAAAACCATGAAGAACAACATAAAACATTGTGAACAATGTACAATTTTAATAATAAATGTTAAATTTTAATTGAATAATTTTTTTTTCTCAAATGAGGTATTGTGCTGTCTTCTAAAAAACCCACCACAGTACTACATCAAATATTTCACTAAAGTCAATTTTATTGTTTTGTTCTGTTTTTATGCACCATTTAGAATAATAAAAATAGTTAAAAATTACTTAAGGAATGCTTATTCAGTTTTAAAATAATTTAAACTAACAATTGCAGTATTCTGACAAAAACATCCATTTTTACAGATTTTTTTGTTATAATAAAATTTTAGAATATATACATAACTTTTTAATTGTTTTTATGCTAAATCATTAATATGTAATAAAATGCATCATTTTTAGCTGATTATGTCAGTTTTTCTTTTTCCTTTTTTTAAGGTAACATGGGTTATTTTTTGAAAAGTGTTTTTTTTTTTTTTTTTTTTTTTTTTTCAAATTTTTGCCTAATTGGCTGCCACTTTTTAAGAAAGTGATAAAATGAAAAATGCTCAACATTAAAATTTTAGTCAGAACAAGCTGTAAAAATGTATCCATGTTTAATTTGTTTTTAAATTTTTTATTGGACATTATATAGATAAAATTTCATAAAATGGGTTTTTTTAGAGGACAGTACAATATTTAAAATAACGGTGCACATAATGACAAACATGACATTTGAAAAATAATATTTTTTGCCTTTATGCTAAATGTTAAAATAGTATAAATTATTGTATCGAAATGAACTTAAAAAAAATAAAACAAAAGAAAATGAATTTAAAATAAAAAATAATATATTTAAATAAATTAAGTGATAGATCGTGTACTTCATAACCCTTTGCATTGCTTTGTTGACCGTGACTGGACGTTTGTCACTACTACAGAATTAAATTCTTGCTACCACTAATTAGAAAAGATTATCTTCGTAGTATGTTTCTGCAACATTTGTAATTTTAATCTACCACAACGATTTTAGTATAACAATAACTGTGATAACTTGTATATTGTAATTAATAATAGCCGAAGCTTAGAACACGGAAGACGACATTTATTGACATAAACAACGAACAAGTACGTACGATACAAACGATTACGATTAATATAAGGATGATATAACTACAGTTACAGTTATTACATCTCCCTTCTTTAGAATTAAGCTCGTATCTATCATCCTGTGTTCACTTTAGAGATCAAGTCTCTTTACAGGTTTGATGACTCTGCCGGATCTTGTGGTGACAGTGGCGGGATGACGTTTAGCATCATGTGTGACAGAACTGGACGAGTCCGGTGTGGGAGAAGGATTGGGTGGTTTGTCTGGTAGTGTTGAGTTTCCTGCATCCATTGGTAGACTCCTCTTCCTTTCTATGTTGAATTTAATTTCAGTTGGCTTTATGTGACTAGAGTTGCGTCTTAATGTGCCAGATGGAGTAACTACGTTATAAGATCTGGGTGCAGTTTGAGAATCTATCTTAGCAGGGATCCAATTTCTGTGTGCTTTTCGAAGCATGACATTTTGATTAGGCTGGAGCGGCAAGCTTTGTGTTCGTTTCGCATGAGCATCATGATAATACTTTTGCTTCAAACGAGCTTCAGCAAGATGTTCAGATGTATTTTGTATGAGCATAGGTTTTAGGAGATCTTCGCTTATAGGAGTTGTGGTTCTCGTTCTTCTGCCAAACAATCTTTGGGTAGGTGATCCGAGGTTATCTCTGGGTGTGTTTCGGAAGTTCAAGAGAGCCATGTTGATATCTTGACCAGAGAGTTTGCATTTTCGGAGGAGATTCTTTGCTGTCTGGACTGTGTCACGTGGACAGTTTTTATGTAATACTACTTTCACTTTGTTATTGTTACTTGTTCTAGAATAAACTACTGGTTTGGTGTTTCTTGATATTTCTCTTTATTTTATAACACCTAAGTTAATAGGATGTTACATGGTGTCAGAAGTTAAAATAATTAAATTGAATTTATCTTTTTATTGCTGACATTTTTTTTAAAAAATGCAGCGAGAAGCTACGAACGCTCGCCTTCCGGCAGAATTAGAAGTTACTGAAGATAATATGGCCGTTAAATGGAAGGTTTGGAAACAGGCATTTGAATTTTATGCCATTGCTACGCAGTTAAATACTAAACCTGTGGAAATTCAGGCTGCTACTTTTATGTCAGCTATAGGATCTGCTGCAATAGTTATATTTAATACCTTTAATTTGTCTGAACAAGAGCAGCAGAATGTCGATATAATCAAGCAGAAGTTTCACGAATATTTTTCTCCTCAGATTAATGAAACCTACACTCGATATATCTTTTTTACATGCATTCAAGGTAAGCAAGAAACTTTTGATTCTTATCTTACTAAATTACGTACAAAAATTAAAGATTGTGCTTTTGGTAATCTACAAGATAGTTTATTACGGGATCAAATAGTTCGTGGTATTAATTCCGATAAAGTACGTGAATTACTATTGGCTGAAAAAGATTTAACGCTAAATAAAGCTGTGGATATATGTAGAGCTAGTGAACAAGCTACTTTTCAGTTAAAAGAAATGCATGCAATTTTCGATAATACAGAAAAAGATATAATGATGATTCAGAAATCGAAATCTAATATAATGGCTCATTCACATAAAAATAAGCCAAAAGTCAATAAAACAAATAAGGTATGTTGGCGATGCGGCTTAATACATGAATTTCGTAACTGTCCAGCATTTAATGTCACTTGTAATCTCTGCTCGTTAAAAGGGCATTATGCTCGTCAGTGTAAATTTAAAAAGAAACATGGGTCAATAAATCGAGCCGTACAGGAACTTACAGAAGTTTCTAATGATAGCGATGGGATTAATGATTATTTTAATAATACATTGCATGTTGGAGAACTTACTGACTATCAGAATAATACTTGGTTAACAACTGTTAAGTTTGAAAATGGTGTAGCTGTGAAATTTAAACTTGATACTGGTGCTGAAGGTAACATTATAACGGAAAGTTTAGCGAAAAGGCTTAAAGCCCTTATTCGTAAGTCCAATATAAAACGTTTGAAATCTTTTAATAATGAGTTTACTCCAGTAATTGGTGAAACTGATATTAAGTGCATAGTTCAAAATACGCCTGTTAATCTGAAATTTTTAGTAGTTAATGGAAATTTTAATTGTATATTGGGATGTTCTACATGCGAAAAACTTGGTTTAGTTAAACGTTCATCTGAGTCTGTACAGGTTAATGAAATTGGAACTCAAATTCCAGAGGCTGTTTTTCAAGGTATAGGTTGTTTGAAAGATTTTGAATATGATATAGAACTTCAAAATGGTGCAAATTTAAAAATACATCCACCTCGGAGAATTCCATATGCCATTCGTGATACTGTCAAAAAAGAAATTGATCTTATGGTAAAAATGAAAATTTTAAAACCGGTAACTCACCCTACTCCTGCGGTCAGCCCCTTAGTTGTTGTAAAGAAAGGTGATAAAATACGTTTATGTTTAGATCCAACTGATATTAATAAAGTTATAAAACGACGCCATTTTCCTCTCAAGACAGTTGAAGAGATAGCAGCTCGCGTAGGATCAGCAAAATATTTTACAATACTGGATGCTAAAAAAGGATTTTGGCAGCTTTGTGTGTCACGACGAACATCAGATTATTTGACTGTTAATACACCTTGGGGTAGGTATTCGTTCTTAAGAGTACCATTTGGGCTTGCATCAGCTCCAGAACTATTTCAGCAAGTAATGCATTCGCTCTTAGGTGATTTTGAAAATACTGAATGTTCTATGGATGACATTTTACTATGGGCAGACACAAAACAAGAACTACGAAAATTAACTGTAAAAGTAATTAGACGTCTTTATGATTCTGGACTTCGTCTGAACAAAGAGAAGTGTAAGTTTGAGAAAAACAGAATAAAATTCTTGGGTCATTTATTTACATCAGATGGAATCGAGATAGATCCTGCTAAAGTTCAAGCCATTGAAAAATTGAAAACTCCAACTTGTCTAGCTGAATTGCAGAGATTTCTTGGAATGGTGAACTATGTGTCGAAATTCATACCTGATTTCTCTAGAATGACAGAACCCTTACGTAGACTTTTACGCAAAAATGTATTGTGGGAATGGTCCACAGATCAAGAAAACGCTTTCTGTAAATTAAAAGAGGTTCTTAAAAATACTCCTAAGTTGGCCTACTTTGATGTTAATAAACCTGCAATAGTTTCTGTTGATGCCAGCTCACATGCTGTTGGTGCAGTGCTTCTTCAAAATGGTAGACCAATTGCGTATGCTACTAAAGCATTAACAGATGCACAACAGCGTTATCCTCAAATTGAAAAGGAATGCTTTGCTATTCGTTTCGGATGTAAAAAGTTCCACGATTATATTTATGGAAAACCAGTTACAATTGAAACTGATCATAAGCTTTAGAGGCAATAGCAAAAAAATCATTACAAGCAGCTCCTGCACGTCTTCAAAGAATACTTTTTGATGTTCTTCAATACTCACCCAAGATAGTATACAAAAAAGGTAAGGATATACCCATTCCAGATGTTTTAAGTCGTGATTGCGTTACTGACCTTGCAGAAGATGAAGAGATTGAAACTTTTGAAGTTGTATGTGATGTTCCTCTTCCATTATTGACTTTTTCAGAATTGTTGAATGCAGTTAATGAAGATTATGAATTACAGGAGTTAAAACGTTTAATTCTTGATGGTTGGCCACCTAGGATTAACTCAGTTCCTAAACAACTTCGTAAATACTGGCACTTTAGGGATGAATTAGCTGTTTATGAAAATTTGTTATTCAAATCAGAACGTTTAATAGTTCCCTCTGCATTAAAATCGAAGTATTTGAATTTAATACATCAAGGGCACTTAGGAATTAATTTGTCCTTACATCGTGCTCGAGAAATTATATTTTGGCATGGAATGAGTCGTGATATTGAGTTATTTATACAAAAATGTTCTGTTTGTCAGCAGACAGCCCGTTCTCCCAATACAGAACCATTACAAATGAAACCAGTTCCTCAATTCCCGTGGCAACGAGTGGCCACTGATATGTTTGAATTTTGCGGAAATCAATACTGTCTTATTGTTGACAGTTACTCAGGATATTTTGATTTTAAAAAATTAGTCCATCCTTCATCACAGTCTGTAATAGAATATTTGAAAGATTCGTTTGCAACTCATGGAATACCAGATATTATAGAATCAGACAACGGTCCGCAATATTCATCAGATGCCTTTTACAAGTTTGCTAAAGATTGGAAAATACAACATATTCCGTCTAGCCCGCGTTATCCTAAATCTAATGGCTTAGCAGAACGCTATGTTCAAATAGCAAAATTAATCTTAAGGCGGTGTTCTATAGAGCATACAGATGTCAGATTAGCACTTCTGAATTGGAGAAACACACCACGTGAAAATTTGCCTTCGCCAGCTCAACGTCTCTTCGGACGACCTACTCGAGGTCTAATACCTATGCATCCCTCGTTACGTTTGCCACGAATGTCATTTACTGTACCACTTCAATTAAGTAGAGAAAAACAACGTGCAGCTTTGACCACTTCTTCACGAAATCAGTCTCCAGTACTGAATAAAGGCCAATCTGTAAAGCTTCAAACTGATCATCGTACTTGGATTCCGGCTACTGTGTCAGACGCTGCTGAGACTCCCCGTTCTTATTTTGTTACTACTCCTACAGGCAAGACTCTACGTCGAAACACTGCGCATCTCCGTCCAACAAAGGCTGTGATTTTACCAGACCGCCAGGTTGCCGTTAACCCTTCAAGTTATTTTCAACCGGAGAATGATAATAGTACTTCATTGAGCCAACCTGATGTTCCTCCGCTTCCTGCTCCAGCTATAACTCCCTCCAAATCTAATAAGACAGTGACGACCCGTTCCGGAAGAGTTGTTCGCCCTCCAGAACGTTTGAACTTATGAAACTTATTATAATTATCACTTATCATTTTTTTTATTGTAAGGGAAGATGTCACGTGGACAGTTTTTATGTAATACTACTTTCACTTTGTTATTGTTACTTGTTCTAGAATAAACTACTGGTTTGGTGTTTCTTGATATTTCTCTTTATTTTATAACACCTAAGTTAATAGGATGTTACAGACTGCACGTTCAGCTAAACCGTTTCCTTTAGGATATAAAGGGCTAGATGTTTGATGGTGGAACATCCACTGTTGAGAAAATGCTTCAAACTCCCAAGATTTGTAATTGCCGCAGTTGTCAGTCTCTAGAATTCTCGGTATTCCATGTACGCTAAACCAGTCCTTCAGAATTTCGATAGTGGATTTACTTGTCATGTCCTTTAAGGGTTTAAAGTCTATATAGCCTGAGTAGCTATCAGTAATAAGTAGATAATCTGTACTTTGAAATGTGAAGACATCGGACGCGAGAATTTCCCAAGGCAGTTTTGGAATTTCCTTTGGAATCAGAGGTTCGGCTGGTGGGGCTCTCTGAGTTCTTTGACAGGTTTCACAGTTTTCTATTATAGAAATTATGTCTTGCGACATGCCGTGCCAAAACATGCATTCGCGAGCTTTTTTCAGACAACTTGATATACCTAAGTGTCCTTCGTGGAGATTCCTTAGTGCTGTGGATTTGTATTTTTCTGGAATGATGATTCTTAGTCCCTTCAAAACTAGATCTTTTTGAACGGATAGTTCATCGACAAACGGAAGGTATTTCTTGCATGAATTTGGTACACAATCTTTATTTGGGGGCCACCCAGTTGAAATAAAATGCTTTACTAAAGTCAATTCTGGATCTGTATTTGTGAATTCTTGAAGAGCTTTTAAACCTTTATTGGTAGTTGGAATTGCAAATAAGATTTGAAGATTGCTTTCTTCTAAAGAATCTTGGTAGTGGCAATCTCTACTTAGCAAATCTGCTATATATAATTCTTTACCACATTTGTATTTGACTTTAGGTCCGTACTGCTGAACTTCTAAGAATAACTTTTGGAGTCTTGGGGGAATTCGATCGATGGTCTTGTTAAAAATAGATTCTAGAGGCTTGTGATCTGTTTCGATGACCACATCTTTTCCGTAGATGTACAAGTGAAATTTCTGGCACCCGAATTTCATGGCTAGGGCCTCCTTTTCGATTTGTGGATATGCCTGTTGTGATGAATTTAGTGCTGTGGATGAATAAGCGATTGGTCTGCCTTCTTGTAGTAAAACAGCGCCGAGAGCGTAAGAGCTGGCATCTACAGAGATTGTAAAACTTTTGTTCGGATCAAAGTATGTAAGAGTAGGAGATGCTTTCACCAAATTTTTAATTTCACAGAGGTCTTGGTCTAATTGTTTATCCCAAACCCAAGCGGTATTTTTCTTCAACAGCAGCCTCATGTTGTGGGTTTTATCTGACAAGTTAGGTATGAATTTCTGAAGATATTGTATCATTCCAAGTAGTCTTTGCAAATCTTTCTTACTGGACGGAGTTTTGATTCGATCAATAGCTGCGACTTTATCAGGATCAATCGTAATACCTTCAGGAGTAAGCACGTGACCAAGAAATTGCACTTTTTGCACTTCAAACTCACACTTGTCTCGATTCAACTTTGCTCCTGCATTTTTGAGTGCTTCGAAAACTGTTCTAGTTCTGGACCGGAGGGTATTTATGTCTGGTGCATGGATTAGAATGTCATCCATCGAGTTTTCTACACCTAGAATGCCTTGAAGAATTTTAGTCATATGGTTTTGAAATATTTCTGGAGCTGTCTTTATGCCAAACGGGACTCTCCGAAAAGAATATCTTCCCCAGGGTGTTGTGAACGTAAAAAAAGGTTGTGTGGCGGGTGAAACTCTTAGTTGCCAGAAGCCTTTCTTCAGATCTAATTTTGTGAAGTATTTGGAGCCTTTCACATTAGCAGTGACTTCTTCAAGCGTTTTTAAAGGATAATGCCTTCGCAGCAGAATTTTATTAACTTCTGACGGATCAATACAAATCCTTATTTTTGCTTTTTGCTTTACTATGACCATTGGACTAGCTATGGGTGTTGGTTCCTCTACTTTCTTTATAATTTTATCCTGGACCATTTTGTCAAGTTCTTTCTTTACTAATGGTCGAAGAGAAAATAGAATTCTCCTAGGGGGTTTAATGTCAGTTTGGGGACATTCTGTGGAAAAATCTGCTGTATATTCAAAATTTTTGATGCAGCCGATTCCATGAAAAAGTTCTTGAAATTCTTCTTCCAGTGTTTTTACTAAATCTATTCTCTGAATCAGGCCTGCTTCTGTGCATGTTTTGCGACTTAACACTGGGCTTATACCGCCATGTGCGATAATTATACGTAACTGCACTTCTTTATTTTTAATTTTGCAGGGAACTATCGATTCTCCCGCAACATTTATGGCATGGCCAGAATAGGTAAGAAGTTTGCGGACAGTTGAGGGATTTATTTGCAACCCCAGTTCTTTAGCTATTTTATACGGCATAGCGTTACACTGCGCACCTGTATCTAATTTCATGGGAATGGATTTATTTTTAATAACAACTGTTTCAAACCAATCGTCATTATTATTTGCGTCTACTGCTCCAATGACATAGTTGTCTTCATCTCTCTCAGCCATTGTTTCAATTTTTTCTATTTCTTGGACTTTATATTTTTGCTTTGATCTGCATTTTTTAGCAAAATGGTTAAGTTTTTGACATATGTTGCATTTTTTGCCAAAAGCCGGGCATTCATTCAATTTATGGGAAGAGCCACAATTTCTACACTCATTAATATACTTGGCGATTTTCGGGTTTAACTTATTTTTCGAATGATTGTTTTTCTGCCCTTTCGCGAATTTACTGGAAATACTTGAAATTAATGAATCGGGTTTGCTATCACTAACAATATTTTTTAGTTGCAGGGAAGCACTTTCAGCAGCGAGACAGATTTGTACTGCTTTATCTAGGTTCAGTTCTGGATCACTTAACAGTTTCTCGCGAACATCGTTATTGTCGATTCCAACTACTATTCGGTCGCGAAGTAATTCTTCTTCCATAGTGCCCAATTTACAGCGAGATGCTTGTATTTTAAGACGAGTTAAAAAATCTTTAAAGCACTCACCTGACTTCTGATGTATCTGGTTGAATTTATACCGCTCGAATGTATAATTTACTTTTGGCGTAAAGTATCCTTGAAATTTATCTTTGATGACCTGTAAATCTTCTTTTTCGTCATCTTCTAAGGTGAAGGTTTTGAATATTTGTTGAGCATCACGGCCTATACATGCCATAAAAGTAGCTACTTGCACTTTCTTACCTTTCGAACTAAGCGAAACTGCTTCCGCGTACCATTCGAAGCTTTGAAGCCAATCTTCCCATTGTTCTCTTGTATCCGCAGTAATTTGCAATGGCTTTGGCGGACGAAGTCCGCCATCCGACATAATCGAATGCAATTTAGATTCGTATTCGTAATTAAAACAAGTTAAAATATTAATCTGACACCATGTGGTAACTTGTATATTGTAATTAATAATAGCCGAAGCTTAGAACACGGAAGACGACATTTATTGACATAAACAACGAACAAGTACGATACAAACGATTACGATTAATATAAGGATGATATAACTACAGTTACAGTTATTACAATAACAATGGTGGTACCAAAATGGTTATCACTGTTTCAAAAACAATAATTTTCAAAGAGTGTAAAGGTTAATCTAAGTTGGCTGTTTTCTGCTTTCTGGAAAGGCAAGAGTGAAATCTATTTTAGAATTTATTTCAATTATGTGAATCTTTTGATGCTTATCGGTTGACATATTGATTCAATATTTCTTCATTTCTTTTCCAAGTGGTTAGTCTTAAGTTATAATTAAAATAGCATAAAGTATGCATAATGCATAGACTTTTATTGTAATGTTAAAACCATTTATGACAGGATATATGTGTGATATAAGATGTGTTCACAGTCCTTGATTTTAACTATTATTACTATATCCGAATGGTAATTTTTACCTTATTTAATAAAACTGCATTAAATAAGGTCAATATTATTTGGAAATATTGGTGCAGGGAAGCTTGTCATGAAGGGTTTAAAGTTTATTTCTTGGTTGTCATTTTATTTTGCTTTTTGTAGTTACAAATTCTGATGACATGATCTGGTGAAGATAATAAAGCCATGGTTGCCAGCATGTGACAAAAATGATCATACAGATGTTGAAGAAAACTTTCTTGAACAGAAAAGCTGCTAAAAGAAGGAACTACAACAGAGTTCCTCGAAAATACTTTTGTTTACAAGCTGATACAGCTTGTTAATTACTTTTTAAGGTAAGAAAAATTATTTTAACGCATATATAACAAATTTAATGTTATTAAAAGTTATTTCTTAATAATTTCAGTTGATTATTTATTTATTTGATTATTTTTTAATTTAAAATTTAATTTTTATTAATTTATTCAAATTGAAAGATAATTTCAAATAACTTAATGTATGTAAGTTTAGAAACAAAGTGTGGTATAAATCAGGCATGCGATTCTTCTGCAAGTCTGCGATGTTATGCTTTTTTCTTGGCATTTTCTGATCATTATCTTTTAAGCTATTTTTTATCAAACAACTCAGAAAGTCAAGGAAACATCAAATGTTAAATACACAACCACTTACTGTTATATTACAACCATAATATATATTATAAACATTAGCATTTGTATTAAGTTTATTTTATTAATATATAAAACCTAAAAGTAAAAAGAAACTATTGTGCATTCTATTTCTTGCATACATATCGAATTTTTATTTTTAAGATATCTTTGCTTTTTCCTTGTGATGAATTGATATGGTTATAATCCGTTTCTGAACTCATTTAATTTTTCTTTATAAATTATATATTTACATAATAAATTAAAATATATATGTTTTTCTGGGTGTATGTTTTCTCCGGGAGGGATTTCTGTGGCTCTGGGGGTACATTGTAAAGTTCTACGGGGGGGGGGGAGGACATTTCAATACTCCCCATCCCCGTGCCACCCCCTGAATTCAACACTGGTGGGTGTGAGTCAAGTATGCCTCCGAGTTTGTTACTTTCATCAGCTTTTGGAAGAAATTTTTAAATATTTATATTGTTGCTCTCTCCGAAATATTGACTTGCTTTCATTATAGATATTTATTATGGTATTATTATTGTTATTATTTTGAGAGTGTGTGTGTGTGTGGGTAATGTTATGGTATTATTATATGATTGGTATGCACAGATGCACTGGGTATATTTTTGGTGCCAAAAAGGCAATTTAATGCCTGGGCAACCCACCAATTTGGGCGAGATTTCTCATCCTATGGCAGCCCAGTACAGCAAATTGTGTGTGTTTTATATTAAATTAAACATTGTCTGTTTTATAATAAATTTATTTTTGTGTGTTTATAATAAAAATTGTATGTGTTTTACAATTAAATTGTATGTTTTTTAAGTACTTCATCCATTATCCCGTCGACCACTTTTCATAAGAAACAAGTAATATAATTTTTTTTTTAAAGTCAATTCCTACTTTTTAATCATAAATATATAAAATAAACCCATACAGCATTAATGTCCCATGTTATCTTTATTGAACATTATTTTATAATCATCATTGCAGTATTTTATTTTTTGTTAGCATCACTCATTTGAGATAAATCTTTCATTTCATTTATAAAAACAATGGGAGAAATTTTTTTCTCCCAAATTAAAATTAATTAATTAAATTTAATTAATGAATTAATATGTGAAAAAACTGTATTAACATCAATTGTCATCCAGTGCAAGTTAAAAAAATTTTATTTGAACTTGAATGGATGAATAGAAAATATTTTATTAACGATTGAAATTTCCAACAAGATATATATATATAGAGAGAGAGAGTGTGAGCTAATAGTAGGAATTTAAAAAACTATCGTCAAATTATAGGATTTAAGGCCAAAGATGCATTATTGTGGCGACACATTCACTTGACTCAAAAGCATTGCATGTGTTTGCTATGTTATCAAGTGGCTATAATTTCACATTTACCTGTATCTTTCATTATGTTTTACTGATTTATTAGATATTTTGTTAATCGAAATAACAATTGTGTCCTTAAACGGCAGTGCCATGATATTAAAAGAGAAAAGGCAGTGGAAAAATGTTGCGATGCATAGTTACGTACAATAGATCAGTTTCAACTGATGTCAAAAACATTTATTCACCGGCCGATAGGGATAATTAGAAAAAATAATGTAAAGAATAAATATCCAAGTTTTTTTTTTCTGTTTTC
This sequence comes from Maratus michaelseni, assembly GCA_963931845.1. NCBI lineage: Eukaryota > Metazoa > Arthropoda > Arachnida > Araneae > Salticidae > Maratus > Maratus michaelseni. Next base: position 4,109,904 of record OZ007593.1, read on the forward strand.
ATTAATATATTGCAAATTTTATTGCTCAAGCTTACTAAGTTGGCGCATTGAAGAGTGGGTTTTTTCAGAATTTCTTTGCATTTATTTATTTATTTCAAGATTCCAATGGCAGCATTCTTTCATTTGTTTATTTGGCGATAGTTTTCTGTTATGAACAGTGGTCGACAGGATAATGGAGAAGTACCATTTTTTATAACAAATAAAAATATTAGCAATCTAAGCCTAACAGGTACACACATGCCTTTAAAATAGAATCATTATCCCTTTAGACCATTTATATATAAGCTTTTTTTGTCTAGGTGCTTATACATTGCATTAAATAACACAGGCTTAACCATTTGGCACATTTTTGTTGTTGTTATATCCAACTTTAAAAAAATCTGTAACTGCAAAATCCCCACACCAAACACAATATAAAATAACGAAATTTTCCGTTACGACTGAGTGACAAAAACAAGATCGCTATATTTGATTAGTGGATTCTAAAAATGCCTAGTTTGATAATATTTAAAAATATAAACAAAGAATGTACATCAGAAATCTGTAAAGCACTTTGCCTCAAGCTGTGCAGATTTTTAAGAGGTTGCTTCACTCAGGCGAAAACACCTGCTCGCTAATGTTAATCCTATGGATGAGATAATTTACGATATCTCGTTTGCATTTCAATATTTTTAAATATTTTTTTTTTTCATTGGATAGCTGAGTTCAATCTCTATGCATGCTCCTTTGTACTTTTTCGATTTTGATTACAAGGTTTTTTTTTTTTTTTATTAAGATACTTTCACTTTTGGAAACGATTTCGAAAGTGAAAGTATCCTAAATAAAAAAAACTGCAACAAAAATAAAAAAAGTAAGAAAGGGCCTGCATAGAAATTGACCTCAGCTATCCAATGAAAATATATATATATATATATATATATATATATATATTGAAATGCGAACGAGATATCGTAAAATATTTCCCCCATATGATTAACATTAGCGAGCGAGTGGGTGTTTTTGCCTGAGTAAGTAGCCTCTTAAGAGTGACCTATATAAAGTGCATACCGTATTTTGACTATTGAATTCTGTACATCTATTGCACTAGCATAGCAATGGGGGCAATTTTGGGATTAAAACCTCTTCCAGAGTATTTCAAAAACTGATAAGATGTATAGAAAATCACTTGTCTTAAGGTAAAGTAATGTGTAAAAACCAAAGTAAAGAAAAGTATAAACAGCATAAAATGTCATTCTCAACTGTTTCAATGCTTTGTAATAGGGTCCTCTATTTAAACACAAAATCAATTAAAGAATAGGTTAGGAGCAATAGCACTAAAATAGTCATATGTTACTGCTATTGCTCTTTCTTTTTTCTCTGAAGTCTAAAGAAGATGCTCTTTTATGAAACCTTAAAGCACACAAATGTTAAGTTTATTACAGCTATTTGTGCTTTTCATTACTTTTTGTCACACATCTTTTTTTTTTTTTTTTTTTTTTTTAAATGAGTAACAATCCCAGATGGGGATCCTGGCTGCGCTACTGCTTATTGTATACTTTATTTCCTTTTATTATACATATTTGATGTGTGTGTCTACATTTATTTATTTATCTTTATTTGCTAGAGAGAAAAGAGAGAATCAAGAAGAAAATAGACTTTACTCGAGCTGTTGATAATTATATTATTTTTTGTATGTAAATAAATAGAATTATTTAAACTGAATAATGTTTCATTTGTTTCAGAAAATATTGCCTGGAAATTGAGAAATACTTTTGTTTGCTTCAGAGTAAGTTATTAAAAATTATTATAAAGGAAAAACAGTAATTTAAATGATTACTGATTTATATTAAATTAGAAAATAAAAGTAACAACATTAGATTGTGTTTGCTCTGTCGCATATAGGAAAGTATTTCTCTTGGGGAGAAAAAAAAAAAAAAAAAAAAGGCCACATAGAAATGGAAATTTTTATTTTTTTTTTAAATTAAAGTATTATTAGCTTTTAACTAGAAAGGAATTAGGGAATATTAGATGAGGAAATGCAAAGATTACAATATTAAAAGATATTATTAGTTAAAGTAATCTTTGGGATTTTTAATATCATATTTGTCACATTGTAATATGTAAAACCTATTTAATTAAGCTATTAAATGGGCAAGAAACTGCTATTACTTTAGCATAAAAATGTTTTTAAAAGATTATCATTGAATATATAAAAAGTTTCTTTTTGCACCATTAAGGAATTCATTTTCAGAGAAAGTTATTAAAAATTATTATAAAGGAAAAACAGTAATTTAAATGAGTTAAATTAGAAAATAAAAGTAACAACATTAGATTGTGTTTGCTCTGTCACACATAGGAAAGTATTTCTCTTATAGACGAAATGAAAAAAAAAATAGCTACATAGAAATTTTTTTTTTAATTAAAGTATTCTTAGCTTTCAACTAGAACACATATTGCAACAGTGTATAATATACAGTATATTGGAATTCTACATATTTGGTGTGTTAGCAAACACAGGTTTTTTTCCCCCCTCATACAATGTATAATTAGCTGATCCTGTATCAGTGAACTGTATTCAAAAGCTAAGTAACTGAAAATATAATTCAATATTTATTTTTCATTTGAAATTTTGTAGCCAAAAACCCATATAAAAAGTAAAAATAGGAAAAGAATTCATATTCTGAAAAAAATGTTATTCGTCAATTTTCATCGTAATTTTATTATAAAAGATTCGTGAATGACAGCGAGTATATCCTTTTATAAAATGGTTTGTACATTTGAATTTTTACATTGTCTTAATGTGATTTATTTTTAAATATAAAATTCTCTTTAATTTCTTTAAAAGGTAGTTAAAAAAGCAACATTGAATCTGAGAGCAATGTCTTTTACAGACACGTGTGTGAAAAAGAGTTATGTTCAAGTTCACCACCAATAATTTTCAAATGTCTACGCCTATGTGCATAAGAATGATTTTAATACAAATAAAAGAAATTTTCCTAAAGAAAATTTCTTAACATAATTTAGGAACATTTTAATATGAAAATATGATCTAGTAATGTGGTGGATTGATTACAAATTTAACCCGTCAGCACACGCATTACGTTACTACACGCGCGGGATAAATTCTACCCCAGTTGGTTTTCTTGAGTCAATTTCCCGACGGTTTGATTATAAACAAAAATTTATATTTTGAAATAAACTGGAAATCAATAAAGAACATAATTTAACTTAAAATAAGACGTTCTTGCTTGGATAAAAAGTATAAAGCTCAGAATGATAACGAACGAGTTTCTCACATTTTAAGTAATGATTCTGAGCTGGGGTAGATTTTATCCCAGCGCGTGTGCTGACGGGTTAATATATATATATATATATTATACACACACATATAGTAAGATATATATTTGGACAGAATCGGTACAAATAAGGGTGCTATCTCCCCCAACTCCAAGGAGTTTGATGTTTCAGAATATGTCAGTCATCACAGGTCAGAATAATAATTCTTTTTTTAGAATCAGAAATTACATAAACTCTGAAATAACTTGTCTGATTTGAATAAAATAGAAACATTTGCATTAAATAAACAGTTTAAGTGCACAAATTATCCGTCCTGTTGCAATATTCTCAAAGTGAGACACATCATCAATGAGTACTTTGGTTAATTTTAAAAATATGAAGAAAAACTTATCAATTATTTCTAGGCTGTCCACAACAAGATTAAAAAAATAAAAATCCCCCTCCCCGCTCTCGAAGAAATTTCTGACATGGCACCCCTGAGTACACTGTTCAACACTCAGTAAAACTTAAAAAATAAAATATATTCAAATATTAGCAATTACTTTAAAGGAAAAAAGCAATATATTAATTAAAATATAAAAAATAAAATAATTCAAATTTTAGCAATTACTAAAAGAGAACTATATAATTATTAAAATATGTAACTTGCTAAATGTAATATGAATTCTTAAATATAATATAAGCTCATAAAATCATTCTTCTTTTTTTTTTTCAGTATATAAATATTAGACTAAAATTTAATTTCCCACCGAAACAAAAGAAAAGCTTAGTAGTAGTAAAATAAAAAAAATATATTCAAATTTTAGCAATTACTTCAAAGGAAAAAATATATATATATATATTTATCAAAATATGTAACTTGCTAAATGTAATATGACTTCTTAAATATAATATGGGCTAATAAAAATCATTATTATATTTTTTTTCAGCATATAAATATTAAGCTAAAATTTAGTTTCCCACACAAACAAAAGAAACAAACACTCAGTAAAATTTAAAAAATAAAATATATTCAAATTTTAGCAATTACTTTAAAAGAAAAAAAACAATACATTAATTAAAATATGTAACTTGCTAAACGTAATATGACTTCTTAAACATAATGTAGGCTAATAAATAGCATTATTTCCCCTTTTTTTTCCAGTATATAAATATTAGGCTAAAATTTGGTTTCCCACAAAAACAAAGGCAAAATTCAATTAGTAGAACTTAAAAAATAAAATATATTAAAATTTTAGCAATTACTTAGAAAAAAAGCTATGTATTAATTAAAAAAAAAAAAATCAGCAAATACATTAAAGGAAAAAAAAAACAATATATTAATTAAAATATGTAACTTGCTATGTAATATGACTTCTTAAATATAATAAGAGCTAATAGAAAGCATTTTTTTTTTCAGTATATAAATATTAGGCTAAAATTTAATTTCCCACAGAAACAAAAGAAAATTTCTAAGTCAGATTATTTTGATGAAAATCTAATGCAATTAAGATTTAAAACTAACAGATTATCAAAACCTTTTTAATTTCTTTTATAGATGCCTATAATAAAAGCATTATTATCTGCCTTTGATTGTAATTCTTGTTACAATGCTTAATATGAAATCCTGTAACTAGCCTTACGTTTCTACATTTTGGTATGCTTGTCCTAAAACACTTACAAAGTACCTCAGATTGTGTCAACTAGCAACCTTTTATAATGCTTTTTACAATGTTGGCAAACCTTTCAGACAAAGCCTTTAAAAAAGCATCTAGTCATTTACATGTTGGGGTTATAAAAATGTTTTAAAAATGAAAAATTGTTATCTGGGAAGCATCTATAAAGTAAATGAAAAATGTTTTGATTAATCTGTTAGTTTTAAATCGTAATTGACAGAGGCATGAGATTTTCATCAAAATAACTTGACTTAGAATTTTTCTTTTGTTTCTGTGGGAAATTAAATTTTAGCCAATTATTTATATACTGAAAAAAAAATGCTTTTTATTAGCCCTTATTATATTTAAGATGTCATATTACATATTTTAATTAATATATTGTTTTTTTTCCTTTAAAGTATTTGCTAAAATTTTAATTTTTTTTAATTAATAGTTTTTTTCCCTTTAAAGTAATTGCTAAAATTTTAATATATTTTATTTTTTAAGTTTTACTGATTGAATTTTACCTCTGTTTCTGGGGAAAACTAAATTTTAGCCTATTATTTATATACTGATTAAAAAAAGGAAAATAATGCTATTTATTAGCCTACATTATATTTAAGAAGTCATATTATATTTAGCAAGTTACATATTTTAATTAATGTATTGTTTTTTTTCTTTTAAAGTAATTGCTAAAATTGGAATATATTTCATTTTTTAAGTTTTACTGAGTGTTACTTTTGTTTGTGTGGGAAACTAAATTTTAGCTGAAAAAAAAAATAATAATGATTTTTATTAGCCCATATTATTTTTAAGAAGTCACATTACATTTAGCAAGTTACATATTTTAATAATTATATATATATATTTTCCTTTAAAGTAATTGCTAAAATTTGAATACATTTTTTAAATTTTACTAAGTTCTTTTGTTTCTGTGGGAAATTAAATTTTAGTCTAATATTATTTATATACTGAAGGGAAAAAAAAGAATTATTTTTATTACCCTATATTATATTTAAGAATTCATATTACATTTAGCAAGTTACATATTTTAATTAATATATCGTTCTTTTTTAGTAATTGCTAAAATTTGAATGTATTTTATTTTTTATATTTTAATTAATATATTGCTTTTTTCCTTTAAAGTAATTGCTAAAATTTGAATATAATTAATTTTTTAATTTTTATTGATTGTTGAACATTGTACTCAGGGGTGCCCTGTCAGAACTTTCTTCGAGGGGGGGGGGATATTTTTTTAATCTTGTTGTGGACAGCCGAGAAATAATTGACAAGTTTTTCTTCATATTTTAAAAGTTAACCAAAGTACTCATTGATGATATCTCTCAGTTTGAGAATATTGCAATAGGATGGATAATTAATTTGTGTGCTTAAACAGTTTATTTAATGCAAATGTTTCTATTTTATTCAAATCAGACAAGTTATTTCAGAGTTTATATAATTTCTGATTCTTGAAAAATATATATATATATATTCTGAAATATCAATTTCCTTGGAGTTGGGGGAGATAGCACCCTATTTGTACCAATTCTGTTCATATTTCTTACTATGTATGTGGGTATTATATATATATTGAATTTGTTGTAATCAATCCACTACATTACTAGATAATATTTTCATATTAAAATGTTCCTAAATTATGTTAAGAAATTTTCTTTAGGAAAATTTATTTTATTTTAATTAAAATCATTCTTATGCACATAGGCGTAGAGTCTTGAAAATTATTGTTGATGAACTTAAACATAACTTTTTTTTTTTTTTTCACACACATGTGTGTGTAAAAGACATTGCTTACAAATTCAATGTTGCTTTTTTAACTACCTTTTTAAAGAAATTAAACAGAATTGTATATTTATAAATAAATCACATTAAGACAATGTTAAAATTCAAATGTACAAACTAGTTTATAAAATTATATACTCGCTGTCATTCACGAATCTTTTATAATAAAATTACAATGAAAATTGACTTTGAATAACATTTTTTCAGAATATGAATTCTTTTCCTATTTTTACTTTTTATATGGGTTTTTGGCTACAAAATTTCAAATGAAAAATAAATAAAATTAGGTATTAGTGGAAGATGAATTTTTTTTTTCTAATGTCATTTATCTTTGTAAAAAAAAAAAAAAAAAAAAAAAAAGAGGAAATTCTAAAAAAAAAAAAAAAAAAAAAAAAAAAAAAATTAGAGGGTTGGGAGTCTATTTTTTAAATTATTGGTTAGATTTGAGCATATACAACTCTATGCCTATGCTTATACATAGTAAATTTGATTATATTTTCAGTTACTTACCTTTTGAATACAGTTCACTGGTACAGGATCAGCTAATTATACATTGTAAGAAGGAGAAAAAAAACCTGTGTTTACTAACAGTGCTAACACCAATACCACACCAAATATGTAGAATTCCAATATACCATACATTATACACTGTTGCAATATGTGTTCTAGTTGAAAGCTAAGAATACTTTAATTTAAAAAAAATCTCCATTTCTATGTAGGTATGCTTTTTTTTTTTTCATTTCGTCTACAAGAGAAATACTTTCCTATATGTGACAGAGCAAACACAAACTAATGTTGTTACTTTTATTTTCTAATTTAACTCATTTAAATTACTGTTTTTCCTTTATAATAATTTTTAATAACTTTCTCTTAAAATGAATTCTTTAATGATGCAAAAAGAAACTTTTTTAGATATTCAATGATAATCTTCTCAAAACATTTTTATGCTAAAGTAATAGCAGTTTCTTGCCCATTTAATAGCTTCATTATATAAGTTTTACATATTACAATGTGACAAATATGGTATTAAAAATATAATTTTTAATCTACACCCAAAGATTACTTTAACTAATAATATATTTCAATATTGTAATCTTTGCATTTCCTCATCTAATATTCCCTAATTCCTTTCTAGTTAAAAGCTAACAATATTTAAATTTTTAAAAAATCTCAATTTCTATGTGGCCTTTTTTTGTTTACAAGAGAAATACTTTCCTATATGCAACAGAGCAAACACAAACTAATGTTGTTACTTTCATTTTCTAATTTAACTCATTTAAATTACTGTTTTTTCTTTATAATAATTTTTAATAACTTACTCTGAAGCAAACAAAAGTATTTCTCAATATCCAGGCAATATTTTCTAAAAAAAATGAAACATTATTCAGTTTAAATAATTCTATTTATTTACATACAAAAAATAATATAATCATCAACAACCCGAGTAAAGTCTCTATTTTCTTCTTGATTCTTTCTTTTCTCTCTAGCAAATAAAAAGATAAATAAATATAGACACACACATCAAATATGTATAATAAAAGGAAATAAAGTACACAATAAGCAGTAGCACAGCCAGTATCCTCATCTGGAATTGTTACTCATTTAAAAAAAAAAAAAATGTGTGACAAAAAGTAATGAAAAGTACAAACAGTCGTAATAAACTTAACATTTGTGTGTTTAAAGGTTTCATAAAAGAGCATCTTCTTTAGTCTTCAGAGAAAAAAGAAAGAGCAATAGCAGTAACATATGACTATTTTACTGCTATTGCTCCTAATGTATTTTTTCATTGATTTTCTGTTTAAATAGAGGCCCCTTTAGGGTCATTCTATGTCAAATCAACCAAAAAATTTCAATATTCAACCGGACCATTTCAGATTTTAATGAAACCTTCAGGAATAATTCTCCCTGATGATACAAATGAGAATACTTTTATAATTTTTTTATCTTAGTAAATTTTCATACAACTAATTTTTTTAATTTCGAAAAATCAGCATTTTTTTTTGGCTTGTATAAATGTTTTCAATTTTGAATTTATCCAATTCTATCAGGCGTAGAAAGTTGTTTGACCCCTCATTTTAAAGAGAATTTCATATGGTTTAATTTGATATACAAATTGACTATGTTTGGTTTAAAGAAAAGTAAATTTAATTTAAATAGTGTTTTTTTTAAATTTTGAAAAAAAAAATGTTTTTTGTAATATTATAAACTTTAAGTTCTTAAAGTTTTACAGAGGGATCTCAATGGGATCAGCAGTTATAAAAAAAATAATGATTAAAATTAATAAGACAATACCTATCTTTAGCACAGTCATAAAGTTGGCAAGGTGCCAACTTTAAATAACAGCCCCAACTGGTGTTTAACATTAGTCTTTTTAACATAACTGCTGATCCCATTGAGATCCCACTCTAAAACTTTCAGAATTTAAAGTTTATAATATTACAAAAAACATTTTTTTCAAAACTTGCCAAAAAATGATGATTTTTCGAAATAAAAAAAAATAATTGTATGAAAATTTACTGATATACAAAAATAATAAAAGTATATTCTTATTTATATCATCAGGGAGAATGATTCCTGTAAGTTTCATAAAAATGTAAAATGGTCAGGTTGAGTCGCTGGTTGATTTGATACTGAATGACCCTATTACAAAGCATTGAAACAGTTGAGAATGATATTTTATGCTGCTTATACTTTTAATTTCTTTGGTTTTTTGCACAACATTACTTTACCTTAAGACAAATGGATTTCTATACATCTGATCAATTTTTTAAATACTCTGGAAGGGGTTTAAACCCCTAAATTGCCCCCTTTGCTATGCTAATGCAATAGGTTTACAGAATTCAATAGTCAAAATACGGTATGACATGCACTTTATATAGGTCACTCATAAGAAGCTACTTTACTCAGGCGAAAACACCTGCTCACTACTGTTAATCCTATGGGGGAAATAATTTACAATATCTCGTTCGCATTTCAATATTTATAAATGATTTTTTTTTTAAATTGAGGATACTTTTACTTTCGAAACAGTTTCCGAAAGTGAAAGCATCTTAATAAAAAAAAACTTGTAATCAAAATCAAAAAAGTACAAAAGAGCGTGCATAGAGATTGACCTCAGCTATCCAATGTCAAAAAAAAAAAATCATTTAAAAATATTGAAATGCGAACGAGATATCGTAAATTATTTCCCCCACAGGATTAACATTAGCAAGCGGATGTTTTCGCCTGAGTGAAGTAGGATCTTAAAAATCTGCACAATGTGAGGCAAAGTGCTTTATAGATTTCTGATGTAGATTCTTTGTTTATATTTTAAAATATTATCAAACTAGGCATTTTTAGAATCCACTGATCAAATATAGCAATCTTGCTTTTGTCACTCAGTCTTAACGGTATAATTTACTTATTTATATTGTGTTTAATGTGGGGATTTTGCAGTTGCAGATTTTTTTAAGTTGGATATAACAACAAAAATGTGCCAAATGGTTAAGCCTGTATTATTTAATGCCATGTATAAGCACCTAGACAAAAAAAGCTTGTATATAAATGGGCTAAGAGGATAATTATAATGATTCTTTTTTAAAGGCATCTGTGTACCTGTTAGGCTTAGCTTGCTAATTTTTTTATTTGTTATAAAAAATGGTACTTCTCCATTATCCTGTCGACCACTGTTCATAACAGATATCTATTGGCAAACTAATGCCAAATAAAAAAAATTAAAGAATGCTGCCATTGGAATCTCAAAATAAATAAATTCTGAAAAACCCCACTCTTCAATGCTCCAACTTAGTAAACTTGAGCAATGAAATTTATAAAATATTAATGAAAGAGTTTGAAAAAAAAAAACTTGGATATTTATTTACATTATTTTTCCAAATTATCCCTCTCAGCTGGTGAATAAATGTTTTTGACATCAGTTGAAACTGATCTATTGTACATAACTATGCATCACAACATTTTTTCAATGCTTTTTCTCTTTTAATATCATGGCACTGCTGTTTAAGGACACAACTGTTATTTTGATTAACGAAATAACTAATAAATCAGTAAAACATAATGAAAGATACAGGTAAATGTCAAATTATAGCCACTTGATAACATAACAAACACATGCAATGCTTCTGAGTCAAGTGAATGTGTGGCCACAATAATGCATCTTTGGCCTTAAATCCTATAATTTAATGACAGTTCTTATGAAAAGTGGTCGACGGGATAATGGAGGAAGTACTTAAAGAACACACAATTTAATTGTAAAACACATACAATTTTTATTATAAACACACAAAAATAAATTTATTATAAAACACACAATGTTTAATTTAATATAAAACACACACAATCTGCTGTCCATTGCTGCCATAGGAAGAAAAATCTCGCCCAAATATTGGTGGGTTGCCCAGGCATTAAATTGCCTTTTTGGCACCAAAAATATAGCCCAGTGCATCTGTACGTACCATTCATATAATAATACCAAAACATTACCCCCCCCTTACACACATTCTCAAAATAATAACAATAATAATACCCTAATAAATATCTTTATAATAATGAAAGCAAGTCAATATTTTGGAGAGAGCAACAATATAAATATTTAATATTTTCTTCCGAAAGCTGATGAAAGTAACAAACTCAGAGGCATACTCCAGACTCACACCCACCAGTGTTGAATTCAGCGGAAGGGGGGGGGGGATTGAAATGTTCCATCCCCAGAACTTGACAATGTAACCGGCCCCAGAGCCACAGAAATCCCTCACAGAGACAAAATACACAAAAAAATATATTTTTTAAAATTTATTATGTCAATATATAATTTATAAAGAAAACTTAAATGAGTTCAGAAATTGTTATAACCATATCAATTTATCACAAGGAAAAAGCAAAGATATCTTTAAAATAAAAATTCAATATGTATGCAAGAAATAGAATGCACAATAGTTTATTTTTTCTTTTATGTTTTATATATTAATAAAATAAACTTAATACAAATGCTAATGTTTATAATATATATTATGGTTGGAGTATAACAGTAAGTGGTGGTGTATTTAACATTTGATGTTTTCTTGACTTTGAGTTTTTTGATAAAAATTAGCTTAAAAGATAATGATCAGAAAATGCCAAGAAGAAAGCATAACATTGCAGACTTGCAGAAGAATCGCATGCCTGATTTATGCACACTTTGTTTCTAAACTTACATACATTAAGTTATCTGAAATTATCTTTCAATTTGAATAAATTAATAAAAATTCAATTTTAAAATAAAAAATAATCAAATAAATAAATAATCAACTGAAATTATTAAGAAATAACTTTTAATAACATTAAATTTGTTATATATATGTGTTAAAATAATTTTTCTTACCTTAAAAAATAATCAACAACCTTATCAGCTTGTAAACAGAAGTCTGTTCGAGGAACTCTGTTGTAGTTCCTTCTTTTAGTAGCTTTTCTGTTCGAGAACTATTTTCGTCACATGCTGGCAACCATGGCTTTTTTATCTTCACCAGATTTTGTCATTAGAATTCGTAACTACAAAAGGCAAAATAAAATAATGACAACCAAGAAATAAACTTTAAACCCTTCATGACAAGCTTCCCTGCACCAATATTTCCAAATAATATTGACCTTATTTAATGCAGTTTTATTAGATAAGGTAAGGTAAAAATTACCATTCGGATATAGTAATAATAGTTAAAATCAAGGACTGTGTACACATCTTATATCACACATATCTCCTGTCATAAAGGGTTTTAACATTACAATAAAAGTCTATGCATTATGCATACTTCATGTTATTTTAATTATAACTTAAGATTAACCGCTTGGAGTAGGAATAAAGAAATATTGAATCAATATGTCAACTGATAAGCATCAAAAGATTCGAATAATTGAAACAAATTCTAAAATAGATTTCACTCTTGCCTTTCCAGAAAGCAGAAAACAGCTAACTTAGATTAACCTTTCCATTCTTTGAAAATTATTGTTTTTAACAGTGATAACCATTTTAGTACCACAATTGTTATTGTTATACTAAAATCTTTATGGTAGATTAAAATTACAAATGTTGCAGAAACATACTAAGAAGATAATCTTTTCTAATTAATGGTAGCAAGAATTTAATTCTGTAGTAGTGACAAACGTCCAGTCACGGTCAACAAAGAAATGCAAAGGGTTATGAAGTACATGACCTATCACTTAATTTATTTAAATATATTATTTTCTTTTTTAAATTCATTTTCTTTGGTTTTATTTTTTTATGTTCATTTCGATACAATAATTTATATTATTTTAACATTTAGCATAAAAGCAAAAAATATTATTTTCCAAATGTCATGTTTGTCATTATGTGCTCTGTAATTCTGGAACAGATGTGTTACACTCACGCACCGATATTTACAAGCCGACTTCAAACCAATCTCTTAATACAATAGCCAGGTTACCATTAAAGGAAAAAATCCCCAAAATTTGACAACTTTTTTCCTTTTTATAACCGATTAAAAAAAAAAAAAAAAAAAAGGGTGTGAGTGTAAGGCATTATAGCCAAATTGTACATTATTCACAATGTTTTAAGGTGTTCTTCATGGTTTTATAAATTTAAACATAAAATGGCATCTAATGATTGTAAGCAGTGACAAGTGGTCATATATATTCAGAGAACAGTCAAGATCAAAAAACTCATATTGCACATATCTCAAATTTAAAGAACATTTTGAGATGAAAGAAAGAAAAAACATTATTGCACGATAAACTCTAGTTATTTGGATCCCCGGCATCAAAATATTTTAAATCAGTCCTGGTTTCATTTTATTGAATATTGATATAATACAACAATACTCTGCAAATCATGTAAATTATTTCAATACAGTAGGACCCAAGACTAATTTAAAACATTTTTTTTTGTTTGTTGTTGTGGGTCCCACAAACCCCAGTTTAATTTAAAATAAAAACGAACATAATTGAACGAACTTTTTTGATGTATTCACAGAAAAGTTACATTATCCCACATAGTATAAAAATTATTCAAGGGGCAGATTTAATTTATACAGGTAAATGTTAAAACTTCAGGTTGATGGCCAGATTATTATAAGGCTATTTTGTAATGCTAATACAGAGAATTCTGGAATGGGGGGGGGGGGGGAACCATTTTATATTTACTAACTTAATTTTTAAAAAAAATCAAAAATTTTTATTTTGTGAATTTTAAGAAACATTTAATTTAAAATATTTTTTATTTTGTTTTTAATTTTTTTCCATTTACCCGTACTAACTAGAAGTATTGGTAGGTAATCATAATTAATAAGTTAATTGATAAACATTTAAGACTTACGATCATAATATTAAGGCTTTTGCCAATTCTCAATCAAACGGCAAGTTGACAGATCAAAATTAATTTCTGCTATGACCTATGAATGTATTTGTTTTATATTTTTTAATAAAAAATGTGTTAATCCATTAATACCAATACATAAAACAAATTTATTCATGTTTTGAGATGCAATACATGCGTATGATTCAGCAATTTTTTGCAGAATAACTTTAGGGCAATTATTTGTGTTTGCCGACAGTTTTTTATTTTATATTACTATAGGAAAAGGGAGGGGAGAGTTCATGTACTATAGGCAAATGTTGATATGGATGAGATATTCTCAAATATATTCAACTAATGTTTATAATGTTTAACTAATGATGCATTATAATCACAGCATTATCTTGTTTAATATATGTGGCAAAACATACATGTTTTTGAGGAAAAAGAAGGAGGGGGGGGGAGGTGTGAATGAATTTTTTTTTAAAATTAAAGTACATTTTTCTAGGAATATATTACGGAAACAAATTTTGAATATAGCTACTTTTAATAGATTTTTAATAATGCTAATAAATTTTAAAAAGAGAGTTTGTTTGAATGTAATTTGTTGAAGTTCAAAGTATGTTTTCATTTATAAATTGGTCATAAACGCCGATCAGGGGTGGTGGCGATTTTGAAACAAAATATATATATACATATATTTACCGACATAAGTTAATTAATCACTAGAAGCAAAATTATGATTAAGGTTAGAGTGCTTTTAATTCGATCATAATTAAATGGTTTATTATTAATTGACAATAAAACATGTTAAACACCATCCCTAAAAATTTTTGCCTCTAGATTTCGTGTTTTATCTTTCGCCCATGTAGGGGAGAAGTGGGTACAGGGAGAACAGTGAGACGACAGCAATATATTTTCTTTTAAGATATTTCCAGACTGGCAACAATTTTGAAAAGTCAAGTTGACATATTGTAAACAATATTACAGGAAAGAGTTTGCTTTCAGATCTGAGGTAAGAAAAATAATTAAGTCATCATAATTTCACCCCATCAAACTAAAATATCTCCATTTTTTGTTGCATTGTTTCTAAATTGTTTGATAAACTTTACAAACTGGTGTTATTAATCTTGCAATAGCCTATTATCTAAAGTTCATTTTAGCAGTAGAATGATGTTGTTATTTTTCTTTGTCTGAAAATGGTGCCAACTTAGTTTATATATCGCAATAAGGGAACAGTGAGAAATCATAAATTTGTGTCTCACTGTTCCCATGGTAGTTTTATATTAAAAGTAGATAAATTATATATTGAATAAAATTTAATTACAACTAGCCTGTTGATTATTATGATTCTGCTGTTGACTCTTGGATGATGTCACACCCCGGTGAGACTTTCTCAATTTATAATGTTGCATCCTGTGTTGGAATTGCATATCCAAGAGCAATGACACCAGTTAATATAGCAGCAGGTTTTAGAAAAACTGATATTTACCCATTTGACCGGCACATTTTCACTGAGGAGGATTTTCTCCCTAGTGTTATCACAGACCATTCATCAGAAGAATCATGTCTTCCTAGCAGCGAGGTTTTACAGATAATCCTCATCAAATGCTACATCACAAGATCACACTTCAAGCCAACTTACCGATCCCGAATATCTGAAATCTTTCTATCTCAGTCCTGAACAGATACGCGGGTATCCAAAAGCAAAACAAACCAATGGCAGACGTGGTCGAAAAGGGAAAACTATGATCGCAACAGATACTCCAGAAAAGAATGCTATAGAACAAAAAAGGAAGAAAAAAGAACCAAAAGTAACCACAGTTAGAAAGTGCCTATATAAGAAAAGAGAAGAAGATTCTGAAAGCGATGTGGATGACCTGGATCATATTTTAGATGACTCATCAAATGGAGACTTCTACAGTTCAGATGAAGACCAAGCTCTTTTAGTTCCAGTTGGAGACAACAAGAAGCCAGAGAAAGATGATTTTGTTCTTGTAGAGTTTACAACAAAACAAAAAATATTCTATGTTGGGAAAGTTAATAACATTAATGCTTCAAATGAATACGAAATTACATTTATGCGCAGTGTAAAATTTTCTGGAAATTTTGTCTTTCCTCTTGTACCAGATGTCAGCACTGTGTGTCAAGAAGACATTAAATTTATCTTGCCGAAGCCAATAACCCATGGCAAAACCAAACGTCAACAATCACTCATATCTTTTCAGGTTAATTTAGGTTCCTTCAATGTTCGCTAATTCGATAAATGTGTGTCTTACTGTTCCCACATAGTATGTCTTACTGTTCCCACTTACTAGAAGAACAGTGAGACAAAATTGCATTTCGTTTTAATTTTTTTTTCTTTTGTGTGAATTTGTAGTTTTTCCTAGATACACTTTTATAATACCTGTTACAGTAACACATATTATGCCATTTGAAAGAGATTGATTTGTATGTTTTTTAATAATAAAAAATGCCATTGAATTTTTGTGTCTCACTGTACCCACTCTTCCCCTACTTTAATATTTATACGATGTATGTATACGATATGTATATAATGATGGGAGTTCGTTCATATATGAAGCACTCCTGTTATGTATTTACTGAAATTCAAACCACGTTTTAAAAAATTGTGATAATTAAGAAACGCTATACTATAGAAGGTCATAAGTAAATCATGTTTACATAAGTTAATGTAATAATAATCTTAAAAAAGCTTCAAATCATAATTTTCCCTATGTGCAATTTACACTAAAGCCTATGATAAATTTTATTATTTTATGAATAAGGATTAATCTTGTTAAAATAAATACATTGTTTAGTTATCATAGATTAAAAGATTTAACTAATAATAATATACTAGTAACAAACTTACCGTATTTTCTGTAAATATTGAACACTTTTACCATGCACAAGCTGATCAGAATGACGAAGGCAAGCGGCAACATTTTGATTTTGAAAGTACAAGTACAAGCAACGCTACGAAAGCTCGTTGCGCATGTGCGAAAAGCAAATGGGTGAAGGTTGGTTTGAGAATATTGGTAGCCTGAAACTTATCTCCAAAAGCTAGTATTGAAAACATTCCCGCATCCATGCTATATGGTGAAGATAACTCACCTTTGCAGAACAATGGAAAGAAAATGAAAAATGAACATTTTCGGAACCTTGCATGCTATCTGGGATTGGCTCCCAATCTCCCCTATAGAAATATATATCAAATAATGCATCATATGCGTTTTTAATTAAATTACGAGAAATTAAATATATTTACTCTCGAAAGACTAAATAATAACAAAATAATAATAAGATCCTTACCTTATTTATTTATAACTTATAACAGAAAAAAAAAAAATCAAAATTACATCTTAAAAAAATCGGTTATCTGCAATTGTTTTCTGTTCTTATCAACAGTTCTTTTGCAGAAATCTTCTAATCTATCAACAACATCTAGGTATTCGCTAGAATTTTCTGTTTGCATCACAAATCTTCTTGCAGTTTTTAATGCATTAAATGCTTCAATGCTGGATACATTCTTGTATTCTGAATAGTCACTGCTATCATCTTCCACTTCTGTTTCTGAAGAAAAGTGTAAATTATCGGCAGTAATTTTAGCACATCTAATTTCCTTAACTATTTCCTCATCCGTAACACTATCGGATGTGGTTATTTCATCGTCCATTGATACATATTCCTCAAATGTGACATTTTCTGGAAGTATACCGCGATCTTGTGCTTCTGAAGAATCAAATTGTATTGTTTCTTCTGTTTGTGAAGGAGTTTCTTTGGTAGTAAATCCCGCTTTTCGGAAACAATTTTGGATAGTACTGGCAGAAACTTCTTTCCAGGCAGATCGGAGTATAATTAATGCATCTAACAAGTTGATCGAAAAGGATGTTCCTTGATCGAAACAAGAAATTGTTTGAAGGAGCATTTCTCTTCTATAGTATGCTTTTATGCATTTAATAATCCCTTGATCACATGGTTGTATTTTTGCAGTTGTGTTTGGAGGTAAAAACTCAACACGGATTGCTTTAAGTCCAGAAATGACGCAATGAGCGCTGCAATTGTCTACAATGAAACACACATTTCGTCCTTCTATTTCAAATTTTCTATCGAGTTGCTTGACCCACTTCTGGAATAACTCTGTGTTAATCCAAGCCTTTTTGCTTGACTCGTATATCACTGGTAATGTTTTTATACCTTTAAAACAACGTGGTTTTGCAGCTTTTCCAATGACCATCAATGGTAATTTTTCAGTTCCACTCATGTTGCAATCAACTAAAACTGTTAATCTCTCTTTGCTGCACTTTCCACCTGAACATTTATTATTCTTTATAGTTAAAGTTTTGTGAAGGAAGTGCTTTCCAGAACAAAGAAGTTTCGTCGGCATTAAAAATATCTGCTTCTGCATATTTACTTAAAATTGATTGCAATTTATTCATTACGAAATCATCCGCCATATCATCATTTACTGCAGCCGCTTCACCACAAAGTTTCTTGCAAATTATTCTGTGTCTTTCCTTAAATCGTTGAAGCCATCCTGATGAGCCTAAAAAATCTTTTATGCCCAAAGCATCGGCGAAAACGTGAGCCTTTTCTAGCAAAATTGCACCGGTAATGGGAAGATTCAGGCTTCTTGCTTCATTCATCCATTTTATTAATGCTGTTTCCACTTCTTCATTATTGGCAACCCTCATTCTCTTTCGACTTGGTTCAAACTTGTTTAGCACACAAGCTGTTTCAATTTTATCTCTACCTTTCAAAATCATTGATACAGTACTTTTAGCAATTCCATATTTCTTAGCAATTTCAGATTTTTTTAAATTTCTTGAATCTACCTCATGTAATATATCAAGCTTTTTTTGCAAACTTAAGGATTGTTGAAATTTGCGACTCATTTTGAACGACTGCACTGTACATGTGAATGCCCTAATAAATTCATACGGGTAAACGAAGAAAAAAAAAAGAATAAAAGACTGAATGCATGCTGTCTTTCATATGAGAGTTGCAATACTAAACTGTAAATTTTCCAGGTGTAAAGAGACAATGCATAGAAACATTCCCTTTAGGTAGCAACCTTCCCTAATCCTGGTGGCATGTAGTTGATGACAGGTATTGTATTGTCCAAAAGTGAGAACATTCTAATGGCAATAGTACTCATTTTCATCGCTCTAAAGTATAATCCTTTTCACAAAGCTCTAAAGAATAACCCATTGTTCCCTATAGGAAAAAGAAGCTTTCATACTTTTCTAAGGAATTTCCGTTCACGTTAAGCGTCAAAATTTCTCATGGGGATATCGAGAATTGTTCATATTAAGCGAAATTTCACGTTAAGCGTGTTCATCTTAAAAGAAGAAAAAATACTAGAATCCGTATTCATTTTGACGGGGACAGTGGCAACTGTTCATGTTAAAAGTAATTCACGTTAAGCGTGTTCGCGGTAACGAGGTTCGACTGTATAACTGTTTCCAAGTGCTCTATAAAATTATGTGAAAATATATGCATTTTAGGTAGATTTCGTAAGAAATACTACATATTACATTCTCCTCTAAGTTGGAATTTTTGAAAAAATTTTGCAGATCTACGCCGATCATGACTCCCAGAACCCAAAACCACCCTCAGTTCAAAACTTTATCTATCTATCTTTTTATCTATCTATGCCACTTTTTTATGGACACGATAACTCGAATAATTCTTCACAAATCTCTTCCAAACTGATACATAAAATCAAGGGGCATAAAATGTGTCTGTTTATGTTATTGTGCCTGTTTAATCATGCCACTACCAATAAGCTAACTTGGGTTGTTTATGTAAAAGATTATACATTGTTTAAATTTTGTATTTTAGAGGTTTGAGTAAAATTTATGTACAATATAGGTCAATATTTTTAACCCTCTGACTGACAAGGCATTTGAGCGGTCACGGAAATGAAATGCTCATTCAAAGAAGATAAAATAGTATGCCAAAAAAACCAACGTCTATTTCCCAGATAACAATTTTTGATTTTTAAAACATTTTTCTGACCTTAACATGTAAATGACTAGATGCTGTTTAAAGGCTTTGTCTGAAAGGTTTGCAAACATTGTAAAAAGGATTATAAAAGGTTGCTAGTTGACACAATCTGAGGTACTTTGTAAGTGTTTTAGGACAAGCATACCAAAAGGTAGAAATGTAAGGCTAGTTACAGTATTTCTTATTAACCATTGTAACAAGAATTACAATCAAAGGTAGATAATAATGGTTTTATTATAAGCATCTATAAAGGAAATGAGAAAGGTTTTGATTAATCTGTTAGTTTTAAATCTTAATTGACAGAGGCATTAGGTTTTCATCAAAATAACCTGACTTAGAAATTTTCTTTGTTTCTGTTGGAAACTAAATTTTAGCTTAATTTTTATATACTGAAGAAAAAAAATGGAAAATAAGGATTTTTATTAGCCCACATTATATTTAAGAAATCATAGTAAGTTACATATTTTAATTAATATATTTCTTTTTTATTTGCTAAAATTCCTTTCCTATGTAATTGCTAAAATTTGAATATATTTTATTTTTTATATTTTAATTAATATATTGCTTCTAAAAAAAATAATTGTTGATAACATTAAAAATTTTTTAATCTAATATATGCATTTTGTTAGAATGAACTGTGAGGATTCATTCTACAGAAGTTTTCTAACTTTTGTTTGAGTTTGACAGTACTAACTAAAAGAGATAACTTAATTTTTTTTGTATCTGTTACCATTAATCATATCTGTTACCATTAATCATGATTAATGGTAACAGATACAAAAAAAATTAAGTTATCTCTTTTAGTTAGTTCTGTCAAACTCAAACAAAAGTTAGAAAACTTCTGTAGAATGAATCCTCACAGTTCATTCTAACAAAATGCATATATTAGATTAAAAAAATTTTAATGTTATCAACTATTTTTAAAACTGCAGTTTTAAAAATAGTCTAAAATATACCGGGGATAATATTTTCCTGTTAAAGTTAATTCGGGCAACAAGAAATTGTTTCTGTATATTATATTTTTGCTTAAGCCCTACTACATTATCCGGAAAGTTTCACAATAGTTTAAATGTCTGAGTTTGGAATTGTTTATGTCTTAGTTTTTATGTTGTCTTAACTTTTGTGTTTTTATATTTGGAAAGTGATAATGGTCAGCCCATTATCATGCAATTACTCTCATTTATTAGTTGATTGACAAACTGAAGTAAGTTAAACATTACTGCATAATTTAATTTCATAAAGATTTAAGAACTTCATTTAAGAACTATATAAAACCAAATTTTGGTGTTTATATAATTACTGAGGAAAAAAATAGAAACAAATACGCAATTTCCATTTATAAATTTTTATATCATATGCATATTACCTATTTGTTTATTTTCAGTCTACTTTAAGCATGTTTTCATTTTACTTAATACAGAAGAACAATAATTTTTCAGAATGATTTATCTCTGAATTAAATCTATTGATGCTCCGTAATTAAAAATAAATAATAATAATCTGTTAAGATTAATTAGACTTTTCCCCCTTTAAAATATAAAAATTCATTTTCAAAATCTTTCATAATTATTAGTATGTATATTGAAACGTCAAAAATTTAAATAATTAAATTAAAACACATTTTTTTAAACTTCATGAAAATAAAATGTATTAAACAAAGTAATAAAAATAACAACACTTTAAAATATTGTAGCAACGCATGCAATAAAAATTTTGTATCTTAAACGTACATAATATAAAAACAATTGTCATTGAATGATATTTTAAAATGAAATTTTATACAACATAAATTACTAAAATATAAGAAAATAAAACGTATGCGTAAAAATAATTAACTTTGACTCAATTACAGTTTAAATACCAGTACAAAATCTATTATTATTATTATTATTACGGAATATTTCAAACTTTTGACGGTAATTTTTAAGCACATGAACTATAAGATTAATATTTTAAAATTGGGGAGCATCAATAGATAACATAAACGATAATAATATATTGTAAAAGATAAACAAATGCTATTCTCTATCTATCGTATTTTGCAATGAAAATATGTTTAAAGAACTCGCATTAATTCGTTAAGAATAAAAAACATACTATAAATGGAAATTTCAAGAAATACAACAGAAATATGCGTATGTATGTAGTTATTACAATAAGGTATAGCTTTATGAAATTAAATTAATACAAAATATTTTAACATACTTTAGATGGAACATGATTGCAAATGCAAAGCCGGCACTCGCAGAGCGACGCTATATGTGACCTGCTAGCACGTCAATATCACCTTCAATGAGTCATGAGTGAGTGAATGCAAGCACAAGGGCAATTTGTAGCTCGAAATAAGTTGCGCATGCGCGGAAAATGAATGCGCACATTATGATTTTAGAACGTAGGTTTTCTGACGGTTATTCCAAAAATCTAATATTGAAAACATTACTGTGACCGTGATATACGGTAAAGATAATATACCTTTGCAGAAAAATCGAAAGAAAATGAAAAAGGACCATTTTCGAAACCCTGCTTGCTATCTGGGTTACTATTTCCTTTTCAAAACGGACCGTATATTTTCACCCCCCAATCCAATTAGTTACAGCAGCAGAGATAACCACAGGAGGTATGGGGAGAGTTTGGAAATTCTTAGAAATCATTCTCTCCCCTAATCGCCTCCTCTCCTTTGTGCGTTACTTTTCCTTTCTATTATGACCAGTGGAAAGTTGAACGCGGGTTTTTACGAGACGCAGTTTTTCCTCCTTTGGAAATGTCTGTTTTATATGCGTTTTTGATAAATACGTTTTATGAAATTTAATCTTTTTTACTTTATAACCCTTAATCTACAATATTTTGAAAGAAAATCTTGATGTTTCAAAGTGCACCATAATTTTCATAATTATACCTCTGGGGGTGCGTAGTAGAGATGAGACGGGATCAGCCCGAGCCCGAAAGCCCGATCCCGGACACGACACGGGCTCGGGCTCGATTTTTATATTGGTCTTCGGGCCCGGGCGGGCTCATTCTTTCTGAAACTGACAATTTTATTTATTCTCATATTGTAAAAATAAAAATAACATTTTTTCCCTTAAAAAATTACATATTTCATTTTAAGTCATTTAATGCTAGTTTCATCAGAATGAATAAAAGGGGCAGCAGAAAACTTATTTTTCTTTTCCAGTTTTAGAATGCTATTTTAAAAGGAAATTTTACAATATTTGCAGATTTATGGAATCACAGAAAAAAGCGCACTTGAAAAAAGCGCACGGAAAAAGCACACCGGAAAAAAGCACACGGAAAAAAGCGCACGGAAAAAGCACACCGGAAAAAAGCACACGGAAAAAAGCGCACCGGAAAAAAGCGCACCTTGAAGCAATCGCAGCTTGAAGAAAGCACACCTACATCAGATAAAAATTCATATGGAAAAAAATACACTGTAAATTAAAATATAAATTATTTTAATTAATATGAAAACACAAAATTATGTTTTGATTGTGAATTTGACACAATTTCTCATTAAAACGACATGCATTAAATGGATGTAAGTTTTTAGCTTACAGGCTATCAAGTCTGACATTGCATACGCAGGTTTGAAATTAGGTATAAAGGGCAACAGTAATAACGTCAATAGGTAAAAAGGGCAACGGTGAAAACGTCAACAGGTAAAATGGTCAACAATCAAAATAAAGATAATACATTACATAGCATTGAACATAAAATTGGTATAGATTATTTATTGAGATAACTTCAGTAATAGAAAACCGATTCTATGTTTTCTCAAGTAAAGCACGTGTTATTTAAGAACGTGTATCTGTAACCCTAACATTACTATTTACAAGTTGCAGGTTGCATGTAATTGCATTTCCAATGATCCAAATAGGTTGAAAGTTATTGCAAACAAGTTAGCAACAGAAGGAAGGACACATCCCATTGTCTATTCCCCCTTTACTTTCCGCTCTGGGATTCAACTTGAGAAAGGTTTTAAATAAGTTGGTTTTTGTAATGTAAAGGGGAGTAGAAGAATATTTTGTCTCATATTGTCATATTATACTAGACAGGTGCGCAAATCCGAAAAATATTCCATTGTAAGCTGGAAATGTCTTTAATGCATTTTGCAAAGAAATATTTTATTTATTATCCATTATTTCACTGTTCAATTAACTACTCTATATAGGCATTTACATAATTATTATATTTTCAGTTTGACTATTAAAACTATATCATGTAATTAATATAAAAATTGAATTTATCTGACATGTATGGCGTCATAATCATATATGACGTACATGACATTATATAAACTTTATGAGCAAAATATAGTCGCATTCTTCATTCTATTAAATCCTATCATACGCTTAATTCAGTGATATCCCATGATAGGTAATGATTCTAGGTTGCCATCATGGTGATTACATCCTATTTAAGATGGAGTCCTATTACTTCCGTCTTACAGAATTTAAAAACAAAATTTGTATAAAATTTGTGTAAAATTGTTTAATTATAGCAATCCTATAATCTACCAATAGTTTTTTGGATAGATGTTTCAGGAGAAATAGATATTAAATGGAAAAAAGACTCTAAATAAGGATTTCAAGATCTGAAATTTTCAAAGCTAGGCTTAGGCTTCCCATTGGAATTTTCTGTAAATATCAACAAAAGATAAAATGTTGCCAGTTTAAAATATTCATATTTCATTACGGAAATTAATCATATCATAATAACAGACGATATAATACATTTCACTGAAAATAGTTACAGTGCGAACGCACCTCATTTGTCACGTTTGGCGTACATTTTCCAATTTGTTTGATTTTTCGACGAATGAATTATAAGCGAATAGTTTCTTCTGATGAACTTTATGCGTGCAGAAATTCTATTCAAAACACCAATTTTGACAGCAATTTCTAAAAGACTTCCTACCTTTATCGAATAATGGAAAAAACTGCCAAATTTTATAGTGTATGAATAAGAGCACCTGCCAATTTCATTTGTTTTCGAACAAAACTGAATTCAGGAATGTGTCAGAAAGTGGCTTTTTTAGATTTGAGAACAGTCTTAAGGGATAGCTTTTGTCTAATAGAGTTTAGGAAAAAACGAAGCAACTGCAGGAGAAAAAAAATCATCAATGATAATATATTTAAATTTAAAGAGAGAGAGAGAAAAGAAATAAATAAAATACCTCTCCAAATCCTATTCTTAAATCTTTTACATATGATATAATGTTCAATTGGAAATCCTTTTAAATATTTAAATAAATATATGACCAAGCATTAACATTTTGAAGATAAAAATAACAGATACACACAAAGAAGGAAAAAAGAACTTTATTAAATGCATTTCATGGTTAGAATTAGTACTAATACTATATAATAAATGATTAAAAAAATACTTTTATAAGAGGTTGCGTAGAGATCACATGAAATATATTATAAAGGCTTTTATGTTTTTCGAATAAAGTAGAAAAAAAAAGTATGCTACTAAAATTGAACTTGTCCATAGAGAAATCGTATAATCTTTTTATATTGGAATCCAAATTGACTATTTTCTAACAAGATTTCTGAATTCAGTTTCGTTCATTAACACATGGAATCGACGAATGCTCTTATTTAGAAACTATGAAGTCGAACAGTTTTTTCCATTTTTCGAAAAAGGCAGGCGGTCTTTTAGAAAATGCTGTGAAAATTGTCGTTTTGAATATAACTTCTGCATGCGACGGCCCAATAAATGTCATCATGAAAAAAACTCACTTATAACTCAAGATGTGCTTATAACTCAAGACTTCATTTGTCAAAAAAAAAAAAAAAAAAAAAAAAAAAAACTATTGGATCCCAAATTATTTACATAGTTATCTCTGCATTTGTCATTTTGCATTTATCATTTTGTTCTGTGCTTTTAGAGTCTCTCGTTGTCGACCAAGTAAAAATGTTCTGTCGCCAAGTTTGGCGATAATTTGACGTTGGCGAATATAAATATATAGTGATAAGCATATAATAGGAATAATGGTTACAACAATGAAAGAAAATTTGCCGAAACCATGTTAACTAAAACTCATAAATTAAACCCGTTTATGGATGAATTCTGCTGTCTTGTTTGAAAATGTCAGCCACACTAAAATTTCAAACCGCTCTATCTCAGCCATTTTTACTTTCTTCTATCTATAATAGAAGAAAGTATTGTAATCGAAATTTTTTTCGACTTCCGGTTTTCGACGTTTTAGGGGTCAGAGATTCCGAAAAACATGTTTTTACAAAATGTCTGTCTGTCCGTCTGTCCGTCTGTGTGGCTTTTAATTGTACCATCTAAAAGTGTATGAAGTTATGCTTCAAATTGAACCTAATTTTTTTTGTATGTTTTTGGCTATGGCAAGCAGATTCTATCAGAATTTGGGGATATTTCGACGAAAGGGGGCGCTGTGATCGATATTTTTGTTCCATTTTCACTATTGTACCATCTAAAAGTGTATAAAGTTATACTTCAAATTGAACCATATTTTTTTTGTATGTTTTTGGCTATGGCAAACAGATTCTATCAGAATTTGGGGATATTTCGACGAAAGGGGGCGCTGTGATCGATATTTTTGTTCTATTTTCACTATTGTACCATCTAAAAGTGTATGAAGTTATGCTTCAAATTGAACCTAATTTTTTTTCTATGTTTTTGGCTATGGCAAGCAGATTCTATCAGAATTTGGGGATATTTCGACGAAAGGGGGCGCTGTGATCGATATTTTTGTTCCATTTTCACTATTGTACCATCTAAAAGTGTATAAAGTTATACTTCAAATTGAACCATATTTTTTTTCTAAGTTTTTGGCTATGGCAAGCAGATTCTATCAGAATTTGGGAATATTTCGACGAAAGGGGGCGCTGTGATCGATAGTTTTGTTCCATTTTCACTATTGTATCATCGAAAAGTGTATGAAGTTATGCTTCAAATTCAACCACATTTATTTTCTATGTTTTTGGCTATGGCAGGCAGGTTCTATTAGAATTTGGGGATATTTCGACGAAAGGGGGCGCTGTGATCGATATTTTTGTTCCATTTTCACTATTGTATCATCAAAAAATGTATGAAGTTTTGCTTCAAATTGAACAACATTTTTTTTCTATGTTTTTGGCTATGGCAAGCAGGTTCTATTAGAATTTGGGGATATTTCGACGAAAGGGGGCGTTGCGATAGCCATTTAAAGATTTCAAATTCAAAAAAGATGTGCAAATTCAAAACTAGTCGGATGTGCCAATCCCAAAACTTTCTTCTATCTCAGTCATGTTAATACTTCAAAATTCGCAATCACATCGCCAATAAAATCAATATTTTTCATCATTCTGTTGTACGTCAGCTGCGTGCGAATGGTCAGGTTACAAGGATGCGAACAACCGATGTATACTAAACTACGAAAAGTCCTTCTGGCCTGAACCGACAGGAACACATAGCCTTCCTATTCCTTGGTTTTATGATTTTAGCTAATTAATTTAATGGAAAACACGAAGGTAAAACGCGTGGAACCTAAATAAAGAAGATTCAATCCCAGTTCTCGTCAACATTGAATTTGAATGAGAATATCGCCAAATTAGTCCTCTACAGCCAAGTTGGCTTCATTTATGGCAACTTATTTTGGTCGCCAAAGTTGGCGATATTCCGCCAACTGTCGCCAAGTTTGGCGAGAATTTGACGTTGGCGAATATAAATATATAGTGATAAGCAAATAATAGGATTAATGGTTACAACAATGAAAGAAAATTTGCCGAAACCATGTTAACTAAAGCTCATAAATTAAACCCGTTTATGGATGAATTCTGCTGTCTTCTTTGAAAATGTTAGCCACCCTAAAATTTCAAACTGCTATATCTCAGCCATTTTTTAACATAGAGGCAAAGTAAAAATTGTTCCGGATTCTCCGGATCAAGGCCGAACATTTAACGAAAAATAAGTTTTAGGACTTCTAATTTTTTTTGAATTTGCACATCTTTTTTGAATTTGAAATCTTTAAATGGCTATCGCAGCGCCCCCTTTCGTCGAAATATCCCCAAATTCTAATAGAACCTGCTTGCCATAGCCAAAAACATAGAAAAAAATGTTGTTCAATTTGAAGCATAACTTCATACATTTTTTGATGATAAAATAGTGAAAATGGAACAAAAATATCGATCACAGCGCCCCCTTTCGTTGAAATATCCCCAAATTCTAATAGAACCTGCCTGCCATAGCCAAAAACATGGAAAATAAATGTGGTTGAATTTGAAGCATAATACTACGTTCAGATCGGATAGTTAAGATATTGTTATGAATTTTGTATATATCTGTAAATATTCCATTTGTTTAAATTTATTTTATTTTATTATTGTGAAAATTGCAGTATTATTAATGTATTTCCTATTGAGCATCATGTAACTCAATGCTAAAGGCCTCAGATGGTTTGCAAGGAAAACAACCTTACACCCTCATCTTTATAATGGAAGTCTATGGTAAAATCGCCAAGGAATGGGTTTATCGCCAAGTTGGCGATGGTTTTGGCGACTTATTTTTGTCGCCAAATTGGGCGATATATCGCCAAATGTCGCCAAGTTGGAGACGGATTTGGCAACTTTTTGTGCAACCACACCCCCCTTATACCTATACATTGGGATCCTTTCTTGCTTGGGTTCTCTATCGAAAGTTAAAGCACTTTCTGGTAATTTCTAGCATCTGAAGGCTCTGGAATAATCTGGAAAGATCTCTGAAACCTATATAAGGACCTCCATCAGTTCAGTTACTTAGTTGTCTGTCAACTGCGATTGAATTCATACGAGAGGCTTTGCATTGAGAACTGTGTTTCTCGGATCGATTTTGTCGTTGATACGTCGTATTGAACGCATTGTTTTTGTGTGAAATTTTGCTTAGCTTTTATTGGATTTGAAGATTACTGAATATCTTGTAATTTTCAGAAGATATTTGTGATCGTATTGCACTGTTTATAGTGAATAAAGCCTTTTTATTGTTCTTATATATTGGCATCAGTCCTTTCGAACCCCGAGCTCACAACATTTGGTGTCAGAAGTGGGATTGAATGCCGATTACCAGAGCAATGGAAGCGCAACTGACTAAATTATTGGAGAAATTAGGAGAGATGGATGAGAAAATGACTGCGAATCAGGCTGAAATGAAGAAGGATATGTCAGCGATGGATGAGAAAATGACTGCGAATCAGGCTGAAATGAAGAAGGATATGTCAGCGATGGATGAGAAAATGACTGCGAATCAGGCTGAAATGAAGAAGGATATGTCAGCGATGGATGAGAAAATGACTGCCAACCTTGGCGAGTTAAAAGATGAAATGAAGAAGGAAATGTCAGCAATGGATGATAAAATGACTGCAAATCTTGGCGAGATGGATGAGAAAATGACTGCCAACCTTGGCGACTTAAAAGATGAAATGAAGAAGGATATGTCAACCAACCTTGGAGAGTTGAAAGACTTAATAGAGGATAAAATAACATCTTTAAATGACAGAATTGACGGCGTGGAAAACAAAGTTGAAGGAAGATTTCAACAAATAGAAGGAAAAGTAGAAGAAATTCAAAGGACAGCCAATACTGTAGAAGAAAGAGTAGAAGAAAAAGTTCAAAAGATCGCCGAGACCGTTGAAGAAAGAGTAGAAGAAAAAGTTCAAAAGATCGCCAAGACCGTCGAAGAAAGGATTGAGAGTGTAGAAAAGGAGTTGGAAAATGTG
Source organism: Maratus michaelseni (assembly GCA_963931845.1). Lineage (NCBI taxonomy): Eukaryota > Metazoa > Arthropoda > Arachnida > Araneae > Salticidae > Maratus > Maratus michaelseni. The sequence continues at coordinate 4,139,626 of OZ007593.1, forward strand.
AAGAAACAAAAGATAACTGCCGAAAACTATCCCGAAGATGTCAAGTATCAAGCTATGCTTCCTCGGGCCTCTATTAAACTCTCGACCTATGACGGAAAATCCTCATGGCCAGTTTTTACGACACAATTTGGGATCGTAGCGGACGCCAATGGATGGGATTCCCAGACAAAAGCTTGCCAGTTAGCTGCTTCTCTACGAGCTGATGCTGCCGACGTCTTACAGACTTTGCCTGCAAATGAACCGCTGGATTTTGAAACGCTCGTCAGTGCCTTAGAGTTGCGCTTTGGCGAGAAATGCATGAAGGAATATAGCAGACTCCAGCTCAAATCTCGACAGCAGAAATCCACTGAATCCCTGCAAGATCTTGCTACGGATGTCGAGAGACTTTCCCATCTGGCTTATCCTGACTGTCCGACTGAAATTAGAGAAAGTTTAGCTCTGCAACATTTTATTGATGGTGTGCGTGACTCTGAGATCCAGAAAGCACTCCGGATTGCAGATCTCAGTGACTTAAGAGGGGCATTGGTTTACGCTTTGAAATTCGAGGCAGCCCAGCAAGCTACTAGGAAAGATCGACACTTTGTGCGAGCAGCCAACCTGCCTGAGACGTCGGATAGAGCTGTGGAGTGCTTACAGCAGCAGATGAATGACATAATGAGAAAGATGAACTCCTTAATGGCCAACAAACCTTACAGGAAGATCAAGTGCTGGAGATGCGGTGGAGAAGGCCATATCCAAATCGACTGCCCAAGACGACCCAGCACCGAAGGTAATAGCTCACCCGCTAACGCAGGAGCAAGAAAACTGATTATTGACCATCTTGCGGGGCGGAGGTTTCCAGATCTTAAGAAGACGTCGGATAGAGCTGTGGAGTGCTTGCAACAGCAGATGAATGACATAATGAGAAAGATGAACTCCTTAATGGCCAACAAACCTTACAGGAAGATCAAGTGCTGGAGATGCGGTGGAGAAGGCCATATCGAAATCGACTGCCCACAGTGTTGAATTCAGACACTTTTCTCCGGGAGGGATTTATGTGACTCCGGGGGGGACATTATAGAGTTCCGGGGGGGAAATTACACTTTTTGGCCATTGAAAGCATAAAATTTCAAATCTTCCGGGGGGACATTTCAATGCTCCGGGGGGGACATTCCCCCCCGGGCCACCCCGTGGATTCAACACTGACTGCCCAAGACGACCCAGCACCGAAGGTAATATCTCTCCCGCTAAAGGAGGAGCAGGACAACTGATTTATGGCCATCTTGCGGGGCGGAGGTTGCCAGATTTTGAGAAGCTCCATTTTCAAGTATGTGAAATTTCTGCAAGAAGTTGCGGCGAGAACGGAGTTTTTCTAGTCGGAAGTGTGAATGATTTGCCCTGTAATATGATCATCGATACAGGAGCCAATGTGACCATCATTCGGAAAGATCTAGCTCAGCGGCTGAAAGAAAAACTCTCCTGGACCCCGCCACGTGTAATCCTTCAAACTGTGACAGGAGATGAGATCGACATATTTGGAAGAATGACACTGGAAATAAAGTTTGGGAACGCCGCTTACCACCATACAGTCTATGTGGCCGATATTTCAGACCCTTTCATACTCGGACTGGACTTTTTAAAAGAGCATGGATTTACACTGGATTTTAAGAATAATGAGTTACGCTCTGCTCAAGAAGATGTCACTATTTTCAAACTTGGAAATGAGTCTGGGTCTATTCAACGGATCACAGCTAACGCAGATGTTATCATCCCTCCACGGACCGAAATGATGATACCTGGATTAACTGGAAACGAAAGAATTTTCCAGTATGGCTTGACTGGATATCCTGAGAAGAGTCCAAAGGGAGTGCTAATAGCATCAGCGCTGGTAGATCTGTCAAGAGATGTGATACCTGTGAGGATGGCGAATGTAAGTGAAAAGTCTAGAACTATCCAGAAGGGTGAAGTGCTTGCTACCTGTGCTCCAGTCACCTGTGTTTGCAAAGACCCGAGCTTGACGTTGTCGGAGCCGCCTACAAGTTTAACACCCGAAATTGGACGAAATGAGAATTTATCTCCTGAGCAGAGACATGCCGCAGAAAGACTGTTCCAGGAATTTAAGGATGTGTTTTCACAAAACGAGAATGATATAGGTCGCACTTCTCTGACACGTCATAGAATTGATACTGCCGACCATCCACCGATTAAACAGCATCCAAGACGCTTGCCGTTCGCAAAACAAGAAGAGGTTTCTAAGCTCTTACAAGAGATGCAGAATAGTGACATCATCGAACCGTCATCAAGTCCGTGGGCCTCTCCCATCGTGTTGGTCCGAAAGAAAGATGGCTCCACAAGATTTTGTGTGGATTATCGTAAACTTAACGATATCACGAAGAAGGACAGCTATCCTCTACCAAGAATAGACGACACGCTAGATACTCTTTCAGGACATAAATGGTTTTCCACGCTGGATTTGAAGAGTGGATATTGGCAAGTAGAGATCCATCCTGATGACAAAGAGAAGACCGCATTTACTACTGGACAAGGACTTTGGCAATTTAAAGTTATGCCGTTCGGGCTCTGCAATGCTCCAGCAACGTTCGAGCGCCTCATGGAGACAGTGTTAAAAGGTCTGACTTTTGAAGCTTGTCTCATCTACCTAGATGACGTCATCATTGGTGGCCGCACGTTTGAAGAACATCTAGAGAATATTCGAAAAGTGTTAACGAAACTAAGAGCGGCGAATTTAAAGCTGAACCCTTTGAAATGCAAGTTCTTCCAACGAGAAGTAAACTATTTAGGACACATCATCTCAGCTGAAGGTGTTCGAACAGATCCTGAAAAAGTGTCTGCAGTAAAGCACTGGAAACGTCCGGAAAATGTCCATCAGTTGCGAAGCTTTCTGGGACTATGCACTTATTACAGAAAGTTTGTTCAGGGGTTCTCCAACATCGCAAGACCCTTGCATAGGCTCACTGAAAGCAAACAGAAGTTTCTATGGACACAAGAATGCGACAATTCATTCCAGCGGCTGAAAGAAGCTCTCACATCCTCTCCAGTCCTTACCTATCCAGACCCCGAAAAACAATTCATTGTGGACACGGATGCCAGTCAGGAAAGTGTCGGCGCTGTACTTTCCCAAGAAATAGATGGCCAAGAACGAGTTGTAGCATACTGGAGCAAATGTTTATCGAAACCAGAGCGGAATTATTGCGTCACTCGTAAGGAGTTATTAGCTATAGTGAAAGCCATAGAACACTTCCATCACTATCTCTATGGCAGGAAATTTCTCCTTCGTACTGACCACGCATCCCTAACATGGCTGATGAATTTTAAGAACCCAGAGGGCCAAGTAGCCAGATGGATACAACGACTCCAGGAATACGACTTTGACATCAGGCATCGCAAAGGCTCATCGCATGGAAACGCCGATGCCCTATCAAGAAGACCGTGTCCCGAGAGCTGTCGCTATTGTTCCAGAGCGGAGAGCAAGTATAATCCCGAATATGTCATACGCCAGACGAAGACTTCACTATTGACGCCACCAGATCCCTGAAGTGATGAGAAGATTCGAGAAGATCAAATGGCAGACTCTGAGATCAAACCAATCTTGGAGTTATTAGAATCTTCTAGCACGAAGCCCAGTTGGAAAGACATCTCGACTGACAGTCCTACGACGAAGCAATATTGGGCTCTTTGGAACTCTCTCCACGTCAGGAATGGTGTCCTGTTCCGAAAATTCGAATCGGAAGATGGGAAGACATCTCGGTGGCAGTTGGTACTTCCTCGATCCCGAATCCCAGATGTCCTCAAGGAATTACATGGCAGTCCCACTGGTGGCCATTTTGGAGTCATGAAAACATTACACAGAGTCCGAGAGCGCTTCTTCTGGGGAAAAGCGAGAGCTGACGTCGAACAATGGTGCAAATCTTGCGATGCATGTGCAGCTCGGAAAGGACCAAAGAAACGTAGCCGAGGAAGACTACATCTCTACAATGTAGGAGCACCTTTTGAACGCATCGCCCTTGACATCCTAGGTCCTCTGCCAAGAAGTGCTGATGGCAACAAATACCTCCTTGTTGTCATGGACTATTTCACAAAATGGCCTGAAGTTTATGCCATCCCTGATCAAGAAGCTTTTACGGTTGCGGATGCCTTGGTACACCAGTGGATATCAAGGTATGGAGTCCCTCTTCAAATGCATTCTGACCAGGGGAGAAATTTCATCTCTGCTGTGATTGAGGGTCTCTGTCAACTTCTCGGAATGGACAAAACTAGGACGACGCCTTTACATCCGCAGTCGGATGGCATGGTTGAGAGATTTAATCGTACCATCCTCAACAATCTCTCACTTCTAGTCTCAAGAAACCAGCAAGACTGGGACCAAAAACTTCCCTTGTTTCTTCTCGCCTATCGCAGCGCCGTCCATGAAACAACCGGCTATTCCCCGTCTCAGATGCTTTTCGGTCGTGATCTTCGTTTACCTTGTGATCTGCCGTTTGGTCGCCCTCCAGATGCGCCTTCATCGCCAGAGGGATACGTGCAGAATCTCCAGGCACGATTTGAAGACGTCCACAACTTGGCTCGAGAGCGGATCAATATACAGACGGAGAAGATGAAGACCAGGTACGACACGAAAGCCACAGGACATCAATTCAAAGAAGGTGACAAGGTTTGGTTTTATAATCCGACTCGACACAAAGGACTTTCTCCCAAACTGCAATCACACTGGGACGGTCCTTATACAGTCCTAAACAGACTGAACGATGTCGTAATTCGGATCCGAAAGTCACCAAGTTCGAAGCCTAGAGTCGTTCATTACGACAGGCTGGCTCCATACTATGGCCATAGTACTTAGTTCATTGATTGTAAATAGTGTAATGTAAATAATGTAAATTAGTATGACCATGGTCTTGTATATAAATTAATGTAATTATTTATTTTGCTTAGCATTATCATTATTATTGTTATTATTATTTAAATACTTGTATGTAATAATGTCTATGCTTTAATTTTATTTTATTTTTAAATAAGTGTATATTTTGTATAATTCAGCATTATGAATGTGTTTTGAATAGTATAGCATTTGTTGGTAACGGGTTTGCTTTCCGATCAAAGGTTGAACTGCCCGGGACGTGCAGTCCTTGAGAGGGGGGCAATGTTATGAATTTTGTATATATCTGTAAATATTCCATTTGTTTAAATTTATTTTATTTTATTATTGTGAAAATTGCAGTATTATTAATGTATTTCCTATTGAGCATCATGTAACTCAATGCTAAAGGCCTCAGATGGTTTGCAAGGAAAACAACCTTACACCCTCATCTTTATAATGGAAGTCTATGGTAAAATCGCGAAGGAATGGGTTTATCGCCAAGTTGGCGATGGTTTTGGCGACTTATTTTTGTCGCCAAATTTGGCGATATATCGCCAAATGTCGCCAAGTTGGCGACGGATTTGGCGACTTTTTGTGCAACCACCCCCCCTTATACCTGTACATTGGGATCCTTTCTCGCTTTGGTTCTCTATCGAAGGTTAAAGCACTTTCTGGTAATTTCTAGCATCTGAAAGCTCTGGAATAATCTGGAAAGATCTCTGAAGCCTATATAAGGGACCTCCACCAGTCCAGTTACTTAGTTGTCTGTCAACTGAGATTGAATTCATACGAGAGGCTTTGCATTGAGAACTGTGTTTCTCGGATCGATTTTGTCGTTGATACGTCGTATTGAACGCATTGTTTCTGTGTGAAATTTTGCTTAGCTTTTATTGGATTTGAAGATTACTGAATATCTTGTAATTTTCAGAAGATATTTGTGATCGTATTGCACTGTTTATAGTGAATAAAGCCTTTTTATTGTTCTTATATATTGGCATCAGTCCTTTCGAACCCCGAGCTCACAACAATATCTTAGATCGCTGAACTCACTGAGTGAGTTCCAGAAACTCACTTAGTGAGTTCGAACTTCCCAGGTAGCACAAAAGTATGGGCCCATGTGGGACCATATGGGACCCATGTGGACAGATGGGGTCTAGCTGGGCCCATTTGTCCATGAGAAACCCAGGTAAATCTATGTAAATTGGTTTTGTAGCATGTGGTTCAAAGCGCACTTATCGTGTATTTATTTTATTATTAGTTGTTTACTACTTTATTAATCCATTAAATTAATCATAAAAAAACAAGAAAATGTTGAATTAATAGTATCTGTACAGCATTTGGTAAAACTATATAGATTTGCATGGATCGATATGGGTACCTATATAGATCTTAATAGAAAATCTATCAGAATCTGGGAACAACTTTTTAGCATTACACATAGCCTTTTTTAAGTTAAATTAAAATAAAAGTTAATGATAATATAAATAATATGTAATTATTTACATTGTAATTAAATATTATCATTATATATTTAATAATTAAAATATAATATCTATGCAAATTGATTTTGTAATATGTCGTTCGGAGCGCATTTATCAAGTATTTATTTTAATATCAGATGCATACTACTTTATTAATCATTAAATTAACCATAAAAACAAGAAAATGTTGAATTAATAGTACCTGTACAGTATTCAGTAAAACTACATAGATTTGCATGGATCGATATGGGCGACCTATATAGATCTTAATAGAAAATCTATCAGAATCTGGGAACAACTTTTTAGCATTACACATAGCCTTTTTTAAGTTAAATTAAAATAAAAGTTAATGATAATATAAATAATATGTAATTATTTACATTGTAATTAAATATTATCATTATATATTTAATAATGAAAATATAATATCTATGCAAATTGATTTTGTAATATGTCGTTCGGAGAGCATTTATCATGTATTTATTTTAATATCAGATGCATACTGTCAGATATTGTAATGTTTACAGTTAGATCCACCAGATGGCTGTACCAGCTAGGGAACACAGCACTAGTATAAAGAATGTCGCCTGATAGAAAACGTGTGTTTCTTGATCTCCTAATATGCATAAGCTAAAAGCTTATAAACGATATCTTTAAGAATAATATATAACATATTTGACATGGTGTCAGAAGTTTTAAGATACTTCACGTGATCAACGGGAAAATTTATCGTAAAATACGAACTTTTTCGCCGAATAAAAAAGGCTTCAGAAATCGAAAGTAATGGCTAACAGCTTGCCGACAATCTCGCCGTTCGTAACAAGTACGAATCCATCAGAAGCATGGAGATATTGGAAAGCAGATTTTGAAGATTATCTGGAAGCTTTAAAATATGGTACAGAATCTGAAAAAACAAAAACCGCACTCTTTCGTCATGTATGTGGAGAAGAGTTAAAAAAGCAGTTACGCGCGTTCGATCTTCAACCAGCCACTGACACGGAACATGTTAGTTTAAAACAGATCTTAGAAGAATTTGATAAATATTTTAAGGATTATCAAAATGAAGTCTATGCATCCTTCAAGTTTTTAGAAATTAAACAGGCAAAAGGAGAATATTTTTCTGACTATTATTCGCGACTTCGTAGCGCGGTAGTCGAATGTAATTATGGTGCTTTGCAAGATAGAATGCTCCGAGATAAGATAATTCAAGGTCTATGGGATAAGCCGCTACAAGAAAGATTAATACGAGAAACCAGTAAAAAAGAGAAAAGTCTTACAGATATCGTAAGTGAATGCAAAGCAGCTGAGCACAGCAAAGCTCAAGTTTCTGAAATGAATGCTGAGAACAATTCTGTAAACGCTATCAAGAAAGCTAAAAATAGCTCGACACCGCCTCATTTTTCTCAACATAAAAATAATCATAATCAAAAGAAGACTTGTAGATATTGTGGAAAATATCATGAACCGAGAAAATGTCCTGCATATGGTACAAAATGTAAGCGATGTGATGGGAATAACCACTGGGCGATCGTGTGTAAAACGAAAATAAACAAAAATCGTAATTCCAAAAAAGTGAACACGATTGAAGAAGCAGATTCTGACGTTGTTTATATTGGTGAATTAAAATCACTAAATCAGTTAAATTCTGAAAATTTGGGTTCGGTTTGGCTTCAAAAGCTTACAGTCAACAATAAACAAGTTATATTCAAGCTGGATTCTGGATCTCAAGTAAATGTAATACCAAAAGCAGAATTGCTTAAGTGGAAAGAAAAGCCAGTGGTAAGAAAAAATCACACTCCAGTTTTAGATTACAGTGATAATGTTGTTCCTATAATAGGTGAGTGCTATTTAAAATGTAAAACTGATAAATTTGAAAGTGATTTTAAATTTTTAGTTACTACTCTTGATTCTTGCCCTATTTTAGGCCTTGATGCTTGTAAAAAGTTAGGTTTGATTAAAAGATTGAATTTAATTGATAAAAATCCAAAGTTGTTTGACACACCACAACAAATTATTAAAGAATATTCTGATGTTTTCACTGGGTGTGGACGGTTAAATAAAACGGTTCATATTAAATTAAAAGATAATTCAAGTCCTCATGTTGCAGCACCTAGAAAAATTCCACTAGCTTTACATAACAAAGTTAAAGAAGAACTTAAAAGAATGGTTGAGACTGGTATCATAACTAAAGTTAATGAACCAACTGAGTGGGTTAGTAATATGGTTATTGTTAATTCACCTAAGAAATTACGCATTTGTTTAGACCCCAGACCCTTGAATGAGGTAATTCAAAGACCTCATTACCCAATACCCACTGCAGATTCACTCATAACAAAACTTCAAGGTTGTAAAGTTTTCACAATATTAGATGCTAAGAATGGCTTTTGGCAATTGCCACTTGATCAGGAATCCTCTTATTTAACAACTTTTACTACTCCTTGGGGAAGATACAGGTTTCTTGTTTTACCATTTGGGTTAAATAATGCTCCCGAAGAGTTTCAGAGAGCTATGGATGAAATTTTTGAAAATGAACCAGAAATAAATCCCTATTTTGATGATATTGCTTTAGGTTCATCCACAATGGAAGAACATTGTAAATTATTGCACAGAACACTTTCATTGGCAAGGAAAGCAAATTTAAAATTTAACATATCAAAAACTCAGCTTTCTTTAACTTCTGTGAATTATTTAGGACATGTACTGTCTGATAAAGGTATTGAACCTGATCCAAATAAAGTAAAAGCCATTCATGAGTTTGCAACTCCCAAAAATAAAGAAGATTTACAACGATTCTTGGGTATGATAACATATCTCGCAAAGTTTACTCCACATTTGTCTAATTTGACTCATTCTCTACGTCAACTTCTGAAAAAAGACACTGAATGGTTGTGGGACAGTAATATTCAAAAAGATTTTCATCTCATAAAAGAAACCATAATTAAAGCTCCATGTTTACAATACTTCGATGAAAATAAAGTTGTAACTGTGTCTGTTGATGCTAGTAAAAATGGATTAGGTGCTACTCTTCTACAGGAAAATAAACCGGTTGCTTTTGGGTCAGCTTCTTTAACTGATGCGCAACAACGTTACGCACAAATTGAAAAAGAACTCTTAGCTGTCATCTATGGATTAGAACACTTTAATTATTATACGTATGGCAGACCTGTTGTAGTACAGACTGATCACAAACCTCTATTAGGCCTTAGTAAAAAACCATATGATTTAATTTCTCCTCGTCTGCAACGCCTGTTGCTTAGGCTAAATAGATATAATGTAAAACTTGATTATGTTCCTGGAAAGCAACTTATCATAGCCGATACTCTTTCTAGAGCACAGTCACCTACAGAAACTTTTGATGAGGGAGATTACCTAGAAACATTTGCCAAAATTAATCTTTTGACACAAGCTTCTGAAGAAAAATGGAATGAATTGGCAGAATTGTCAGCTAACGATAAAGAATTACAAGATGTTCTATATCATATTAGGAATGGCTGGCCTGAAAAATGCAAAACAAAAACAGCTGCAAAAGCATATTGGCATTGTAAAGAAGAATTATCTGTAACAAAGGAAGGTATAATTTGTAGAGGACAGAAACTTGTTGTACCAGCTGCAGCTAGAGAAGAAATTTTGAAAAGATTACACATTTCACATAAAGGGGTAGTATCCACTAAAGTTAAAGCAAGAGAATATTTTTATTGGCCTAACATTAACAAAGATGTAGAAAATTTTATCTCCAAATGTAAAGTCTGTCAGATGTATCAACGAGCAAATCAAAAAGAAGTCCTACTAGATACCGACCTACCAGAAAGACCATGGCAAAAAGTATCCTGTGACTTTTTCTATTTAAAAGGGCAGCAAAATCTTTTAATGGTAGATTATTTTTCGAAGTATGTTGAATTGAAACCTTTGAAAAGCACAACAGCCCAAGCTGTTATACCTGTTATGAAGTCTATTTTTTGTACTCATGGAATACCTGAAGAACTTGTCAGTGATGGCGGTCCCCCCTTTGATTCTTATGAATTGCAGAAATTTTTTAAAGAATGGAAAATTTTGCCCCGCATAACTTCACCACATTTTCCACGAGCACATGGTCAGGTTGAAAGAGCAATTCAAACCATAAAAAATTCTCTCAGAAAAGCTGAAGAAGATGGAAAAGATATTTATTTAGTACTACTAGATTACAGAATCCAACCTGCTAAAGATCTTCCCTCTCCATCTGAATTGTTAATGGGCAGAAGATTAAGATCCTTTTTACCAGCTCATCCTGCACTGCTAACACCAAAGTTTGATATAAAAGAAGCTTCTAAATCTTTGAAAGAGAGGCAGGTAATGCAAAGTAAATATGCCAACAGACAAGCAACTCATCTACCAAAAATATCTGACAATAAAAAAGTATGGTTCCGGCATAAAATGAAAAGTCCTTGGAAGCAAGGTACTGTTGTTCAAGTAGGACCTCAACCTAGATCTTACCTAATAAAAGGAAGAGATGGAGGACTGTACAGAAGAAATAGATATCATATTAAGCTGGATCATTCCAAAGATGATGACAACAGAAAAACACCAACAGTTGAAGATCTTTATCCAACTTCATCAGATGCAGAGCCAGATCCCAATTCCAATATAAATAATTCAACTGATTCCTCAACTGTTAATACCCAAACAACATCTCCGGATCAAAGAAGATCAAAAAGAAATATTGTTAAACCTATCCGCTACAGAGACACTTAAGACATTTGAACTTCTTATTAATTTGAAATAATTTAGCATTAGAACTCTAAAATAAAGTTAACTTAGTTTAATCTCGCTTAAAGACTATAAAGGTAAATAATTTAATTTTTGTTTGTTTAATTTAAAGTTAAATATCCAGATCAGGTAATTAATGTTAAGTTTATTTGTGTATGTACTTTTCCTGTTTTTGTAAAAAGGGCATGTTAGATATTGTAATGTTTACAGTTAGATCCACCAGATGGCTGTACCAGCTAGGGAACACAGCACTAGTATAAAGAATGTCGCCTGATAGAAAACGTGTGTTTCTTGATCTCCTAATATGCATAAGCTAAAAGCTTATAAACGATATCTTTAAGAATAATATATAACATATTTGACACATACTACTTTATTAATCATTAAATTAACCATAAAAACAAGAAAATGTTGAATTAATAGTATCTGTACAGTATTCAGTAAAACTACATAGATTTGCATGGATCGATATGGGCGACCTATATAGATCTTAATAGAAAATCTATCAGAATCTGGGAACAACTTTTTAGCATTACACATAGCCTTTTTTAAGTTAAATTAAAATAAAAGTTAATGATAATATAAATAATATGTAATTATTTACATTGTAATTAAATATTATCATTATATATTTAATAATTAAAATATAATATCTATGCAAATTGATTTTGTAATATGTCGTTCGGAACGCATTTATCATGTATTTATTTTAATATCAGATGCATACTACTTTATTAATCATTAAATTAACCATAAAAACAAGAAAATGTTGAATTAATAGTATCTGTACAGTATTCAGTAAAACTACATAGATTTGCATGGATCGATATGGGCGACCTATATAGATCTTAATAGAAAATCTATCAGAATCTGGGAACAACTTTTTAGCATTACACATAGCCTTTTTTAAGTTAAATTAAAATAAAAGTTAATGATAATATAAATAATATGTAATTATTTACATTGTAATTAAATATTATCATTATATATTTAATAATGAAAATATAATATCTAATGCAAATTGATTTTGTAATATGTAGTTCGGAGCGTATTTATCATGTATTTATTTTAAAATATCAGATGTATACATTTTTATTAATCCATTAAACGAACCATAAAAACAAGAAAATGTTGAATTAATAGTCTCTGTGCAGCATTTGGTAAAACTACATAGATTTGCATGGATCGATATGGGCTACCTACATAGATCTTAATAGAAAATCTATCAGAATCTAGGAACAAATTTTTAGCGTTACATAACTTTTTTAAAGTTAATTTAAAATAAAAGTTAATGATAATATACATAATATGTAATTATTTATATTGTAATTAAATATTATGATTATATATTTAATAATGATATAATATAATATTTATGCAAATTGATTTTGTAATATGTCGTTCTGAACGCATTTATCATGTATTTAATTAAAAATATCAGATGTATATTACTTTAGTAATCCATTAAATGAACCATAAAAACAAGAAAATGCTGAATTAATAGTATCTGTACAGCACAAAATCTGTACAGCATTCGGTAAAACTACATAGATTTGCATGGATCGATACTGGCTACCTATATATCTGGGAACAACTTTTTAGCGTTACACATAGCCTTTTTTAAGTTAATTTAAAATAAAAGTTTGTGATAATATATATGTAATTAACTATTATCATTATATATTTAATAATGATAATATAATATCTATGCAAATTGATTTTGTAATATGTCGTTCATAGCGCATTTATCGTGTATTTATTTTAATATCATATGTGTATTCGTTAGTAATTCATTAAATTAATCGTAAAAAATTATAAAATGTCGAATTAGCCATAGCTGTGCAGCATTCACAGTAAAACTTGTATATTTGTGTGGATCAAGATAGGTTGTCGATATAGATCTTTAAAGAAATCTGGCTGAATCTGGTACAACTGCTTTGCGATAGCTTATATCTACTCGAGTGGCAACACAGACGGACCATGGCAATGGCGGCTGTTTCAGGGAGGATCGCTGTGTTTATGTCTCAGAATTAAGGTAAGTACCAAGTACTCTGTAATGTATACTTGTTTTAACTGTTTTTTTTTAAATCTTTTATGCATACAATTTATATTTGTATCTACAAGTTTTAAAGCTAACTTAATCCGTATTTAAATCTGCGATCCGAGCGTTTTGTTTTTGACGACATTTATCAATTTTTCCGTAAGATGCCATGTCGTTATTAAATATGAAGGTTTTGTTCAGGTAGTTAAAAGTAAAATAATACATTCATTTCCGTTTTAAAATTTATTTTAATAGAGTAATCTATTTCCATATGCGATGTTAAGTTCTTGTTTGACACTAAATTTATTATTAAGGAACTTTTTATAATTATATAGCAACCATTTATATTTTGTTCTAATGTATTATATGGTGCATATTTTGCTGAAGAAACAAACTTAAATATGCCTTATTAAGCATATTTGGGCAATTTTTAGAATACATATATGTATGTATTACTTAAATTCAAAGAAGGCAGCGTAGGTTCAGGGCTTTACAAATTTGATAAAATCTGGTAGCCAGCAAAAAGTTCTAGTTGCCAGTAAAAATAACCCCTTCCCCGTCATTGATTTTTTAAAAAAAAGGGTTTTTTATGAATTAATTGAGAGAAAAAAAGAAGCATAGTTTAGAATTATTATTGTGCTGTCCTTTAAAAAAAAAAAAAAAAAAAAAAAACCCACAGTGAAATGTTTCTTTAAAAAAAAAAAAAAAAACACCATTACTACATCAAATATTTTACTAAAGTCAATGTTTTTTGTTTTGTTCTGTTTTTATGCACTTTTTAGAATATTAAAAATAGTTAAAAATACCTAAGGAGTGCTTATTTAGTTTTAAAATAAATGAAAATAACAATTGCAGAATTCTGGCAAAACATGAGCGCTTCATATTCACAGATTTTCTTTTATAATAAAACTTTAGAATGATCTACATAATTTTTGGTACTTTTCGGTTAGCCGGGCGCCAGTGATATATGCACATATATAAATACATATGTATATACATACATATATATATGTATGTATATGTGTATGTATATATATTTATATGTAGATATGTATATATATATGTGTTTGTGTGTATATAACATGTATGTATATCACTGGCACCCGGCTAACCAAAAAGTACCTAATTTTTTTATGTTAAACCATTAATATGTAATAAAATGCTTCGTTTTCAGCTGATTATGTCAGGTGCAGGGTTGGCATTTTTGCCAGGACAGTGGCAAAAACTGGAAAAAACCAGGGCAAAAATGGAAAAAAATGGCAAATTCTTATTGGTCTTTAATGTGTGATCTATAAATTAAAAAGGATCATAATGGTATAAATAATTGGATATTAGATTTAATAACATACCATTTAATATTTTTATTTTAATTTGCTAATTAATAAACATAATTAAAATAATTTTGTATATTTTAAATGTTTATAAAATAGGTGGGATTCAGTCTAATAGGAACTTAAGAACCAAATTAAAAACAAGATATCTATCTTTTTTTTCCCTTAACTACAGCATTTTGTCAGTCATCATATTTATTATTTCTACTGCCAACATTCTTTTATCTAAGCAAATACAAAACACAGAACAATAAATTATATACCATATAAAAGGATTTTGAACAAGTTTCTGACATAGTACACTTACATTTTGTTAAAACATGTTTCCTTATTAAAAATTGTGGTTAATTAAAAATTAAATTGGCATTGTTTTCTTAAATGAAAAGATAGATTTTCTCAAATTAGTGTTTTCACAAAAATTATCAATTTATAAAAAAAATAATAGTACAAACATGGCATATGTAATAAGAGTACATTATTTACGTAATGTATAATATGTAGAATACGTAAGTACAACTGCGGATTATGGAGGATTATTCGAGCTAAAAGAGAGGAACTTCCCCAATTCATATTTTGCAGAAAAAGTGATTAGTAGTGTCAATGCGTATAATTGGTGGAGAAGTATTGAAAAAACTTGTGAGATTTCAAAAGACTTCTGCTCATTAGTTGCACATCTTAAAATATGTCCAGCAAGTAGTGCTGCTATTGAAAGATTTTTTTCGAATTTTTCATTTGTGCAAACTAAAATTCGAAATAGATTTTCTACAAATACTTTTTCTAAACTAGTTTATTGTTATGAAATGTTAAAACAGCAATAATTAGGTTGTGGTGGAGATATCACTGAATTACATGAAATTTAATAGTGTTCTGCTTTAAATATAATTTTATATAAATTGAATTTAGAATATAATTGTTTATTTGAATTTCTAACACATATAAACATAAATGCTTTACACATTTAGAGCCTGCACAATGTGAATAATCAATAATATTATGCGTATAATCAATAATAATTATTGTATAAACATGAATAAATAATTAAGTTTTCTATTTATTTATATAAAATAAGTATTTTTTTCATTTATAATTTTGTTATACTTTTGTTTGTGTTTAACGTTTTGTTTGTTCATTTATAATTTTTGTTATAAGTTAGTATTCTTTCATAAAAAGGATAATTATATTTATTTAACTTCAAAAATAGTGCTTAGAGTTAAAAAATAAATTTAGAATATTGACTTTTAACTACGTATTAAGTTTCTTTTTTCTTTCATGAAATATTTCTTTCTCTTTTTCTGGGGAAAAAAACTAAATGGACATAGTGTATTTTTGCCACCATTTTTGGCAAACACCTATTTTTGCCACCACTTTGGCAAAAACCTATTTTTGCCAGGACGGTTTTAACCAGGTTTTTTCAATTAAATATTTTCGTAGTCTTAGAAAACATTTTAAATTGAATTTCTTTAAAATGATTTTAAGCTAAATTTAAATATTTCAAAGTGCATCAAATTTTAATGAACATCAATGACTGACTGGCGGCTAGCCAAAGATAAATCTGTGGCTGGAAAATTAGATTCTGCAGAGATTGAATTCGGGCTGAATTATTAACTCTAAAATTAGATTCTGCAGAAATTTTTTTACTTTCGAATGGCAACTCACAACTCACAAACATAGCCAAAGCTGCCGCCACATATCTTAGCAGACTATCAAACATAAACATGTGCAACTCGCTTCAAAGTGGTACTTATCAAGCCAGTACGTTTGTTCTATTGAACTTTATAGTTATTCTTCATTTCTTTTTTTAATTTAAAATTAATTTTAAATAGATTGTGATGAGTCTGCATTTACAATGTAAGCACATCCAAGCTGAAATCAAACATCAATAATTGCAGTTTTTGTCAAGCCTTAAAATAAGCATGGAAATGGAAATATTGATCCCATTTCTAAAAATATTGAAGGCGGATTCCTCTAAATTGACTGTTTCCTGGAGAGAGGAAACTTTTAAAATTTTAGATAATTCTT
This sequence comes from Maratus michaelseni, assembly GCA_963931845.1. Taxonomy (NCBI): domain Eukaryota; kingdom Metazoa; phylum Arthropoda; class Arachnida; order Araneae; family Salticidae; genus Maratus; species Maratus michaelseni. Next base: position 4,156,096 of record OZ007593.1, read on the forward strand.
CTAAGCCTGCTCTCTGAGAAAATTCTAAAATGCCTGTTTCAATGTTGCATTTTTTTTAACCAAAATAATTATTCGTTATTAATATTAATTAATTTTTAATATAAATCATAATTATTTTAAACTACTGTTTTTAATTCATAGCATCAAAATAATATCACGCGTAATTTCATTAAACATTAAAATAATTTGCAGAAAGTTTTTGGCTTTATACAAGTCTGCTGAGCACCAGTGATATATAATTTAATTTATATATGTATGTATATACATATGTACCTATTGTATATATGTATATAAATATGTGTGTGTATACATATTATGTAATATCACTAGTGTCCAGCAAACGTAAAAGTACTAATATTTGTTTTTATGGTACTTCTCTATTATCCCGTCGACCACTTTTCATAACAAAAAACTATCGCCAAACTGTAACGCTAAATAAACGGGAGAACTTTGCCATTGGAATATCAAAATAAATAAATAAATAAAATGTCGAATTAAAAACCACTTGATGACGTAACAAACACGTATAATGCTTCTGAATCAAGTAAATGGGACTGCATTTTTGGTGTTTAATCTTACAGTTTGGCGATAGTTTTTTGTTATGAAAAGTGGTCGACGGGATAATAGAGAAGTATTGTTTTTATTTATAAAATAATTCCTTCTAATACAAATTTATTTTATATGAATTTGATACTGTATTTTTAAATATGGATTATTTTTAATTAAGTATACTAAATATTTGTTTACTATTTTCATATTATTGCTATTATTATTAAATTTATATTATTATATTCTTTTGTGGATTTCAAACAGAATTTGCACTTTTGATAATTTTAAAAATAACTGCTAAATCTTTTGGCTTGTATTGGATTTTTTCCCCCAATCTCTTACAACTGCTGATTCACTGTTATGGAAATGGAAATGCAATGATTATGATTTAAAGAGTCTAAAATAGTTCACATTTCACATTAGTGCACCAAAGGTAAAGAGATGGAGGAGGGGGGGGGGATTATTAAGAAAGTTAAACACTAAACATTCATTAAAAAAATAAGAAATGCCATGATGTTTAAAAACCAATATAAAGAAAAGCACAAATTAGAAAGAATTCAGCTTACTGCTATTTCAAGGATATATTAAAAGACAGTAAAAAAATATATATAGGGTAGATGTGCCAGTAATGGACACCCTTAAGGAATTTCTTTAAAAATTATTTTTTAATTAATAGTTATAATTATTATAGTCCACTTTTTTTAATATTATATTAATCTATCAACAATATTTAATCATGCTCATAGTCACATTTCCCAATGTGGATCAAAATTTAATTGTAAATAACAGAAATAAATCAAAACACCCTAAATTCCAGTAATGGGCCACCTCTCTTCCAGTAATGGGCCACCCAGTAATGGACACCCCACAAAAAATAATAGGTAATTGATTTTATGATTGTATTTAAAACCAGAATTTCATGAAAGCATATTAATGAAATAAAATAGTCATTTTAAAATAAATTTAACAATTAGGATATCAATAATTAATAAAATATTTATGAGAATAATTCACTGTTTAAATTAATTATTGTCACTATCACAAGATCAATATTTTAATTATTTTAGATAGAAGGTTTAAAATACTAACTTTCAAAGAATTATATCTATCAAATTATTAAGTCATTGAGGGGGGGGGGGAGGGGGTTTAGAAGGGTTAGTTTAACAAAAGAAAAAGATTTTTTTTTAAGTGTCTTGAAGTACCAGTGCATGGAATCTTATTTCTTTTTATTCTTAACAGTTAAACTTCCTAAAACTGCTTTATATATTACTTTTAGCAATTTGTATAAAATATGTCAAATAAATGAAAGTGTAGGTTGAATGTTTTTTAAATACTAAATAAAATTATTTCAAAATAAAATATCAGAACTGACATTTGAGCCCCCTGATCTGCAGATTTACTACTTTCATTGTTACTATAAATTTAATATTATAGGGATTTTTTATGTATGTAGTTCTTTTGTCAGAGCTGAATAATGAAACATTTAAGACAGAAAATAAATTTTTAAGCACTCGTTATGACTTAAAAATTTGTCTTTTTTTAAATGGGGAAAGTGTGAACCCCATGAGCCCCTCATTTTCCCATGCCCTTAAAGATTATTGTCTGCTTCCTGTGGGTGTTAGTTGCCACATGGGTGTTGTTGCTGATGGGTGTTAATTGCCACATTATAAAATATGCAAGGTACGGTTTACAAAAAAATAATTTGATAGCAATCTAAAAAAAAATTATTAATTACATGAAATTAATAAAAAAAAAGTATTATTACAGTCTGGTAAGTAAAATTAAAAAATTAAAATTTGACTACTTAGCTTTTCAGTTAAATAACAAAAATATATGCACTGCTTTTTCAGTAATGTCCACATGGGGTGTCCATTACTGGAAATTGACTAATTAAGCATTCCAGTAATGGGCCATGGTCCTAAAACCTGAAAAATAAATGAAATTTTGTAAATTGCCCCATTAGTATGTAAAATTCAAAGTTTTCTATTATTGTCTAAACAAAAACATGCAATTTTTTCAAGAAAATAAAAAAGATATCAGTTGTTTAAGTGAAGCCAGCTCTTAGCATGTTCATTAAGATTTTCACAGAAAATCTGTGGAACTGTGAAACATAATTTTCTGCTTCCTGATTGGTTTGATTAAGAGTGTCAACAATAACCCAGATTATAAAACAAGCAAGGAGGAATTATGAAAAAATATATAAAAGGCTAAATTTTTATTGGTTATTTTTTTATAAATCAAAAACTTTGAAAGTGGCCCATTACTGGCACATCTACCCTATATATATATATCTTCCTCAATTGGGAGTCTTTTAGAGCTGTAAAAGTTGTATGCAAAATTATTACTAACCTTTTGGGCTTTTTTTTTTGTTTGTTTTTGAATGTGACATGTTTTCAGTGCAAAATATTTTCACGCACATTAAACAACAATTATTTTTGTTTTCTCTTTTTTATGAATAATAATTATCCAAAGCTCATAACTTCATCCAGGAAAAAAAAAAAAAAAAAAAAACTGTGCCGGGCCTCTAAATTTTACAATGATTATCTGTCAAATGAAAAACAAAAAAGACCCCAAATTTAATGCTGTTGTGAAAGTGTAATATATTTGCATTAAAAAGCTAACATTACATATTAAAACGTAAAATTTCAGCTACAGTGATATTAAAGTAGCCAAGATCAAGGCTAAGCTATCGTATTCGCCCATGGTCTGCCATCTTGTTTTTTAAATCAAAACATATTAAACTTTTATTATTGAATATTAATAAATTAGGGTACTTTTCGGTTAGCCGGGCGCCAGTGATATATATACACACACACATATACACATATCTACATATACATATATATTACATACACATATATCTATGTATGTATGTATATATATATATATATATATATATATATATATATATATATATATATATATATATATATATACACACACATATATATATTTATATATGTACCTATATCACTGGCGCCCAGCTAACCGAGAAGTACCTAAATTAGTCAGTAAATTAAAATAATATGTTTATAATAAGTAAATAGGGATGAAAATTATTTTGGAAATGAGAATCAAACCATGTTTTGATTAAAATTTTTTTTAAGCAATCCCGCTTGTTTACATTGTGTTATGATCACTCTATATTAAAATAGACTGATTCATTTTTCCAATTGCTTATTTTATGTGCCTTTGTCTCCTATGGCACTGACACTTCAACAATTATGTAATGTAAATTATCCCCAATTTAAATTTTTGGGCTATGATGTCATACACTCACGCACAGTTTTTTTTTAAAAATCGGTTATAAAAAGGGAAAAAGTCGCCAAATTTAGGAGATTTTTTCCCATAATGGCAACCTAGCTATTGTGTTAAATTATTGGTTTGGCGCAGGCTTGAAAATCACGCCAATCAAAAAGTCACCAAACATCGGTGCATGAGTGTAACGCATCTGTTCCAATTTTTGTTACAGTAATTCCTCCAGTAGGTTATAACTTTATCCTCTAAGTTAACTATTACTTCTTTTCCTGCAGTTATAAGAAAATATAAGGAAACATATAATTTTGTAATTCAGTCTATCACAACTTTGTCTGTGCATATTAGTTAAATGATAATTAAAACCATGTTTAAAAAACAAGATGGCAGACAGCGAGCGAATATGATAGCTGTTCCAAGACCAAAATAAAGAATAAACACTTTTTAATTTTTATTTTAACACGGAATATGAAGTTTTGAAATATGTTTAATGGATAGTATAAGGAGCATTCAGTTATATATTCAGGGCATATTTAGGGAGATTCCCCCCTAAGGAAAGCTTCTGGATTTTATAGTTTTTGATGGTTTAGATGTGTAAAGTAAACTGACACACATATATATATAATATATAATCATCTTTTGAAGATAATTAATTTTAATTATAAATAACAATGCTTTTGTTAGTGTAAATATTTTTTGTTTTAATAATTTTTATTTTAAATATTTAAAATTTATAAAATAGTTTTCATCTTAAACTGTTTAAGAAAACAAACAACCAGATATAGTATGGAAAATGATGCAGGTTTATTTTAGACAGGTATTTTAGAAATTATTTTGGAAAATATCAGTTTCATCATCTAAAAATTAAAAGTAATTCATTCAAATCAAACTTATGTAGTTTGGGAAACAAAATCTGTAAATAAACGGGGTAATTTTACTAATCAGATAATCAGACCAGGGCCCGATTAGCAAGTTTTTGTGCCCAGGGCACTTTCAATTTTTCTTGCCCCCATAGATTGGATGGTTTACTGATACTAGTTTTTTAGTCTACTTATTCGAAAAGTGTTAACTAAAAAAATTAACGTTTTCTGGAAAATTGAAAAACAGTTCCAAGAATAAAAATAAAATATTATTTCTATTATTTATTGAAATGTGCTTTTAACCATAGATTGAGATATATTTATGTCATTTCATCATATTAATATCTCAAACATCACATATTTTCAGTTGTGTCACTTTTCGAATAAATGTGCAATATGATACAATTGAATGACTTGATAAATACAGTACATCATTTACTATAAAATAATGATAGGAAGTCTACTTATTGATATTAAATGATACTGTTATTGATATTAAAGTACTGTTATTGATATTAAATGATAAAATGAAACTGATTGCAAACAAAAGTCCTAAAAGTATTAAAACAACTTCTATTTTAAATTCTAATTTCATGCCCCTCAGAAATTTCGTGCCCAGGGCGTGGGCCCCGGGTGCCCGTGCGATAGTCAGGGCCTGCATCAGACGTTGTGCTTAAATAGCTGAAAGTCCGATGTCCAGCTATTTTCTTGACAAATTTTCTGATTAGTAAAATTTTAAGCTTACATGCATGAAACTTGCAGGCATGTTTATTAAAGTTACTTGTAATTTATTATTATTTTTTGTTAATTAAATACATCGTGAGTTATGAATGATTTTTGTCTCATGATCACAGTTTTTTTTTCTCCTGCACTGTTGCATTCAGAAATTTTGTTTGAAACATCAACTTTGATAGCATGTTCTAAAAGATTTTCTGTCTTTACTGAAAAATAGAAAATTTTTTTGATTGCATACTTTCTAAAGTATCTGCCAATTTCATGCATTGGCAAACCAAATTGAATCCAAAATTGTCTGACAGGAAAAAATTATTTAATTCAAATTTTTTTTAAAATAGTTATTGTTAGGACCTAGGTACATGATGGACCTAGGTACACAAGTCTCCCCTACTTAATTTTAAAGAAGGGACATAAGGTGTATGTAATAGTGATTAAAATGCAATTTTAAATACTATTTTCTCAACTTTTTTTTTTTGCTTGAGCAAATTGAAAATATTCCGAGCAATTTAATTTTTGTTGAAATTTTAGAAAGTTTCATACAATGCAGTGCTTGAAATTCAATTTCCCCTATTAGGGGAATCTCCCTCCCAACATTTTTAAATGGGAGGAGCTGGGGGGGTTGAACTTGTTTGGGAGGGAGAAAAAAAACCACTATTGTTTTGCATGCTATTTAAAATACATTAATACAGATATGACAGAATACCATTGAAAAAATTTAAATCAGTGACTCAGAATAATTACTCAAAATATTTATTTTTAAAACAGGAAGAAAGTCAACCTTTACATATACAACGACTATTTTAAACTTTCATCAAATGTTATGGGCCCTTAATCCCCTGCCTGCCGAGCAAAAGGGTAAATTTGTAATGTTATTTTCTCTGCAATTTTCTAAAAATGCTAAAAAAAGAGAAATTTTCAAACTTGATATAAAAAACTTAATTATGTGTATGAGTTTGTACCCTTGAGTTTTAAAACTGCTTTATATTTGTGGCATATTCTGCAGCATAGTGAATGGATATATCAGTTCACGACGGTGAGAAGGTTAAGAATTGGATTACTAAATGAATTTCTGAATTTAGATTTTCTTCAATTTATGGTGCTGAAGCCTGTTTCACAAGGTACCCTTAGGGAAAAAAATTGTGAATTTCGTCAGTCGGTCGAGGGAAAAGAATTGTGAAATTCTTCGATTGCTCATGAGAAAAAAAATGCAAAATTATCAGTCAGCTGTGGAAAAAAACAATGCAAAATTTTATAGTCGGGCAAGAGGTAAAAAATTGTGAATGTCATTTTTCTGTTGCCAGACGAAAGCGGGGAAATTTGTTAATCTGTTGCAGAAAAAATCATGAAATTTGTCTGTTAGTCATGGTGAAAAATTGCAAAATTTGTCGATTGGTCGTGTTAAAATATTGCAAAATTTGTCAGTCGATCGCAGGAAAAAATTACGAATTTCATCAATCTGTCACAAGAAGAAACTGTGAAATTCGCCAATTGGTTGTAGGGAAATGTTGCAAAATTCATTAATCAGTCACAGGGAAAAAAATTAATAAAATAAAATTTCTGTTGTACATAACACAGGAAAAAAAATTTAGAATTTCATCGGTCTGTCACAAGAAGAAACCATGAAATTCCCCAATCAATCATAAAAAAAATCGAGAAAATTGTTAGTTGGTTGCGGTAAAAAAATTGTGAAATTTGTTGATCTGTCCCATGGAAAAATCACGAAATTTGTCGATTGGTCATAGAAGAAGAAAAAATAAATAAATAAAAATATCGATTGGTTGCGAGGAAAAAAAAATTTGCAAACTTCATCGGTCAATCGTACAGTGTTCATACGCTTTTACCACAATTTTTAATAGAATTTTTCGCCTTATTTAAATGCAGTAAAGTATTACAAATCCTGCAACTAAACGAGGCGTCTACAATTTCTGCTATTTAAATATTAAATACAAAAATTCTATAAAAAATTGTGGTAAAAGCGTACAAATTCTGTCGTAGGAAAATATTGCACAATTTGTCAGTCGGTCGCGGGACTTTATTGTCGTTTCATAAAGTAAAATCCTCCGGAAAAGGTTGATTTTTTTCGGTGTGGAGTCTCCTGTCCACAATATACTTTCATGCAGGATTTGAAAATTTTGTGTGTGAATTCTGCCACCCCGCTCTGAATTTCAAGCCCTGCAATGATATGTATGTTAGCATAAAACTAATCTATAATTTTAATTTTATTTTTTAAAAATTTTGTAAATTTGAAATATTTATAGATTTGTTGACTCTAAAGCTCGTACAGAGATGCTTATGAAATTTCTTGTAACTTGACTTATGCATTTGTAGTTGTGCAATAAACTAAAAGTTAAATTTTGCATTGAATTTTTGATTTTGTATAGTTATTAAGAAAAAAAATTCTTTTACTGAAAATGCTGATATTTTCAACAAATTCAACATATTTCAGCAATTTTCAAAATTTTCAGTTTACTGCACAAAACAGATCCAGAACATGTATTTAAAATGAAATTAAAATATTTTAAATTTAAAAGAATTGATAGTTCTTTTTTTATTATTTAATTTAACAGATTTAACACCAAGTAACAGCAACTTTAGCAGATTGTTAATTTGGAGTCCATTTTTAAAGATGATGCTGAACAATGAGATGCTAAAGATGATTAATGTAAGTATGTTTTGTTGTTTTTATTATATTGGAATACGTGTTAGGAATTCAATATACTCTAAAAATATCATACAAACCAGTACTTACGCATATACTTATCTAAAAATGTTTGAATTACTCTTTATTTGTATTAACTTTTTATATTCAAATACTTTTTGTGATTTTGTTTTTTCATTAATACCTCCAAGTTAACATTTTTTGTCATTAGATAATTCCACAATGAAGGACAAACTGGTATTGAAATGCTGTAACTGGCTCCAAATTTTTTAATCTGCACTTATTCAACTTCATATTGTAAATTCTTTATCAAATTCTTAAATAATTTCCCCAAACGAGAAAATTCTTTTACAACTTGACCAAAATCTTAAAGATCATGTTATTACTTGCTGAAAAATATTTTCATTTTTAAAAATGAAAATATTTTATTCTAAATATTGAATATATATATTATAGGACAAAATTAGCAATTGCCAGTCTGCGAGTAATACTGAAAATTTAACGATTGACTTTATTGCTACCACTGGCCGAACTTAATAGTCACACTTGCCAGTTGTGAAGATTGAATGGAACATGTGATTTTTTTCTGCTGTCGCTCGACAAATTTTGAAACAATTTGCGAAGGTTTTCCTGAAACTATTTGGCAAATTTAGCAATTTTTTTTTTCCACCCATTTGACAAATTTTGCATTTTTTTTCTCAAAACCATTTGACGATATCGCAGTTTTTTTACTCGAGACCATTTGACAAATATAGTGTTTTTTCTGCTATTGATTGACAAATTTTTAGAAATTTTTTCTGCGATCGTTTCACGAATTGCACACTTTTTTAGCTGTGGTTCGACGAATTACGAATTCTGTTCCATGATTGTTAGACTAATTTCGCGATTTTTTCCCCCCATATCATTTGACGAATTTCACACTTTTTTCCCAAGAGACCGACGAATTTCTTTAATTTTTTCATAATAGTTTGAAGGAACTTTGTTTCCCGCAATAATTTTGTGAAATTCGCTATAATTTTTGTGATTGATTGACAAAATCTGCTTTTTATTTTTGCGATTCCTTGACAAAATTAGTGTTTTTTTTTTGCAGTTGTTTGACAAATTTTGTGATTTTTCCCACTATTGATTGATGAATTTTACAATTTATTTCCTGGGACAATTTCCTAATTTCTTTCCTCAGACCATTTGACGAATATAGAGATTTCTTTCCAGACACAATTTGACCAATTTTGCTATTTATTCTGCAATTGTTTGACAAATTTCGTTTTTGTTTTTTTTCCTGAGACCATGTAACGAATTTTGTGATTTATTTTATTAAGGATTTGTAAATTTGTTATTGGCCAGTGCTTAAAAAAACTGGCCATTGAAAACAATATTAATTTTGACCTAATATATATATATATATATATATATATATATATATATATATACAGTGAATTCTGTCTAAGGCGGACTCTGTGTAAGCCGGAATTTTGTCTAACGCGGAATTTTTTTCAAGTCCCGGCAAACACATGAGAAATAACATTAATCATGCTCCATAAGCCGGAATTTGCCTAACGCGGAAACGGAAAGGTTTTTAAAGTCCCATCGAAATCAAAATTTTGCATAAGACAGAAAAAAGGTTAAAAAATGAAAGGCATTTGGTTTATGAAACTTCAAATCTGATTACATACATCAGATGCTCAACATTCGTAATAGATTAATAAAGTTGATTCATCAGAACAGAAAATGTTTAAATATTTAAGGAATAATTTTTTATTCCATTATTTCTCATATATAAGCAAAATGTTTTTCCTCTTAAAAAAAAAGAAAGAAAACACATCATACCAAGTACATTTTTTACATTTATCTCAGTTAATTATTCAAAAAAAGAAATTGATAAAATAAAATCCCTATACATTAACTTTTCTCTCTTTTTCATTGTATTAACGAAATAATATCACTTTTTTTGCTTGCTTCGGATTTTGAGTTCTGATCATTGTGCAATCAGTCATTTGGTCGCCATAATTCTTTGTCTAATGTGAGAGGGATAGGGCGGGGAGGGGGAAGCTACAATCATTTACATTCTGTATGAGGTGTGGTTTCAGAGGGGGAAGGGGATGGAAGATGAATTCGAAGTGACGTATGTTTTATTTCAATAAATCACATGGTCAGAAAACGAGGTCGTTGCACGTGTTATTTGTTCTTCTCATTTTATATTGTTTACTGATATTACTAAGTGATAGTAAAAAATGGCTTCAAAATCTAAACTCAATACGCTATCTCTGCGGGATAAAATAGAAGTTATTAAATTAAAAGAAAAAAATTACTCTGTAAAAGATCTTTGTATTAAATTTAAATGCGGTAAAACACAAATTTTTGATGCTATAAAAAGAAGAACAGAGTTGGAAAAGGAATTGGAAAGCAAATCATCCAACAGAAAGCGAAAAGCTGCTGTGAAAAATGAAGACATTGATGCATTAACACTTGAATGGTTTTCTAACGCTAGAGCTAAAAATTTGCCCGTACCTGGAACACTGTTGCGTGAAAAGGTGAAAGAGATAGCCGAAGAATTAGGTAAAGCGGATTTCAAGGCTTCTACTGGATGGTTATTGAGTTTCCTTAATCGACACAATATTGCCATGAAGCAAGTTGGCGGAGAGTCTAAAGAAGTCCCAGACCAAGAAATTCAGGAATGGAAAATAAATTTTCCTCTACTGATTAAAGGATATCAAGCTAAGGATATATACAATTGCAACGAAACGGGACTATTTTATCGTGCGTTGCCCACTAAGTCCCTTGCAAAAAGAGGAAGTGAATGCCACGGTGGTAAAAACTCCAAAGAGTGTGTCACTGTTTTGCTTTGCGCGAATATGGAGGGCAGTTTAGAAAAGCCCTTAGTGATAGGAAAATCGCAAAAGCCGCGATATTTTAAGAATGTGAACATTGATAAACTGCCTGTGATTTGGAGATCTCAAAAAAAATCTTGGATGTCGACTGCCATAATGGAGGGATGGCTGACTGAATTCAATAACCGTATGATCAAAGAAAATCGAAAAATTTTGTTATTTCTCGACAATGCACCTTGTCATGCCAATTTCGAACTATCGAGTATAAAATTACAATTTCTTCCCGCAAATACTACTGCAGTAACACAACCTATGGATCAAGGAGTTATAAAAATGATGAAAACCCATTACAAAAAATATCTCTTGCGGTCCATTATTGCGTCTTTAGATAATTGCTCTTCTGCCACCGAAATGGCAAAAAATATAAGTGTTTTAGATGCTGTCAAATGGATTGTCAAATCCTGTTCAGAAATGTCGCCTGAAAAAATTGTTCATTGTTTTAGAAAAGCTGGTTTTGTTTCAGAAAATGGCCATGAATCAGTTGACCAGTTGGAAGAAAATGAGTTACAAAATCTAATAGATGACTTAAAATGTGTTCACAGCAATGAAAAAATTAATGAAGAAGAATACGTATCAACTGACAATATAGTGTGTACTACTGAAGCTAACACTTCTGTGGACATTTTGATTCAGCGATATCAAGATTTGGAAAGTGCTAGTGAAAATGAAGATGAGCACGATTATGAAAACCATAAAGACAATGGAGGAATTCAAACGTATCAAGGCCCCACCAGTGGCTGAGAGGTTCTGCTCTCAAAGCTGGTAGACGGGAGGTGCTGGGTTCTATCCCAATCGCGCCCGTCGGCCTAATCGTTCGGAGTTTTCGTGGTTTTCTTCGAGCCGTGGATTTATCCATGCGTAAATACGGGTTAGGTTCCCTTAGAAAGACCCCCCACGAAGGGCACTCCCCCCGGGCCTATATCCCAAGTGTAGGTAATTGGCCGTCAATAATCAATCAAACGTATCAAGACGCCTTAAGAAGCATTAGGTATCTCGAAAAAATTTTTCTTGCTCAAAAAAATGAAGATTTGATACCCATAATAACGGACTTTCAATGTGCTACTGAAAAATGCTTGGTAAAAATAAAGACAAAACAAGCATCGATAAAAGATTATTTTTCGACTGTTTAAAAACTACTATGCCACTATGTGAAGTATGAAGTAGTTGTTAAGGTAAATGATTTTCATTAACTTTTAAAATGGAAGAAATTTATCATTGGTACTACTATTTATTTTATTATTCATATAATGTTTTTCAGATTAATAATAAATTTAATAAGACGTATAATTTCATTTAAAAAACTGTACTGAAGATTACGAACGTAAAAATAGGACTTGCGCATATATATTTTATTTATTTATTTTGGCTGTTTTGCATAAGGCGGAATATTGTCTACGGCGGAAAATTTTCTCGGTCCCGATTGATTCCGCCTTAGACAGAGTTTACTGTATATATATATATATATATATAAAACTCATTGTAAAATTAAACAATTATATATTTAAAATGAAATCACATATGTGAAATAAATATATTCAATAACTGAAATTAAACCAAACAGCATTCTGATCAGATTTTTCAGATAATTTAGGAAGTTCTTTTATCTTTATTTTTTCAAGTAATTGATGTCTGATAAAAGTACAAAAAGTGTATTTATTTCTTTAGGAGTTCATGGGATTCAAAATAACATCCAAATTGTAAAATTGTGGCAAAAATTTCAAGGCAATTCAAAATACAGGGTGGTCATAAAAAACTTTGCCGATATATATGGAGCTTTAGCGGCTGGTTCATTCAACCGATCAAGGTGAGATTTCAGATATAGTTATTCAGAGGTATGAGCTCAGGATTCTGTGAAGGGCAACAAAGTGGTGGTTACGGTTATAGGTACAGAAACTCGAAATTTTCCAATGGCAACGCCCATTTTTTTTCGTTGCAAAATGCTCAGCGCATGCAAAAACCCTGAAGAGCGTTGGAACCGTACATGTATCGCAAGAAAACAGACTCTTTATGCAAGCACAAAAAACAGCTCTGCAAACGCTCCTCACCCCCCCCCCCCCCCCAAAAAAAAAAAAAAAAACACGATCGGGACGTACAGAGGAAATTTGCATATGACACAGAGTCAGTACACCAATCACTGATTACAACACAGATTGGAGAAAAGAAAACTTATTTTGATTACACATTTTCCACATGGGTGCCATCAAATGCAATTACACATTGCATGCAGGTTACTGTGGACAATACAGCCGAATGTAACATCACATGAGGGATGTTTGCAATCTCACGTTTGATAGAATCTTTCAAATCCGGCAAAGTTTGCCGATTGCACATGTACACTCTAGATTTGAGATAGCCCCAGAACCAGAAATCCGTAGGAATGAGGTCGGGGGATTGCGGAGGCCACGGAAATGGAAAATGGTGTGAGATTTCACTGTCGCCAAAATGCTGTTCCAGGACCCTGTAAACAGACTTTGCTATATGTGGAGGTGCACCATCTTGCATCCAAACGAAGTCATTCAGTGCATTTCGCTTCAGCAATTCTGGTATGACGTAATTTTTCAGCATTGCCGTATAGCGGGAGCCTGTTACAGAGCAAGTTACAAATCCCATTGGTGTCGCTTCCTCAAAGAAGTACGGCCCGAGAATAATTGTGCCTGCAATGCCGCACCACACAGTAACTTTGACGTCGTAAAAAGGTACTGGTGCCACAGCGTGTGGATTCATTTCTGCCCAGTGCACTCAATTTTTGGTGTTGACACTGCGAGTTAAGGTGAAATGTGCCTCGTCCGTCCATAATATGCAAAGAGGCCAATCGTTATCTCCATCATATCGGATAAGAAATTCATTAGCAAAGTCTATACGTTGTTGATGGTCTCCCACTTCCAACCTCTGGACGTGCTGGTACAGGTAAGGAAATATACAGATTACAGAGCGCAGTAGCTTTAGGATAGGACGGTTGATTTCAGTATATCCAATACATGTATATCTTGCAGTTTGCATGTGTCCTGTAGTCACTGTGTGATACACTTCCATAACAGTATCCTCAGGAACAGTTGGTTGTCTGGATCGCGGTCTATCACAGGTGCAGCCAGTTTCTTCGAATTTCTTTAATAAATCACGAAGAGCATGCGGGCTACATGGGACACATATTTGGCGATGGTTTCGACGGTAAACACGCAAGGTTTTCGCAGCATTCATCCCATTTTGATAATAGAGTTTTACCAATTCACCACGAACTGTCACTGGAAGTCATTTCATCGGCATGTGCGTGCTCCTGGCTGAATAACTAACATTCCCACCCCACTTTTTATCCATTTTCTACACTGACTATTTGGCGAATGGCGTTCCGTGATTGGTGTTTTGCCTCTGTCACATGCAAATTTCCATCGTGCGCCCTGATCGTTTTTTTTTTTTTTTGGCCATTCGCAGAGCTGTTTTTGTGCATGCATAACGCGTCTGTTTATTGCGGTACACATACCGTTCCAATGCTCTTTAGGGTTTTCGCATGAGCTGAGCATTTTGCGATGAAAAAAAAATGGGTGTTGCCATTTGAAAGTTTTGAGTTTCTGTAGCTATAACCGTAACCGTGAGCGCCATTTGTTGCTGTTCACATAATACCGAGCTTATACCTGTGATAACTATACATGAAATCTCATCTCGATCGGTTGAACAGACCGGCCGCTAGAGTTCGATATATCAGCAGTTTTTTTATGATCACCCTGTATACTTATTAGTAGGGTCATGATGATTCTTTATCAATCAGTTACAGTTTATAAAGAGCTTTTGTGTTGTTTGAAAACTCATATGTAAATTTAAAAATCAAGAAAGAAAACTGACAATAATGTGGGGGTGGGATAAATATCTTTTACGAGCTACTAGATTTTTTGCAAATTGTACAGTTTGTGTGTGTGTGTGTGTGTTCAAAATAAATTTTAAAGATTCATTAGGTTTCAACTGTTTCTATCTAGTTTCTTCTAATTAATATAACTTTTTGTTTACAATTTATATGCATACCAATATTTTATGTGCTTATGGAGTTTGTTTTTAAATGCACTTTTGTCATAACTAAATTTTACAACATACAAATTGTGGTTTTGTCTGATTGTGCATTGTGTGTGTTCAAATATTTTCTGCCTTGACCACCTATCCTAATTTATACCCATGTAAAGATTATACTTGTGATTGTTTTGCAATAAAAATATCAATTTTTATTTAAAAATTTTTTTTATACTTTTCCCCATTCTTCTCACAGAAAAAAAAGAGAGAGTTCCTAGATATGAGTGGGAAGAGGCAAAGGTATTTCTTTCTCTTTTTTGTAGTTTAGCTCTTCTTACTGCTGTAATAATGTACCTCATTTTTCAGTATATCTTTAAACTTATCCTCCTCAACATACTGTTTAAAATCTTTACCCCCCCCCCCCATCCAAAAAAAAAATTCCTATTTCTTACTTCGTAGTATAGATAAATTTCAGTAATCTAAATTCCCATAAAAATGTGTGGTTCTAGGGGGGGGGGGGGGGGGGGGGGGGGGCAAACATTTTCCAATTTTTCGCAGTTTTTATCAGCTTTTTCTTTTTCTTTTTTTTTTCCTTAAAAGCACTCTGGGGAAAAAAAAAATCTAGAAAAATTCCTACATTTTTATTTTTAAAATAAAGTATGAACTTTTGAGCTGTATAAATCTAACTTAAAAAAAAAAATGGTGGCTGAAGCAAAAACTGATGCACAAGGAACATTTTTAATTAAATTTTATCTTATTTTCAATTTGGTATTATCCATCTATAAACTCATGCAATGCTTCATCATAGCAATTGATTTATAAATATAAAGTATTATTGTCCACTGTCGTCTTAATTTTCAAATTAAATTATGAAAATTAAATGGGAATAATCAACAAACAAAAAAATTTAAATATAGCTCAAATGTGAAAGTATTGCTTGAAAATTGAAGTGTCTGAAAAGTGGTATAAAGTTGTAATTATATGATTTTTTCTGTTTTAAGAGACTGCTAGTCTAATGACAAATATCCCAAGTTAATGTTAAGGGGACTCTTTACTCACATATAAACATCCGCCTGCCAATGTTAAACCTATGACCTGGTTCTTTTCGCATTTCTTGTTTGAATTTTAGCACAGTCTAACCTCGTTAACACGAAATAATACTGAGGTCCCGTCAGATCAGTCTGGAAATCAATGTTAATTAAGTCGTTTAACACGAAATGAAATTTCGGAAAATCCCGCTTAACACGATTTTTTTTTTTTTTTTTTTTTTTTTTTTTTTTTTCACCAAAGTCCAAACATGATTCCTTACGCAAAGTTTTCAATATTTTAAACTTATATGTCACATCTTTTTAAAAATGGAATTTTTGTGATGGTTTTAAAAAGACCTAAAGTGGTAAAGGGTTTCAAAAAATAGTGAACTATTGAATTCCTGACTAATTCATGCTTTTCTTTGTCCTCTGATATGCGAAAGTTTTCACACAACCATATCAGCTATAGATCATCGGTCACAGTGAAAGTTTGAGTGAAGGAATTTCTTTTTTGAAAGTGATTGTTCCATTATTTGTTTGATAGTATTGACAGTGACGTAAACCATAAACCGGATTTCTGATACCCTCTATTTTCGGGTGAAAGAAGTAACAATCCCTACTTTACCATCTGACTTACATAATTGAAACTCTGTTTGCAGTTGTTCTGTAGAATTCTATGAAAGAAAATTTGAAAGCAGCAAGGTCATCTTTAGAAACCAAGCAAAACATTTTAAACGCAGTCAGCGATAAAGTATCAGAAATATCAAAGAAGTCATAAAATATCAGAAATTGCAGCTATCAGGGATTGTATGGGATACCCAACAGCACACTCTCTACGATTTTAAAGAATTGTGAAAAGATTTGAAGTGGTTTATGCTTTGAGTCAATTCGAACCAGTAAGAAAACGACTTTGTACAGTAAAAAATGAAGAAATTGAAATTCCTCTCTTGCTGTGAATGAGAGACAAGAAGCCAGAGCATTGTTCTAACTGGTGCAGTTTTGCAAGAGAAAGCACAGGCTGGTGCTCTTTGTGGGAGCTATTTCACATGTTCTAATGGATGACTAATAAGATTCAAAGAGCGTCATAGAATTATCTACAATCGAAAAATGGGAAATCCTTGTTTTTCAGAGTACATTTGCTTAAATGAATATATGCTGACTTCGGATGTGATGCCAGACGAAGAAATAAATACTGCATTAGCTGAAAAGAAGATGACAACACCAGACACAAGTGTAAGAAGAGCATGAAGAAATTGACACAGAACGCAAAAGTTCAGTGTAATTAAATGAATCTACCGTAGCATTGAAAACTGTACAATGTTTCATTATGCAACAACAGGATGCTTCCCGTACTTTGGACAAATTAGATAAATTCCATACGTTCCTAAAAGAAGTACTGAACAAAAATTGATGGACTCAATAACAGACTGTTTAAAAATATGTTTAGCAAGTAAATAAATTTATTACTGCCCAAAATGATGATCAATTTGTTTTATTTTTTAATTAAATTTTCTATTTTTTATTAATTTGTGATTTTAAGGACAGACATATATTTGTAGGTTAATTCATTTAGTTTTTATATCTAACATAGACGGGGCGCCACTATTGTAACGGTTAACACGAAATTTTGGATAACACGAAAAAAAATTGTAGTCCCTTCAATTTCGTGTTAACGAGGTTCGACTGTATTTTCAAACAAAGTTTTTTTTTTTTTTGCATAGAATAGCTGAGATCAATCTTGAATTATGGCTATTTTTGATTCGATTTTGGTTGCAGATTTTTTTTTTAATAAAGGTTTTTTCACTTTCGAAACTAGTTTCGACTAATAAGATTCTGTTTCGAAAATTCGAAACTAGTTTCGAAAGTGAAAGAACATTTATTTAAAAAAATCTGCAATCAAAATCTAAAAAGTAAAAAAATAGCTCTATTAGAGATAGACTTCAGCTTTCCTGTGCAAAATAAAATCATTTAAAAATATTAAAATTCAAACAAGAAATTTGAAAAGAACCTCTCCATAGGTTTAACATTAATGAGCAGATTTCTGCATTCTTAATTATCTTATGTGTGCACAAGCCATTTTATATCTTAAAAATTTTACCCTTACTTTTTTCAAACAGGTGGTGAAATTTACCAGAAGGTTAGAGCTCATGTTACCAGACTCCGAATATTATATCAAGCTTTAAAACCCGGCATGTATTTATTAAT